>JAWPNB010000010.1:43132500-44332500 GCA_033996785.1 Trichosanthes truncata
CTTAGAGCTCTCTCAAATCTCATACTTTATTCAAACTTGGATTTAAGTTTCATGTACCTTATCAATTAATTTTCTTCATAAACCATTCAAATTTGAATTCTCCTTCTGTTTAGACTACTTAGTGTGCTTAAGAGAGTTTAGTTCGATGCATAGCAAGTCTAGTCACCACAAAAATTTGTACCCTAACCACTCTTATGCCGTATGTTTTTAGTCAATGGGGGGGGGGTGAGTTGTGTTTGTAGTTTTGATCTTGTAAGGCCATTACGTTGATGTATCATGTACTACACTACTGTTAAGGACTTGTAAAAAAAGGGGGGGGGGGGGAGATACTCCTCATTCTAGAGTTAAAGGATTAACCAGGGGCGGTCATGACACCCATGATTTCCTTTGCATGAAAAGTTGACTTAGGAAATGAGTATGTGAAAACATCTTAGTAGTGACTTGTGCTTGTAGTCAGCTACTTTCACCAGAAATTGCTAGTAAGTTAGAATGAAGGTACAACAAGACAAAAAAACTCTCCATAGAAAAAACAAAAGATGAGAAAAAGAAATAAAAGAAAAGAGCCTAGGAGTAGCATTGAATAAGTTTGGGGGAAGTTATAGTGTTTTGTCCTTAGAAAGACTTAGATTTAGCTTGCTAGACAAAGAAATCATCCTAGACTTTATGACTGAGACTTAGGTGGATTAAACAAGGTAGGTGAGTTTGCATGCGAATGGTTTATCTTGAAAAGAAAAGGGTAAAGTTTCATGGGCTGAAACTTCAAGGTTGTGTAAGTACTAAGAATTGAGATCTCTCCTAAAAGGCACATTTTTCAAGACTACCTTAGGATGCATATTGTTATTTGTTTGCTTGTTTGTTTTTGCTTAAAATTACTTGAGGAAAAGCAATAAGCTAAGTTTAGAGGTGTGATAACACTGATTTATGAGTGTTATTAGCCTTAGAAACTAACTTATTTTCTTAGAAAGCGAGTATTTAAAGTTATATTTCATGTCATTTAAGGTAAATTGAAGTAAAAACAAGATTTGCATGTGTTTGAAGTCTTAATTTGGTAAAAATGAGTTTTTAGGTGTATTTATAGTCATTTTTGTAAAGAAAGGTGTTAATTTTGTTGGTTTTGTGTAAAGGCTAAAAAGGGACCCAAATACGCCCACATCCGGACCGCAATTGAAGCAAAGAAGAAATGATCCATGAGATATGCGACCAGGATGAGCCAACATTTGAGAGCAGAAGCCAAAATCCAAGTGTTGCAGAAAAGAGCCAACATGCGCTCACATTTAGACCATTTCGACAATGGTATAAAAACGACCACAAATGTGCCTGCATCTGGACCTTTTCGACAGATTCTTCAAGATTTGCATGATTTATAGATTTTATGGAAAATTCTCAACCAAATCTCCTCAAATAAAGGGATATGATCGACCTAGCTTCTTCACACTGATCTCAGCAGCAAACCCTAGGCGTGAAGTCTATAAAAGGCGGGTCATACCTCCATTGGAAGGAGAGCTCGAAGTTGGGAATTCTATTTACCCCAAAGTTCTGTCATTTTTATTTTTAAGTTTTAGCCGCCACTTTGAGTCTCCCCTAAGCTCTGTTCATATTCCAATCGAACTCCAACTTTGAAAGAAGGAGGAGTATATACTTATTTTCCTTGAAAAGGGTTGAGCAAGTTAGAAAGGAAGAACATCTTAGGGTTCCTTTTGTTCTTAGTATTTTCCATTCAAGTTCTGCAAGTTTTTAGGAGTTGTACTTGCTATTTTATCTTTATTTTCAACTTATTAAGTTTATGTTTTTCTTTTAAATTCCAGTTGTACGTTCTTTTGTTTCAATTCCATTTAGTTCTCTCTCGGTCTTCATACTTCAAAGTGTATTCAAGCTTATTTATTTCAATAAATTGTGCTCTTTCTTCTACTTGTTTTCTTTTTATTTTCTGCACTTTATTTTTCTCTTCGATGAGTAGCTAAACTCTTTGGAGAAGATTCAATCATGTGAATACCCTAAAAAGGAGATAAGCTCCACCATGTATTCCTTGTAAATTTGCTCAACATTTAGCTAAGTTTACTTTTAATGAGTTTAAGTTTCATTGTTAGCTTAAACTAGTCATTTGACTTAGCATAGTTTGTGAAGATTTCAATATTGAAAGGGTTGGAGTCACCACGCATTTTCCTAAAAGTAATCTAGGAAAAGAGTCTAGATATAGAACTTTGCTTTTTGTACCTAGACATAGGACAAAAATCTTTAAAATCATGAAGTTTTGTTTTTCATCATCTAAGCGAATTTAGCCATAAACATATGAGTTTTAAATTTCTTAGTCTCCTAAAGGTTCTTGGAAAAGGAGCCGAATAAGTGTTGAACTTGATTTACTTTGCTAAGTGTCAATTAGGGTAAGTTGCGGGCGCAATTTGGTAGCATTTTGTCTGAACCATACATACCTCGACAGAGTCAGTATGCGGGCGCAAGAGACAAAATCTCTGAATTAGCCGAACTTAGTTGGTCAGTTTGCGGGCTCATGGTGGTCTTATTTCTTTAGTGAATTAGATTTGAATCCCTTGCTTCTCTTTTCTTTTTTTTTCCCATTACTTTTACATTTGCATTTACTTTTTCACAAAACTCCAAAATCACCTTTATTTTTCTTTGGTTACCTTCGAATGCAACTTGTGATCAATTGTGTTGTAAACTGAAGAATACATGTGCTAAATCCGTTCCCTTGGATTCGATACTTGGAATACTTCATATATTACTTGTTTGTGACAACATGCACTTGCTCTTCTTTTGGCATTGTATAACAGCCACTGATCACCAACATAGTCTCAAAACAAAACAAAACCCTCTATAAAATAGCTAATAGATACATGAACATAAAAAAAAGGAAATTGATGCAAGACTCGTTGACACCGAAATTCTGACTTTCACTTTGAAATTCATGTTCTCGAGCCTTGAGATCCACTCCCGAACACCTCCAATCGGCATGTACAGGTCTCAAAAGGGTAGGAAATCGATATTGGTGGTCTAAAACAAAGCGAAGAATATATAATGTCTATCAAGACAACGTTGCAATGTTGTCCCAAAACGGTGTTGTCTTCGATGTGCACAAGAGTAGCGTTGCAATGCTACGAATCGCGCCTTCATTTTAAGCGCGTTTCTAGGATTGCGACGCCATAGGGTAGCGTTGCAACGCTAGCTATCGGGTTGTCATACCAAATTGTGGTGTTGCAATGCCATTTCAAGCATTGTATGCCGTGCTCACGGCCCCATCAGCTAGCACACCATCTCTTCTTCTTATTAGCTTCTCCAAATGCTCTAAAATAGATCGAAATTCAACACAATGCTCCAAAATTTATATTTTCGCACTCAATTGCTCGAGTTCCTGAAATTAACAGATAATCGACGTAAAAGCTCATTATTATGGCATAAAACTTGCTAAATTAAGGCATAAATATAACACTAAATTAGTGCTATCAAATACCCCCACACTTAAGCTTTTGCTAGTCCCGAGCAAAACAAAAATAAAACTCCCACTAAATGATAAATGCTTTCAGAAATTGCATGCAAAAATGACTCCAGTGTCAATGTACTCAAAAATAGAATTAGAGAATAAGAACAATGGAATGAGAACACACATAAATCACGAGAAATTCAAAAGGAACTCTGAACTATTTACGTGTGTGTGGGCAAAGCTTAAGTATGACTCGTTTACTAACTTAGAGTACTATTATGCTCTCCTCCATTCATCTTCCCCCTACACATGTTTGAAAGACCCAATTCAGCTCCCTCACAATCAAGAAATTAATGATAAGCTAGGTGCCTGAATCACTACGGGGTAGTATTCCCCCACACTTACTTTTGACCACAATTAGGGGTACTAGCTTTCACACAACTATCACAGGGACCCTTATCAAGAGTACACGCTCAATGGATGAACTAACTGATCACGATAGAGGTAGCTCTTTTTACCCCCGAACACTTAAACTCATGCAAGACACTTTTTCTTTCTCTTTTCTTCTAACACATTTTTCTGAGTTCAAGATTTTTCTCATTTTTTTTTTCTTTTTTCACACTCAAATCACATGCTTTTTGTCACCCCTAAGTTTAACATTACAAACTATTTTGCAAGTTCACTTACAAGCTAAGCCTTAAGCCTATCGGAGTGAAAACAAATTTCTAGAAAACATAATACTCCTCTAAATATTCAACTAATCAATACTAGGCTACATGTTCAACATTTGCAAAGAATCCAAAATAAAAATTTTAAATTAACTCGAATTTCAGCATGATCAAATTCCATAAAACATATGCAAAAACGATCCACTGAAGAGCACAAATCATAGAATTTCATAATTAATGTAACCCTACATCACACATTCTCAAGCAAAAAAAAAATACAATTTAAGCCCAAATTCTCAAAATTTAACATCTCGACAACAAAGTAGCCCATCCCCTCTACACTTAAATCAAACATTGTCCTCAATGTTTAAATAAAGCACTTAATCTACAAACAGGACAACTAAATAGATGAAAAAGGTAACGGTACTTCCCTGAATTGATGAGACCTCCACTAATGAGCATGATCGATTACCAACGCTAAAGGGAGCTACAAAACAGACAAGGGTTATTTATTCAACAAAAACATAAACAAAAGCAAACTAAAACTAACAGCTGAAATAACCCTTGTGTTGCCTCCCAAGAAAAGCCTGTTTAATGTCATTAGCTTGACGTTTCCTACATGCTTCTTTCAAGGTAACTCAAATATAAAGAAGTTAACATCCTCCCTCTTTCCTGCATTGTGAAGGCTAGAAATACAACCTCCCATAGAATTTTCATTAAAAAAAATTTGGTCAAACATGGGGAGAAAGAATCATGATTAACAAGAGAAGAGACAGAAAAATCCTGAGCACCTAAAGCAATCATCTCCTTGTGATTCCCATATAGGACAAGACTCGAACGAGAAGGCACAACAGATTCATGCTCAACCTTCATCTAAGACGAATCATTCAAAATTAAATTCTCAAATTCATTTTTCTCAAACTTCAAAGTCCTATCAAGCATGGTATTATGACAGGTAAGAAATCGCTATTTTCATGGAAGTCATCTAACACATGCTCACTTTTCAAAATTCGCTAAACACCTTCACTTAATCTATTTGCATAAAAGATAGATTCCCTAACAACACACTCAGTACGCATACAATTAGGGTGTTCGATCAAACAAACATCAATATCTTTATTTAAAAACAAACAACTTTCATCAACCAATTTTTCTTTCTCTAAAGCAACAGAGTCATTCATCACAACATCAGAACCAATATTATTCTCATTCTCAAAATTAAAAGATATAACAGAATTCACAACAAAAACAGGACATATATTAACAGAAGAATCATTGGCATCCAAAGTATCTACATCCTAAGGCATATTTCTAACATTATGCCTTGAAGGTCTAACTTCCACTAAATCAACCCTAAATCTCTTATCCTCATTACCAAAAGCATGGATAGGGTAAAAAATATGGAAAATTACATTCTCATCGTCCACCTGAAGAGTTTGCTTACCTATGGACATGCTTATCTCAGCTTTGCTTGTGGCTAAGAACGACCTTCCAAAGATGATGGGTATCTCCTCGTGCTTTTCCATATCTAGGACAACAAAATCTACAGGAAAAATAAATTTGTTAACCTTAACAAGCACATCCTCTACTATACTTTTTGGTTTTACAACCAAACGATTGGTAAGTTGGAGGGTAATATTAGCAGGTTGGATCTTCTGTAAACCAAGTTTTCTAAACAAAGAATAAGACATGAGATTAATACTTGCACCCAAGTCACATAATGGCTTATCTATAGTTAATTTACCAATTTCTCAAGGAATAGTAATACTCCCTAGGTCCTTTTGTTTCGTGGGCATCTTCTGCTTCACAATTGATATGCTTTTCTCAGAAAGACTAAGCACAACGTTCACTTCGAGTCTCCTCTTCTTTGAAAGCATATTCTTCATGAACCTCCCATAATTAGGTATTGATAATTCTCATTTATGAGGATTATTTAACCCTAAAACTAAGTTGTTCTTGCCATTTTTGCATGCTTTATTGATTACCGAGCAAGCTAAAAATAGCGTTTATGAGATAAATTCACGAAAGCTTGTCGGAGTATGGAAAAAGAAGAATTAAGTTGAAAAGATGCAAGAAAGTTGGCTTAAGTTGAGTTTTTGTGCAGATTTGAAGAAGTGAAGACATTGCAAATGGAAATGCAATTGCATTCCCTTGGGAAGGCAAGGTGAAGAACAAAGAAGAAGAATGCAATTGCAATGCATTTGCATTCTCTGGACTTATAAAGCAAGTGCAGAATTTTCGGAAAATCACCAAAACCCACGGGAATTGCTTGATTTATGGAGAATTTACAGCCAAATCTTGTGCTCAATCATTTACCCACGAATTAAGGAGCCCAAGATGGAAGAAGAAGCCTCGAAATCTCTATAAAAGGGAGGAAAAACGAAGAAGAAAGAATCAATTTTGTCATACTCTGTTTTTTCGAATCCTTAAGTACTCTGTTTTTGTTTCTTTTTGGTTTTAGACAGCAGCAACAATTACTTTCATTTTATTAGTTCTTTGTTTCTGTTTTTCCTTGAAGAAGTTGATTCTCTTTTGTTTTAGCATTTTGTTCTTACAATTTAGCTTAATGAATTTCTGAATTTAACCATACTCAACGAGGAATCCGAGTTTCTGCACTTTATTTTTATGGGTTTTTTCTGTTTTGCCTTTAACACAGCAGCAAGCCAAATATTCATCTTCTGTTTTATTAGTTCATGATTTGGTTTACTCCTTAATTCTCGAAGTAAGATCTCTCCTCAACGAATGTTGAAGAGGTTAAGATTCAAGTATTTGAACGAATTCTGAATCGATCGCATTAAGGGATTTTGGGTAGTATTTTGCTGTTGAGTTCGTTTAGCTATTTTCTGGATTTTGCTTGGGTTAAGTTCTAAATCCTGTAGGTGGTGGGATTGAGGAATATTGTTAAATTCTATATTCAAAATTCTTCCATTCCTTATTCACCCGTGGGTTTTCCTTTGGTAAAATATATATAGATATATATATATATATATTTTTTTTGAATTCCAGTAATATACTTTAGGAAATTTGATTTTCTTAGTGGGCATTTTTACTTGGTAATTCAAGTAGGTTTTCATTGAGATTAATTACTTCTTTCTTTTGTAAAATATGAAAATTTTAACAAATAATGTTTGGATTTTCATTTTCTCTACAATGAGCTAAATTTTCTTTTGGGGTTCAAGTTGGTGAATGCCCTAAGGAAAAATGTAAAGCTCTAAAGCATAAACAATCTAGTTAACATGTAAACTTTGTTTGCTTTTGTTGAATTTAGATTTGGGTAAACCTAGCCGGCCAACTAGTGATTGCTCATCAAGCTTGAACTTAATATCGAAAGAGTTAAGGGAAAGCCGATGTCACAAAAGCAATGGAGGAAAAGGCTTAGAAATAAGTCCTGAACATCGACCCTAGACATAGGGCGAGACTCCAAAACCACTAGAGTTGTGTGCGAAGTATCTAAGTTAGATTAGCCATAGACATATAGGTTTAATCACTTAGTCTCCTAAAGATTTTGAATCAAAATTGAATAGGAGTTGAACTCGGTTTACTTAGTTCTCACATGTTCACTATGATTGCAATTACAAATTGAATCGCATTTTTTCAAAGGTGCTTGAATAACTTGAATCCCTATTTTTAACTCATTGAATTTTCATTCACTCTTGTTAAAAAACCAAACTCTTATATTTTTGCATTCCAGTTACCCCAATTGTGTTCTGCAAACATATTTTGTGTTGTCTCAGTAGATTTTGTTAAAATTCGTTCCCTTGGGTACGATACTCTGGAATACTTCCAGTTTCTTTATTACTTCGATCACGTGCACTTGCGTGTTGTAGCAAAGCATAGCGATCAGGTATGTTGGCAAGCGCTTCTGCAAAAAGGAATGTTAATGTGCAATTTTCTAAACATGTTTAAAAACTTAGAAAACTGCTCATCTAATTTAGCATCCTTATTACGAACGGAAAAGGATAACTCCCTGTAAGTGAATCTAGGGCACTCTCCATTCCTCCTAGGACTGACGTGTGCTCCTCTATCCACCTGTCGGGGTCTAGGTACCTCAACATCCCACGCCAACTCCTTAGACTCCTTAACAACCAAGTCCAGGAAGGTCTTCTTTAACTTCTCATTTTCTTCTCTATTCTTCTTCTCAAATCTTTTCCTTTCACATTCATTCTTCTTTTCTTTTCTGGAACCACAACAACCATTATCATTCTTAAACTGAAGAGATGGGTCAGAAAGCTTACCTTGTGTGGTTTTTTTTTTTCCATAGCCCCTTGACTTTCTATCTGTTCATCAATTACACCCTTCTTCGACACCCCTCGTAACTGAGTCCCACACCTCAGCGTTATTGCTTTGCACTACTCCCATGTGTTTCCCATAGTGTCACTGGGGATCTTACCCTTTTGGAGGGTGTTGACTGCACTAGCAATCTTCCCTACCTGAAGTTCCATATTTTTGAGTGTAGTGTCGTGGCCACTCACCATAGTGACAAGTGATGCCATGCTCATTTGCAATTGTTGGGTCACTCCTCTTGGTTCCTTAATGAACTTGTCCATCCTCACTTCAAGGTCTGACTTCTTCTCTTGGTTCGATGTTCCTGCAAACCCAAGTGGCTGCAAAATATTTTTCTAGTTAGCGTAAGAGAAGTTTTCATAGTTACGCAAACCTGGATGGTAGTAGTTTGGTAGATTATGGTTCTGAAGTCCTTGATATCTGTAGCCTCTATTTGCATGTACTGGCACAACTCAACAGACTGATCCTCGACTTCCCTCGAGTTTAATCCTGACAACGAGGCAATTGATTTGTGGCTCTTGCAGTAGAAATTTTATTCAACGCGTTAGTCAATTAAGCCATCTAAGCTTTTGATGCACTTACCTCATCAATCTCATATACACCCGTAGCGATCCTTAAAGTGGAGGTGGATCGGTTTGATGGCCACTAATAGCTCGTTGCAGTCACTTCCTCTAAACGAGCATGTGGGGCCCTATTGTTCAAGTCCCGAAATCAGCACTTAAGGGAACTACTCATCTACTTACCCTATATGGGAATGATTGAATTCAATCTTGTGAGATTATGTTCCCAGCTACCTATTTGGTCAAGTCCCCAAAATGATAGGCATATTGAATTGGCTACAAAAGCCACTCTCACCCATGCAAATCAAAGGACAAACCCTCACAGACAGGAGTTCATAACTCACTCAGGATTAAGATCGAGTTGCATATGATCATCCTAATGAAATATTGATCTTCTCAATTAACGGATTTATAAAAAGAGATTAAATATTTTGTGGTCCAGTCTTATACAAACTCATTGTATAAGATACCCTCACTCACATGTCTCCACATGAATGATTTGGATCAAATCATTTGTAACTATTACAATATTACAAAGTGGGCCGTATCAATAATGTTACCAGGATAAGGCACCCAACCTTATCCATATACTATGACCCTTTAGGTTATTTCTTGAACATGATCCTCTCGTATTTCAATTACATACTATTTAATATTACACTAATAACCTTGGATTTTTCATATAATGGATAATATTATATTGCAAATAAAATAATCAAAATTATTATAAATTATTAAATAAATCATTAATTACGAGGCTTTAGGGCATAAATCCAAACACCGTTTACGCAAGTTTCTAGCATTGCAACGCCATAGGGTAGCTTTGCAACACTAGCTCTCGAGTTTGCACAACAAATTGTAGCGTTGCAATGTCATTTCAAGAGAACGTTGTCCTCACGACCCCGTCAATTAGCACACCATCTCTTCTTCTTCTTAGCTTCTTCAAATGCTTTAAAATAGTTCCATATTCAACATAATGCTCCAAAATTCAAATTTTCGCACCCAATTGCTCGGATTCTTAAAATTAACAGATAATTGACATAAACGCTCACTATTATGGTATAAAACTACCTAAATTCAAGTATAAATATAAGACTAAATTAGTGATATCATTATCAAACGGATGAGCCTAAGTTTTTCTAATCTGTTTATTTTCACTCACATTCACATTCTCGTTCTTATTCTTGCTCACTTTTTATTCTTGCTCATTTGTTGTTTTTGCAATTCCCTTTGCTCATATAGCTTGTTCTCGCTACATTTATATCCTTGTGTGATTTTTGTTTGTGTGTTTTAACTTTTGAGTTACCATCTACATCTTTCATCCATTAATTTCAAGCTAAATCAGTCACCTACCTTTAAAATCATTTAAACTTTTTCTCCATCTATAGAGCTAACTTTTAAAGCTATTCTCTCTTTCGAAAATAACATTTTACGTAATCTCAAACTCTCTACAACGATTTTTACATATTCAAAACATCATTCATTCCAACTATGTACATTCAAAACTAGGTACTTAGACAAAAATCATCATCAAATTTATATTTGCTTGTTTTTGAAGTACAAGAATTTGTTATTTGCTTATTTTCAAAGTAGAAAATTTTGTTATTTCGATCATGTGAAAACAACATTTTTATAAGAAGATTACTAGCGAGATGGTATTCTAAGCGTGATGATATGAAGATCAAGTGTGATCACCTTACATAACTAGTGACATGTTGGAGAGGGAGAGCAAAGACGAGAGCGAGATTTGTACATAGAGTAGAGCTCGAGTGAGTGCAATAATGAGAGAACAGATTGAGAGAAGTTATTATTATTATTATGATTCTTGTTATATATATATATATATATATATATATATATATATATATATTTCCAAATGATTCCTATATGTAACGCCCGGCTTTTTCAAGAGTGTTAATTTTGAAATTTTAGAATTTAATTTGAAATAATTCTCAATTTTGCAATTTTAACTTGGGCTAATTTGAAGGTTTGGAAAGTTAGAAGGGCAATTTGGGAATGATAAGTTGGTCAAAGGGCATTTTAGTAATTTAAAAATAATAATAATAATAATAAAAATATATCATCCTTATCTTCTTCCTTCTCCTTCTTCCTCAGATTTTTTATTTCTTTCTTTTTTCTTTCCTCTCCTGACAGCCCCTCTCTCCCTCACCGAATTCTCTCTCTCTCTCTCGCGTGAACGCTGGCCGCGCAGAGGCTGAACTGCCGCAGTGCCGCCCAGCCCTTCGCTCGTCCGCCCGCCGCCTTGCTGTAGTTTCGCTCGCGCAGCCCACGTCCGCCGTGAACCAGAAGCTCCGCCCGTCTGCACGCCTAGCTCCGCCCAGCTTCGCCGCTGGCCACATTTCTCTCTCTCCCTCTCGGTTTTCTGCACAGACAGCAAGGAGAAAGCTGTTTCGGGGTCATTTTCCAGCGAGTTCAGTGTTCGATCAAGCCGTGTATAGGTTCGAATTGGAATGGGTAAGTATTCCGAGTTTGAATTTAATCTATTGGTTGGTTATGCTTGTGAATTTGAGTTATCCATAAAGTTTGGAATTTATTTTAGATTACCCATAGCCTTTGGATTTTAAGTATATGAATTTAGACCCTTTGGAAGTAAATCAACAAGCTTTTGGTTCATGGTTAAGTGTTCCAACAATGATTCGAATTGATTAAGAGTGTTAAACTGAATTTTAAGGGCTTTTTGTGGAAGTTTGGGACTGTTTTAGTGTTTTATAATTTACCCATAACGCGTGAGACCTTATTCAAGGTTACCAATTATGTTAGGAGGCCAGGTTGTCGAGTTCAAATCAATTTGACAATATTTCAGCAAGCAAAGGAGTTGTCCGGGACTTCATTTGGTGATTTGGAATGCTTTAGAAGTGCAATTTATTATTATTTAAATTGATAAGTAGTTATTTGAATTTAAGCCCCTTTAAATTCCTTTTTAATGGAAATGTATGTCGGATAGAGTATTAATTTTGAAAGCATGCTTGAAAGCGATGTTATGAGATATGAAATGACTAGTGGATATGTTTAGAAGTAGTCTTGGGCTAAAGCGGCCTAAGTTGAGGTTATAATGGAAATTGGGGCTTAAAGTTGCGATTTTATCATGTTAAAATATGAAATACCTAAGGAATTGCCCAAGGTTATGTTTGGATGAGTCGAACACGTTTGTGGTGAATTGTGAACAATCATGTTGCCTAAATATGAATATGTGAAAGATGTCGTGGTTGGTTAAATTAATATGAGAACAATTGTGTTGAGCTTAAGGTTGCTATAGTTGTGTTGCTACTATAGTATTCGAGGGGTCTTGGTCATGTTTATACGTTTAAGAATTAACTTGATGATTGTTGTGATGAGTCTTGGAATGCATGTATGACCTCGAATATAGTTCTTCTATAAGCATGGCTGTAAGAGGAAGTTGACTTAAACTGAATAGATGAATGCGCTCCAAGTCTGAGTTCAGTATGCTTGAAATGCTCGGCTGGTTGAACACGTACAGAAAACTCGATTGTTAGGTTGGACGGCTAACAA
The DNA here is from genome assembly GCA_033996785.1 of Trichosanthes truncata. Taxonomy (NCBI): domain Eukaryota; kingdom Viridiplantae; phylum Streptophyta; class Magnoliopsida; order Cucurbitales; family Cucurbitaceae; genus Trichosanthes; species Trichosanthes truncata. The sequence continues at coordinate 43,144,977 of JAWPNB010000010.1, forward strand.
TCTAAGGCACCTTAAGGGCATATCAAATTCAGGATCTTTGCCTATGAAGTTGTGTTTAAAGTAGTTCGGACGACGGGTTGTTATTAATAGGTTCAAGATGGGTCTGAAAGTGAGTGTAAGGATAAGGGTCGCCATGACTTATGGTATGTTTAGAAGATGGGATTCTAGAGTAAATGAATTGGAGGGTAATAGGTTGCTGACACATGTATGGGCTTTAGTTATGCAAAGTTCTGATTTAAAAATGTGGTATCGGGACGAAAGTCCATACTTGAGATTCGTGTTTGTGATCCATGGTGCTAGGTCACAATGATGCGATTGTGGTTGTTTATAAAAAGGTGGGCCTGGGTCATATGTTACGAATGACTTCTTAAAAGAAAGAGAAGTGGGTTTGGCCTAGAAAGTAAGTAGCCTTGCGGATTTGTCAGTTAGGATTTGTATTCGCCTAGATATATATATATATATATATATATATATATGAGGCGTGAGATGTTGTAAATGTTGGAAAGGCTTGAGGGTGGCTTTCCCTCTTTGCTTATGTGAGTTAGGGAACGTTTTTCCCATTGTGTGCTTGTGAATTTCGGGTTGGTTTGTGATTGTGAATCAGTCTTGATGGGAGAAATTTGGTATGATAGATGACCCGAAAGGTTCCAAAAATCGTTGTGAAAGTACCAGGCCCGTTAGATTGGTGCTACCCACCCTATCTCTGTTGTTTCATGCGAGTTTGTAAGCCTAGAACGTATGTGATGTGATGAGGATCCCACATTGGAAAGATAAAGAGACCTCACAAACTTAATAAGATTCATGTTTTGAGATGAAACCTCATGTTTCTCTAATATGGTATCAGAGCCCATGAAGCCCAAATGAGTATTCGATCAAAAAATTGGGATCCAACCCAAAAATAGTGAACTCAAAGAGTCATCATCTTAAAGGGGCATATTGAGGATCCCACATGGGAAAAATAATATCATCCACATAAATAAGGAGGACAATGAGGGAAGTGCCCGAACCTTAGTAAACAGGACAAATTATTCATTGAGGTCACTACAATGTGGTTGTCTCATAGTAACCGTTGGATGTGAATTTAATAATTTTCATGCTTCTAATAACCACTAGGTATAAATTCAATGTACTTCTCTCTCTACATCCAATGGTGAAAAACTGCTAGCCACATTTAGCTACATTGTGGCGGCTTCACCAAATAATTTCTCATTAAATAGGGAATAATCCAACTTAGATTGGAAAAAACAAAAAGAAATAAAAATACACTGGATAATTTGGCAAACTACTGTCTGGACGTCTATTTCAAACCATAAATGACTTAGGGAGACAACAAAGCAAATGCTCCCCTAGGACTAAACAATAAACTTAGAACAATTCAATGTTGGATGCCTAAATTATTTTTCATGGAGAATGTGAGTGAACACAAAGTATGGGAAGAAGACATGTTGATTCGTAGAGATAGTCTTTATTCTTGAAAGTAGCTCAATTTAAGTAGGTGAAGTGTCCAAATTGCAAGGGACACAAAGAATGTAAGGATGTTTAAGAGTCAAATATAAAATCTGAATCTTGGTTCAGATTTTGGGCATGGGACATTACAATTTCATACCTTGTAGATAAGTTAATTAATAAAGTTGAATTTTATTAGGGTTTATATCCATCATATATAGTGATATTTTTTTAACAACTCTTTTTTTTATATATATATTTATCAATATACATTATTATGGAAATATTGGTTAACTCTCAAATCTGTAGTGAACCTCTAAATCTATAAAAATAATGATGGAAGTATTGACATGTTGATGAATATTTAACTTTCTTTATGAGTACACACCTTCTTTAGAGAAAAAAAAAAAAATCAAATTTGACCATAAACTTGGACAAATTATTTAATGAGGTCACTACATTAATAACCATCAAATGTAAATCCAAAAATATGGTTGTCTCAAATAATGCCATAAGATATAAAAGTGAAGTACTTTTACAATTTCTCTCTCCTACATCGAATGGTGCAAAACTATGAGCCACACTGTGGTGGCTTCATCGAAGAATTTCTCACAAACTTGTTAGGTTGTATCAATTTGGACCCTAAACGTAAATAAGTATTGCAATTTAATCCTCGATTCAATTTCTGCTAATTTTCCCACTAATTTTAACAAAAAAAGTGTAAAATTTTTCATAAACTCATTAATTTCAATAAAATAATATTTTGCATAAAAATAAGTTTGACCAATGCACAAATTGACCATTAAATAACTTTGTCAAAATTCATAAATTTCAACAAAAAAAAAAAAGGTTCTAATGTTGTTTTTCTCTAAAATTATATTAATTCCATATCTTACATATGTCTTATAAATTATTGAACGCATGAGAGAATTTTTTTTAACGATATTTGGAACGAGAACTTATTAGAGGATTAAAATTGCAACACTTTTTAAAGTTTGATGTTAAGATTACAACACTTATCTAAGTTTGAGATGCAATTTAATGCAATTGAAAATTTAGGGTTAAAATTGATACAACTTAACAACTTTATAGGTCAAAATTGATATTTTTTCCTAAAAAGAATTATTCAACGGCAGCCATTACCTTGTAAATATTCATATATTTACTAGTGTAAAGTTGTCCACCACATCAATTAAACAAGAGATATTAGGAAATTGTATTCTACGTCCATCCACACAATATTGTTCCATCATGAGAAATTTACGGAATTTCACAGTGCCTGTTCCACTTTTATCTCATATCCTTTTTCTATCCAATCACTAAAATAGAACAATGCCCCATCTCTCCTCTTAAATATAAATACCCTAAACCAAACCTAAATGTCCTCAACCAACAGTACAACACACCAATCCTTCAACTGATCTGCCTCTAGAAAAAAGCCCCACAAATCTTAAAATGGCATTTGCCAACTTTCTCTCCACATTTTGCTTTGTGGGACTAGTCCTAAACCTAGCTCTCATCTCTCGTGCGGTTGCGAAAAGTAGCCCTAAGGACTTCGTCGATGCCCACAATGCCATCCGTGCCGAGTATGGCGTTGGCCCAGTCTCATGGAACGCCACTCTAGCTGCCTATGCTAAAAATTATGCCAAAACTAAGATTGCTACCTGTGAGATGGAGCATTCCTATGGACCTTATGGCGAAAACTTGGCCTTGGCATATGAGCAGACAACGGCAAAATTGACAGTGAACTTTTGGGCTAGCGAGAAGAAGTTCTACGACCACGAATCGAACAAGTGCGTCGAGGACGAGTGTGGCCATTTCTTGATGGTCGTGTGGAAGGACACAACATCGATTGGTTGTGCGGAAGTTAAGTGTAAAAACAACTGGATTTTCTCCATCTGCAACTATTATCCTCCAGGAAACTATCCAGACCAACTTCCTTACTAAACTTGCAAAAGAACACAAAGTTTAAAAAAAGGAAAAGAAAATTTTGTTATGATTGTTGTCAATTCTATCCAGATTATAATCATATTTTATAGTCTGTGATGAAGCCTTTATATGTACCACAAAAATATTGTTTTAATTATTTATTAATAATTTCTATTGAATTCTAAAATGTTGTTCTTTTGCTCGGATTATCCTTGTTCGTTTCTGTTTGGAGTTGACTTTTCTATTTAAACTAACAGCGATTAAATATTGATGTTTTATTTTTAGAAATTAAGGATAAATTGTAAAAAAACTTATTTACTTTAATTTGTTTCCAAATGCTTACGTCAATCACTTTTTTTTTTTTTAGTTTAATGACATGTGGGAGTGGGATTCAAACCTCAACAAGGATATAATGTTTTAACCATTTGAACTATCTTCAGGATTGACTCAATCACATTAGTCTTGTTATTGGTATTAACTAGAAAATTAATAACAAAAATACAACGTAATTTTGGAAGTGCTCTTGATTTCAAAAATATAAGGTAAGAGGCGAATCCACCCAGAGGAGCATGTGCCCTTGTGTGCCCCCTGCCAGTACTTTGTGTTGGGAATGACTCGAGCCTTGTGCCCAAAAATTCACATAGAAGTGGAATACCATTGTCCCACATTGGAAGATTTAAGGAAGTGGAAGTGGTTTATATATGATATCCAATATGTGAGTGGGTAAAAAGTGGTTATAGTGGTATTACAAAGTGGTTATAGTGGTTATAATGGGTAAAAAGTTGTTATAGTGGTAAAAAGTGGTTCAGGTAGATGCGCTTGCGCAAAAAAGAAAATAATTTTTATTTCCTTTTACTCTTAAAACGTGTGCTTTTATATACCATTATAACGTTCCTCTAATTAATTTGTTTAACGTTTTACCTTAATTTCATATCTGAAAATTGAATTCTATTGATTCGTTTTGAATTAAAAATATGTTCATAACGTTTTTACCTTAATTTCAGATCTGAAAATTGAATTCTATTTTGAGCCTATTTGATTCGTTTCTTCGAGCTAGTTCCCATGAAATAAACAGAGAGGAAACAGTGGCAAAAAATAGAGAAAAAATTTTCTTTTCCTGGTTTTCAATTTCTTCTTCTCATTCTGTTTTTTTGATTCTGAGTATCGTTTTTATCTTGATTCCAACCATTCATTGACAAGTGCACGTTCATGAAAGGGTGTTTTGTTAACCTTGGGGAGCAACCGACTTAAGACGATTTAGCACCGTGGTCGTGCCAAAATTGCTTTCAAGGCAGTGGTATTCACGACACAACAACAATCTTTTCGATATATACATTTTTTCAATTTGAAAGCAATTTTTTAATGTCGATGATCAAATCCGAAAATGTGCTGCCAGAGCTGTCCAAATTGGAACCACTGGACAGATCCAACTATCACCGATGGTCGCAAAATCTTTTGATCTTCTTTGAGCAACTGGAGGTCGACTACATCCTCATCTCCGACAAATCCAAAGGCACTAAGGATGCAGGCATTGCAGATCTAGAGAAGACCATTGTTGCTGCCGATGCTGATCCAGTGCCTTCTGATACTGATTCTGCCCAATCAAAACAGCTCGCTGATGGCGACTCTAATAAGTTCGAGAAAGACAACAAGACAGTCCGCAACCATCTCCTCAACCACATGACAGACTCTCTATTCGATCTCTTTGTCGTCCAGAAGTCTGCAAAGGTAATTTGGGATATTTTGGAATCCATATATGGCAAAGATGATGCAGGAAGAAGGAAATACGTTGTCGGGAAATGGCTGCTATTCCAGATGACAGATGATAAACCAGTCATGGAGTAGGTACATGAGTACGAAAATTTGGTGGCAAATGTACTAACCGAAGGCATGAAAATGTGTGAAATTCTTCAAGCGAAAGTCCTGCTCGAAAAATTTTCTCCTTCCTGGAGTGACTACCGCAACCACCTGAAACACAAAAAGAAGGACTTGACATTGCAAGAACTGATCTGTCATATGCGCACTGAAGAGGCTAACAGACAGAAAGATAAGTTAAACTCTAATTCTTTGAATTCTGTTAATGCTAACCTTGTTGAGTCCTCTATTGCAATAAATTGAGAAGAAGGGACATCAGTTTAAGGCTTCTAGTGGAAAAATTGAGAAGTCCAAGCTGATTTGTTATGTTTGCGGAAAACCTGGACACAAATCCAATCAGTGCAACCAGAGGAAGGGAAAGCCAAAACAGAGACCTGTTCCACAAGCCAACCTTACTGAGCAAAATGACATCATTGCTGCAGTGGTCGTTGAAGCTAACTTAGTGGAGAACAAGTCTGACTGGATTCTCGACACCGGAGCTTTGAGACACTTTTGTTCAAATCGAGAGCTATTCCATGACTACCAAGATTGTGCTGATGGCGAGTGTGTGTTCATGGGCAACTCTGCCACTGTTGGAGTACTTGGAAAATGGAAGGTTCTTCTAAACTTACCCCTGGAAAAAGTTTATCTTTGAGTGATGAATTGTATGTACCTTCAGTACGTAGGAACTTGGTGTCTGAAAGTCTGTTGAACAAGGCTGGATTTAGAATTGTGTTTGAGGCTGACAAGGTTATCATCACAAAAAATGGTGACTTTGTTGGTAAGGGGAATTTAGCTGATGGTTTATTTGTTCTGAACACTGTTGCTAGTACTGCTTTGATGAATGAAAGTACTTCTCATTCTGCTTATATCGTTGAATCTATTGATATGTGGCATGCTAGATTAGGACATGTAAATATTGCATCGATTAAGAAGCTTAAATCTTTAAAGCTTATTAATGCATCAGAATTACATGAAATTGGTAGATGCTCTGTATGTGTAGAAGCTAAATTTGCCAAAAATCCTTTTAAGCCTGTCACAACTAGAAGTACATAAGTACTTGAACTAATTCATTTCTGATTTGGCTGATTTCAAAAATACTACAAGTAGAGGTGGTAAAAATTATTATATATCGTTTGTTGATGATTTTTCTAGATATACAAAAATTTATCTTTTAAAATCAAAAGATGAAGCAAGTAGTATGTTTATGAAATACAAAGTTGAAGTAGAAAATCAATTACATAAAAAGGTTAAGATCTGACAGAGGTGGTGAATGTAGTGATAAATTGCTTAAAGAATTTTGTGAATCAAATGGAATTATCCATGAAACTACTGCACCATCTTTTCCTCAACAAAATGGCATAGCTGAACGTAAGAATAGAACATTAAAAGAAATGATCAATGCTATGTTATTAAGTTATGGGTTATCTAACAATATGTGGGGAGAAGCTGTGCTCTCTGCGTGTTTTATTCTTAATAGGGTTCCTCACAAAAGGCTGGATAAGACACCATACGAACTGTGGAAAGGTTATTCACCTAACCTAAGTTATTTGAGAGTGTGGGGGTGCTTAGCTAAAGTAGTGTATCCAGCATTCAAGAAACCTACGGTTGGATCTAAAACCTTTGATTGTGTTTTTATTTGTTATGCTCAAAATAGTGTTGCTTACAGATTTATGTGCTTAAATGATCAATCAATTTGTGAATATAGAGATGCAGTATTTTTTGAACATATCTTTCCCATGATTAAGATAGCTAGTGAGTCATCTAGTAATAAGAAAATCGATATCTCAAATCATGACCAGGTATCTATACAAGTACCATATACGTCTGATAGTTTGCATGAATTTGAACCTAGAAGAAGTAAGAAGCAAAAATGTGATAAAAGTTTTGGACTTGACTTTTTAACTGTTTTTCTAGTAGAAAATTCAGATAAGATAGACAATCAATTTGCTTGCATGTTCTTAATAGATGAAGATCATAAAACCTACCAAGAGGCCTTAAGTTCTGTAGACTCCATTTTTTGGAAAGAAGCAATTAAGAGTGAATTAGACTCTCTAGTTATGAATCAAGCATGGGACATGGTAGATTTACCTAAAGGTAATAAGCCTATTAGATGTAAATGGATTTTCAAAAAGAAAATTAGACCAGATGGATCAATTGAAAAATTCAAGGCGAGATTAGTGGTTGTGGGATATACGCAAAAACAAGGTATAGATTACTTTGACACTTATTCTCCTGTGACTAAAATAACTACTATTAGAGCTTTGATACAATTTGCAGCTGTTCGTGGTCTATTAATACATCAAATGGATGTAAAAACGGCATTCCTCAATGGTGATTTAGAGGAGGAAATATATATGACACAACCTGAAGGCTTTGTAGTTACTGGTCAAGAGAACAAGGTATGCAAGCTTAAAAAACCTCTTTATGGCATTGAACAAGCTCCCAAACAATGGTATGAGAATTTAACAAAACTTTAGTAAACGATGGTTTTAAAGTAAATTCTTCTGATACGTGTGTTTATTCAAAATTGTTTGGTGCTGATTGTGTGATTATATGTTTGTATGTTGATGATATGCTAATTTTTTCAGTACAAACATAAATGTGATTAATAATACCAAGTCCTTTTTATCTTCTCAATTTGAAATGAAAGATTTAGGTGAGGCTGATGTGATACTTGGGGTTAAAATAAGAAAAACCGAAAATGAATTTTCACTATGTCAATCACACTATATTGAAAAATTGTTAAAGAGATTCGATTGTTTCAATGATGCTCATGTAAGAACACCTTATGATGCTAGTATGAGTCTTAAAAAAAACAAGGGTGTTAGTGTTTCTCAATCTGAATATGCAAAAATTATAGGAAGTGTTATATTTCTGATGAATTACACTAGGCTTTATATTGCATATGTTGTCAATAGATTGAGTAGATATACACATAATCCTGATAATAATCATTGGACTGCTCTTCGTCGTTTATTAAGATACCTTAAAGGTACAATGGATTTATGTTTGCATTTTAACAAGTTTCCTAAAATATTAGAAGGATATTGTGATGCAAACTGGGTAACAGATAATGATGAGGTAAGCTCAACTAGCGGTTATGTATTTCTTCTAGATGGAGGAGCTATTTCATGGAAATCAGCAAAGCAAACGTGCATAGCTCGATCCACCATGGAATCAGAATTTATAGCTCTAGAGCTAGTAGGGCAAGAGGCATAATGGCTGAGAAGCCTACTTGGAGACGTTCCATTGTGGGGGGCGTCTGTACCTGTCTCTTTACATTGCGATTCACAATCTTCCATAGGAATTGCCAAAAATAGTGTGTATAACAGCAAAAGAAGGCATATACGCCTAAGGCATGGAGTCGTGAAACAAATGTTGAAGAGTGGAGTTATCTCCTTGGAATATGTGAGGTTTGAGAGAAATCTAGCAGATCCTCTCACCAAAGGCCTAACAAGGAGAGTAATTCTAGAGTCTTCTGTAGGATCGTATGGCAACACTAGAGGGGGGTGAATAGGGTTGCTTAAAAAAATTAAAACTTTTTTTAAATAATTAAAATAGAATAATGTAATCCAAACTAATCAAAATAAACACCCTAAAGAATTCTAGAAATATAGAACAATTTTCCTAAGCATGCAATCTACTCACAAAAATATTGAGCAACGAAAATTTAAAAGAATAGAGAGGAAGAGATAACACCGAAAATTTTTATAGTGATTCAGAAATCCCTACTCCACTCCCAAAGACTTCTTCTTGGGTATTTTATTGCGATGATCCTCTTACAGGTGAGAACCAAACCGATTGACACTCTTTTTAAGGGTTCAAGAGTCAACCCCCAACTGATCCTTTTGCAGGTTCAGGATCCTACCTATATCGATCCTTTTAATGGGTTCAGGATTAAACCACTACGATCCTTTTACTGGGTGCAGGATCAAACCACTACAAATTCTTTTTCGGGTTCAGGATTAAATCGCTCACTCAAAATCCCAAGGTGTACCCACACCTTAATACAAAACCCAATTGAAATAGTGAAATAATTTAAAGACCCACAAAGAAACTCTCACAAAGAGTAGGTTTACAAGTTTTAGCTCAAAAGAAACAATCTAATCTCTCATATAAAATTCTCTCACAAGAAAAATAGAAAAGGATGGAGCTTTGAAGAATGATCAACAATGGAGAATGTTTGAGAGAAAATTTCAGCAATTTTTGGGGATGAGAGTTTGAAATGAGAAAGAAAATGATGTTTAAATGGAGTTGTAAGGAATAAGTTTGATCTATTACATCTAGGTTAAGATGGATCAAGGGTGGAGGAAATTTGGGAGGAAAATAACAAAAGGATGATTAAAAATAATTTTAAAATGCCTCTAACGGCTATTTCAAAATGCCACGTGTCGCAATATTATTCGTCCACGTCATTGCTAAATAGCAGTTTTTCTCAATCTTCTTTTGGTCATAACTTTCTCGTTTGAAGTCCGATTTGAGTGATTCAAAATGCATTGGAATCGTCTTTTCAAGCTCTACACTGTGAATACTTTAAAACACTAAAATCATTAGTAATTAATAGGTTTGTTATCATCAAAATATATAGTCGTATGATTGAAGCTCGTAAAGCTAACATCTTCAACGTGTATGGGTTTAAAATCCTTGAAATGAATTCATAGCCTAGTTTGTTTGGGTGGTCAAAATATGGACTTGATGGATGACTGAAAAGTCTTCATAGCTCAATTTTGAGTGGTTTGTCTTTGACAAACTTGATGAAGCAATTAACGTGATTGTGAAGGTGTGGCCGCCTTCTATGAAAGAGTATAAGCATCTCTTTCTAGAGCTCTCACGGTGACCCGAGGTTTTATGTGCATGTCCATAAAAAGTACAAGATATCATGTTGTATCGCGGAATCAAGATAAGACACAAGGACTAAAACATGTTTTGGGGGTCTCAACCAAGATTATTGAAAGTTCAAGAGGTAACTCACTTTGTTTAATTAGGTTGTTGCCCTACTTCACTATGCATCATTTCAAATCGAAAGATATTGATGCTTAAGTTTATTTTCCTTTCTTTGCTCAGAAAACTACTCTTTTATTTTCTTTTATTTCACAAGTCATTCGTGGGGGATTGTTGGGAATGAGTTGGGCCTTGGGCCCAAAAATTCACATAGAAGTGGAATACCATTGTCCCACATTGGAAGATTTAAGGAAGTGGAAGTGGTTTATATATGATATCCAATATGTGAGTTGGTAAAAAGGTTATAGTGGTATTAAAATACCTCCCCACACGCACGCCGCCACCATCCATCCGGTATGCCGGGCGGGTTCAGGTAAACGCGCTTGCTCGAAAAATAAAATAATTTTTATTTCCTTTTACTCTTAAAACATGTGTTTTTATATACCGTTATAACGTTCCTCTAATTATTCGTTTCTTCAAGCTAGTTCCCATGAAATAAACATAGAGGACATTGGCAACAGTCATGAAGGGGAGAGGAAAAGAAGGGAGTGTGAGGGGGGAATTCACTGATAATAATAACACAATAATGACTTAATGGCTTCTAATTTCTAGATTAATGCCTCAAATAATGAAGGTATTAATCTGCGAATAGACCATGACCTCTAACTAAGGCATGTACTGATTTTCTGCTATAGAGATTCACAACATATTGATTTGGAGTGTTACTGTCCTAGGATTGTTATAGCTAATTTCGTACAATTATTGCCGAAATGTTGCTGGTTTGGCAGTGATGTGTAATCATGGTTTCTTTCTCTGTTAAAAATTTGAAAGTTTTCTCAAGTTAAAAATTATCCTCATTTTGTCTTAAACATGACTAGTAATACTTATCCTCATTCAGCTTGTATAATTGCCAATGCGTTGGGCAAAGTTCTTCTTCTTCTTTTATTTATTCATTTTTTACTCCATTGTGTTACTTGCATGTTTATTTATATTCTTCACAAAAAACAGCATAAAATTTTCTAAAGTGCATAATGTCAAACACGGTCTCTCTGTTGGGCTTCTAACACGTGCTAGAGTAATGTGAATATTTCAGCAGGATTATGATGTCTATGCATAAGTGTACACATACATTTGTAGAAAGTGCTAAGTAAAATTATCGTATCCACATAGACTATTAATTTGTAATGCTCGGCTTATTCAGGGGAGTCACTTTCGAAATTTTTTGGATTTGAAATTTGAATAATTTTTTTTTCAAATAAGAATTTTGAATGGGTTAAATTTGAATTTAGAAAGACGAAAAAGGGAAAATTGAGATTTAGAAAGCTTGGAAGGGCATTTTTGGAAGAAATTATTAGGTAAAAGGGCATTATGGGATTTTGATTTAAATTGTTAAAAAAAAAAATTCTTGTTTTTTTTCCTTTGTCTCTCCCCGATCACCCATATCCATTTCCTCATTCCTCTCTTTTCTTTTTCTTCTTCTCCTTCTTCTTCATCCTCTCTCTCTCTCATTCTCCTCCATTGTAGACAACCAGCCTCTCCAGAACTCCCTGCTGGCCCCGTCGCTCGCGCAACCCAACCCCACCCCTCTCGCAACCCAGCCCGCCGATCACGCGCCCCACTTCATCGCCCGTACGCCTAGCCGCTCGCTAGGCTGAGTGCACGCCCAGCCCAGTCGTCGCATATTTGTGCCTAGCACCGCGCCGCCGACCGCTTGTAGTCTATCTAGCTCCAACCGCCATCTCTCCCTCTTGCGCGTTCTGCATAGACAGCAAAGAGGAGAAGGCTATTTCGGAGTCGAATTTTGACAAGCTCGAAGTTCATACAGGTTGTGTAAAGTTCCGATTTGGTGTGGGTAAGTATCAGGCATGAATTTGAGGTGATTTTTGTTTTTAAATCGATTGGTTAAGGCTATTTTGGTGGATAAATCAAAGTTTTAGAGTGGCCCATTGATTGTTGGATTAATTTTCAGAACACCCATTGCGATTGAAGGTCAATTTAAGTGAATTTGGATCGTTTGAGCTGCTATCCAGCTAACGTCAATCTCAATTTTGGGGTGAGTTCTCTTGGGTGCTATAGTTTTCAACTTATTGGAGGCTATTTTTGAGATTGAAGTTAATTGGCACATATTTTAGGATTTTTTATTGCATTTAGGGGATGTGTTGGTGTTTTAAAATTTACCCATAACATGTTAGACTTTGTTCAAGGTTACCCATGGTGTTAGGAGGCCGGGTTGTTGAGTTCATATCAATTCAACATCAATTTAACATGTAAAGGTGTTGTTGGGTAAGTTTTTAATGGATAACTTGGTTTCAACTTAATTGAGTTCATGGTTGGAGTTTAAAATGGTTTGCTAATTATTTTTCTAGACTTTGTTTGGCATTTCAAAATCACGTATACAATTTATGGGCTGCCTTGACTCTTGGAGTAATTTATGTAAGTAGTCATTTGGATTTAAGCTCCTTTAACTTTTTATTTAAATTTAATGTACATTTGTAAATTTATGAAATTGAGAAAGCATGCTTGAGAGTGGTCTTTGTGAGGTATGTAATGGGTGGTGGTTATGTTCGACAGTTGCTTGAGCTAAAAATGGCCTAAGTTGTGGCTCTAAGGAAAATAGGGGGCTTAAAGTTTCAAGCTATTATAGTTAGCATGCGAAATACTCTAAGAATTTGCCCAAGGTTGTGGTTGGATGAGTTTGGTCATATTTATGGTGCTTTGTGAATAATCATGCTTGCTTATATATGGGTATGTAGAAGATGGTGTGATTGGCTAAACTAATATAAGTATTATTGTGATGGCCTTAAGGTTACCTATACGTGTAGTTATTCTAGTTAAAGGATTTAAGGTTGTAAACTAAATGTTTGGGTTGGCTGAGATGGTTGGTTAGCTGTGGAACCTGGGCGCTTGAGTTATTGGACTAGATGGTTAAGTGATGCTTGTTTGGGATGGTTGGATGTTGTCCGAGTATAGTATGCCTGAATCCCTTGAATGGTCGGTTGGGGTTTGTTTCTCTTGGTTTGTTGGATTTGATTAGTTGGCTACTTAGGATACCTTGGAAGTGTTTAGTGTTCAGGTTTCGTGTGTTCAGAATGATAAAGATAATTGGGCATGTTTAATGTGTTTTAATTGAGTCTGGATGTGGATGGGAGGATAACTACAATTGTGGTTTCTAGCGTGATTAAGGAGGAGTTGGTTGTCTCAATGCTAGCCTAAGAAATACGTAGACATTCGGACTTGCTTGTTAAGATATTGTATGTAAAGAATGAGTGTGAATCAAGTCGAGCTAGTTTATATGAGAAACAAGTTTGCTAGAATGTCAATGTTTTGTGTTTTGCTTGAAAAGGGATGAGACTTGGGTGATGTGTGATTCGTTTGAATTTATACTTGAATCGAATCTACCTAAACTTGTTTGACAATGAGTTTGTGTCTCTGACTGAGTTCGTGTTTGTGGTTATGCATGAGGTTTACGAGTCGAGGTGAGAATGAGGCTTATGATCTCTTGAGTGATAAATCCCTTGATGATCTAAGTGCGTTGTGGCTAAGCGAGAGCCTGTTAGGCTAGTGCCACCGACCTTTTCGTGCTAGCATGTATTCCTAGGAGGTTGAGGAAGAGAGATGAGCGTGAGGCAGAGATGTGAGCGTGAGGCAGAGAGGTGAGAGTGAGGTTGAGGGGTGAATGCAAGCCAGAGAGATGAGCATGAGGCTGAGGGGTGAACGTGAGCTAGAGAGATGAAAGTGATGATGATGCTAGCATAGGGGCGATGTCCCCAGAGCGATGAGAGTGATGATGATGCTAGCATAAAGGCGATGTCCCCAAAGCGATGAGAGTGATAATATTGTTAGCATAGGGCGATGTCCCCAGAGCAATGAGAGTGATGATGTTGCTAGATAGGGGCGATATCCCCAAAGCGATGAGAGTGATGATGATGCTAGCATAGGGGTGATGTGTTGGGTTTTATGTCCTAAAACTCGTGGTTTTGTAAACTGAATGTATATTCTATTTTACTATAAAGATGTTATTGAGGTTTATTCAGTAAATGTGTTATTGAATAAAGTGAATTGTGTATTCTATAACCCAAATCCAATGAACTAAGTACCCTTGGCTGTAGTATGTATACTTGAACTTTATGTATGACATCAAAGTGGATCAAGTTCGAGTTATAGCCAGAACGGTCTATAGTATAGGGATAGGGCTGGGTACCTTATCTTGGAGACACTATGGACGCGGCCCACTTTGTATAGTACTAACAATGTGATCTTGAATCGTTCATGTGGAGACATGAAAGTGGGGGCGTCCTATGCAATGAGTTTGCATAAGACTGGACTACAAAATAGTCACTTAGACTTTATAACTTCGTTTATTGTCTTAACTGACTATATTCATACGATGACCTAGGTAACTCGATCTTAATCCTGAGCGTGCTATGAACTCCTGTTTATTCGGGATTATCCTTAGATTTGCATGGGTGAGAGTGGCCCGAGATCGCCGACTCAATAAGCCTCCCATTTTGGGGATAAGACCAGGTAGATAGTTGGGAACATAGTCATGCGAGATGGAATTCACTCCTACCCGTTTTAGGGTTTAGTAGAGAGGTTGTTCCCTTAAGTACTGACTCCGGGTCTTGAACAATGGGCCCACCCTTTCGTTGGCCCGAGAGGGATACGATTTGTTAGTTGGACCACAAACCAAATTGTTCATTAGAGGATCAGTGGGACTTAAGGAACAAGAAGTAATTACAGGGGTAAAACGGTTTATTTGACCCAGCTGTAATTACGAACGCCTGTGAAGGATCGACTTACTAATCATGGTTATATCGAGTGGACATAAATATATCTACAGTGAGGAGAGTGCAGCCACTGGGCTTTAGTGGAGTGTCCCGGTGGTTAACGAATGTTGATTAGCTAGGCTAAAGAGTTTGGCCAGTTAATCTCGTATCGTTGGAGCTCATGATCTGTAGGTCCATTAGGTTCTTCTTATTAGCTCGGACTAAGCCTTGTAACAATTTGAGAGAAAAGAATTTGAATTGTTCAAATTCGAATTTGGGAGAAAAAGTTAATTATATGCGATATACTTAACGTTTCATAGCTTAATTATGAATTAAACTATGATAAAGAAGAGTTGGAAATATTTAAATATGATTTAAATATTGGTTCGGTTTAAAACATGAATAGGGATTCATGTTCGAACGTTCGTTTTGAGAAATTGGGATTGGTCCAATTATTTAATTTGATATTTGATATTAAATTAAATATTTATTTAAAATTAATTAAATTGTTTAATTAATTATAAATTGATTTTAATTTAAAGTTAATTTTATATTAATTTTGAATTAAAATTAAAAGAGAATTCAAATTCATTTGGAAATGAAATATGGACCAAATTCATTACTTAATGAACAAGCTTCTTGTTTAAGCTTATCTTCTATGTGTTGGCTTCTTCACTAAGTAAAAATAGAAGCTTGTGGTTTTCTATATATAGAGAAGTAACACAATGGGAAAGAAGAATGATTTTTGAAGAAAATTCTCTAGCTCTTGGTTTTAAACCTTTACTCATTCTTCTCCCAAATTCTCTCAATCAAATATCCCACAATCTGTTCCAAGGCCTGAGGATAGTAGGGAATACTCTAGAGGAGGTCCACAACTGGTTTGTGTTCAAAGAAAGCCCACGGATTAAGAGAATTTTGAGCTACAAAGGTTTGTGTTCTTATTCTCTGTTTTTCCAGTTTTGAGCATATTTTTTGTATGATAAAATTGATCAAATTAGAGTGCTTAAGATCCAAAATTGCTTCCGCATTATTAATATTAACTCCTTCACGATGTCCCCAGAGCGATGAGAGTGATGATGATGCTAGCATAGGGTCGATTCTCCCAGAGCAATGAGATTGGGGGTGTTTTCCCTAGAGTGATGAGCGTGAGAGTTATTCTCCTTCTTTGCATTAGACCTGCCTAGGATACATGACTCACAGGTATAACACGTGTAATACTGAAGGGGTGAGCTGAAGTAAGGTAAGTAGGCACATAGCTAACTGAAGTGAATATTGAGTTTGAATTTGAGCATGAGTCTCTGAGTTAAAGCATAAATCGTCTGTTTATGGTTTTGGACTTTGGACCCTAAGTGGGCTACTTACTGAGTATGTTTATACTCATCCTTGCTACTTTACTTGTCTTTACAGATTGTACACATCTTCGAGGCGGGTGATGAAGGCGATGACTTGATGAGGCTATGGAGACTCCACCAAAGTTCCTTTCCTATTGTTAGCTTTAAGTTTGTTTCTTTGTTCTTTGTTGTATGTTGGTCTGTAAAACTTA
Organism: Trichosanthes truncata; assembly: GCA_033996785.1. Classification (NCBI taxonomy): domain Eukaryota; kingdom Viridiplantae; phylum Streptophyta; class Magnoliopsida; order Cucurbitales; family Cucurbitaceae; genus Trichosanthes; species Trichosanthes truncata. The sequence goes on from JAWPNB010000010.1 coordinate 43,161,459, forward strand.
AATCTCTTCTGCTTCTGTGTGTTGGTTAGAATTCCTTAGTTCTTGTGTTTGTTGGTTCAGCTCAGCATAGTATATCATAGTTTGGTGGATGCTGAGTTTGTGCTATGAAGTTTAGAAGTGTTGTTTTGTTTCTATCAGGTCTTTGAAAATTTTGGGTTTCTCATAGTTACGTCGTTATGCTGTCGAAATTTCGGGCATGAGCGGAGTAACTAAGTCGTGCTTCTGCGTTTAGAGAGTCGTATGGGTGTTAGGGTCGTTACATAATTCTTCTAATTACTGCAAATTAACTCTCAGTAACTCAATTCGTAACCTAGAAAATTCATTAATGAACTGAATTAAAATAAAATAACAAATGCTGGAACAAAATACTTGTTGAAACTGAGTGAACAGAGGAATCGTAAATGAACAAATAATAACTAGACTAGGTACTTTGAGCTAATACAAAGGCTGGATTAGAGGTAAATCATGCTTTAATTAATTTACAACTCGAGTACATATTCATTCCATTCAACCCACTACAGATTTCACGACATTCTCTCGAATCACCTAAAATATACTGTTTCATTTCCATTACTTCAGCACAGTTTAACCCACTGTATTATGTGTGCATTAGGTCAGTGATTATCCCTAACCTACTCACTTAGCTAGTTACTAACCCTAACAAGGAGCTAATGTGGTTTTAAGCTTTCAGCCCCTCTTATTCTTCCCAGAAATTAGAGGAATGCTGCTGCAAATTGGTTAGCCAAATGGAAATGAGCTAATGAATAAAACCTCTTAAAAACTAGATTGAAGGAAATGAAATATACTCAACTATAACATTAATCAAAAGAAATCATCCTTTAATCCTCACCTTAAGATGATTAGTTCATAATGTAAAAACTATAGTAAAGAAATCGAAATACAGACATGAAGTAAATGGTGCAGAAAAATAAAACGGAAGAAGAAGAAGTAGAAGAAGAAAACGGAATGTTGCCCCAAAAAGCTCGATTCAGCATCTGCTTCAGCTCCACGGGAGGAAACCTTCCTTATTTGGAAACCATCGCTCATGGCCTCCAAAATTGAGAGCTTTTCTCCTTTTCTCTCTATCTTTGATTTCCATACCTCTCTCCTTCGTCTCCCCTAAAAAACGGTTGCCCAACAAATATATCCCCTTAATGACCAAAGTATTAGGGAGTTATTCAAATTAGGCTACTTACTTCGAAAAGCTATCATTAGCTAAAATTTAACTCATATGAAAAGTATTCTAGTCCAACCTATACCGTTTTCATCATAAATCAATAATTAGTCATTCTAATCAAGAGATTAATTCTTGAAGAGTAACACTTACCTACAAAAAAAAAATACTCCAAGAAAACACCCAAGAGATTCTATGCCCAATGTCGACATCAAAACCTTGCTTAAACATCAAATAGTTAGCGTTTAATTTTTAGCATCTGGTTGAGGGTTCAAATGGATTTAAACGAACTTTAAACGTCGAATCTTACTTAAAATAGATACTAAATGCTTGTTGGTTTTGATTCTAAAATGGGTCCAATTTCGCGAAATGGAAATCTAACAATTATGGGTATTCTAAAATTAAGCTCCAAGGTCTATGGATTAACTCCGAATTCATAACAAAACCAAAACGAAACTCAAAAACACCCACAAAACAAGCCACAAGCCTAAACAGACTAGTATTTACCCCACGCCACTTCTGAAAACAGGATTTCGCTGCTTAAACTTGCCGGAACGAACTCACCGCAGGCTGGGCTTGTTGACGAAAGCTCGATTGGACTGTGGGTCACAAGGTTCAAGCAAATTCGAAGCGCAAATCGCGCACAAATCAGCCTAGCAAGTGCAGACCCCATGACGGTGACCACAACGCACAGCTGATGACAGTTCAGGCCTCAGCGACGGTTCGAGGTTGAGCATGCCTACGAGGACAGCAACAGTAAGCAGCTGCGTGCGATTGGACGACGGCAAACAGAGCGATTGCAGCAAGGGCATGCGGCGGCAAGCATTCGAGGGCCTTGCCGACGGTGGCTTTGCTTACTGTGCGGCGAAGAAGAAGAAACGCAGGTGGGTGGCTCGGTTGCTGGTGTTTTCAAGAGAGAGAGAGAGAGAGAATAGAAGTAGAAGAGGTTTTTCGAGTAAGGTAGAGAAGAAGAAGAAGAAGAAGAAGATAAAGGAGAGGAAAGAGATGTATATCTCTTTTTTTTTTTTAAACAAAACCAATTTTTCCCTCAACTAACTTCTAAAATTACCCCCACATCAACATTTTCCTTCCCAATTTGCCCTTTTTCTTCTATCTAAATTCTAAATTTAGCCCAACAACCTAATAAACTAAATTTTATAATCCAAAATTTTGAAATTAAGGCCCTTGAATAAGCCGGACATTATAGCTACTAACTTTATCCCAATTATGATCTTTTATAATTTGTGAATGCTAGCTAGCTGCATAGCTAACCTTTGTAGAAACACATAAAACATTCTTCAAATTATTTATTAATAGTTTCAAGTCAATAATAAAATGTTATTCTTTTGGTCGAGGATTATCCTTTGAATACTATTACCTTTGGAGTTTACTTTTTTTTTTTTTAAATTTATAATTACAGAGATTAAAGATTAATGTCTTATAATTAGAAAACTAGTTCGCATTACGTGCCATGCAAGTGTTTTAAATGCTTTAAAATCATCTTTGATGGTAAGATTTAAATATTAATCAATAAAATATGAAAAATAAAAATTAAATATTATTTTTTCTTAAAACGATTTTTTTAGTATGTTAAGTAGAAAGAAAACTAAAACAACAAAATATGTTATATACAAAAGAGTATGAATATATAGAAACCATATGAAGTATTAAATTTTGATCGACACGTTGCATCTCAATTGACATTTTCATATTTCCATGGTTATATGTCGACATAAATGGTAAATCGATATTTCCTGTCTATCATTAAAAATAGTTAAAATAATATATAAAACTTATCAATTAAATATCACCAATATAGATTTACTATTCATATTTGGGATTTTTTTATTATTATTTAAAAAGAGTGAAGTTCTTAATTGTTAACTAGTTTATTTTTTTGTCAAGTTATTGATTTGTATAATTTTTTCATAAATATCGTTGGACATCAGATATCAAGGCTGATAGTGATGGGTTTATTTTTTCACTTATGTGGAAAATTGAAGGCCCACAATCTAAAGGCCCAAGTGGGCCTAGGGTATATATATATATATATATATATATATATATGGAGCCGCCGGTTATTAGGGTGATACGCGCGAGAGAGAGACAACGGCAGAGGAGAGAGAGAATTTGAAAGAAAAATAGAAAAGAAAGGTATTCCGTACAGAATCATTTTTCAGCCTTTTGGGGATCGATTAATGGTCCGATCGAGCTGAAATTTTGACAGCGTGTTCCTGACACGAGGGTATTCAATATGAACGGTGGAGATTTCTTTTGGAGCTGCCTACAGTCAGTTTGCAGTGGGTAGTTGGGTTCCACTTTGGGTGAGATCTTTCTTATTTACTCTCTTGGAATATTGTCGTTTGTTGCCGAGATTTATTATCTTGAGATATCTATGATTGTATGCCTCTAGTTGGTACTAGGGAGAACTGGTTGTAACCCATTATTGATTATAGTGGAGATTTTGACTTCGGTCCGTGGTTTTTTACTCCTCGCCTTGGGGAGGTTTTTCCATGTTAAAAATTGCTGGTGTTCTGTGCTTGATTTTATTATTATTGTTGTTGTTTCTACTTGACTAATTTCCTATTAGGTTCACACAAGAGGGGATAATTGATTTCTAGAATACAGTGTTTATCCCAACAAAGTGGTATCAGAGCGAGGTTGTGATTAGTTAAGTACCTTGTGTTGAACATGGAAACTAGTACAGGTAAGATGGTTACTCTGAATGGCTCAAATTATCAAGTCTGGAAAAGAAAGATGGAAGATATTTTATATGTGAAGGATTTGTATCTTCCTGTTTTTTCACTTGAGAAACCTGAAGATAAAACTGATGCAGAATGGGAAATATGTCATAGGAAAGTATGTGGCATTATTAGACTTTGGGTTGAAGAAAATATTCTGAATCATTGTAACACCCGAGACTCTTTGGGTAAGTTTAAAATGTTGTTTTGGTAAAGTTTTATTATGAATTTAATTATTTTGAGGGTAATTTGGTGATTTTTGGAAAAGGAAAGGGTATTATGGTCTTTTAGAGAGAAGATATTTTGATTTTATTTTTATTATTATTATTATTATTATTATTATTATTATTTTTTAAAACAAAAAAAAAAAAAGAGATTTACTCTCTCTCTCCCTCGCGCAGCTCTCTCTCTCTCTCTCTCTCTCTCGGCCGAACCCAGCCACCGTTTTGCCTCACGCCGGCCATTTCCCTCAACCGAACGCCGACAGCCACGAACCTCGCGGCACGACCGCCGCCCACCGCTGCCCGCCGCTGCTCGGGAGCAAGCTGCCGCACGAAGCTTGCCGCCGCGTTTTCGTCTGTCATCCGAACAGCTCGCGCGAAGGCTTCGATCGACGAAAGCTTCTCTACGTGCACGCCGGTCGACGAGGGCTCTTACGTTTACAACCGTCGGTGGTTTTGAACTCTAAGCTCGCCGGAAAACACCATTTCAGCCGCGTTTTCAAGGTGGGTTTTCGTTTCCGTGAGATGTTTGGCGTTTTGGGCTCGAGTTTGATTGACTTTCAGCAAAATGACCTCGAATTCTTGTAGATCGGGCTGCAACACATCAGAAACGAACCCCCACGCGCCGATCGGAAGTCCACGCGCCGGCCACTCGCCGATCGGAAGTCCCACGCGCCGTCGCCGGAGTTCCACGCGCTGCCGCTCGCCGGAGTTGGGTAAAATTTCCATTTGGTCCGTTTCGTCGAGTTATTAATGTTAGAATGTGTTTTAGCGTAATTCGGATGGTTTAAGACACGTTTAGGACACTTTTTAGGTGATTTTTCGAGGACCTTGGATTGTACTTGGAGTGGGGACTCGAGAAGCTCATTACTAGTGAAGAAAGGGTATTTTAGTAAGTAAAGATTTAAGGTAAGGGATCTCACAACGAAAGAAGTTTTCGAAACCTAGAGCTAGCCCTATATTTACTTTGAAAGTTTATGTTTTCCATGTTAAGTATTTAAGAAAGAAAGTGTTTTATATGTATATTCCTTTATACGCTAGTTCCATGAGTTCTATTTGAGTTTTCATGTTAAAAAGGATGGAAATGATATGTATGTTTTTGAAATGCGATTGCCTTGACTTATGCATTCATGAGTATGTTCTAAAACGAGTGGGACCTCATGCATGTGTTGTGTGCTCATGAAAAGATTTATGTAAGGCCGTGACGATAATTCTCCCAAAAGTTTTATGTGGGTTATGAGGGAACCCGAGTCTTCGGATTCTCTATGCTCCCGGGGTTCGAGAGTGCCCCACGATGGTAGCCGACGGGCTTGAGTCTTCGGACTCCACGATGGTAGCCTTCGGGCTGAGTCTTCGGACTCCACGATGTATGTTAGCTTTAGAGCTCAACTCTCAGAGTTAGGGGAGGACTCTATTCGATGGAAAATTATGTCTTCGGACTATTCACGAGGCCCTCGAGAGAATTTAAATCGTTCACGAGAGCCGCGAGGAAAAGTACATGGTTTATAAAACGAATTTTAGGTCCCCTACTAAAGCGATGGTTTACGATGGTTTTATGATTTAAAATGACATGTTGCATGCGATTGAAACTCTTACTTTGAAACTATGAGTTACTTACTGAGTATTATTCGTTAATACTCACCCTTTTCCTTTTTAAAAAAAAAATGTTTTCAGGTAAGGCTAAGATCGGCCCTAGCGCGTGACCGGAGATCAGCTACTCGAGTCATGGGAGCCGAGCGATCGCTATTCCGCTTTTTTTATGTTTCTGGATGTACATAGAACCCATGTCGAGTTTTTAAATGTTTAGGAGGATGTTTCAAATTCTTTTAACCTTTCTTTGTAAATCGTGCACGTGTATTTGGCTTTCTATCTTTGAATTCACTTGGTCTCTGCTGTTTGAACCCTAGCATCATATTGAGAAGTTTGTTGGATGCTAGGAGGTTGTTTGAAAATCTTAGAAGTGTGTTTTTCTATGTCTTATCAGGTAAGGGTCTAATTTTTGGTTTTCGCGTAGTTACGTCGTTATGCTGCCGAAATTTTTGGTAATATAGCGACGTGACTTAGTAATGACTCTTAGGTAGCGTGTTGAGCCTATAGGGTCGTTACAGTTGGTATCAGAGCAATAGGTTATAGGTTCTGTAGACTAGCTTACTTTGTAAGCATCAGGTATCCCATGACTAAGTAGTGATTTCCAGTCATCGCGCAGGTACGCCTCTGAAGTAAACTTTTAATTCGTTTGTTGAAAAGCATGTTATTTTTTTTTATGAAATGATTCATATGTGAAATGTATTTTTAAGTTAAGGAAAGTTTAAGAAAAGTTGAAAAGTGTGATCCCTTTTGATGTGAAGGTTAAACTTGTTTGTGTTTGTTTGTCAAGTATGCCGCCTAGAAGGAGAGGCAGAGGACGGGGTAGAGGACGTGGTGCTGGTAGAACACATGACTTACCTCCTGAGATGCCAGTGGAACAGGAGGTGAATTCTGGGGCAAATTCCCCTGTTGCTCAGGATCAACCTGATCCAGTTATGGAGCCTGCAAATCCTACGGTTGCGTCGTTGATGTTAGAGGCGATGCAGAACTTAGTACAAGCGACCGTGACGACCCAGTTAGCGCAGATGGGTCAAGTTTCTACGCCAGCTTCATTACAAGCCCGTCACTTGAAAGACTTTAGAAAGTATGATCCAAGGGCGTTTGACGGATCCTCTGGGGATCCTACAGTGGCGGAGTTATGGTTGTCCTCTATGGAGAACATTTTTCAGTTGATGAGTTGCCCGGATGAATATAAAGTTTCTTGCGCCACATTTATGCTGAGGGATGATGCGTACCTATGGTGGGAATCTGCTCAGAGGACCATAGGTACAGGAGGGGGAGTAGTGACGTGGCTGATGTTCAGAGAGGCTTTCTGGAACAAATATTATCCTGCGACTGCACGATACAAGAAACAAGAAGAATTTCTACAACTTAAACAGAATCGACGTCCAGTGGACGTCTACGAGAGGGAATTCACAAGGTTATCTCGTTTTGCTCCCGAGTTGGTAGATACTGAGGCCAAGAAAGCGGAGCGTTTTGTAATGGGTTTGGATCCTCAGGTTAAAGGTGTAGTGCAGGCTGTAGCACTTCACGACTATGCTGCTGCGGTAAGGACAACAGAGTTTATTGTTGCAGGCCAACAGAGTGAGTTTCCTATGGCCCAAAACCCGAGTCAGTCATCCTCTTATCACAAGAGGAGATGGAGTCAGGCGAACTCGAATCCCCAGCGTTCTCAACAGTCTTCACAGTCGTCCATGAGGTTGCAGGCCGCTTCTAGCCAGAGGCAGCAAGTGAATAGGCCGGGACCTAACACTGGGGAGAAACCTCGTTGTAATGAATGTGGAAGGTTTCATTGGGGTCAGTGCCTGATGCGGTCTGGGTATTGCTTTCGGTGTAAAAAGGAGGGACACAGAGCTGAAAATTGTCCTACCTTCCCAGACAGGAGAGGCCAGTCTTCGGGTTCAGGTGGAGTAGGACTTAATAGGCCCACACTTCAGCAAGGGAGAGTTTTTGCTAGTACCATCAGGGAGGCTGGTAACTCAGATGCTGTAGTTACAGGTACGCTTCCCATTTTGGGATATCTTGCGTTTGTGTTATTTGATTCAGGTTCTACACATTCCTTTATTTCTGCGTCTTTTGTGAGACAAGCTGAGTTAGAACTTGAGCCATTGCCCTCTTCTTTGTCTGTTGCTACTCCGATGGGGTTGAGTCTATTAGCTACTGAGGGGATTAAGAATGGTAAGATGATAGTTTCCGACCACGAGCTGGATGTGAATTTGATAGTTCTCGAGATGGAAGGGTTCGATGTTATTCTAGGCATGGATTGGCTGGCTTTGAACCATGCTAATATTGATTGTTTTCGTAAAGAAGTGGTGTTCACGCCACCAAAGCAGGCCGGTTATAAGTTTAAGGGGACTAGAACTGGAGTTAATCCAAGAGTGATATCTGCTCTTAAAGCGAGAAAGCTAGTTTTTAAGGGATCATGGGGTATCTTAGCTAGCGTTGTGGAAGTGAGACACACCGAGGTTCACGCATCGTCTGTGCCTGTGGTGAATGAATTTCTAGATGTGTTTCCTGAAGATCTTTCAGGGTTGCCTCCCGTGAGAGAAATAGACTTCACCATAGAACTTGAACCAGGAACCGCTCCTATTTCTAAAGCTCCTTATAGAATGGCACCAGCGGAATTGAAGGAGCTGAAGTTGCAACTGCAGGACCTATTGGATAAAGGTTTTATTCGACCTAGCGTGTCTCCTTGGGGAGCACCGGTCTTGTTTGTAAAGAAGAAAGATGGAACCATGCGACTGTGCATCGATTACAGGGAGTTGAACAAAGTTACGATTAAGAATAAGTATCCTCTTCCTCGTATCGACGACCTCTTTGACCAGTTACAGGGAGCGTCGGTGTTTTCAAAGATTGATCTGAGGTCAGGGTACCATCAGTTGAGGGTCAGAGAAAGAGACATCCCTAAGACGGCATTTAGATCACGATATGGACATTTTGAATTCACGGTGATGTCTTTTGGTTTGACTAACGCCCCTGCAGTTTTTATGGACTTGATGAATAGAGTATTCAAGGAGTTCCTAGATGCTTTCGTGATTGTATTCATTGATGACGTCCTTGTATACTCTAGAACTGAGAAAGAACATGAAGAGCATTTGAGGAGAGTGTTGACGACTTTGAAGGAGAACCAGTTGTACGCGAAATTCTCCAAGTGCGAGTTTTGGCTTAAAAAGGTGTCTTTCTTAGGACACGTAGTGTCAAGGGCAGGGATTTCCGTAGATCCAGCGAAAGTAGAGGCTGTAACGCTATGGCCTCGTCCGACTACAGTTACTGAAGTACGGAGTTTCCTGGGTTTAGCAGGTTACTATAGACGGTTCATCCAGGATTTCTCTAAGATAGCTACGCCTTTGACTCAACTAACTCGCAAGAGCAAGTCATTTGTCTGGACTGACGAGTGTGAAGCAAGTTTCCAGACACTTAAACAAAGATTGGTATTAGCCCCTGTTCTTTCTGTGTCTGAGGGAACAGGTGGATTTGTAGTTTTCACTGATGCATCGAGGAAAGGGCTAGGAGCAGTGTTGATGCAACGTGGAAAGGTTATAGCCTATGCGTCTCGCCAGTTAAAAAGTCACGAGCAAAACTATCCAACCCATGATTTGGAGTTGGCCGCAGTTGTCTTCGCCTTGAAGATCTGGAGGCATTATTTGTATGGTGAGAAGATTCAGATCTTCACGGACCATAAGAGTTTGAAGTACTTGTTTACACAAAAAGAGTTGAACATGCGACAACGTAGATGGTTAGAGCTGGTAAAAGACTACGAACTAGAAATTCTTTATCATCCTGGTAAGGCAAACGTTGTCGCAGATGCTCTCAGTAGAAAGACTGTACATACTTCAGCTCAGATCACTAGTCAGGATGAGCTACAGGCAGAGATGGAGAATGCTGAAATTGCAGTTTTGATAGGTGAAGCGACTACACGCTTAGCTCAGTTGACTGTGCAACCAACTTTGAGGCAACGTATTATAGTCTCTCAGCGATTGGATCCTAATTTAATGGAAAAGCTACAACAAATCGGCACTGAGCAAGCTCAAGAGTTTTCTGTGTCTTCAGATGGTGGACTTCTATATCAAGGGCGATTATGTGTACCTAATACTGATGAATTGAAGAGTGAGATTTTGACTGAAGCGCATAGTTCGCCATTTTCGATGCATCCTGGTAGTACCAAGATGTATCAAGACCTAAAACAGATTTTCTGGTGGCCCAGTATGAGAAATGATGTAGCGGAGTTTGTCAGTAAGTGCTTAGTATGTCAACAGGTTAAAGCGCCGAGACAGAGGCCGGCAGGATTGTTGCAACCATTGAGTGTGCCTTTGTGGAAGTGGGATGAAATCTCTATGGATTTCATTGTTGGGTTGCCCAGAACGATGAAAGGTTACACGGTGATTTGGGTCATCGTGGATAGGCTTACCAAATCGGCGCATTTTCTTTCGGGTAAGTCTACCTATTCTACAGAGAAATGGGCGCAAATCTATGTGCAGGAGATAGTGCGACTGCACGGAGTTCCTGCTAGAATTGTCTCGGACAGGGATGCTCGTTTTACTTCTAACTTCTGGAGAGGCTTACAGAAAGCTCTGGGTACTCAGCTGGATTTTAGCACTTCTTTTCATCCCCAAACGGACGGACAGACCAAGCGATTGAATCAAGTTTTGGAGGATATGTTACGTGCATGTGCGTTGGATTTCCCGGGTAGTTGGGATACTTACTTGCACCTGATGGAGTTTGCCTATAACAATAGTTATCAGGCTACTATAGGAATGGCACCGTTTGAAGCTTTGTATGGTAAGAGATGTAGGACCCCAATATATTGGGATGAGGTCGGTGAACGACACTTTTGGGGCCAGAGTTAGTTCAAGTCACGAACGATGCTATTCAGAAAATTAGGGTAAGAATGCAGACTGCACAGAGTAGACAGAAGAGCTACGCTGACACAAGACGAAGGGATCTAGAATTCGAAGTAGGCGACCATGTGTTTCTTAAAGTGGCTCCGATGAAAGGAGTGTTGAGGTTCGGCCGGAAAGGAAAGTTAAGTCCGCGATTTATAGGGCCGTTCGAGATTCTTGAGCGAATAGGCCCTGTGGCTTATAGATTGGCATTATCGCCATCTCTCTCTGCGGTCCATGATGTATTCCATGTCTCGATGTTAAGGAAGTACGTGCCGGACCCTTCACATGTGATTGACTACGAGCCATTACAGTTGAATGAAAATATGAGTTATGAAGAACGGCCGACTCGAATTCTAGCAAGAGATTGTAAGACCCTTCGTAACCGAGAGATTAATTTGGTTAAAGTGCTCTGGCAGAACCATCGGATGGAAGAGGCTACTTGGGAGCGCGAAGACGAAATGCAAGCCAAGTATCCTGAACTATTCCAAGACTAGGAACTTTCGGGGACGAAAGTTCTTAAGGGGGGAAGAATGTAACACCCAAGACTCTTTGGGTAAGTTTAAAATGTTGTTTTGGTAAAGTTTTATTATGACTTTAATTATTTTGAGGGTAATTTGGTGATTTTTGGAAAAGGAGAGGGTATTATGGTCTTTTAGAGAGAAGATATTTTGATTTTATTATTATTATTATTTAAAAAAAAAAAAAAAGAGATTTACTCTCTCTCTCCCTCGCGCATCTCTCTCTCTCTCTCTCTCTCGGCCGAACCCAGCCACCGTTCAGCCTCACGCCGGCCATTTCCCTCAACCGAACGCCGACAGCCACGAACCTCGTGGCACGACCGCCGCCCACCGCTGCCCGCCGCTGCTCGGGAGCAAGCTGCCGCACGAAGCTTGCCGCCGCGTTTTCGTCTGTCATCCGAACAGCTCGCGCGAAGGCTCCGATCGACGAAAGCTTCTCTACGTGCACGCCGGTCGACGAGGGCTCTTACGTTTACAACCGTCGGTGGTTTTGAACTCTAAGCTCGCCGGAAAACACCATTTCAGCCGCGTTTTCAAGGTGGGTTTTCGTTTTTGTGAGATGTTTGGCGTTTTGGGCTCGAGTTTGATTGATTTTCAACAAAATGACCTCGAATTCTTGTAGATCGGGCTGCAACACATCAGAAACGAACCCCCACGCGCCGATCGGAAGTCCCACGCGCCGTCGCCGGAGTTCCACGCGCCGCCGCTCGCCGGAGTTGGGTAAAATTGCCATTTGGTCCGTTTCGTCGAGTTATTAATGTTAGAATTTGTTTTAGCGTAATTCGGATGGTTTAAGACACGTTTAGGACACTTTTTAGGTGATTTGTCGAGGACCTTGGATTGTACTTGGAGTGGGGACTCGAGAAGCTCATTACTAGTGAAGAAAGGGTATTTTAGTAAGTAAAGATTTAAGGTAAGAGATCTCACAACGAAAGAAGTTTTCGAAACCTAGAGCTAGCCCTATATTTACTTTGAAAGTTTATGTTTTTCATGTTAAGTATTTAAGAAAGAAAGTGTTTTATATGTATATTCCTTTATACGCTAGTTCCATGAGTTCTATTTGAGTTTTCATGTTAAAAAGGATGGAAATGATATGTATGTTTTTGAAATGCGATTGCCTTGACTTATGCATTCATGAGTATGTTCTAAAACGAGTGGGACCTCATGCATGTGTTGTGTGCTCATGAAAAGATTTATGTAAGGCCGTGACGATAATTCTCCCAAAAGTTTTATGTGGGTTATGAGGGAACCCGAGTCTTCGGATTCTCTATGCTCCCGGGGTTCGAGAGTGCCCCACGATGGTAGCCGACGGGCTTGAGTCTTCGGACTCCACGATGGTAGCCTTCGGGCTGAGTCTTCGGACTCCACGATGGTAGCCTTCGGGCTGAGTCTTCGGACTCCACGATGTATGTTAGCTTTCGAGCTCAACTCTCAGAGTTAGGGGAGGACTCTATTCGATGGAAAATTATGTCTTCGGACTATTCACGAGGCCCTTGGGAGAATTTAAATCGTTCACGAGAGCCGCGAGGAAAAGTACATGGTTTATAAAACGAATTTTAGGTCCCCTACTAAAGCGATGGTTTACGATGGTTTTATGATTTAAAATGACATGTTGCATGCGATTGAAACTCTTACTTTGAAACTATGAGTTACTTACTGAGTATTATTCGTTAATACTCACCCTTTTCCTTTTTAAAAAAAAAATGTTTTCAGGTAAGGCTAAGATCGGCCCTAGCGCGTGACCGAAGATCAGCTACTCGAGTCATGGGAGCCGAGAGATCGCTATTCCACTTTTTTTATGTTTCTGGATGTACATAGAACCTATGTCGAGTTTTTAAATGTTTAGGAGGATGTTTCAAAGTCTTTTAACCTTTCTTTGTAAATCGTGCACGTGTATTTGGCTTTCTATCTTTGAATTCACTTGGTCTCTGCTGTTTGAACCCTAACATCATATTGAGAAGTTTGTTGGATGCTAGGAGGTTGTTTGAAAATCTTAGAAGTGTGTTTTTCTATGTCTTATCAGGTAAGGGTCTAATTTTTGGTTTCGTGTAGTTACGTCGTTATGCTGCCGAAATTTTCGGTAATATAGCGACGTGACTTAGTAATGACTCTTAGGTAGCGTGTTGAGCCTATAGGGTCGTTACAATCATATTGGTGAAGAAAATCATGCACGGTCTTTGTGGAATAAACTTGAGTCATTATATGCCTCGAAAACTGGTAATAGTAAATTGTTTCTGATCAAGCAAATGATGGCTTTAAAATACCAAGATGGAACATCTATGTCAGATCACTTGAATACATTCCAAGGTATCATTAATCAGCTAACTAGAATGAATATCAAGTTTGATGAAGAGATACATGGATTATGGCTTCTTGGTTCATTGCCGGACTCGTGGGAGACATTCAGAACTTCCTTATCGAAATCAGCCCCAAATGGAGTACTAAGTATGGACTTAGTAAAAAGCAGTGTTTTGAACGAAGAGATGAGAAGAAAGTCTCAGGGCTCTTCTTCACAATCAGAGGTTCTTCTTACTGAAAGAAGGGGGGGTAAGAGCAAAGGTCCGAAGGGTAGAGACAGAAGAAAAAGCAAGAGTGGTCGGTTTGCAAATGTTGAGTGTTTTCACTGTGGTTTGAAAGGGCATAGAAAGAAGTATTGTCGACAATTGAAGAGGGAAAATAAAAATGATAAAGGTAAGTGATAATTCTCATTTATGAGGATTATTTAACCCTAAAACTAAGTTGTTCTTGCCATTTTTGCATGCTTTGTTGATTACCGAGCAAGCTAAAAATAACATTTTTAAATAAATTCATTCAAGCTTGTTGGAATATGATAAAAGAAGAAATTAAGTGAAAAGATGCAAGAAAGTTAGCTTAAGTTGAGTTTTTGTGCAGATTTGAAGAAGTGAAGACTTTGCAAAAGGGAATGCAATTGCATTCCCATTTGCAATGTAAGGTGAAGAACAAGGAAGAAGAATGCAATTGCAATACAAATTGCATTCTCTGGACTTACAAATCAAGTGCGAAAATGACGGAAATCACGCAAATGATGGATTTTCTGCACGATTTTGGAAGATTCTCATCCCGATTTGATTCCTAGAAGTTAGCCCATGGATTGAGGATGATTTATATGGAAACCCTAGCCTTCAATGCCTATAAAAATGGTGGAAAACAAAGCAAATGGTGGCTGGGTTTTGACTGCTCGCCCACAGTTCCGAATTTTCTGTTTTTCTTCTTCGACAGCAGCAACATTTGAGTTCATAATTTTTATTTGTTCAGTTTTGTTTCAATTCTCTGTTATTTTAGCAATTCTTCCTTACCGTTGAGTTCAATGAAATTCTGATTTTAGCTTTATTCAACAAAGAATTCCAGTTTCTGCACTTTATGTTTATGGGTTTTTCTACTTTTCTTCAACATAGCAGCAATCCAAGCTTCATTTTCTGTTTTCTCTTTTTATTCGCTCGTGATTTGGTTACTCCTAACTCCCGAAAGTAAGATCTCTCCTCAACAAATGTTGAAGAGATTAAGATTCAAAGATTTGAATGAATTTTGAATCGATCGAATTAAGGGATTTTGGGCAGTATTTTGGGGATTAAGTCGTTTGCACCACTTTCTGAATTTTGCCAAAGTTTAAGGACTGTAGGTCGTGGGAAGGAGAAGAAGTTTTAAGTTTCATAGTTAAAAGTCTTCAATTTCCATTTATAAGCTTATTTATCCATGGGCTTTTTCTTTTGGTAAGCAAAATATTAATTCCAGTAGTATATTCTAGGAAATTTGTTTTTCTGAATGGGCAATTGTACTTGGTGAATCAATTAGGTTTTCATTGAATTTAATTATCTCCTCTTTTGTAAAATATGAAATTTTCAACAAATAATTTTTGGATTTTCATTTTCTCTACAATGAGCTAAATTTTCTCAAGGGGTTCAAGTCGGTGAATGCCCTAAGGAAAAATGCAAAGCTCTAAAGCATAAACAATCTAGTTAGCATGTGAACTTTGTTTGCTTTTGTTGAATTTAGATTTGGGTAAACCTAGCCGGCCAACTAGTGATTGCTCATCAAGCTTGAACTTAATATCGAAAGAGTTAAGGGAAAGCCGATGTCACAAAAGCAATGGAAGAAAAGGCTTAGAAATAAGTCCTGAACATCGACCCTAGACATAGGGCGAGACTCCAAAACCACTAGAGTTGTGTGCGAAGTATCTAAGTTAGATTAGCCATAGACATATAGGTTTAATCACTTAGTCTCCTAAAGATTTTGAATCAAAATTGAATAGGAGTTGAACTCGGTTTACTTAGTTCTCACATGTTAACTATGATTGCAATTGCAAATTGAATCGCATTCTTCCAAAGGTGCTTGAATCACTTGAATCCCTATTTTATTTTTAACTCATTGAATTTTCATTCACTCTTGTTAAAAAAAACCAAACTCTTACATTTTGAAATTTCGGTTACCCCAATTGTGTTTTGCAAGCAATTTTGTGTCATTCTAAGTAGATTTTATTAAACCCCGTTCCCTTGGGTACGATACTCTGGAATACTTCCAGTTTCTTTATTACTTCGATCACGTGCACTTGCGTGTTGTAGCAAAGCATAGCGATCAGTAAGGAAAAGAAGAATGATGATGGTAATGACGCAGACAGAGTTGCTACAACCACCAAAGAGTTCCTTATTTTATTTGACAGTGATGTTATAAATCTTGCTACACAACAGAGCAGTTGGGTGATTGACAGTGGGGCCTCAATTCATGCTACATCAAGGAAGGATTTCTTTGCATCTTACACATCTGGTGATTTTGGTAGTGTTAGGATGGGTAATGATGGATCAGCAAAAGCAGTTGGCATTGGAGATGTGCATTTGGAGACCAAGAATGGTTCTATGCTGATTTTGAAGAATGTGAAACACATCCCTGATATTCACATGAATTTAATCTCCACAGGTAAGCTTGATGATGAAGGTTTCTTCAATACCTTCTATAATGGTAAATGGAAGCTTACTAAAGGCTCTATGGTGGTAGCTAAGGGAGAGAAGTGTTCATCACTGTATTTGATGCAGGCCAAGATAACTGATTGCGATATAAATACAGTGGACAATGAAAAGAGTGTTGAGCTTTGGCATAAGAGACTCAATCACCTTAGTGAGAAGGGTTTGATGATTCTAGCCAAGAAAAATCATCTTCCTGGTATAAAGAATGCACCTCTGAAAAGATGTGATCATTGTTTGGCAGGAAAGCAAACAAGAGTTTCTTTTAAGGCATCTCAGCATTCTAGGAAGCCAAATATACTTGACTTAGTATATTCTGATGTGTGTGGTCCTATGAAAACAAAAACAATTGGAGGTGCATCATATTTTGTGACGTTTATAGATGACAATTCAAGGAAAACATGGGTTTATACCTTGAAGACTAAAGATCAAGTGTTGCAAATGTTTAAACAGTTTCATGCCTTGTTGAAAGAGAAACTGGTGAAAAATTGAAGTGTATTAGGACTGATAATGGGGGTGAGTATTGTGGACCTGTTGATGAGTATTGTAGGAATCTTGGTATTCGACATCAAAAGACACCTCCTAAGACTCCTCAGTTAAATGGGTTAGCTGAGAGAATGAACAGAACACTAGTTGAGAGAGTGAGATGTTTGCTTTCACAGTCACAGTTACCCAGATCGTTCTGGGGTGAAGCATTAAGTACAGTTGTACATGTTTTAAATCTCACACCATGTGTTCCGTTGGGATTTGAAGTTCCAAACAAGATTTGGTCAAAGAATGATATATCTTATAATCATCTGGGTGTCTTTGGCTGTAAAGCTTTTGTTCATGTTCCTAAAGATGAGAGATCAAAGCTTGATGCAAAGACAAGACCATGTGTGTTCCTTGGCTATGGTCAAGATGAGTTTGGTTACAAGTTATTTGATCCAGTGCATAAGAAGCTCATTAGAAGTCGAGATGTTGTGTTTGTAGAAGACCAAACCATACAAGACATCGAGAAGACAGATAAAACAGAGTCTGAATATAGTGATGATCTGATTGACTTAGACTCAGTTCCTTTGGCACAACCTTCTACACAGACTGAGAATGAAATTCAGAATGATCAGTTTGATGGTACAAATGAGGTAGAGGGTCCAGAACAGGTTGAGGTAGATGATAATGTTCATGAACAGTTGTCAGAGACAGAAGTTCCTACAGATGTTTCACTCAGGAGATCTATTAGAGATTGACGTCCGTCAACAAGATATTCTACTAATGAATATGTGTTATTGACTGACGGGGGAGAACCTGAGAGTTATGAAGAGGCCATAGAAGATGAGCACAAAAGTGAGTGGATTGATGCGGTGAAAGATGAAATGAAGTCTTTACATGAAAACCATACTTTTGAGCTTGTTAAATTGCCGAAAGGAAAAACCGCACTGAAAAATAAGTGGGTTTATCGAGTGAAACAAGAAGAACACACCTCAAGGCCGCGTTATAAAGCGAGATTAGTTGTCAAAGGGTTTATTCTGAAGAAAGGTGTTGACTTTGATGAAATCTTTGCTCCTGTTGTTAAGATGTCTTCTATACGTGTAGTTTTGGGTTTGGCAGCTAGCCTTGACTTAGAAGTTGAGCAGATGGATGTTAAAACTACATTTCTTCATGGAGACTTAGACAAAGAAATTTATATGGAACAACCAGAAGGTTTTGAGGAGAAAGGCAAAGAGGATCGTGTGTGCAGGCTGAAGAAAAGTCTTTATGGGTTGAAACAAGCACCAAGACAGTGGTACAAGAAGTTTGAGTCAGTTATGGGGGAGCAAGGCTATAAGAAGACGACTTCTGATCATTGCGTTTTTGTGCAAAAGTTCTCTAACGATGATTTTATTATATTATTGCTTTATGTTGATGACATTTTGATTGTTGGCAGGAATGTTTCAAGAATTGAGATGTTGAAGAAACAGTTGAGCAAATCCTTTGCCATGAAGGATTTGGGGCCAGCAAAGAAGATTCTTGGGATTCGAATCATACGAGATAGAACATCCAAGAAACTGTATATGTCACAAAAGCAATACTTGGAGAAGGTGCTTGAAAGATTCAACATGAGTAAAGCTAAAACAGTTAGTTCTCCTCTATCTCTAGTCACTTCAAACTGAGTAGCAAACAGAGTCCTTCTACAGATAAATAGAAGGATGAGATGGGAAGAGTCTCATATGCTTCAGCAGTTGGGAGCTTGATGTATGCCATGGTATGTACTAGACCAGATATTGCCCATGTTGTTGGTGTTGTTAGTCGTTTTATGTCCAATCCAGGAAAACAACATTGGGAGGCAGTCAAGTACATCATGAGATATTTGCGAAGTACTTCCAGTTTGAAGCTCAGTTTTGGAGGTGGGAAGCCAGTGCTTATCGGTTACACAGATTCATATATGGCAGGAGATTTAGATAATTGAAAGTCCACTTCAGGCTACTTGATGACGTTTGCAGGTGGTGCAATGTCTTGGCAGTCAAGACTATAGAAGTGCGTTGCACTTTCTACAACTGAAGCAGAATATATTGCAGCAACAGAGGCATGTAAAGAGATGTTGTGGATGAAGCGATTTATACAGGAGCTTGGCTTCAAGGAACAACGGTATGTAATATTATGTGATAACCAGAGTGCTATTCATCTTGGTAAGAACTCTATGTTTCATTCCAGAACTAAACATATAGATATAAGGTATCACTAGATGAGAGATGCATTGAACGATGATCTGTTTGAGCTTGAGAAGATACATACTGGTCATAATGGATCTGATATGTTGACTAAGAATCTACCAAGAGAAAAGCTTGAGTTTTGTCGTTCCGCTGCTGGAATGACAAGTTCCTCCACACAGTGAAAAAGGGGGAGATTTTATGGGTTTATTTTTTCACTTATGTGGAAAATTGAAGGCCCACAATCTAAAGGCCCATGTGGGCCTAAGGTATATATATATATATATGAAGCCGCCGGTTATTAGGGTGATACGCGCGAGAGAGAGACGACGGTAAAGGAGAAAGAGAATTTGAAAGAAAAATAGAAAAGAAAGGTATTTCGTACAGAATCGTTTTTCAACCTTTGGGGGATCGATCAATGGTCCGATCGAGCTGAAATTTTGACAGCGTGTTTCTGACACAAGGGTCTTCAATCTGAACGGTGGAGATTTCTTCTGGAGCTGCCTACAGTCAGTTTGCAGTGGGTAGTTGGGTTCCACTTTGGGTGAGATCTTTCTTATTTACTCTCTTGGAATATTGTCGTTTGTTGCCGAGATTTATTATCTTGAGATATCTATGATTGTATGCCTCTAGTTGGTACTAGGGAGAACTGGCTGTAACCCATTATTGATTATAGTGGAGATTTTGACTTCGGTCCGTGGTTTTTTACTCCTCGCATTGGGGAGGTTTTTCCATGTTAAAAATTGCTGGTGTTCTGTGCTTGATTTTATTATTGTTGTTGTTGTTTCTACTTGACTAATTTCCTATTAGGTTCACTCAAGAGGGGATAATTGATTTCTAGAATATAGTGTTTATCCCAACAGATAGTTACCTCAAAAAGAAAAAAAAAAAGGCTGATAGTAGTGTTCAGTATAAAAATGAGGTCTTGATCAAATAAAATCTTATTTCTCAAAAAAAAAAAAAGATAAAATAAAATCTTAAAAGTGATGTTTTCGTCCATAAACAATTCAATATTTGTACGATTAACTTAGATAATTTTATTTCATATCTTAAGTCACCACTAAATGCAAGTTTGTAGGCATGAAAACTAACACGACAAGAAAAAAAAAATAAACTACCAAGGTTAATTATTATATTTTCGAGAGAATTAAATGACACCACAAAAAGTTCCAACACATAATTGAAAACCAATTCTACTTTCATACCGTACTAAATGACTATTTTGTTACCGACCCAATTTTGAAATAAAAAAATAAAAGGAACAAAATTAAAAATTAAAAGGATAATAGACTCACTCGAGGGAGCACATAAACCTTCATTTAGGATTTTCGAAGAATTCCAACCTCCCAATTAACTCACACAGAATTCAACCTAAAAGTTCTGCCGCTTCTCTCTCTACTTTTCACAATTTTACTAGAACAACCCACCAAAGATCTCTAAAAATAAGCCTACATTGAAAAGAAATTACATAAGATTTCAATGCCTCATAAAATTGTAACTATAATTATATCAACCTTTGAATTAGAAACATGATGCTTAGCCTCTCATTGTGACGATATAGCCAAGATTCAACATCAGTTCAATGGTACAAAGTGCAAGAATGAAAATTACCAAAGAAAAGCTCTCTAAGTGTTTGGGAATTAAAACCTAAAACAACTCATGGATTGCCCTAGGAGAAAAAGATGTTTTTATAGTAATCGAAACATCGTCGAGACACTGCCCTTACAATTAAGGAAAATATCACAAGAATCATGGTAGCGTCAAGACACTGTTAATAGCGTTGAGACGCTACTAGTGTTGAGCACTAGTGTTCCGCAGTGTGAGCAATTCTATGTTGAAGGCATCTTTTCGTAGCGTCAAGACACTGAAAGTAGTGTCTCGAAGCTACTTGCACGGATCCCTTGGCTAGAATATTGTCTGTAGCAGCATCTTGACGCCCAAAATAGAGTCTCGACGCTGGCTTGTCGGGTCAAATGGTTTGATCTTCCTTTCCTCTTGGCTCAGTTACTCAAATTGGGTCCAAATAGCTCATTTTTAATCTTGATTCATCCAAAGTGCTACGATTAGTTCCGAATAGCTCAAACTCTACAAAATAGACAAATAAGCACGTGGGAGTACAAGAACTAGCACGAAATAAGACATATAAAATAATATATTTTAGTTGCAATCAAATACCCCCAAACTTAAATTTTGCTAGTCCTCGAGCTAGGTAAAATTAAACAATCCTTTGAACATTCAATTGCATATTGATGACTCCAAACTCAATGCTTTAGACAACAAAAAATTCACAATGGAAGAAAGCATTTAAATACATTCAATCAATGTGAAATTCAAAATTAATTCTGTCATCCCTTACGTGTGTAAGTGCGTAGCCCTTCCTATCTCAGTTTCTATAAACCCATAAAAGTTTTATCTACCCCTCAACTCATTTTCCCCTACTCTTGTTTTAAGTTCTAATTTTCAAGCTTTTCCACACTCAAAAGGGTAATATGCCACTAGGATGCCTAGGACCTGGGGTAAGCTCATCCCCAAACTTAAATTTTGCTTTAATTTTGTGGACATTAGGTTTCACACATTCTCTGCAGAGATCCTTACTCAGAGTACTTGCTCATGGATGGCCTAACTGATCATAAAAGAGGTTGCTCTTTTTATCCTCAGTCTTTTAAAAATAATCATTTTTTTTTAATTTTTATTTCTCTTTATTGACTTTTATGATAACTATGTAAACAAAGAAAAATAAATCACACAATTACTTCTCAGTGTCACATTACTCAACATCATGCAAGTAGACTATCTAATCAGTTCCTAAAACCTTTCGAGGTGACAACAAGAATTTAGGCTAAATAACACAGTCTTAAGTCTTCAAAACTACAAATAGGAAGGCTATGTGCTCAAAAGGTATAAGGGAATCCAAAGGAAAAAAATTAATTAGGCTCAAATCAAGCATGCATTCTCATGTTTCAACCATTGCAAATAAAATTAGGTAAAGCACATTCGAGATTGTCATAATTCCATGCTCAAAATTTTCAAAAATTATGTTCACAATCAACATGCAAAATCTACTCTCCACCCCCAATTCACCTTGAATAATACATTGTCCCCAATGTATCATTAAATAGAGTTCTCAACAAAAAAGTTAGGGGAACAAAAAATTCCCCTGATTTTGCTCATGGTCTAGGTGGTGCACCTTTTGTCCATCTTCTCTTCTCAAGTGCAAACTCATATAAAAGAAAAGAAAAGCAAACTAAGTAAAAGAAAACAAAAAACTAAAAGGAAAGAAAATAAAACACATGGGTTGTCTCCCAAGAAGCGTATTTTTTTTAACATGGTTATAGTTGACAAGACTTTTCAATCATCCAGCAGCTATGTGAGGTGAAACAAATGCATCTTTATGGAAGACCCTCAATCGCCGATCATCTATTTTCAAGATTTTTCTCTTTGCTCGTACATCCTGCAAATTAATAATATCAATCTAGAAAATAGAATGTGCAACATCAGTGGTTTCAATCTCATCAACAT
Organism: Trichosanthes truncata; assembly: GCA_033996785.1. NCBI lineage: Eukaryota > Viridiplantae > Streptophyta > Magnoliopsida > Cucurbitales > Cucurbitaceae > Trichosanthes > Trichosanthes truncata. The sequence goes on from JAWPNB010000010.1 coordinate 43,183,747, forward strand.
TAAATCTTTTAATTTTACCCTTAAACTCCACAGATAAAGTGCCTTCATCTACATCGATTTTGATTTTAGAAGTTTTCATTAACGGTCGTCCTAATAGAATTGATGCAGATGAAGGTGGCAATTTGTCATCCATATTTAACACATAAAAATTAGCAGGGAAAATTGGACCATTGACCTGCATTAAAACATCTTCAAAAATTTCCAAGGGTCTAATATGAGAACGGTCAGCTAATTATATCACTATACTAGTCTCATGCAAGTCGTTTAAGTCCAGCTCTTGATAAATAGAAAAAGGCATGACATTGATTCAGGTGCCTAAGTTTAGCATAACATGATTGATTTTCTTTATACCAATGACACTGGATAATAAAAACATACCTCCTTGCATTTTTCTAGTAAGTTCCTTGATAGTATATATGGTTGACACGTTCTCACTTACCACTTTCGTTTTCCCTTCCTTTCGCTTCCCATTCCTTGTGCACTAGCTTTTCAGAAATCTCGCATATTTGGGGAGTCTCTTGATAGCATCCAATAGTGGGGTATTGACTTCCACCTGCTTAAAAATCTACAGAATCTCCTTTTTCTCTTCATATTCTTTTTGTTTTGAAAACCTACTAGGAAAAGGAGCGACTGGAATATAAGAATTTAAAGATAAAAGTGGGTCAAATCTTACCCCATACGATGTTTTAGGAGAAGATTGTTCTAATTTCTCCTCTGTGCATAGTTTATCTTCTATGGATAGGATTGATTTGGAGGTAGTCTCTATCCCACTAACCAACATTACTACACTAACATTCTCCCTTGTATGCACCTCCGGTTGTGAAGGTAACTTTCTATAATTCTGAGCCTCCAACTTGCTAACTGATGTGGCTAGTTGGGTTATTTGGTTTCCTAAATTCTGCATTATAGCTCTCGTCTCCTATTGAAATTTCAAGGTGCTTTTAGCTAGACTTTTGACAATATGTTTTAAGGGCGTGCCTAAAGTAGAAGACTAAGATGGAGGTGTTCTATTGAAGTTTTGGGGTTGCTAGCTATTGGGATTTATGCCCTAAAGCCTCGTAATTAATTAATTATTTAATAATTAATAATAATTTTGATTATTTTATTTGTAATATAATATTATACATTATATGAAAAATCCAAGGTTATTAGTGTAATCTTGAATAGTATGTGGTTGACATATAGGAGGATCGTGTTCAAGAAATAACCTAAAGAGTCATAGTTTATGGATAAGGTTGGATGCCTTATCCTAGTAACACTATTGATACGACCCACTTTGTAATAATTACAAATGATTTGATCCAAATCATTCATCTGGAGACATTTGAGTGGGGGTATCTTATACAATGAGTTTGTATAAGACTGGACCACGAAATATTTAATCTCTCTTTATAAACCCATTAATTGAGAAGATTAATTTTTCATCAGGATGATCATATGCGACTCAATCTTAATCCTGAGTGAGTTATGGACTCCTGCCTATGAGGACTTGTCCTTTGATTTGCATAGGTGAGAGTGGCTTTTATAGCCGATTCAATATGCCTACCATTTTGGGGACTTGATCAAATAGGGAGTTGGAAACATAATCTCACAAGATGGAATTCACTCATTCTCATTAGGGTAAGAAGATGAGTAGTTCCCTTAAGTGCTAATTTCGGGACTTGAACAATGGGACCCCACCCTCTCACTGGCCCAAGAGGAACTTAGTTTATAATTAGATTATAAACAAATTGTTCATTAGAGGATCAGTGGTACTTAAGATGCAAGATGTAATTACAGGGGTAAAAGAGGAAAATATATTTATTGTATTTGATACATTAAATATTAAAATTTGAAATGTTCAAATTTAATATTTAATTTGAAGTGTTCAAATTAATATTTAATATATTAGATATATTAAATATAAAAGAGGAAAATATATTTATTGTATTTGATACATTAAATATTAAAATAATTAATGTATATTAGATACATTAAATAAAAGATATTTATTAAATTTGAATTGAATTCAAATTAGGAAATAGATGTCGTAGGAGAATTTTAAACGGTTTGAATAAGATTCAAATTGGTTAGATAAATATATTTTAATACATTAGATATTAAAATATATTATTTAATTATTTTTCCTAGACCACTATAAATAGGACTCTACGGGTGAGCCATTATGCATTCTTCACAACACACATCTCCTCAATAGAAAGAATTAGAAAATTCTCTTTAGTCCTCTTCTTCTTTAATCCCTTGTGGATCTTTCTTCAAGAGGCTCCCACAAGCCTTGGTCCTGTGTTCGAGTCATAGCCAGGAAGACTTTGTGGAAGAGATAAAGATCTGCCAGAAGAATCTCCATATTTTCAAGGTATGTTATGTTTAACCATAATATTATTATTTAATTCTAGATAAACTCAAACCGATTCCTACGCTTCTGTTTGGGTTTAATTAGATTATTCCCTTCAATTGGTATCAGAGACTCTTTGAGTTTTATTTAGAATTAAAGTTTAATGATGGTGGGTATTTTAATTTATCATATATTTGATATATTGTGGTTTGCAAATTGATTGTTTAGGTTATTTGGCATTAGATTTATTGTTTTGATTAGATCATTGTAAAACCCATAAGGGTTAGGATTTCATGTATTTCACTTAAATGACTACAATAGCTGCAAATTTTGATTATATGGGCTGAAGAAGTCGACAGGGAAAAACGTTCGCGAAAAAAAAACCTTAATTGAAGTCAGCTTTTGCAATTGAAAATTTAGGATTTCTAAATCCTAAATTTGGAATAGTCCAAACAAGGAAGATATTGAAGACCAAGATATGTCTTGGATTTAAATTATTGTAATTTAAATTATTTTAAATTTCTTAGGATATGCAAAATATGCCGGTCAATTTTGCTATTTTTAATTTAATTATGCATGAGATGTATGTTTTAAATTGTTTGATTGTTGCATAGAGTATGCCATTTAAATTTAAAATCTCACCATAGGTTAAGCATGATCATGCATTTTATCTTATATTTTAATATAATTGTTATATTTGAAAATTTTGATTAGGTTGTTTCCTAATAGAATTAAGATTAATTTTTTAATATAATTGTTATATTGGAAAATTTGATTAGGATGATTCCTAATAGAATTAAGATATTTTCTTAATATGCTTATATTTTCTATATCTTTGAATATAATTGTTATATTTGGAAAATTAAATTAGAATATTTTCTTTCATAAATGAAATCCATGTTTTCCTAATAGGATTAGGATATATCCTAATGAGATTAGGATTTTCTTAAAATAAAGATATTTCAAATTCATGCTTTAAATGGTTTAAAATTTGAATTTAATATATCTTTATTTGTTAGAATGTAGGATAATATTTTAATTTAGTTTTAAATAGTTTAAAATGGTAGAATTTCAAGATTATCCATAGTTTAAGTTTTGAATTTAATTTATCTTTTTTTTTTCTAATAGAATTAGAATAAAATATCCATGATTATCTTTTAATTTGTTTTAAAGAGTTTAAAATGATGGATTTTTAAGACTATCCAAGTGAATTATTTTTTAATAGGATGAAAAATATTTATGTTCATTAATCTAATAATTAATAGTTAATTAAAGATTAATGAGTTTGAAATAAAAATTGACTATAAGGGAACTCTGTCTATGGAAGGTTCTGTCTAGACTGGGGTATTTAAGCTGACCGAAAAGGAACACCACTAACTGGGAGCCAACCTAGGAGTTGAATTAGTCAAATTTTATTTATTTTCACTAAGCATGCTCATAATGTGATTATTATTTTTTTTTTTAAAAACTTAGTAATTCATATTAAAATCAATCTAACAACATAAGGGTTATGAAAGGTAGATTGAGGAACTTAGATAAATGAGATTAGTCTAATTTATCTAAGTAAGAGAAAACCTTATTTCAAAATAGTAAGTGGGAGAAGGAAATGTGTCAACATATCCTACGGTCTCCATCATTGGTTCACATCATGAGATTCATGCGGGGTCTCGTGGCGGCTTTTAGATCGTCTCCCTACGGAAGGTGTTTGCATGGGTCAATATTAGGATGAACTCCTAAGAATGATAGGGTTGTAGTTTTGTTTCCAATACTTGACCTACCCTACGGCGGCACTTGTTGGGATAAAACTACGGGATCTAAAATGATGGGTCACACTTACAAAAGGCTTATTAAGGTTGTTAATGATGTCCTTGACCAAATTAATGGTAACTAAATATTATAGGAATAAGAGTTATTTTGGTATAATATTTGGTTGAGATTGTCTTAGTTTAGTGAATGTACACTTGAACTGATTTATAGGGTTCATTTTTCAAATTATTTGATTTCTATGCTAAAATTGAATAGATAATTGTTTGCATGATGTTAGATTATATATTTTAATATTATGTCAGTTTCCCTCATAATTTTTAATTTTATTACTGATAAGTCAAAATTGAGAAATTTTATTACTTGGAAATGGAAAAGTAACATTAATGCTATAATGGTAGTGTAAAATTTTGAATTTATCTTTATTGAGAAATATTCTCAAAACCTGTTGCTAATGCTATTCGAATTGTTCGTGAAGCACATGATTAATGAATCAAAAGTAAATGAGATAGCTTGTACGTATTCTCCTAGTTGACATGTTAGATGTCAAATTTAGAAGATAAAGAAATGACAACAACATATGAGATGTTGAAGTCAACATAAGCTAAATTTAGAAAGTTGTCTAAATGATCGCAAAACTAAGTATTACAAAGATCCAAGTAAAGAAACCAAATGATTGAAGCTACATAAAAGGAAATAGTTCCTAAATTAGCTAGGACAGTCATAATAAGAAGAATTTTTGAAATACCTCTAGGAAGAAAAATATAAATGAAAGTAAATTTGATTTACTAGATTTTGTGTGGAATATAAATAATGCCACATAGATAGTCGATATAAGATCTAGTATCAAGATTTATTCTTCATTACATTTAATATGTAATTCTTAGAAAATACTTAACATGTAGAATAGTTTCTACAAGTTAACATCAAGAAGTCTATCTCAGTTAATGTAGTGGGAGACATTAAGATGTCATTAAGTAAAAATTGTTACATAATGCTGAATGTGGTGTTTTTTAGTAACCATAAGAGAAATTTAATTTCTTGAACTTTATTACAAAAATGTTCATATAGTATGAATTACTTTGAAGTATGAAAGTTTATATTTTCAAAATTGTTTAAAAATACATTCAGCTGAAAATAAGAACAATTTGTATATGTTAAAAATGTTGGCATATACTATACTACAAAATACTGAGATATTTAGGATTATAGAATCCAAAATAGAAAGACATTATTTCTCCTAAAAGATGATACTTGACTTTGGCTATTAAGGTTGATTAACATCAACTTGAATAGAATGACACTACAACAAAATTGACATACAATGACAGTCAAAAGAAAAACGCGCGTAGAAACAATGACGGTCAAAAGAAAAATGAGTGAAATTTAAAACAAACCGACATTGTTTATATATTTTCAATGAGGGCCATTAAAAGGCTTTTTACCATTTTTATATTTCACTTTTTTATCTTATTCTCTCTCCCATATATGCCTTTGCATCTTCTCTCTACCAGCCACTTCATAGCTTATTCTCCCTCCCCGACACCTCGTCTCTCTCACCGACGTCTTATTCTCTCTCACCGTTGCCGTTCTCCGTGGTTGGTTCACCATGGTTCAATTGTTCGTCATGGGTCTTTTGCCGTCGTTCGTCATTTGAGCCACCATTCATGGAGGTCGTGGGTAGTAGATCTGGTGTTGTTGATAGCAGATCTGAAACTGTGGAGGTCGTGGGTAGCAGATCTGGTGCTGTTGATAGCAGATCTGAAACTATGGAGGTCGTGGATGGCAGATTTAGCGTTGTTGATAACAGATCTGAAGTCGTGGGTTGTAGTCGTGAGTTGGGCTGTTGGTAGCCGCCTTGGTAGTTGTTCATGGAACAAAAGATGCTTTTGGCTTTATCTCTAGTAAGTATTTTCTTATTGCTTATTGTTTTGTGTATTAGTTTAATTCTTTTGGCTTTATCTCTGAATGCTTTTGGCTTCAATTCTTTATTTTCCACTTTGGAAGTTGAGTACGTTTTGGACATTCGGGAAGGACATTCTTCTTTGGGGAATTTAGCATGTCTAGAACCATCGTCTTCGTTGGAAAAAGGGCTTTGATTAACAGCGACTCCTCGGCTTGTCTTCTCTTTCACTTCATTGAATTGTGGGAGGGTTATCCTCTCTGTGGTTTTTGCTTTTTCAGTCCAATTAGTTTTTTTTGTAAGGCTATATTATGGTTTTTTTTTCTTTAAACTATAACTATGTTTCAACTCTTTCCTTGAGCATTTCTATTTTTTGATCATGTCAAAATCATCTTTAATAATAAATCTTACATATAACTTAAGGGAAAAATTGATATGTAAAATTGAAATATGGACAATGTGATTGGAGACTTGGAGTATATATGACAAAAACCTTCCTCTATTCGTACTAGTTTGTCTTGTGTATTACTTTTGTGTATTCTTTTCTCCATAGATTAAGCAGATTCCTGAAATTGATATATGATTAGTTGAAATGAGGGGTCAAGCTGTTATTTAGATGAGAAGTTGTAAGTTTGATATGAATTGACCTTGATGTTTTTAGAACGTTATAATGATTGGTTTATTTTGATGCTTTCAAAACATTTTAATCATTGGTTCAGAACATTATAATCATTGATGAATTAACCTTTTTCAGTCCATTTTTCACTGCACACTACCAATGCTTTCTCATTTCTTTTTCATATTCTTGTATGAAGAGCAGTATGTATAAATAAGGGGGAGAGTGTGGTTGAACTTCCTGCTAGTAGTGAGGGGTAATACTTGACCATTTGAGCTATGCTTATGTTCTTAATTTAAGTATGAATACGTCTTCATGCTTGGAATGGAATCAAGTTCACTACATTTGCATTTTTGCATGCTATATTTAACATTCCACTTCTAGTTATTCTTAAAAACTGGGTGAAACAGTTGTGACCTTTATAGTTTTTTTCCTTTAATGGTTGGCATTTCTCGAGGTTTATGCCTTTTGTCCACTACTGTTACCTATCTTTCCCATCTTTGTAACCTGTATACTTCCATCTTTGTAACTTTGTTTAGTTGGGCTAAGTTATTACATGCCATGCAAAGATTTCTACTGCTTTTGTAGAAGATGAGAAGCTTCTTGAGGTACAGATCTATATGATGTAAGTTAGAAATTTAGTATCTTAATTATTATTTTAAAATTAAATATATGGTAATTAACTATGTATATTTCTACTCAATAACTGCTCTAGGACCTTTGAGAATGGTGACATTCAATGTCAAAGTATATATAGTACTTGTCCAAGGTAGTTTTGATCATTTGAATTTTATCTTCTTTTTTTTTTTCAGATCTTGAAAACATTTATGAGCCAAACCCAAAACTTTCCAAGGATGTGTGTCTATGAAAGCAACTTTTTCAACTTATGGATGGTATATTAAGCTTTTATCAAGTACTTTATTGTCCTCTGCTTGTTTATGATAACCTGTTTATGTAATATCTATATTGAAATCTATGCTCAAATGAGTCTTCAACCGATAATTTTGAACATTATATTGAAGTAGAGCGGAAAGGTGGATTTGAGAGTGTTATGTTAGATATCTCCCAAGAATTAAGTTGGAGTGACAAAACAAAATTTAAACTTTTAGAGAGTTTAAGAACTAAGATATAGAATGGTTATATCAATTCAATAACTAAAATAAGATTTAAACCCTTTCTTTTTGGTAGTGGGATGTGATCTTTAAAATTTTATTGTAAAAAATACACTCAGAGAACACACCTAGGGTTGTTCATTTTACCATGTTATGAGCTTTTTGATGACTTGAATTGGTGTTTGCATTAGTGTGAGCTGACTGTACCTTCTAATCTAAGGCTTTTTTTGCTTCTAAAGTTTTGAGTTCATTTTTGTCTGTTTATTGAATTGTGGATTTTGTTTTGGTTTAATTAGGTCCGGTGAGATCCACTGTAACCGAAACATTACCACATATAAGTTCAAGATTATTGTATATGACTTGGGGCATCTTTGGAGTCCTCTTAAAAGTTCTAACATCTTTTGTGGTAAGCCCAAGATTATTGTTGCTTGATATTAGCATCTTCTAAAGGGATTTTATCATTTCAATATTAACTTTGAAGGTGGAAAACACCTTATTATGGAGACATTAATTAGATTTTTTGTTTGGAATAGGAAAAGAGAGTAATTAGCTAGTTAGCTCATGTGATATACTTGTTTAAATATGCATGGCAAACCAACTTAATCTTGCTTGATAGTTTCAGTGTCAAATGAGTGTATTTTTTTGACAGTTTTTTTTCTTTTTAGGCGTGGATTTTAAGATCAAGCTACTTAAGGGGGTGGGAAAAGATTGAAGCTGACAATCTGGGACATTGTTGATGAATAGGCTTTAAGTTGGTTTGTTGTCGATACTTAATCGATTGAATAAGTGCAATTGGAGTTTGATATATTTAATGTTTATGTTGGATAAGAGCCTCTTTTGATCCCTCTTCTTCCCCTTTTTTTCCTTTCAGTCTTCTACCTTTTCAATAAATTTTTTTCTTTTCTCATGGAATTTTGTAGTTGTCACCACTTATGTTAAGAGTGTTGTTTTCAATTATTGTTTATTCTTTATTCTTTAGTTCACTTTTGAGGAAAAGCATGCTGATAATGCAACTATAGAGGAAAGTGAAAAAGATGGTTTTAGAGACTTAGTTCGACATACTATGTTTGAGAAGGGTCGAAGTAAACGTATATGGGATGAGCTCTACAAAGTAATCGACTCTTCAGATGTTGTTGTCTAGTTTCATTGTAGTTATTAATCTCCTCTAGTTGGATGACTATATTAACATGTGTGATATTCTATTATGATTTACATTTTTGTCTAATAGTTTATGGCATGTAAAAGCTAGTATCTACCTAAATGTTTTTAGAAAAAAAGTCTTCAAATAGCTTGCACAGCCAGCTGCCCATTGTGGATGTAGTTTCCAATTTCTATCACATTTTATGCGTTAGGCTTTTTATTGTTTTTCATGTCAAAATCATGGTTGTTTCCCCTCAACTCAATGCATAGCCCCCTCAGTCCTTGTATATCCATTTGACTTCTCTTCTGATTATTTGTCATTGTTCTAGGTTCTAGATGCAAGAGGAACAAGATGTTACCATTTAGAACATTGCAAGCATAAATACGTGGTTCTTTTGTTAAATAAAGTTTCACCTCATCTTTGACTTAAATTTTAACGTTATTTGAATTTTTTTCATAACTTCTAAAAGGCTAATTGAGACATGTTAAGAATGTAAATTTTTATATTTCTTTAAAAGTCATGGGTTCTTTAACAATGGGTGATGGTCGATTTCGCAAGCGCACGAATCGTTACAAGTAATACAGTGATTGAAATCAAAGTTCGTTCTCCACAGGGACTGAAAGCTACCAATTACCAAATTATCTAGCCTTAATTTTATCTAAGTACCAAATTGTCAAGGATGAATGGATAATTTAAATTTGTTGGATGAATAAATTTGATAAAGCTCTATAAATGAAAGTGCAAAAAAAAAAAACAAAAGAATAAGAATTAATTTGTAAAAACTCTAGAGCAATGATTTCATCGAATACTTCCTTCTACTCTTTGTTCATTAATAGTTAATGTTTTCTTCTATTTCAAGATTGTTGGCAAGCTCTACCCTATAGACTCGATATTCTTTCTCAAGCAATAACGATGTTCATTGAAGTGTAAATTGCCTATATCTCTATGACAATTCAAACAAATCAATTATTAAGCCCGTAGAACCTAAAATTGCCACAAAACCCACAATGATATCTCTATCGCAAGTGTAAATTAGGGAAAATGCTTTAGTTCATCAATGATTCTTGTTTCTCAACCTTAAATCATGACATAGGAATAATGTAAAGAGTGGCCAAATCTAAACATACTTTAGGTGCAAAAGCATTCTCACAACTATGTATGAAATAGAGACATCAACTATTAACTAAGAAGAAGTAGGATTCAATATTCGATTACATCAAAGCCCTAGAAAAGAAAAACTCAGTTCATAATGCAAATCTTAACAAAACCAACAATAATCACCATTTGGGTCTCTACAAACAGCAAAAAGAGAAAGAAGAGAAATAGAAACAAATTAAGCTTAGGTCCACTCCTTTTTGGTTGTTAAAGTCCTCCAAGATGCGCAAATTTCTTCTCCTTGGTCGTTCTCCCTCTTTTCCTCTGTTTTTCGCCCCTTTCTGCCCTAAAAAAAACCTAAAAAATCCACATCCAAATGATAAAAATCGACCCAATTTAAAGTTAGGGCCGCGACGTAGTGCCTAGGCGCCGTGGACAGCACCTAGACGCTAGCATTCTGTTCAACTGCTTCAGTCTGCAGCGCCTAGGCGCCGGTTTGGGCGCTGGCATCCTCCAAAAAGTCCTCAAACATGACCTTCAAAATACAACTTTTGAACACCTATAAAAATAAAATAAATACAAGAATTAGAAATCAAAAACTAAATGAAAACTAACTAAAAACAACCTAAACAAGATATAATAAATATATATAAAATGAACTTATCAATGGGATGGTTACATTTTTCCATTTTTGGGAATGTTTCTCCAATTGCTTACACAAGAATGGTCCAAGTGGGATGTTTGTTGACCATATTTAAACATGTAGGCTTGTTCATTGTATAAATTCTTCTAAAGTGATCAATCTCCATTTGTTATTTATCTGTCTACCTTGTGGTTGTTAATATTCTCAACATGGAAGTACCCGAGTCTTTTCAATTCACATACAATCATCACTTAGCATGGGGATTAAACCTTCTCTAGTTTCAATGGTGGTTAGTCTCTATTTTCTTTTTTCTCTATTCAAATGTCTTATTTTTGTTTTTCTTTTAGAAGTTCATGTTATCTACAATTATGTTGTTTGATTCCATTTTAGGTAGTTAGGACTCAAGCTATCTTTCCCTTTATCTATTTAAATTGTTTCCATCATGACTAACTTGCTTCAAACAGTTTAAACTGTGTGGTATTAAGTGTTGTTGTAGTTAAATTTAGCCTTTATCTATTTAAATTGTTTCCATCATGACTAACTTGCTTCAAACAGTTTAAACTGTGTGCTATTAAGTGTTGTTGTAGTTAAATTTCTTCCGTTCTTTGCTTTGACATTTTGCATCTTCAAAATTCAGGTTGGATTGGGTTCATCTGTGTGTTTTGGCTAGAAGTATGAGAAAATTTTAGCATTCCTAAGCAATCGTTGAGTGCGAGCAATTCAACAATTTCAACGTTTTCTTATGCTAGGTGTACCAACAAAGACTAGGTAATGTTTCAGATGAGTTCAATGAAGGCTGGTTCACACATTTTTTTCTCTTTTGAGAGTTAATTTTTGTGAAAGATCTGCTCCATATGCTGTGTTGAGTTAGAAAATATGTTCCAATTTACAAAATTTGATTATAATAGTAGTTTTGACTTGTTTTGAACCTCATATAATTTTAGTTTGATGATGTCTTCAACTTAGATAAGAAGATGCAAAACTAATTTATGTCACTTTGCTATTACAAAGTGAGCTTGGTGTTGGATGAGTTCTTGCAGACGCTGAAGAAGTAAGCTTAGGTTATTTCCTCTACTTAAATTGTTTTTTCTTGTTTTGGTTGAAATTGTTTGTTTGTTTGATTGATTATTTTTGGTGTTTGCGATGAAATTTTGTTTTGAGTTTGGTGGTTTGATTGGGTTGGGATAAGTTGAATGATAGCCTTTTTAGAAATGTTGAACTGTCATTGATTAATTGTAAAATGTTGGTCTGCTTTGAGTTTGATCATGTTACATACAAATTTCTTATGCAATGATCATTACTCATCATGAAAGATATCCCCCTAAGTTGAAGAAAATGTAGTTGGATACATTGATTTCTAGTGTCTCAAGTTGAAAATGGCTTGTTTGAAAATGGCAAAGCGTTTTATTGCAGAGCTTTTGGCTTTTTTTTTTCTAGAGTTATATTTGAGGATGCTAAATTGGGTTCACTGGTAAGCATTAGAGAGTCGAGATGCATGGAACTTTAACGGTGAAGAGCAAAATTTTATGTACGCTCGCCATTTTTTTTGGTTTTGGTGACTCATGAATGCCTTTTTTATTTTGCAAGATACTTATTCATTCAGCTTACTAAGGAGCACCTTTCACCAAGTCAAGTTGCCACACCTTTCACCACTTTACTTTAGTTAGTTGATCTTAAGTTCAAGTTGAAAGGTTTTAGTCTTATGTTTATTTTTCTTAGCAATTTTGCTTCTCTTTATAAGTTGGATGTGGTTTGTAGAGAGGCGGAGAGTCATATTTGTATTATGTGTGGATGTATAAAGAGAAATTTTATGTTATTTTTGTTCAACAACATAAGTGTATGACATATTTTATATTTTATTAATTAAAATTATGTTTAAGTTAATTGTTGTGTAAAAATATAATACTATTGAAATTTTATTTTGTTTATAGGTTGAGAAAGAGAAATATTGGTGGTTAGCCACGTGTGCAATCAATTTTTTTTATTAAATTATTGACGAAATGATGACGGGCATTGCATGTCATTGAAAACCATTATTTTTTTACTTTTAATGACGAACAAACTTTTAATGACGGACATTTAATGACAAACGGACTTTTAATGACGGACATATTTTTAATGACATGCAGACTTTTAATGACGGGCATTGCCTGTCATTAAAAAGTGTCTGTCATTGTAGCCTACGATGACACTCGAAAAGATGACGGACACATCGTAAAGATGACGGACACGTGTCCGTCATCATTTCCCTTTAATGATGGACAATGCCCATCATTAAAACCCAAATTTGTACTAGTGTGAAAAGACTAGTAAGAGGTAATTCTCTAAAAAGTTAGTTAATTACTTTACCTATCTGTAGATCTTGTCTTTCATGCAAGATAATCATTGGGCCTTTATTAGATAGGGCTAGAATGCCAAAGAACACTTTGGGCTTACACATTCTGACCCAAGTGGTCTGGTGAATGTAAAGGTCAAATAAAGTCATAAATATTTCGCTCTAGTTGATGATCATTCAAGGTACAAGTATCTTTACCTAATAAAACATAAATCTAAATTTTTGAAATGTTCAAGAAAATTAAGACTAAAATTTAAAAATCGATTAGGTAATTAAATCTATCGAGATATTATGATCAGATCATAATAGAAAGTACAGGAACCTTACGTACTAAAACTAATTGATAGAAAATGGGTTTTTATCCCAATTATCTTAATACCAAGTGCAATTTTGTGAAATTGTGCTGCAACAGGAGAAACAGAATCTTGTTAGACTTGGTCACATCAGTAATGAGTTACACACCATTATCATACTCTGGTTAGGAAATGCAATAGAGATTGCATGGTGAACAAGATTCTCTCTAAAAGTGTCTACGAGACAATTTTAAAGATTATAGAATAGTAAAGCTGGTTTACAACACTTCACCATTTGGGAATGTTAAGCTCGCATGCTGAACACAAGCCTAAAAGGCTTGTATATGTTCAAAGATAAGCCTAAGTGTAGGCCACCCCTAAGGAGTATAAAATAGTTTTTTATGTAGTCCTAAAACGAATAAGGTATTTGTATGACAAATATCATTTTTATAAGAAATGTCAAATAAAAGACTACAAACCTTTAATATGGTGAGATAATGTTAATAAATTGGTTCCAAGTGAAGCCACTAAATAGTTAACAAAGTTGTTAACAATTTAATTACATTTGAAAGTCAAATGGATCCTAGTCATGAATTGGATAAGCCTCATCGTAGTGGGAGAGTTATGAGATGACTCAACCTTTACAAGAACTTAATTGAAGCCCAAATTGTCATGTTAGATGACAAAGTTGAAGGCTTATTACCTGCAAAGTGAGACTAATGGCAAAGGGTTAAACCTAATAGGAGAAAGTAGACTGCGAGTAAATTTTCTCACTTGTTGCCATACTAAAGTCTGTAAGGATTATTTAATTCATTGTTGCATATGTGATACAAAAAAAAATGAATGTTTAGAATTCTTTTTTGAAAAGAAATCTTAGATAATGCATCTACACAAATCAATTAGATGTGTTTATTTTTAAATATCAAAAGCAAAAAGTTTGCGAAATAGTAAAGGTTCATTTATGAAATGAATTTTACCATTAGATCTGTGAATATAAGGTTTGATAAAAGTATCAAAATCTATGAATTTGGATAAATATAAATGAAGCTTGTATAGACAAGAAAATCATTAATTGCTAGTGGATTTTTCTCATGTTTTATGTTGGTGATATTTTTACCAATTATGAATGATGTAAGATGTCTAACATAAAACGTTGATTAAGTAACCAATTCCAAATAAGTGATTTGGAATGACTCAGTATATTTTAAATGTCCAAAATGAAGATTTTAAGGACAAAATGTTAACTTTGTCTCAAACATCTTATATTGACAAAATTGTTGTCAAATATTTGATTTTTATGTCTAAGAAAGTGTATCTTAAGACACCTCAAATGTTGAGAGTATATGATATGCATAAATGAGACTGAACATTTAATATACAATTGGTTAACATATATTCGTTAAACGAATGGTATGACCATTGAAAAGAAAATTAAAAACTTTCTCAAATTATCTATGGATGACAAGAAATTTTTGTGTATGGAGTTAAAGATTTAATCTTTACAAGATACACTGGTTCTTACAAAGATTTAGGAAATCTATGTAAAGATAAATTTTACCCTAGGTGGTGGAGTATGGTATACAAGTTAAATTGTTTTTCTTGTGAAGTAACAAAATGACTTGTATGACTCAAAGAGTTCTTTGAAGATATGAAAGATGTTTCAGATATGATTTAGTCTATTCTCTTTATTATGATAATAGTGGTGCAAAGACTAATATTAAGGAAAATAAAAAACACCACCGTATAGGGAATCATATCGAGAGAGAGAAAACATCATGGTAGTGCCCAAGATGGCTTTTAATGACAGTCGTTTAGATCTATATAAAAAGACTCTCCAAGCTAGAGTGTTTAAGGGTCGCCTAGAATGTGTAGGATTACGAGACATGCCTCGTCTTCGCGCTAGGGCAAGTGGGAGAACATGTTGGGTATAGAGCATGCCCTAGGATACATGTCTTGCCGACTTTAGTGTAAGTGGGAGATTGTTGGGATTTATGCCCTAAAGCCTCGTAATTAATTAATTAATTAATAATTAATAATAATTTTGATTATTTTATTTGCAATATAGTATTATCCATTTATGAAAAATCCAAGGTTATTAGTGTAATCTTGAATAGTATGTCGTTGACATACAGGAGGATCGTGTTCAAGAAATAACCTAGAAAGTCATAGTATATGGATAATGTTGGGTGCCTTATCCTACTAACACTATTGATACGACCCACTTTATAATAGTTACAAATGATTTGATCCAAATCATTCATGTGGAGACATTTGAGTGGGGGTATCTTATACAATGAGTTTGTATAAGACTGGATCACGAAATATTTAATCTCTCTTTATAAATCCGTTAATTGAGAAGATTAATATTTCACTAGGATGATCATATGCGACTCGATCTTAATCCTGAGTGAGTTATGGACTCCTGCCTGTGAGGACTTGTCCTTTGATTTGCATGGGTGAGAGTAGCTTTTATAGCCGATTCAATATGCCTACCATTTTGGGGACTTGACCAAATAGGGAGCTGGGAACATAATCTCACAAGATGGAATTCACTCATTCTCATTAGGGTAAGAAGATGAGTAGTTCCCTTAAGTGCTAATTTCGGGACTTGAACAATGGGGCCCCACCCTCTCATTGGCCCAATAGGGACTTAGTTTATAATTAGATTATAAACAAATTGTTCATTAGAGGATCAGTGGTACTTAAGGTGCAAGATGTAATTACAGGGGTAAAACAGACTTTTGACCCAACTGTAATTATGAACAACTCGTGAAAGATCGACTTGCATGTAATGATTATATCAATGGACACAACTTGTCGTACAGTGCATAAGAGTGCAACTTTAGGTCTATAGTGGAGTGACCCTAGAGTTAATGAATGAAAATTGATTAATTAAATAGTTTAATTAATTAATTTTGTATCATTGGAGCTTATAATCTGTAGGTCCATAAGGTCCCCTTGCTAGCTCATAGTAACACTAAAAGATCAATTTAGTTGAAAGAAAGTTTTGAAATGTTCAAATTCAATATTTAATTTGAAGTGTTCAAATTAATATTTAATATATTAGATATATTAAATATAAAAGAGGAAAATATATTTATTGTATTTGATACATTAAATATTAAAATTTGAAATGTTCAAATTTAATATTTAATTTGAAGTGTTCAAATTAATATTTAATATATTAAATATATTAAATATAAAAGAGGAAAATATATTTATTGTATTTGATACATTAAATATTAAAATAATTAATGTATATTAGATACATTAAATAAAAGATATTTATTAAATTTGAATTAGATTCAGATTAGAAAATAGATGTCGTAGGTGAATTTTAAACGGTTTGAATAAGATTCAAATTGGTTAGATAAATATATTTTAATATATTAGATATTAAAATATATTATTTAATTATTTTCCCTAGACCACTATAAATAGAACCCTAGGGGTGAGCCATTATGCATTTTTCACAACACACATCTCCTCAATAGAGAGAATTAAAGAATTCTCTCTCCTCTTTAATCCCTGGGGTTTTTGTACGGATGATCCCTTTTTCAATGGGTTAATGCGATCTGACCTGTCATCCATATTTAATGAAATATAACTCATTCTGACGTGGCAACGAGCGCAAAATTACCTAGAAGGGCAGTATGAGACCGGCTCGCTTGTCCACGCTCTCGAATAGGGTAACGCTCTCGCTGACCATTCTCGTTCTCATTCTCATTTGCCACGTCAGCAAATTTTTGAACCTTGCAAAATTATCACCCCCGGAGAATCGCTCTCGCACACGGTGACTCGTTCTCGTTCTCATTCTCGCACACGTTCTTCATTCTCGCAGTAATCCTTATCACTCGTCACTCTACCAATGTTCTGCTCGATCTCGCACTCGAACATTATTTGCCGTCACTCGAACGTTGTACTCGTTCTCGCTCTTGTTGTCGTTTTTTTACGTCACTTGTTCTTGTTCCTGCGTTTAACAACATTTTTCGTTAATTAGTGCCACACGTTGACTCGTTCTCTCAGTACTTGTTCTCACTCATCACTCTACCAATGTTCTGCTAGCTCTCACACTAGAACATTATTTGTCGTCACTCGAACGCTGTACTCGTTCTCGCTCTTGTTGTTGTTCTTTTACGTCACTCGTTATCGTTCTCGCGTTTAACAACATTTTTCGTTAATTATTGCGCCCAGGTTTGCTTCTGTTGTTAGTTTAATGTGAATCCATGCATGATGTCAAGAACGTTGCAAAATATAAAATTTCATTTTCGAGTTTTGGGTTCATATAAAGAAATTTTAAAAAAACAACAAAACAAGAAAAAGAAAAACAAGTCGGCCTACACCCCACCCGAACCTACTCGGAGTCGGATGATGATATTATCACTAGTGGCAGCCATTTGTCCTCACCCCTCCTCCTTTTTTGCCTAGCGGGCGTGCGGTTGGACCCTTCGTCCGCAGAAGGGGATTTGTTTTTCTTCTTTCTCCTGTCGCCACCATCCCTAGGCATGTTCACAGAACATGTTGAAGGGGCCGGATATGGAGTGGGCAGATGGGAAGTAGGTGGTGGTGGCGGTGGTGTCTGGCAAGATTGTTCTTCATTTAGATTAGCCAGGAAGTCCTCCAAATCGCGCTCTTCCACAACGTCGGTGGAGGACATGGTTGTCGAGGCTGGCGTGGGCAGGGTTGCAGGGTCTGACTCCTCTGACAATGGAGCATACGGGTATTTGAGAAAACTATCATCGGATGAGTAGTCCATTTTAGTGAGTGTGTTTAGTGTGTAAACCATGTTAGGGTTGGTTTATTAATAGGCAAAAAGGATTAACATGCCAAAGGTCACCATTAATGGATTGACACCACTTCAAGTAACCCTTCCGTCTCCCCAATCACGAATAACTAGCATGCATGATTACCGTGAAAATGCGAGCGCGAGAACGAGAGCCCAACTACGTGAGTGAGAGCGATAATAGATATAGCCTGTAGGTCCGTCATACAAGTTTGGATATTGTATTGTAGCATCGATACTCTCGTTCTCATTCTCGCGATCGCTCTAGCTCTCGCGAAACGGATTGATGGATTGACATGACTGCAGGTCACCCTTCCGTCTACCCAATCACGAATCACAAGCATGCATGATTACCTTGAAAAAGCGAGCGCGAGAACAATATCCCAACTATGAACTGCGAGAACGAGAGCCCTACTACGAACTGCGAGAGCGAGAGCGATATTAGATATTCGATAACTTTATCATCGATAATTCTCGTTCTCGTCGTTCTCGCGCTCGTAGTTGACACTCGCTCTCGTAGTTTCATTCTCGCTATCGTTCACGTCCTTCATTTCATTCATAGAACCTAAGCTTTCGTTAGC
This sequence comes from Trichosanthes truncata, assembly GCA_033996785.1. Classification (NCBI taxonomy): domain Eukaryota; kingdom Viridiplantae; phylum Streptophyta; class Magnoliopsida; order Cucurbitales; family Cucurbitaceae; genus Trichosanthes; species Trichosanthes truncata. The sequence goes on from JAWPNB010000010.1 coordinate 43,202,348, forward strand.
AGAAAAGTATCTATAGAAGCATACTCTTTCTCCTTTCCTTTCTGAAGAGATTCCTTCAGTCGAATGAGCATATTCTTTTTTAGACTGGAGTCTGTAATTTGTTCTGCTGCCTCAAAAAGTAGTTCCTGATATTTGGTTAGGACATTTATGCAGCTCGTTCTCTTCGTTCTCGCGCTCGTAGTTGACACTCACTCTTGTAGTTCCCTTATTCTCTTACGCTCTCGCTTTAGTGGTTGTCAGTCCTCCATTTCGAGTCATCATTTAAAAAAACAAACGAACAGTATTTCTCTCACTTCTTTTACTTTACATTCGAAACTCACTCTCTCTCAGTCGATAAAGGTTCATCACCGCCAGATTAATTTGTCACCGTTGTTCATCTTCACCAGTGACGCGTTCTTCCTCTGAAATGGTAAGCCTAAACCGACCAATTCCTTCGTTTATTGTTTCGTTCGTGGCTGTTCTGGTTTTGTGCATGTTTGCGATATAGGGCGAGGTTATGGTTGTAACTACTTCTATGCATGTTTTAGTTCATAGTTTGTGGATTTGATGGAGGAAGTTGCAGAGCTAGAGCGAGTGTACAGGGACGAGAGCGATAGAGCTAGAGCGAGTAGTTAGGGTTTTGAGTCGAAATCGATAGATTTGGTGAACGAGAGCTATATAGCTAAAGTGAGGTTATTGGAATGAGTGCGTGAATGCTATAGCTATAGATCTAGGGTTTCTGCTAATGAAAGCTTAAGTTCTGTGAACAAAATGAAGGATGTGAACGATAGCGAGAACGAAACTACGAGAGCAAGAACGAAACTACTAGAGCGAGAACGAAACTACGAGAGCAAGAACGCAACTACGAGAGCGAGAACGAAACTACTAGAGCAAGAACGAAACTACGAGAGCGAGAACGAAACTACGAAAGCGAGAATTGAGTTTCAAAAGGTCATTCCATGTATGTTGTGTTTGTGTTTTTTTCCTTTTTGTGTTATGTTATTCTGATTGTTTGTGCAATTGATGCAGTACTGAGATGGCAGCAGTTTTGAGAATCCCCAAGGAGAATTGGTTCCCTAGCCAAGTTTCTAGCCTTGCCTACATAAGTTCTGCAAATAAAGTGGTCAAGGAGAAGTTGACCCTTGGGCAGTTGGAAATGTTCAAGATGACCATTTTTGGGCGGTTCGTGGATGTGGACTTGGTCTTCAATAGCCCATTGGTACATCACATCCTCTTGAGGGAGGTTGTTGACGGTTGGGATGATGCGATGAGGTTCGACCTTAACGGTACAATTGTACAATTTTCGACGGCTAAATTCCTCTTGATGACTCGTTTGTGGCCATCACCCGAGGGAAGACATGAGGCAGGGGTATCAAATGAAAATGAAGCCCTACGACTCAAGTACTTTGATGGCATGGGCACTGAAATCCGTCTGGATACTTATAAAGCTGCATATAAGGGATTACAGTTTGAGACAGACGAAGATGCAGTGAAGGTGTCCTTGATTTACTACACCGAGCTGGCCATGATGGGGAAGAATAAATCAAAGACCGTGGTTTATAGGTCCCTATATCGAGAAGTTGAAGACCTTGAATACTTCAATAGTTTGGACTGGGGGAGTAGACTTTGGGATAGGACATTACGTGGACTTAAGGCAACCTTGAGGGACAAGGTTGCAACCTACAAGTTCAAGGTCCGGACTAATAAGAATTATATTGTTAAGTATAACCTCCCTGGATTCCCTCATGCTTTTCAGATATTTCACTCTATATAATAAGTTAAAATTAGCTTGTTATTTGTATGTCATATATTGTAAACTAACTATGGTTATTTGGCTATAGGTATGGGCATATGAGACGCTTTCGTCAGTAGCAGGTCGCTTTGCGACTCGACTAAATAACGACGCAGTGCCTCGCATGATGAGATGGTCATGCTCCCACTCCGTTCCATATAGGGTGTTGGAACGAGATGTATTCAATTCCCCTAAGGTTAGAATGCACTCATTTTGGTATTACATAACACAACGTAGTTTCATGTAGTTTTATTATATTAACATCTACTTGTTTGTGACAGACGGTGGTCACGTCGGTACTGGTCATGTCAGAGGCTGAGCAACAGTACCGTGATACTCAGGTCGGTCAGAGGGTCCACGACGACGATCGAGAGTTTGAGATGAATTTCAAGGGTCAGACTGGAGAGGGTCATGTCGGTCCTCAGATTATACAAGAGACCGGTGAGGGTCATTCTAGAGAGCAGCAACCCGATCCTCAGATTAGGGAAGATACTAGAGAATGTCAGACTGATCCTCATACGAGGGATGAGACTGATAGTGATTGATCCTCTCCCCATTTGCGAGCTAGACACGAGAGTTCATCTAGTTTAAGTTATCTTCGGAGCATCGATTCTCGCGTCTATAGGGTAGAGGAGTCTGTAGAGGAATTGAAGTCGTAAATTGGAGAATTGAAGTCGGAGATGGGAGAGGTGAAGTCCCATTTGATCACCATATCTATGTTACTTAGCAGAATATACAAGGTATGTGATACAATATGTAGACAATATTTGGATTATTCCCATGCTCTCGACTAACTATGGTTATTTGTTTAATGTAGGATGCGGGCCACGAATGGGTTGAGTCAGCAAACATACGTGTCGATCAGTCGATGGAGGCCACCATCCTCATTTCTGCCACCGCTATCGCTACCACCGAGTTCACCCTCCCCATTCTCCCGACCACCACCACTAGGAGTCCATCCTCATTCCCCCAACCACCACCACGGAGCCCACCCTGCCCATTACCACTACCACCACCATAGAGCCCACCCTCCCCATTCCCACCACCACCATCCTCGTTCCTACCACCACCACCACCAAGTCCACCCTCCCCATTCCTACCACCACCGAGTCCACCACCATTCCCTCCACCACCATCCCCATTGATGCCGCAACCACCTGGTCCATTATCCCCATCTCCATCTCCCTCCCCATTACCACATCCACGGCGACCTTCACAGACCTCATCATCTCAACGTCACATATATCTGACACCCCTGACTCAGTGATCGCGGCCACCCTACAGAGCCTTAAGTCGATCGCCTCCATCTACTACGACACCAGTGACATAGTTATTGTTGACACAGAACCCACTGGCCTCACCGACTCCATGAGTCTCGCCATTAAGGATGTTGATGTCACCGTTCCCATTGCCAGCAAAAGCCCTACTGGCTCGATGGCATCTGATCCTGATTTATCCCTCGGAAGGGTATCTGGAAGAGGAAGGCATTGAAATGGTATACGCCTTCAGGCCCGGTAAAGAAACTGAAGGAGGAGCCGCCGAGACCGCAAAAGGATAGTAGATATCCCCTTCCTGGTCTGATTACCACCCTGCATAAGTCGTTGATCGTTTACAATCCGACGCACGGTGTTGACTCTCACGTGTTTGACGCGATGATGATGTGGATCCAAGATCCGAGCACGGACGCGGAGGTTCGACTTGGCATCAGTACCATGGCGACAAGAATGGGGAAGAAATTCTTTAGAGACTTATTAACACCAAGCTATTAGGTCGAGTGCAATGTAAGTACCTTTTGTTTCTTGGTTGGTTTAGTATTTATTTATGTATAGTTTCACGTGCAGTGCTAATGGCTTCGTTCATTCGGACTATAAACACGTTGTTCATGTTAATCAAGAGGAAGCTATCTGATCGACCGGATATGTGCATACATAGATTCACTATATTGCCTACGAGGATCATGGTATGTATTGTCTTTTGCAAACTCATTTAAACTTGCGAACTAACTCACATTTAAATTTGCGTTGGCTTTGTCTTTTGCACGTGTTGGCTTTTGCAGGCCCATTTAAATTTGCGAACCAAAGAGAGCATATACAACAAGATTAGGAAAAAGCAGCTACTCAAAGCCGCGTTGATATAGGGATCAGAGGATACGTATATCAAGTACGTGAAATAAGTTCATGACGACTACAAGCCTGCTTGGCAGGATGTTGACTTCGTGTACTGCCCCGTCAACATGAATAAGCGTTGGTTCTTGCTGGCCATGGACATGAATAGGGGACAATTGTTCGTGTGCGATTCTTACCCCTCATACATCGACTTAGGCATGTCGAAAAGTTCATGGAGCCCCTCGCGCACACTATACCCTCGATGTTATACTTCTATGATGTCCCTTGCTCCAAGCCAGGTATGCGAACATCCGCGTGGCCCGTCTATCATTTAAAGAACCCCGACATACATCATGATTCATTGGACTGTGGGATCTTCTATGCCAAATGGTTCGAGTACTTGGTGACAGACGCAGATACGTTCGAACTTGTACAGGAGCGGATGACGGACTATAGGACCCAGTATGCATGTCAACTGTGGTCTAACACAGAGTCATTTTGATGACATTTTGATGGGGGGATGGGTTTTTTCATTTTTTGGTACATACATGTAAGTTCATTTGTTTTTGTACAAAACACTATAAATAAAATGTTTTCACAAATACGAGAGCTGTAGTTCATTTGTTTCTGCCTTTACAAGAAGGGGAGCACATCGCAAGCGAGAGCGAGTGAGCAACTACTAGAGCGAGAGCTAGAACAAGAGTGTTATATAACACGAGAGCCAGAACGATAGAGCACGAGAGCGAGAATCGGTTTCATAGAGTAGTTTACAGAGAAATTGGTTTCACAGAGCAACTACGAGAGCGAGAACGATAGAGCATGGGAGCGAGAATCCATGTTTAATATGATAATATAAACGATGATGATAACGAGAGCGAGAATCAGTTTCACAGAGATAAAAATATTTCTGTGATATTACACATCATACCAACTGGTTCAACTACATACATAAATATAGTATACATATTGAAACTTATGTACTAATCCGATTGGTTGAATATGGTGGTTGACAGAGGTTGATTGCATGACTGTCGGTTGTGTCCGACATTACCACACCTACCACATTTTCGTGTTCGAATGTGTTCGCCTGCAGAAGGGATTCTTTGTATCATTCTCCGTCCAACTCAAGTAACTCTCTTCGGTGGAAGTATTTGCATCTCCACATATCCAGGTGGTTGCGGCCATTCTGATACATGACCAACTGGGTATATAGGCTCCGCATATACTGCCTGAAGAGCTTCAACGGTATAACACTTATTACACAGGCTAGATGAGGTGATGTTGCATTCCCTAGCAACAATAATAGCATGAGAACATGGTATTTCGTACAAGTCGAATTCTTTGCACGTGCATTGTCGAGTTTAAAGATTAACAATACCATCCAACCGACCGTCTCTTACATGACATGTGTAACAATCAATTGGGTCGACTCGGTATCGTCTACCTTTATCGCAATCCTTGGCCATTCGTTGCTCAGCATAGTCGGATATCAATATAGTGCACGAAAACCAATAGTTTCGCCTTTCATAAAACCACCCCTGTAGATGCCCTCTTATAAAATCGAGCAACGGAACGATGGGGAGCAGTCGTGCTTCTGCAGTCAACGAATTGAAGCACTCTACACTATTCGAAGTCATATTGTCATAACGTTTACTTCTCTGAAAACATCGTGCCCACCGTTCAATACCAACGCTATCCAAATATCGGGCTACATCACCTCCACGCAAGTGCAGAAGTTGATCCCAATATATCGAATTCTGACTCATGGAATGCCTTAGCGGCATTCTTGAACAATTCTGCTGCCCCCTTGTCCTTGAAATTGTTCAACACATTGGACTTAAGATGATAGGTGCACACTCCATGAAAAGCTACAGGGAATACAGCTTGAACACTATGCGCAATACTTGCATGACGGTCTGAAACAATAACCAAGTTCAAAAAGTCTCCAATGGCCATCTTCAGTTTCGTCATGAACCATGTCCATGACCGATCATTCTCATTGTCCACGATCGCATATGCCAATGGATAAAGTTGATTATTTCCATCATTCCCTACACCAACCAACATGCATCCTTTGAATTTTCCCTTTAAATGGGTCTCATCAACAACGATGACATCTCGCATACGCTCATAACCTCTGATGCAAGGCCCCAATGCCATGAATGCATATTTGAAATAGAGGGAGTCTTCAAGTTCTACTTCAAACATAGTGCCTGGGTTAGCAATTTTCAGTGCTTCTCCATACGCATGAATCATGGTGTACGAGTCTTCTGGAGTCCCCCTAGCAAATGCATGTGCCATTTCCCTAGCACGCCATGCTTTGTTGTAACTTATATTCACTCCATACTCTTGCCTGACATCCTCAATGATGTGCTTTGGCTTATACACACGATCGACTCCCTCAAACTTATGTTTAATTATGTGTCCGATCACTTCAGCACTCGCTTGCCGATGGTTGTGATTTAACAGTTCAATGGAGCATGTGTGTGCGCTCACATACTTGTTTATCTTAAACATTTCAGTTCCCTCCATCTTCACCGCCCGAAGCCTCCATGTACAAGCCTTGTCAATTCATCCCACAGTGTACAAGTCCTTTGTGGACTTCTTTACTCTAAACTAAAAATTCGTACTCCAGCAACGACAGTCTGTTCTTCAAGTCCTTCTTACAAACAAACAACTCACCAACCTCAATATCAACACCAGGAGCATAGCAAGACGAAGATGGACCGGTCAAAGAAGTGCTTGCCGATCTAACTTGAGAATGGGCATATTCATGTGCCCTTGGAATTGGAGTGTGCCTTATCTCATTCTCAACAACTGGCTGTTGACTTTGGACTCCTTCATTTCGACTGGCATGCATTGTTGTATGTAAGTCTCATGCTTCATTTCGGTCCGTGTGATGATCTTGAGAACTATGGTGAGTATAATATGAATCCCATGAGTTATTGCTGTCGGTTCCTAGGGATACCCCCGTCTCATACAATGGTATATCTGCCTCTTCTGTATACCCACCCATTGATTCTAAATTTTTCCCATCCATACCCTCGTTCTCAACTATCACATGAGAATTGTCGTCATAAGCTTGCTGCACATCCTCATCCAGCCGCATGTTCCCACCATTCTTTTGTACGGTTGTTATAAATACTTGCAACCTCGAAACATTTTCTTGAAAGAGGATAAATTCAACATCACGGTCATTCCTTATGTACATAAGAGGAGATTTCTCTTCCAATCACACCTTCACCCTCATTGTAATGTCAAACATCACTGGACTAATGTTTGTAATTTCATATATCAGACCTTTCAACTCATCGTATCTAACATTGCTCGGCACGACTCCCCCTGTTAGCAAACCTCCGATATAACAGTCATCAGTCTCATTCCAACTACCACCGTATCGAATGAATAGTGATTTCCTTTCCATCCTGAAAAAAAAATGTAATAACTAATAAGTAGCGGTAACAATTGTAATTAAAACCAGTCTCGCTCTCGCTCTCGCGCATTCATGATCGCTATCGCTCTCGAACTCGCTCTAATACTCTCGCTCCAATTCAACCTGTATCACTCCAATGCCATAGTAACCAACGTTCTAAAACTAAAAAAAACTTCCAAAACATAACACATTTATACCATAAGACATAAGACGTTTGTTCAATGTTTCAAAACCCTGAGACATAAGACGTTTGTTCAATGTTTGAAACGTAGAAAGATGTCTTCCAGAAATATAAAACAAGTATTTGAACATACCTATTTTTTGAATGTGGATTGGTTGATGCTCGGACATTGGTTATAGTGAAGAACAGTTGAAAGGAGAAAAGTTTTAAAGTAAAGTAAGTTTGAACAAATGAGAAAACGAAGGAAGTCAAGGAAGACAAGAAATTATGTTTGTTAGACATAAACCATTGTAATGTTCTTTAATTTATTTATTTAAAAGGTTTATTGGGAAATGTTGATGTTGAAAGTAAGTGTAGAACTGATTGAGGTCTTTTCTTTGTCAGTATTTTCGACGGATAAACCACAGTGTTTGTACGGTACGAGAACGAGTGACATAAAAGAACGACAACGAGAGCGAGAATGAGTACAACGTTCGAGTGACGACAAATAATGTTTGAGTGCGAGAGCGAGCAGAACATTGGTAGAGTGACGAGTGAGAACGAGTACTACGAGAACGAGTCAACGTGTGCGCAATAATTAACGAAAAATGTTGTTAAACGCGGGAACGAGAAGGAGTGACATAAAAGAACGACAACAAGAGCGAGAATGAGTACTGCGTTCGAGTGATGGAAAATAATGTTCGAGTGCGAGATTGACCAGAAAATTGGTAGAGTGACGAGTGAGAACGAGTACTGCAAGAACGATGAACGTGTGCTAGAACGAGAACGAGAACAAGTCATCGTGTGTGAGAGCGATTCTCCGGGGGAGATAGTTTCGCAAGGTCCAAAAATTTGCTGACGTGGCAAACGAGAACGAGAACGAGAATGGTCAGCGAGAGCATTACCCTATCCGAGAGCGTGAACAAGCGAGCCGGTCTCATACTGCCCTTCTGGGTAATTTTGCTAGCGTTGCCACATCAAAATGGGTCATACTTCATTTAATTGGGATGACAGGTCAGATCGCATTAACCCATTGAAAAAGGGGTCATCCGTACAAAAGCCCCTTAATCCCTTGTGGATTTTCTTTCAAGAGGCTCCCACAAGCCTTGATCCTATGTTCGAGTCATAGTTAGGAAGACTTTGTGGAAGAGATAAAGATCTGTCAGAAGAATCTCCATATTTTCAAGGTATGTTATGCTTAACCATAATATTATTATTTAATTCTAAATAAACTCAAATCAATTCCTACGCTTTCGCTTGGGTTTAATTAGATTATTCCCTTCACTAGCCTCTTTGATTCCCATAACTGAGGTTTGGATGATCCCTCCATCCAGGATTGTATGTATTTGAGTAGAGATCATACTTCCTCTGATTCTGGTCCGGGAACCCTCCTATGGCATTCGCTTCCTACATGGAATTCTGCTGATGTCTACCTACATCCATTTGACGAACAAGAGTGGTTATATTAGATATTTAACTTTTCGATTCATTTACCTCTTTTACCTGATGGATCATTTCACCGCCTCTTGCTCCAAATTGTTAGGAGTTCTCAACCATATTAAAGATAAACTGCTTAGCCTTTGCAGGAGTTTTATTCACCAGTGCTCCTCCCGCTGCTACATCTATCATGCCCCTATTTGTCTACAGTTGTCCTTCTTAGAAATATTGGATCAGAAGCTGGTTAGGAATCTAATGGTGGGAAAAGCTAGCGCACAATTTGTTGAACCTTTCCCAATATCCATATAGGCACTCCCCTGTGATTTGCTGGATCCTATAGATTTCCTTCCTAATGCTCACAGCTTGTGAGGCAGGGAAGAACGTTTCTAGAAAAAAATTTATTCATCTCGTACCATGTGGTAATGGTCCCTGATGGCAAATAGTATAGTCAATCCTTGGCCTGATCCTTCAAAGAGAAAGGAAAGGCCCTTAGATGGATCTGCTCCTCTATGACTCATTGAGGCTTCATTCCCCGAGCAGACAATGTGGAACTCCTTCAGATGCTTGTGAGCATCCTCACTTGCACAACCACAAAAAACAGGAAGTAAATGAATAATCCCAGATTTTGACTCAAAATCACCTGCCAAATTAGGAAAGGTGATGCAAAGGGGCTGTTGGTTCAGGTCTGGTCCTACGAACTGTTATAGCATGCGTTTTTTAGCCATCTTTACTTCAGGTCTGGCAAAGATGGAAAATCCTCCAATAGTCCAGTCAAAGTTGGATTTCTCGTTCAGCGCTCGAGATCTCTCCCTTGCTTCTTTCCTTAGTCTATGTGCCTCCCTCTCAATCTTAAAAATAAACTGCAAGTCTAAATCTCGAGAAGAATGAGTCATGCACAAAAAGGAAAAAGAAACAAGAACAGGAAAAATATTTTTTATTTAAAATTTAAAATTGAGAAATTAAAGTGGTTCCCCGACAACGGTGCCAAATTTTGGTTGGGTTGTCGAGGCCGGCCAAAATAAACTGATCTCACTAGTTTGTAGGATAAGTGAATACCAGGTCGATTTCTCAAGGGAATCAAGAATTCGGTTTCTCAAAATTAAATTTCAAAAGAAAATAAAGCAAAGGGGGATTTTAGTTTTGATGAAAAACAATAGAATATAACAAAGCAATAAAAATAAAGGAAAGTGTCAATCTTACCAAACTTTCAATTCAAAGGTGCGATTTAACCCAATTGCAATATTGATCATAGGCTCACACAAATCAATTCTTTTCTATCTAAGTGTTTAGTCAATGATAATTCTCATTTTTTAGAATTATTTAGCTCACAAACAAAGGTTATTCTTGTTACTTTATCCTTTGTGAACTCCAAAATCTATTGAATTAGAGCAAGTTTGATAAGAAACTTTTGAGCATGTTGGGAATTCTTGAAAATTCTAGAAACTAGCTAAACACGTAGGAAGATGGTTGAATTATGTGTTATTTGTGCAGTTTGAGCTAAAGAGGAAAATTGTAAGTCAGATTGCAATCAATTGCAATCTGGGCAGGGAGCAGAAAAATTGAGAATTGCAAGAGATGATTACAATTGTAATTGCAAATTACAATTTGGAACCAAAAGAGGAATAACTGGATTTTTGGATTTTTTCCATAGTTAGAAGATTTTGGCATCAATTCCTCCTTAATTCAACAACGAATTCCTACATCAATCCATACATGGAAAATGAAGATACCCTAGCTATAAAATGGAAGAAAAAACACACAAAGAGGCAAAATTCATCCAACGAAAGAAAACTCATTTCTGCACTTTTTTTCGTTATTGTCTACTTTTCTTCTTCCTCTATTCTTCTTCAAACTTAATCCAAATCAATAGAATTCTTGGGTTGTAAAAATTTGACTCAACTTGAAGAAGTTGAGGAAAACCGATTAAACGAAAAAGAAAAGGTTGGGAGATTTTCACACAAACTTCTTCTCGTTTTTCTACTGTTTTAATTCTTCGTTTTTGCAGCTGTTATTATATATTTTCAAAACCTTGAAGCCACGAAAATTCAATCCAATCTAGACGTAAGTCTTAGGTTGTAAAGACCTGATTTCCTTTGAAAAAAGTGGGATCAAGTTTGATTGAAGAAAGGGACAAAAAAGGCATTTTAGGCATTGTGGTTCATGTATTTTTCTTTTAGCATTTAGTTCCAATTTTGTTCTTCAAGTTTTGTCTCAATTTGTAGTTGCTATATTTCTAACGTTTAGGTTACTGTTATGTTATTATTTCATTCCAGTAATTGAACTCAAATTATATTTCCAAATTCTTACTCTTGCAAGTTTAGTCAGTTAGATTAAATGTCAGTTTCTTAGTAAGTTTTTCTCTTATTAAGTTTTGATTCCTTTACATTAGTCCTTAGTTCTTTAATTATGAAGTTTCTCTTATTTAACTTGTTCTTTTTCACTACATTAAAGACGAGCTAAATTCTCTTGAGGGGTTCAAGCATGTGAACACCCAAGGAGATGAATTGAGCTTAAATTGCAAAAGTAACCAGACCTACACTTTTATTTTTTTTGCTTGTGTTGATTAAATTGAAATTGTAACTCTAAAGTGATCAAACAATGACTAGTGTTACATACTAAGGCTCGATTCTAATATCGAAAGGGTTAGGGAAGAGTGGATTTCACACAAACAATGGAGAATAGAGCTTAGACATAAGCCATTCTTGACCCTAGACATAGGGCAAAGCTCTAAAACCATTGGAATTGCGTGCTTCATTTATCAAAGTTGGGAAAACTATAGACATATTGGATACTCACTAAATCTCCTAAAAACTTAGATTGTAAGTGGAATAGGAGTTACAATTCGGTTTAAAATGCCATTGTAGGTTAGGATTGCAATTATAATTTAAGTTACAATTCATACCCCAATGGCAATGAGAACCTTGAGCCCCCTTTTTATCACATTGCTAACTAAACTTTACTTTCTATTTTACTTTCCCTAGTTCACATACATCAATTTTTGTATGAGGTTGCAATTTTCGAATATCTTTATGCTATTCTTAATTTTTGTTAAAATTCATTCCCTGTGAGATCGATACTTTGGAGTACTTCCAATTTTATATTACTTGCATCGATAGTGTGCACTTGCATTGGGCTGAAATTCTTTCTTTTATTTTTAACCTACAAGTTTCACCTGATCAAGTTTTGCTATAAGTGTTAACTCCCCTAATTTAATTGATTTTAACAAAGCATTTCAATCAAAACTTATGACTTAACAAACTGGGCACGATAGCGTTCCATATTTAATAAGAAAGAACATTAAGACCGATGGGAGGACTAAAGCTAACTAATTAATCAAGATAATTGCATACTAATTAACTAGCTTCTTTGTTTCTTAGAGTCTATCATGCAAGCTATGCAATTGAGGAAAAGCCTAAATCACACACACATGAGGCAACCCTATTGCTACTAAATTCATTCAATTACAATAGTTAAGGATCGTAAAATCATGCATAGAAATTTCAACATACAAAAACAACTAAGGCATCAATTCAACAAAAAATAAGAAAATAACAAGAACACTTATATGAAAAGAAATTACAAAAGAATTCAATACCTCACAATATTGTAACTAGAATTAAATTGACCTCTAAATTAGAAACATGATGCTTAGCCTCTCATCGTGACGATATGGCCAAGATTCAACATTGGTTCGATGACACAAAGTGCAAGAATGAAAATTACCAAAGAAAAGCTCTCTAAGTGTTCGGAATTAGAAGCTAAAACAACTCACAAATAGCCCTACGAGAAAACAATGTTTTTATAGTAATCGGAACAGTGTCGAGGCCGACCACACGTCCTGGGTCGGTTCCCTGTTGGTTTTGGTCGATTTTGACCTCGTATTGGGTTTCTTTCCACGTTTGGCCCTTTATTGTAGCATTTTACTCAACCTCGTTCTTGTTGGTCCAATTTTACTAACAACAAATGGTAACACTATTCCACCCAAAATTGAAGTTCATAAATTATGATATATTTAATCTCTCTATAAACATATTCTTAGCATCATATATTTGAAATTTTATGCAAAGACCTTCCAAGTTGAATTAGAACGAGAAAAATAAGGAGACAAATCAGCAAGAAAACCAAAACGTACAAGTTAAGACAATGGCGTGAATATTCTAAAATAATGAGACAAGATTATGAAAGTGATTGGGAGTCACATGTGCAAAGTATACTATTAAGACAATGAATTATTGCTTATCGAACAAAACAGCTGAAAAAAAAAATCGTGTAAGTTATTCAACCGTTTAAACTTTGTCAGTTTATGGGACATGTGAACCTATGACGCCAACACATGCTATATCCCCTTTTATGATTTTTAAAATGCTTTGTTCTTTGAACAATTCCCACTTTATTAAATTACTCAATTAGCCTATTAATTACTGCTATTTTTATGCAGTTAATTGTGGGAGAGTATGCCTTTTTTGTTGTTTCATTATTAATTAGTTTCAATCCAATCTAAAAAGACATAAAAAAAGTAGTTCAATTAGTAAAGTGAAAGTTTTGAGTTTTTTTTTTTGTAAAAAGAATGATAATAATAATAATAATAAGTTTGAGGTTCTTTTAGTCCTATAATTTACTTCACTTTTTCATAATGGTTGTTAGAGTATAAAGAGTTTAATGATTATAGTAACTCCTTCAAATTTTAATTAATTTCGAATTTAGTTCTTCTACATTGAAGGAAAACTTGATCGTACTAATTTTTTTTTCAAACATTTTATGATCTTGAATTATAAAAATTTTGAAGATATCTTTTGATTCTCTAACTTATTTTTTTCTTGTTTAATATTGAACAATCCTTAATCCTATCCTTTTTTTTTTCTCAGTTTTTAAGAGAGCAATATTTAATATGTCTATATTTTCATCTTCAGATAATAACCTATAAATTATATTAAAAAAACAGAAAAAAAAGAAAGAAAAATCTTTTAGAGACAAACTGTATTTTAATCAATTTCGTAATTGAAATGAAAAAAAATTTCTTCTAATATTATAAGAAGGAGAATTTCTAATTGATGTACAGACTGGAATGGAGAAAATTTGCCCTTGCACTCACCTCGGTCTCCTAATTATGTAATGTTTTTTCAAAATTAACAATTAACTAAGATCATTTTTTATCCATTTATAGGCTAAAGTGAATACTTTCTATATATTTATTGACTTGTAATAAATTTCTAATTTATAAAATAGTTAAAACTAGAAATAAAAATGAATGTTTTACCGGGGAGATCTTGATGACTATTAGGGGATGAAAAACAAAAACGTCTTTTGTTTTCTGTTTTGAGAAAACAGAAAACAAAATTTTTTTAATAACTGTTTTTGGTTTTTAGTTTTTTAAAAATTAAAGAGGTATGAAGAGATGTTTTAGAGAGAAAAATGTGTGGAGATATTGAAAAAAGATTTAGAGATATAGATATATAAATGTTTCCAAGAAAAAAGTTAAACATGGTAAATTTAGAGACATGAAAAAAAATATTTAGAGAGAGAAAATTTAAAGAGAAATATGTTAGATTGAGAATATTAGATAGACTTCATAAAAAGTATTAGTTAGAGAAAAAAGAGTTAGATCAAAAGAGATAAATTTTAGAAGGAAAAAAGTGAATAAAAAGAGAAATTTTAGAGAGACAATAAGGTTAAGACTTGTTATTGGTAAAATTTGACCATGAGGATAATTTTAAAATATAAAGGAAGTGGAAGGGCAAATATGCAAAGAAGAACTCAACACGGGATGAGCCGGGTCAAAACGGATCAAAGGGCAAAAGGAACAGGGCCTCCAAAGCAAATAGAATGAGGAAACTTGGGCCCGAGGCCCAAGTTCACAGGTTAGCCCCACCAAAGGGTCGAGCCCAACTTCTCTATGACCCCTGGTCCTCGTTCAGCCCGCTTCAGCCTTTTTCCTCCTTCTAATTCACCACAGATTCATCATATGTCCTAGAAAGGCCCTATCATGGAAATTAAAGACAAAACAAGGCTAAAAAGTCCAATACTTATCACAACAAGATGAAACCAAGCTGAAACCGGGTCAACGCAAGAAAGGAACGAGAAGCCGACTTTAGCTGGAGCCCAAGTACCTGGTCGGCCTCGGCATAGGCCGAGGTCAACCTCACTCTCTTCTCCTCTTAGTCCGAGCAACTTTTGTTCAGTCCGATTCGATCCTTTTTCGTCCTATTTCTACGAGGAATCCTCCAAAAACCCTAGAAGATGAGTATTTAAGCTTTTTTTTTTAAGAGAAGAGAGATAAGTTCACTCATTCTCTATAACTGTAACGCCCACAAAATTTAGCATAACTTAAGGAATATTACTAAACTCGCCACCGATATGTCCCAAAAATTTTGGTAGCATAACGATATAACCACAAGTTACCCAAAAATTTTCCGCACCTATTAGATAAGAGTACAATACTTCTATGACAGAAAACCTACAACTCCACCACAACATCCCCCATTCTACAAGTATAAAGTGCACCAACTCAAAACTTACAAGCACAACGTTACTTTACTATACTTCCTAGTCATAAACAACCTCAAAAATAAATTTATGAAACCACAACATCAGAATCACAACCGAAGCTCAATCACTAATGAATAACAGAACTACTTAAAGAAACAACAACTAGCAATCTAACAACCTTTTAAACTTAGACAATAAAGGCAGTGAACCACCACACAAGCGTAGTCATCAAACTAAACATCAACTATAATGAAGACAAAGAATTAGTTTAGAAGATTAAAAACTAGCTAAATGGTCTCCTTCATCATCGTGTCTCCTCTTCACCACCAAGTTCCTTCTTAAGCACTTGCAAAACTGTTGGTTGGGGGGGGGGGGGGGGGGGGGGGGTTAGTACAAAAGTACTCAGTAAGTAGCTCACACTTGGTGAGCCACCAAACATCATGTTGTTCACACGCACCCAAACATGCTTATCAACATTAATAACACAAGTCTCATGATCAACTTACATAGCAAGTATAGTAAGCATAAAACTCACACAACACATGAATTCTACATCCTACCTTGCACAGTCAAGCTCCACGAGCTCACTCAATACTCATAATTTAGTTCTCACAAGGCTTCTTGAGACCGATTCCTTTGAGACACATTGATCCCCTTTGATTTTACTCAGGGCAACCGACATTCTCTATCGGGCCAACTACTTGCATCCAGGGTCACTAACGCTCTCCGTCAGCCCCAACTGATGGTATCTAGGGCCACTGAAGCTCTCCATTGGTACCAACATATTTTTCATCAAAGGTCAACGACGTCCTCGAGAATTTTCAATACTTTCCTTTCTAAACTCAACGCATCGACCCTAACCATCATAAAACTAGGCCATCGATGTTACTTCTAAATTTGTTGATAACATACCACCCTTCAACCATTTTACTCGAGGCACCTAGTATTCACCCAACTTTCCTTTACCACACCTAAGGTTCTCTGACCCCAAACACAATCTCACTAGAATGCATGTATCCTAGGCACACTTCTAGACCATGCTTTATCCTTCAAACAACACAACCCATTCACAATACACGTGTTATGCATAATCAAACAACCAAGAATCTAGCATGCTATCATCCTATAACCATCACATCACACATAAACGCATGCCTAGGATACACATGATGGATGATGTAGAGATATATACATATAATACATAAAAGAAATCAATAAGGAAGCATACAACATGCTTCACATAGTCAAACAAAACCCACCAAGTAGAAACTACTTACCTAAAGTGATCTTAAGATAGTCCAAGAGATTCCTTATACAACGTAGATAAGGTTTAGAGATCAAAACTGTGTTTGATAGCCTTATTCAAAATAGAGAGAGTGTTTAAGAGGAACTTTCTTACCCAAAATCACTTTTAAGCTGAGCTTGAACACTCCGAAACTAAATTAAATCCTATAACAAAGAGTATTCAAGATTAGAGACCTACCTAAAGTACTTTAGTGGAGTTTGAAAGCGTCTAGGACGTGCAATTACCTATCGAACGCCGCCAAAGGACCTCGAAGAAACCTTGATGGTCGGTGTTTGAAGGTGTTCGAACTTATTCGAAATTGCAAACTGAAAGCTTCTTCAAGTTAGAACCTACATTACAACACCTAAAGAGTATTTGAAAGGGTTTAAACACAACCTTACCACCTTAAACTCAACAAAATAGCTCGACCCTTGATGAAAAGTGTTCAAAGGGACTTCGAATTAGTTTGAACTACAACAACGACACTTCCAAAAGTTAGAAACTAAATCACAGCACTTTAAGTGATTTGTGAAAATGATGAAACGTGTTGAAACTTATTGAAAAAGCTCTTACGCTTGATATTTGTTGTTCGAATTGATCCTAAACTGCAAACTGAAAGTTCCTACATGTTAGAACCAAAGCTACAATACTTAAATTGATTTGTGAAAGGTCTAAAACGTGGCGAAACTTACCGATCAGGGCTAAAAGGACTGGAAGGCTTGTTGGACTGTGATCGACGAGGTTTGCTTTCGCAGAGCATAACACTTTAGATTATGGGTAACTTAATTCTAGACTATTCGAGTTGTGGGTCATAGACGAAAGTATTCGAAGCTGCGAATAAAGGGCATCCAAGCGTTAGATACTGATTTACAACAATTTAAAAGAGTTCGAAAAGGTGAAAAATACACTGAAGTGTACCGAAAGAGGTCGAAATCTTGCTGGTTGGTGTTTGACAACGTTCATAAATGCAAATCCAGGCCTCATGGCCTATGGGAAATCGAGGTAGATTGAGGTGTAGGTCACGAACTGAAACGATGTCGAGTCCAAATCTGAGTTATCGCCACTACCATAACAGAGAAAACTCATCGAAAAATTACAATGATCGTGGGTTGCGAGAAGGGAGCAATTTAAGGTTCGATTGAGCAATGATCTTGTTGGAAATCGCACAAAACAAACGCTAGAATTCGTGGGTCTTTGAGTAAGTGTCGAACTAGCAGTCTGTTCATGGTGGAGATGCAGTCGTCGACCGAAGGTTATCCGAACTTGTGTGTGGGTGTCACTATCACCGAAGATGGAGGGCTTCTCTCGCTGCTAGTAAATTGCCGGAGGAAGATGTGTTAGCTGGAAAAGAGGAACCGTGAAAGGAGGAGAATGGCTGAACAACTGCTGAGAAGCCTTAGAATTAAGGCTTATTTAACTCTCAATTGCTTAAAATATTCTTGTTTTGACTTAAGATCATTTGAAAATAATCGAAAGATTGCTTCAATTTAAGAAAGAAATAAGAATGATGGCATTCGGGATAGAATTCTAAATAAATTAATCTTGTTTGTAGGAAATATGAAAATTGCAAAATCAAATTGCAAAATCAAATTGCAAATTCGTGATTCTGCAATTGTTTATGGAGCAGGGAATGTGGAAATTGCAAAATCAAATTGCAGAATCACGATTATGCAATCTGGAGCAGTAGAAAAGTTCAAAAAAGGAAAAAAATCTGCATTAAACCCATTCCGAAAATCTTCAATTACAGCCCGATTTGGAGGAATTTAAGCACAAAATTTGGGCATTTTTCAACCCTAATGAAGGCCTATAAAAGGGAAAGAAGAGGAGGAGCAACACAATTCAATTGGGAGGCTTTTAGGAGTCTTTGCTCGTGGGTTTTTGTCACGTTTTTCTGCCTCTATTTTTTTTTTGTTTTTCCTCTGTTTTTTTTACCAAAAATCTGCTACAATGTAGTTCTGTTTCCCTTCTAATTTTTCCAGTCCGATTCAAGTGAAGAAGAAGGGGTTTTGGAGATGTTTTTGGATGTTTTTCATCGTGGGTTTTTGTCACGTTTTTCTTCCTCTGTTTTTCTTCCTCTGTTTTTTTATTTTTTATTTTCCTTTTCTGTTTTGCAGTAAGTTGCTGTTATTTAGATTGATTTTGTTGTTCTATGGGTACTGTCATTCACAATTTGATTTCTTCATAAAGTTAAAGTCTTGATTGGAAATTGATATCAATTTGCCTTTTTATTTTCTATTCATAGTGAGAGGTTTTGGAGGCTTATTTAGCTATTGTCCAGCATTATGTTTTTGCCCAAGTATTTTATCAATTTATTTAGTTTTAATTATTAGTAGCGATTTTACTCAAATTTTCTCTAATATGATGTTTCCTTCAAAAATTAGTTGTAAGATTTTTATATTTAATTTGAGCTAAAACTTCTTAGGGGGTTCAAGGATGTGAATTCCCTAAGAAGTAAATGTAGCCAAAATTTCAATAAAAACCAAGCCTACATCTCAATTGTTTGCTTGTGTTGAATAAATTTCCGTTGAGATCCTAGATTGATCAACTAGGGTAGCAACTCAAGCTTAGATCTAATACCGATGGGGTTAGTAATAAGCGGATTTCGCACAAGTAATGGAGAAAAGAGCTTAGACATAAGCCAATCCTTACCCTAGACATAGGGATTAAGGACTCCAAAACCCATAAAATTGTTGAGCCGAATGATCTAAGATAGAGGGACTATAGACATATAAGTCAATCACTTAGCTTCCTAAAACCCTAAATTCAAGGTGAATAGGAGAAGCAATTTTGGTTTACAATTGAGTGTAGAATAGGTTGAAATTGTAATTTTGGTTTGCAATTACAACTTGGGGCAATGACATTCTTGAGCCCCATCCTTTATCCAAATTCCTTTTGCAATTTCATTTACTAAGCTTATCTAATTTGCTATCCAATCTTGCCAATTCTAGATTCTGCAATTCAATTCTGCAATTTTTCTTATTTCGATTATTGTCATTTCTAGATTTTACAATTAGATTTTGCAATTTTTCTTTTTACCAACACACCAACCCAACATTATTTTTGCAATTTAATTTTCAAAGTTGCAATTTTCCTTACATTTTGCTTTACGATATTTTTGTTACACCGTTCCCTGTGGGATTCAATACTTGGTACTCACATACCATTTTATATTACTTTGATCGCGTGCGCTTGCGTGTAACACCGATCAGCTGCTAAGCTTGGGAAAGAGGGAGAAGGGTTTGGGGCTAGGTTTTTTTTTATATGAAATTCCGTTTAATTTGAATTTCTTCCAAATACAAAAAAAATGTCCAATACAATACAAAGAGAAAATCTTTGGGTCTTCTTTGTTCCAAATCTTCTCTTCTTTTCTAAGTTTAAAATTCCAAATAATGAATCTAAAAGAATCGAGATAAAATCTAATTAAAAAGGGATTTAAGTTCCTTTTTTAACTTGGGAATAAAATCTAAAATTAAATTCTCAAACTTTGGAATTAAAGATTTAAGAAAATCTCTTTTCCAAAATTCTAGAAATTTAATTTACCAAACTTAATGGGGTAAACTTGAAATTCAAATTTCTAAATTAAAACTCTAGCGAATAGATCCAATTGTTTTAAAATAGCCTAAATTATAATGCAAGCCATTACAATAACTCTTGCTACACTCTCTAAAAACTCCTAGCTAACTTAAGCATCGGAGCCTGTGTGGCAAGTATCACATCGGTACCAAGGTTTCACTTGTCTTGCAGGTCACGCTCTTCCCTTGAACTACAAATTCACTGTCGTTGTTACATGAAGGCCAGGTGAGTTTTCCTGTCCGGATTTTGGCAACAACAAGACTAAAAGTTATGTAAGAGAAATAAAGATAAATGAGAAAAATAAAGAAAAGTGTAGAGAGAGAAAATTTAGGGAGATTTGTTTCTTAAAAAAAAAAGTTAGAGATATATTTTTTAGAGAGAGAAAGGTTAGAGAGAAATTTTAGAAATAGATAAGTTAGAGGGAAATAAAATTTTAGAGAGAGAAAATTTTTAGGAAAATAAAAAATATTTGATTTCTAGAGAGAGAAATTGGAGATCTATGTTAGAAGAGAAAGAGAAAATACTTGAATTTGGAAAAAATGAAAATATTTGATTTTTAGAGCGAGAAATTGGAGATGTAGGTTAGAAAAGAAAGAGAAATGATAGTTAAATAAATATAAACGTTTTAGAGAGAAAAAAGGTTATGTATAAATGAAAATTTTAGAGAGATAAAGAGAAATAAAAATTATATCGAGATTAAAATTTTAGAGAGAGAAAGAGAAATTTTATAGAGAGAAATTTAGAGAGAAAAAAGTTTTAGAAAGAAAAAAAGTTTAAAAAAAAAAAGAATTTGTTGGAGAAAAATATGTCAAAGAGGAAAAAATGAGCGTTAGAAGAAAAATGAGTTTTTGGAAATTAGAAATTTGTTTTTAAAAACTTTTTTTTTTTGTTTTTGAAAAATAAAAAATAAAAAACAAAATTTGTTATCAAACAACTCTATTTTTTTAAATAAAAAATAAAAAAGAAAACAAAAAACGAAATAGTTATTGAACGTCCTATGCTTTTCAAGTTCAATCTTCTTATCTTCAATTGCACCGTTCTGCAAAAATAAAATAAAAGGATATGGTTTAGATGGATAATTAAGTACGAGAAACATAAACTAGTAAATTAATGTCACATACTAATTATGTTTTGAATATTTTTCCTTTAAATATACAAAACTATAACCTTGAATGATATTGTGTTGAGCTAAAAAATTAATAACAATAACTTAAAATGTATGTGTATATATATATTTTTGGTTATCATCTCTAGAAACAAATGATGGGTGTGAGTCTGTGAGCAATATTTAGGGGACAGTCTTTGTCTTTTCCCCAATGAAAAGAATGAGGTGCTTTTCTTCAACAAATTTTCTTATAAAATACACGTGAACCTTTTTTTTTTTTTTTTGACAAAAAAGTGCATGTGAACTTAATAAGTAATGTATGCCCATATTTTATTAGAATACAAATAAGGTACTGTATTCATTATTGTCATATGATTTGCTCTAGCATCGGAAAATTCATCTCTTTTAATTACCAAAGTTCTAAAAAATGTTAAACACTTATAACTACAATATTTAATAACCATTTTGAATAAGGAAAAAGTTTATGAGGTTATAATTAATCCCACCTCATTACATTCATTAAAAAACCTAAATATAATTACAAAAATATTTCATAAAAGCTTGGAAATTTGATGGCAAGAAAGAAAGATCAGCCACCATTAATGAGGGAGGGACAGTTTCTTACCATATAAGGAGGTAAATTTTATCAACAAAAGCAGGTCAGATGACGCATGCATGGCCCATATCTACATAATAATTTCCCATTATTTGAATGAAAAGATGCAACAAGCAATAGAAAATTACCTTCTCTTTATTTTGTCTCATTATCTTTCTTTCTTTTTCTTTTTAAACAATTCCCCAACTGCAAATGCAAACCACTAAAACCCACCATCCCCATTCCCCAATCCCTCTTTATAAATAACCTCTACCAGACCCCAAATCTCCACCACCAATCCAAAAAGGATATTCTCCTCTACTCCTCCAAAACCTCTCGAAAAATGGCTTCCCACAACATTCTCTCTACCATATGCTTGGTAGGGTTCCTCCTAGCTCCCATCTCCAAGGCCCAAAACTCCCCCCAAGACTTCGTTGACACCCACAACGAGGTTCGAGCCGAGGTTGGCGTCGGGCCGGTCTCCTGGGATGACACTCTAGCTGCCTATGCTCAGAATTACGCCAATAGCAAGATCAACCTGCGAGATGGAGCACTCTAATGGACCCTATGGTGAAAACCTCGCCGAGGGGTACGGCGAGATGACCGCGGTGGAGGCGGTCAAATTCTGGGCAACCGAGAAGAAGTTCTACAACCACCATTTGAACCGTTGCATTGGGGACGAGTGCGGCCATTATACGCAAATAGTGTGGAGGGACACTAAACGTATAGGGTGTGCTAGAGTGAAATGTGAGAACAACTGGGTTTTTGTAATCTGCAACTATAATCCTCCAGGCAACTATATAGGCCAATATCCTTACTGAACTCTTAGAAGAAAAATTATAAAAGTTGGGACTCTATAAGAAAGAATGGTATGATGTTGTTATTGATCATAAAAGTCAATTTATTTGCATCTATGTATAAGAATATTAATTAGTTACATGAAATATATATATATGAGTCATTTATGTCTTAAATGTTTAAATTTGAGAGAAATTACTTTATATGAGTTATATTTTCATTTCTCCCGTCTATTGAGATCCACTACACAATATAAGGAAAAATAAACCAAAATTGATTTTAGTCAGTATTAAAAACTCCTTTTCACCACTTTGAGGCACTATTGAAAAAATGGCAAATTTTGGTCCAATTTATCGTATTCAATTAATTGTCACATTGGTTAACCAGATTTGTTTTTTCCTTTTTTTTTTTAACCTCTTCATATATTTATATTTAGTAACATAAAATTTTAAATTATAAATATCCAATATATCAATTATCAAAAATAGTTGATATGCTTTAGTATTTTTCTTCCTTCCTTTCTTTTCTTCTTCTTGTTTTTTTTTTTTTTTTGAAAAATTGTTACCTTTGATAATATTTCCCAACTCTTGTTTTTCAAATTCTTGAAAAATTACCTATAAATCTTGGAAACGAAGAAATTTGGTTTATTTTCTTGTTTTCTATATCTAATTTCTATAACATTTACGAAATTTCCATTTTATCATTTTAGCTCATAAAGCACATATAAAGTATTAAAAAAATTATTTATAAGAGAGAGTTTCCGATATTTTATTTTTAAAAATTAATTTTCAGTTAGAGCTTTTACTTTTTTCAAAAATAATTTAAGAGAATAATAAATAGAATTATTATAAAAACACATTTCTATTCTTTTCGATGGAAACATAAAATAGACCAACCATTCAATGAGGCAACCACAATGATTATTGGATGTAAATTTAATAATTTTCATATCCCTAATAACTATTGAATATAAATTTCAGATATTTTCTCTCTTCATCCAACAGTGATAAACTACTAATTACATTGCGACGGTTTCACTGAATAATTCCTTTATTAAATGAGGAACAATGAATGTGTGAGACATGTTTTAATTTCTCAATTTATAAAGGAAATATGAAGAAACAAAGGAGAAATTAAAAATAAAAAAATAAAAAACACACACACACGAACGTGACTCTCAACTTTTATTGAATTGTCACGACCATAATATAAAACGATATAATTTTTTTGTTGATTATTAAATACAAAGAAACCGAATTCTGTCAGAGAAATTAAAAGAGTTACAGATGAGGCATTAATATTGGTTTGAACTTCAGTAAATATATAATTGTTGTCGCCATCAAGGAGAGAGTTATTAATGGGTTTGACCTTTCCTTCTTTTACCTGTACGAAAAATTGAAAGAGTTTCAGAAATAAATTAGATTAGTTCTTTTAGATTGAATTAATTGGTGTTAATTCTTGAATCTAGAAGAACCAAATCTCGATTTGGTTAGTTTAATGAGACGGCAGATATATCATATAAAAACTAGAATGAATAAAATGATTGGAGCAAGTTTTTTGACATTATATCCACTAGAAATGTTGAGAAAAAGATGTGGAATCTTACACTTCTCAAATGATAAATAATAAATAGATTTAATAGTATTAAAAACACACACACAAAATCAACAACAAAAATTAGACAGGTACAAGAGTACCTTATATATAATTTTTCTTTTTATAAAATTTTAAGGTTTATTAATTTCTAAGAAGAGACGAACAATCTCTTATTAGTGTAGGTAAACTCTTGTACACTTAGAATTTCTTTTCAAGAAATAGTTTTTTTTTCTCTTTTCCAATTCCTATTATCTTTGTACTTGTTAAGGATAACGAACTCCTTAGATTGAGCCTTCCCCGAATAGTCATTTATCTATTTGTCTCGATTGGAAATGAGAGCCTACTCTCTTATTAAGGCCAATAGGACACTCAAATAGAGCACAACCACAAAAGCTCTATTTACTTGCCACTCAAGTACCTTTTGTCTGATCTAGGGATTTATATACAATTTCGTATGACCATAAAGTTCACTATTTCTTTGTTTGAACTATTAGGATTTCACCAACATAGTTAGATTTAGACCATCACTCTATCAAATACCATTTGTTAAGAACACCATATCCTTCATATATATATATATAGTTGCATGATATTGTCCATTTTGGACATAAACTCTCATAGTCAGCTTGCTTTCGAGTTTCATTCAAAATGTCTCATACTAGTGAGAATAATTGTTATCACCTTATATATTATGGATCTCTTCGATACCTAGCCAAATGAAGGACTTTGTTTGTACTCTAACCGTTCTCTCTAATTCTATATCATTCACAAGTAAGAGGTAGATAGAATAATTGGACAAATTCAATAGAACGAATAATCATTTGCATCACACGGAGGCAATGGCTATATACTTCTCAATAGTCAACCAATATCACCTGCAAAAGAAAATTCGTAATATTATTTTAAACAAAAATTTGAATAAATGCGAATTTTAAAGGTCAGATGTATTCATGTTAATTCGGGTAGAGGAAAAGGCACTTAAACATGGGAGCTCAAGAAAACTCTTTATACTTCTTTTCTAGACCAAAATAAAATATAGGAAAAAGTGTAAAAATCACTCCTGTAATTTGAATTTTATTACAATCACACTCTTAAACTTTAAGTTGATCAATTAGTCCCTTATACTTTGTTAAGTGTTGCAATCACATCCCTAAATTTTTAATTTGATCAATTAGTCCCTTATACTTTGTTAAGTGTTGCAATAACACTCATAAACTTTTAATTTGATCAATTAGCACCCTATACTTTGTTAAGTGTTGCAATCAGGTCTCTGTACTTTGTTAAGTGCTGCTATTAGTTCCCTATACTTTTTTTTTAGATTTGCCAGTAATAAGTTTGTTCTTCCCTACTAACACGTGAGTCACACATGTGAAACCCAATTAAACGGTAATTTAACAACTAATAGAATGGGCTGATTGCAACACTTAACAAAGTACAGGGAACTGATTGATCAAATTAAAAATTCAAGGGTATGATTTCAACACTTGACAAAGTTCAGGTGCTAATTGCAACACTTAACAAAGTTTAGAGGGCTGATTAATCAAATTAAATGTTCAGGAGTGTGATTGTAAAAAACTCTATAGTTCAAGGATGGTTTGTGCAATTTTTCTCAAAATATAACATAATATAATAGCTAGAGCCAAGAAGAATAAGAGAAAGTATTAAGAAGTATACTAGTAGATATGCTAAAAGTCAAAGGAAACTACTTTTATTTATTTGCAATGACCACAACCCTGGCCAATTTAATTTTGGTTGGTCATATATGATCATATATTAGTATGTAGATATCTTTCAAATGGACCTCCTCTTTGCTTTGCGTCAAGATTGATATCTAGTTATGAGCAGAAACGATGCACTATTTAAAGTTAGACAAATTTGAGTTAAAAAAAAAAGCGAGATAAATTTGTAATTACTATTTACTTAGAAAAGGGCATATACATTTTGTGAATGAGGTAGCTTTTAGACGAGTTTATTCTTCTCTTTTTTTTTTTTTTTTCATTTTTGAGAATTTAGATGCTATGTTTAAGAAAGACCGTTGTGATTGTAGTAGATATAAATTCATATATAGTACCTATGCATGTAGTCTTTTAGTAATAGTAGGGGAAAAAAATTCAAGTTTTACTCTTAAATTTGTCAAAGTTGTAATAATTTTCATCATAAACTTTCAATATCATCAAATTGGATCCTAAACTTAGATAAGTGTTGCAATTTTTATCCTCTATTCAATTTCCACTAATTCATCCACTAATTTTAACAAAAATGAATGTAAAAATCTTCATACTTGCACCAAAAACTACAAAAGTGAAGAATACAAGGGGAAAAAACTACGCACTAAAGCTTTGGATCACTCAACATTTCATTTTTTACTTATATGAATTGAATTATTGATAGATATGGGCATATAGTTCATATAAGCTGAAAAACCTAAAATAAAGTCTAGACATTGACATGCATGTTCTCATAACGTTGGAGGTAAAAGAAAGGAACAAGATTATGAAAGCGATGCTGAATCACATGGGCAAAGGGAGGTGTTATTAAAAACCATGGCTTTGCATTGGCAGCCGCAGTCTTTCTAAACTTTGTCAGTTATAGGCTTTGCATTGATAGCCATGTGAACCAATGGCCAACGCTCGATGTTGACATATATATTATTAGATTAAAAAACCTTCGTCCTTACGTTTTTGGGTTTAGGAAAACCTGGGCCAGATTCATTACTGTTTGTTAATTACTGTTTTTATGCCGCAAATCATGGGATAGATTCATTGCTCTTGCATATTGTTTCTTTCTCCTTCAGTTGTTGAAAAATCGTATGGTCAAGCCTGAGAGGGAGGAGAGAGATGGTATAATTGTTAGGAGTGCGACTAAAGTCCCACATCGGCTAGATAAGGGAAAGATCATGAATTTATAAGTGAGGGACACTATCTCTATTGGTATGAGACTCTTTTGGATAAAACCAAAAACAAAGTCACGAGGGCTTACACTCAAAGTGGACCAATGTGGAGATCTGTCGAGAGTCGGTTGTCCCTCAATTAATATTAATAGTTTACTGTTTGACTATAAAATCAAATTAATAATTGAGTTGGGGCCATATGCGAGGGAGAGTGGTTAAGACACAGGGACAAGTCTACAATGGGCTACGGAGGCGATCCGAGTCCTGTCTCAACTTTGAAAATGTTATTCGTTAATAATATATGTTGTGTAATTTACCATAAAATTATCCTGTAGCCTACCGTATTTAAAAATATATAAGAACTAATTCATTTTTTTTTCATTTAATGTAAATAATTTAGGCTTTTATGTCTGGTAGATTCACCTTGTAGGCCTTATTTTCTTTAGATAATTTAAATTTATCCATAAAGCATCTGTAAATATGAAAAAATTACACCTGTGTATAATGTTATAATTTTTGTTTTAGTTTCCTCTTTTTAAATTGTTTTCCTCATGTCAAATATAAATGGAAATGTATAGAAATAATTTAATATTTTTAATAAATTCTTATAAAAGGAAAAAAATGACTTCTTATTTCAAGGTGCCCTTCTATTTTTTTCATAGAATATTTAGATCCGCTTCCTATTGACCAAACTAAATTGGTTAAATTATAAGTTTAGTCCATGAACTTTGAGTATATAACGCCCCACGTCTTTAGATAAGGTTAATTTTATTCTTGTGGAAATTAAATGGGATCAATTGTTGCTTAAAATCTAATATGAGTAACTTAGAATTGACACAACAAAAGATTTTTAATTCAAAACAAGCTCCAGTCTAGTGCAAGTGTACACTGTCGATGCAAGTAATATAAAACTTGAAGTATTCCAGAGTATTGATCCCACAGGGAACGGACACAACAAAATTCAAAAGATAGCAAAAATTGTTTTCAAATTGTAATTTCGGTAACCAAAGTTATAAAAATATTGGGAGGTGTTGTTGCTAAAGAAATAAATAAAATAAATAAATATGAAAAAGGGAAATTCAAGTTGTTCATGCTCATTTGGAGAGAAATGCAACTAAAATGCAATTGCAATCATAGCTAACACAAGAAACTAAGTAAACCGAATTCAACTCCTATTTGACTCTCCATGAAGCATCTTTAGGAGGCTAAGTGATCAAACCTATATTTCTATGGCTAATCTAACTTAGATATTTTTGTACACAACTCTAGTGGTTTTTTAGTCTCGCCCTATATCTAGGGTCGATGTTTCATAACTTATTTCTAAGCCTTTTCCTCTATTGCTTTTGCGACATCCACCTTTCTTTAACCTTTTCGGTATTAAGTTCCAGCTTAACAAGCAACACTAGTTGGCCGACTAGGTTTACCCAATGTTAATTCAACAAAAACAAACAAAGTTCAAGTGTTAACTAGATTGTTTGTATTTTTAAGATTTACATCTTTCCTCTAGGGCATTCACTAACTTGAATCCCTAAAAGAATTTTAGCTCATTGTGGAAAAATTGAAGAACAACAATTTAATTGCTATAAAACTCATAATTCACAAATGACTAAAAAGAGAAGAGAAATTTAAAAACTAAACAACCTAACTGATTTTTATTGAGAAAAATGCTTGAATAAGATTAATCCAACAACCTCAAAAACACTCACAAAAGAAAATTGTAAAACAGTAGCAAATCTTAAGAGAAATTCACAATATTAAGGAATTAAATTTGAAGAGATCAATATGTCTTTGCTGTGAATAACATGGGAAGCAATAAACCTCAACATAAACTAAATTCTAAAGAACTTATATGAAAAAAATGAAAGAAAAAAAAAGCAACTAGAAACAGAACGTAAAATAAATTGGCCTCATGTGTTCCTTGCTTCAATCGATCCAAATACCCATTCAAAAGCAAATGGATCTTCACCTCCTCTAACCTTCATTGAGGAGGGACCAAATTTGGAGATTCACAGAGCTAGGATGAAGAAAAACTTGCTGGAAAATGATAGAAAACGAAGGCTAAACTGCTGTGGGCAAGCAGAAAAATCCAGTCACATTTTTGCTTTGTTCTTCTCGTTTTTATAGGCATTGAGGGCTAGAGTTTCCATCTTCGTGCTCCTTCAACCTTGGGTCAACGATTGGGCATGAGTTTGGGCTGAAATACCTCCTGAATATCGAATAATCTCCCTCAATTGTGGTATTTTGCATGATTTCTGCGGCTCTAGAAATTTTCAGAAAATGAAATTGCATTTCAAAAGTGGAATGCAATTGCATTTTCCCCTTTGTTCACCATCTTGTTTTCCCACGAAAATGCAATTGCATTTCAAAGTGGAATGCAATTGCATTTCAAAAGTAGAATGCAATTGCATTTTCGTACTTGCTCCAAAACAACAACAAACTTGTTTTCCCAAAGAAATGCAATTGAATTTCCAAAATGGAATGCAATTGCATTTTTGTACTTGCTCCAAACCTACACAAAAATAACAAATTAGTATAATTTCCAATCTCTTTTCAACTTCTTTCCTCTTTTTCATTACTCCAACGATCTTTTATGAATTTAACTAATAAACATCATTTTTAGCTTGCTCGTCATACAACAAAACACACAAAAATGACAAGAACAACCTAGTTTAGGGTCAAATAATCCTCATAAATGAGAATTATCAACATGTCTCCACATGGGCATGTTGCGATTTATGCCCTAAAGTCTCATAATTAATTAATTATTTAATAATTAATAATAATTTTGATTATTTTATTTGCAATATAATATTATCCATTATATGAAAAATCCAAGGTGATTAGTGTAATCTTGAAAAGTATGTGGTTGACATACATGAGGATCGTGTTCAAGAAATAACCTAAAGAGTCATAGTATATGGATAAGGTTTGGTGCTTTATCCTAATAACACTATTGATACGGCCCACTTTGTAATAGTTACAAATGATTTGATCCAAATCGTTCATGTGGAGACATGTGAGTGGAGGTATCTTTTACAATGAGTTTGTATAAGACTGGACCACGAAATATTTAATATCTCTTTATAAATTCGTTAATAGAGAAGATTAATATTTCATCAAGATGATCATGTGACTTGATCTTAATCCTGAGTGAGTTATGAACTCCTACCTGTGAGGGCTTGTCCTTTGATTTTCATGGGTGAGAGTGACTTTTGTTGCCGATTCAACAAGCCTACCATTTTGGAGACTTGACCAAATAGGGAGTTGGGAACATAATCTCACAAGATGGAATTCACCCATTCCCTTATAGGGTAAGAAGATGAATATTTTCCTTAAGTGCTGATTTCGGGACTTGAACAATGTGGCTCCACCCTCTCACTGGCCTGAGAGGGACTTAGTTTATAGTTGGATCATAAATAAATTGTTCATTAGAGGATCAGTGGTACTTAAGGTGCAAGATGTAATTACAGGGGTAAAACAGACTTTTGATCCAACTGTAATTACGAACAACTCGTGAAGGATCGACTTGCATATAGTAATTATATCAATGAACACAACTTGTCCTACAGTGCATAAGAGTACAACTTTAGGTCTATAGTGGAGTGACCCTAGAGTTAATGAATGAAAATTGATTAATTAAAGAGTTTAATTAATTAATTTTGTATCATTGGAGCTTATAATCTGTAGGTCCATAAGGTCCCATTGCTAGCTCATAGTAACACTAAAAGATCAATTTAGTTGAAAGAAAAATTTGAAATGTTCAAATTAATATTTAATTTGAAGTGTTCAAATTAATATTTAATATATTAGATATATTAAATATAAAAGAGAAAAATATATTTATTGTATTTGATACATTAAATATTAAAATAATTAATGTATATTAGATACATTAAAGAAAAGATATTTAATAAATTTGAATTGAATTCAAATTAGAAAATAGATGTCATAGGAGAATTTTAAAAGGTTTGAATAAGATTCAAATTGGGTAGATAAATATATTTTAATATATTAGATATTAAAATATATTATTTAATTATCTTCCCTAGACCACTATAAATAGGACCTAGGGGTGAGCCATTGGGCATTCTTCAGAGAATACACATCTCCTTAATAGAGAATTAGAGAATTCTCTCTAGACTTTTTTCTCTTCAATCCCTTGAGGATTTTCTTTCAAGAGACTCCCACAAGTCTTGATCTTGTGTTAGAGTCATAGCCAAGAAGACTTTGTGGAGGAGATAAAGACCCGTCAGAATATTCTCTATATTTATCTCAAAAGTAAGTTTTCTTAATTAATCTTTTTTTTAGTTTAATTTTAAATAAAATCAAAGACGATCCAATGCTTCTCCTGTGGAGTGAAACGTTCATTCCTTCAGAGCAATCATTTGTATCTATTACAAAGTGGATTGTATAAATAGTTTTACCAGGATAAAACACTCAACCTTTATCCTATACTATAGACCCTTTTAGGTTAGTTCTTGAACATTATCTTCCTGTATGTCAACCACATATACTGCTCAAGATTACACTAATAACCTTAGATTTTTTATTTAATGGACAATATAAATTGCAAATAAAATTAATCAAATAATTATTAAACAATAAAATATTAATTACAAGGCTTTAGGGTATAAATCCTAACAAGACAAAGACATAAAGATGAGTGATGAGATTGTTTGCTGGTGGGCTATGGGTGTCTCATCATGATTTCTGAAGAGTTTTATTTTACTTTTTATTTTACAATGTTTTCAAAGGGATCCCAAATAAAGAGTTTTAATTATTTTATAGAAAACTATTCTCCCGGTCTTTCCTAAATGGTTTTTAAATATCATTAGCATACATGTGGTTGTGTCTCTAGTTAGTTTAAGTCCAAAAAGTCGAGTCGTTACATTGAGAATTGTTGCTAATAAGCTTATGAATTTTAAAAGTCTAATAGGTCTTCATACTTTCTATTTTGTATCTATTATGTATCTACGTTTGTTTTTAATAGATCCCTAACCTATTGGACTTTTTTTTCTTAAAGTTTATAAACTTATTGGAAAATAAAATTAAAAGTTCAGGGACCTATTAAACACTTATTAAAGTTTAGGAAATGATTACACACAAAATTAAAAGTTTTGACCCTTATTATAAAAATTTTAAAGTCCATAGTCCTATTAAACACAATCTTGAAAGCTTAGGCCTCATTTGATAACCATTTGGTTTTTGGTTTTTGGTTTTCAGTTTTTAAAAAACAAAAACCATATATGTTTCGTAACTATTTTGGGTTTTATGTTTTTTAAAAATTGAAAACAAAAAATATGTTTGGTAACTATTTTTGGTTTTCTGTTTTTAAAAAAACTAAAAACTAAAAATATGTATGACAATTTATTTTTTTATTATTTTAAAAAAGAATCGAAAGAACAGTTAATGCAATAAATAAACGTAATAAACGTAATAAACATGTTTGATAATTATTTTTTTGTTTTTTCTTACAAACATTGTGAATAGAAGCAGATCAATCCCCATTTGTGAAATCAGAAAACAGGCTTCAAAAGATAAAATAATATTGTTATGGATGAAATTGGACGACCAAGAATGGACTGATTGAAATGCTACGATAAAGGGCCAAATGAGGAAAAGAAGCCTAATACGAAGTCAAAACGGACCCAAACCGAAAGAGGACCCACTTAGGAAGCAAAGGAACAAAGAAATGGGCTTGGGCTGAAACCCAAGCCCGTAGTTGGCCTCGGCCGAGGCCGAGACCGACCACATGGAAAGACCCACTTTTAGGCCTTGGCTTAGCCCCTCATGGCTCGTAAACCCTAGTCCAGCTCCATTTGGTCCTTTCGTTCCCATTTGAAGACGGAAACCCACTAAAACCCTAATTAGGAGGTATTTAAGCTCTCTTTTCAGGGGAGAGTAAAGTAAGTTCATTCCAACCTACAACATTCTCCTATAACTACTAAATTCTCTCTAAACTCCATATGACTTAAGCATCAGAGCCTGTGTGGCCTACACCATACCGGTGTCCAAGTTTTTCTTGTCTTGCAGGCAGCGTTCTTCCCCCAAGAATATAAATTCACCGTCGTTGTCACCTGGAGGTCAGGTGAGTTTTTTCCTGGCCAAAATTTGGCAACAACGAATATTATTGTGAGATGGATGCAATTTTATTTTAAAATGAGAATGGTAATTGAGCATGGGAATCTTGGGCTTATTCCGGTTGTGAAAGTGAGGCAAATGAATGTGGAAATTCATATGCAAGAGGTGATGATGCTTCATTGGAAGAACAGAATCAAGTACATAATAGAACACAACAAGGTGCTGTTGGATTTTATAGTAAAATTTGTGAAAGAAAGTATTTGTTTGAAACATAAAAAAAAAATGAATTGATGTTTCATTTATGTTGTTACTTGACTTGGAATCGCAAAAGTTTCAAAATGGTTTGAAACATAAAAATGTGTTGATGTTTCTTTTAAAAATTTAACTTAAATTTGTTGAGTTATATTTGAATTTTTACAAGTAACTACACAATTGAGTTATTTTTTATGTATGTTTCATATTGTTTATATTAATTTTATTTTGGAGAGTTACTAAGTTGCTAGCCTATAAATAGCAACTTGTTTCTTCATTTGGAGTATTTCATTCCATTTTGGAGTATCTCATTCCAATTGAAGAGTTCTTCTCTCCTCTCTTTCTTCTCTTTAATCTTGAATCAAGTTGAGAGCAAGTATCCAAGAGTTATGCTAGGTCTGAGTAATTCAAGGTTGTTGTTCTATCGAAGTTAGTCATTGTATCTTGCTGAGATGATCATTGTAATCTGTTTGCAACCCGTGTAGAGTGAATAATTATCTTCAGGATAATGCTTTGTAAGCGTGCCTTGACTATTTATTATCTTTGTTTTTGAGTTTTGAAATTGTTGTTACACTACTATAAATTTGGCATTTATTAACGTGTGACTTCATCGTATAGTTGACGCTTGTGACAAAAAAACGTCAATAAAAGGTTAATTTTTAATTTAAAATAAATTATTAATTAAGAAATACATATATCGAAGCTATCCATCAAAATTGGGTGAGCTCCGTGTTTTATATCGTTGGTGGCTAATACGTGTCAACTATTGATTATTTTGTTGACGCCCAGAAAGAGGCTTTTGTTGACGACTATGCACCGTCAACATACATTCCTTTTAGCGACGGTCAATGACTATCAACATAGGGTGTTTTATTTTTTTAAGAAAATTATTTTCGGCAAAACAACATCGTTTATGACGTCGTATTGGTTGATTTAATATTAATATATATATATATATATATATATATATATATAGAAGAGCCCAAACTCTATTTCCTTTCACATTGTTTCTCTTCTTCTTCACCTTATAGCCGTCGAACCTAAAACAAACATGGAGTTGAACTTGCCGTCAAGTCCTCTGAGCCATTACCGTCAACCACTACAAGAAAATCTACTTTCAGTGACAACTTTTTAGCGACGTAGCTAAAATAAGTCGTAAAAAGTAATTTTTTGCGACATTGGAAATACACGTTGTAAAAATTTATTATTAACGACGCAGTGAAAATCGATGTCGCTAAAATTTTTAACAATGTGCTAGTCCTGCGTCACTAAAAGGTTGATTTTTAGCGTCGTAATCATGATGTCGCTAAACCTTTTACCAAGTAACTAAAAATAAAGAAAAATAAACCATTTTTTTTAGTAAAAATAAAACGTTAATTAGATCAAAATTTCTCTAAAATTTCACACTCCCTCTCCCCAAAATCTTTCCTGCCTGCGTAAATTAGATTCCCTCCTCTCGCTAAACCTCCCATCGCATTCCCTCATCTCGCTAAACCCATCTCCCCTCCCAAAAATCATTCGCTCTTTTGCACCTCCACTCTCCATCGCGTCTCCCTCCCTCCCTCGATCACTATCGGTGTTTGGCTCTCTCCCTCTGATAACTCTCCAAATGAGAGTTATTAGCTAGTCCTTTATGCCTAAAGTTCTTTTATTTGAGTTTAATGCTAGTATTTTCATGCTTGGAATTCCCTAAAACTGTTGTTATTGAAATAGCTTCTTTAGATATTCTTAATTGTTGTATTTATATAAATGGGAGCTAAAAAAAGCACTAAATTATGTTAATTTGGTGTTGCAGGTCGTAATTTTCTGTCAGCAGAACTATGAGAGAGCATTTGTCCAGCAAAGGAATTGCTGGAGCAAATTATTCGGCATTTTAAGTTATGAAACAACCCGAATTCCTACGACTCTCTAAAGCGGAAGCACGACCTAGTTACCTCGCTCATGCCCGAAATTTTGGCAGCATGACGGTGTAACTAGGAGAAACCAAAATTTTACAATAACCTGATAATAATGAAAGACACTTCTATACCTCAGGTAAAACGCTCAGCATCCAACAAACTTCAACAAGTATGCTGAGCTTCAACATCAAACGCAGGGATCCAAGAAACTCTAGACAAGTACACGATAACTAAAGAATATTTAGATTTTACAACCAGCACACTACAATTCAAGGAACAAACTACAAAACTAAGAGTAAACAATCAAGGAAAGGAAAACTAGCGGAGTCTCCATAGTCTCGTCAAGTCGTCGCCTGCGTCATCCACCCCGAACATGTGCACAATCTGCAAAACAAACAAAGTAGCAAGGATGAGTATAAATATACTCAGTAAGTAGCCCACTTAGGGGTCCAATGTTTAAAGAAACCATTTAACCTTCCACAACATTCACTACTAACCAAACCTAACTTCGTGTCATACCTGTGAGTCCTGTAACATAGAACCCAACCCTGTGAAGGTCTATAACCCTCACACTCATCTCAACAGATAAATCACCCCTAGGCTAGCACACAGGCGCTAGGGAACGCATCCCTACGCTCAACATACTGGGGAATCATCTCTCAGCTAGCACACGGCAATAGGAAACGCATCCCTATGCTCAACACAGTGGGGAATCACCCCTAAGCTAGCTCACAGGCGCTAGGGAACGCATTCCCTAGGCTCAACATAAATCTCTGGGGTCCTCGCCCCTATGCTAGCACCCACGGAAATAAGGATCGCAACCCTTATGCTCGTCACAAATCTCTGGGGATAACGCCCCTATGCTAGCCTCATCAACACTCTAGGGGAATCGCCCCCTAACTCATTACTCTGGGGATAACGCCCCTATGCTAGCCTCATCAACACTCTAGGGGAATCGCCCCCTAACTCATTACTCTGGGGATAACGTCCCTATGCTAGCCTCATCAACACTCTAGGGGAATCGCCCCCTAACTCATTACTCTGGGGATAACGCCCCTTTGCTAGCATTATCAACACAAAAGTTGTCCTGGCACGTACATTTGCTTCTTAATCTCAACTCATCAACCATCCAACTATCGCTAGCACACTCTACCTGAGTCCATCCCGGTAAGGCATTGTCTCGAGCACTACCAACGAGCCATGTAACTTAGGTTGACTAAGGCCGTGAAAACAAATAACTCTCACGCCTACATACAATAGAACATCACCCCTCTATGCTAGCATACAAGCAATAAGGGACGCATCCCTTATGCTCAACATAATTGGGGAATCACCCCTAAGCTAGCACCACAGGCCATAAGGATCGCAATCCTTACGCTCAACACAGTGGGGAATCACACATAAGCTAGCACACAGGCCATAAGGATCACAATCCTTACGCTCAACATAATTGGGGAATCACCCCTAAGCTAGCACCACAGTGAAGGAACACAATCCCTCACTCTCATCACATCTAGTCAACCTAGAGTTACAGACTCGCCCAGGAGAGACATAAGATCAGGTGGCTTTTATTTTATCAAGCTCCTTGCATTTTCGCACTACTTTTGGAATCTCGAGGGTAATCTACCATACCAAAATCATTTATTATATCCGAACCACATTCACAACCTGGCCCGTAGTTCACAAGCACATACCTGTGCTAGCAGCACATAGCCCTCCATCCCTTTTAATCCAGAATTCAGTTCCATAACTACTCTAGAAATCAGTACGTCCAGTAACTTTCTACTCACATTCGGACCCATCCAAAACTCGTTATATCAACCCAAACGTAAGACCATTCTGAACACATAAAATACGGTCCTCGACCCTGAGTATTGCATAACTTTAGGGTGCTCTACTTCAGCCTCTAACCCAACCTGAACCCAAAAGCATTAAACTTGGCCAACCATTCAATCTAAATTTCAAATATTCTACATTCCACAACTAACCAACATCTCAGAAAGCCCAAATGCTTACAAGGAAATACTATAGTCGAATTCATTCATAACCTCAGGCACATTTTCATCCATTTATTTGTAACTTTGAATCCCTTAACGAGAATCGCAACAAATTCAAACAACCTTAAGCCCAACACGATAATTCTCATTTTAATTTAACCAACCACGACATCCTTCACATACTCAAATTTAGGCAAGCATGGTTGTTCACAATTAATCACAAACGTGTTCAAGCAACTTAAGCTCAAGGACAATTCATGTTGATTCAACCATTCACACCATGACCCACATATTCATATAGACATGCATATCTAGGCACAAACATCAAGAACATAGATCAAACTCATTCAAATCCAACATTGGCAAACTTATAATACTATACTCATGCTAACTACCATAGCTCAATACTTTAGGCATCCATTTATATTACAACCACGTACTTAGGCCACTTTTGGCTCGGACAACCTCCACACCAAATTCGCTAAATAAATCATGGTTTTTAGGCTTACTTTCACAATTTCTAAACTATCAAACATTCATCAATTTAAATGGAAACTTAAAGGGCTTATATCCAAATAACTACTTACATTGAATAGAATAATTAATATTATTCTAGCAGTGAGAATCTCCTCCAAACTCTGGTCTCCTGTTTAACCTTCAATAATTAGTCTCGAGAGGTGGCTGTTCAGTACCAACAACCTTGCTGGAAATTTAACACTTTACCTCCAATTCGAAAGTTTGATCCTTCAATCGATATCCCAAATCCTAACACGATCGTAACCAGGACTGTTCAGGCTCGAAATTTTGACTCGGAGACTGCGGCGCGTGTGGCGGCACATGGCGGCGCGTGGGGGCGCATGGCGGCGCGTGGCGACCCGTGGCGACCCGTGGAGGCGCGTGGCCGGCGCATGGCGACGCGTGGCCGGCGCATGGCGGCGCATGGCCGGCGCGTGAGGACTCCGGTCAGCGCGTGGCTCACAGATCTGGATAGATTTGGTTCTTTCCGGTCAGATCTACTCTCGAACCGGTGACTTCCAGAAATAAAAGAGCTCGGCGAGGCAGAAGCTGCAGCACCGGCGTGTTCAGGGACTCCGGCGAAGCTGCGGCTTTACTGTTTGGACGAAAAAGAGCTTCCGGCGAGATCCTCAACTCCAACGTGCGGCTGCTTCTCGAGAAGAAGAAGGCGAAGAAGAAGAAAACCGGTGGAGGATGGGTGTTCTTCGTGGGTTGCAGCCAACAAAGAAGAAGAAGGAGCCGGCGGCGAGGATCGAGCTTCAGCGAGCTGCTCGCGGCTGACGGAAGAAGAAGAAGGAGGAGGCCGGCGATGGATGGGTGTTCGGTTGGAGGGAGGTAGGGAGAGAGAGAGAGAGAGAGAGAGAGTGAAGAAGATGGGTGGGGGTTTTCGGGTAGCACCAAGAGAAAGGGAGAGAGAGAGAAAGAGAAGATGGAGATGGAGGGATAAGGATGGCATTTTCTTTTCCTTAAAAAAAATTCCAATATTGCCCCTTGACCAAACAAAAATTCCAAAATTGCCCTTTTTCTCATTCCAAATTTCAAATTAACCTTCAAATTTAAATTACTCAATGCAAATCATTCCAACTTAATTCCATAGTTTGAAATTAATGCTTGAAAATAAGTCGGGCGTTACAAGTTAGCACGTGGTATGACATGAGAAAATAATTCATTAATTGACCTGGCGTAAATGAACCAAAACAACGTCATCCATCCAATGAGAAGTCGTCACGTGTCTTGTTTGACCTAAGTAGCCCTAAAATCAAGATGGGCATCGATATTTAAAGCAAGCAGCCGTCTTTAGGAGAAGAGAGACCTAATTTGAGAGGCAGAAATCGAATGTTGAGAGGAAGAAGTCGACAAATGGGCTTAAAGGAAGAAAACCCAAGCATAAAAGGAGTTGGAGATAAGAGAAATCGGGCTTTTCTTCTCCCTTCTATTGTTTTCTTTTACTTTTGATTTCTCTCTTGTAATTAGATTCTACATTATGGTGTTTTACTGCAGTTTTCCTTTATTTTCAGCTTTTAATATGAACTAATTCACCTTTGGGTGAGGATTAAGAATGTGGTATTTATCTAACTAAGGGGTTGAGGCTCCTTAGCTCTTTTCAATATGGTTTTAGAGTGTTTTTATTATTTACGCTCGATTTCGTTTGGCCAACCATTTTGGGCATTGTCTCCTTGAGTTTTGGGAAAAATAGGGGAGACCGATTACTCAAAACCACATTAGCTCCTTGTTTGGGTTAGTAGCTAGCTAAGTGATGAGGTTAGGGATAGCAACCCACCTAATGCACATTAACAGCAGCTTAATTTGGTGTGGATTAATGGAAATTAAACCACAAATTATGGGAAATCTGGGAAGATTCCGCATTTATTGCTGTGTGGGTTGAGGGAGCAAAGTTCTTGCTGCAGCATTCGTATTTCGAGAAAATACAGACAATTCTTAATCCGAGCATGTTTTACATATCTTGTTACAAGTTCTTCTCGTACTTTTTGTTTGAGCATTTTCTGAGTTTTATTCTCTTGCTATTGCTTTTATTTCGTTGAAGCATAACTAGATTCGATTTTAATAATATTTTAATTATTTGGTTATCGTGTTGAATTCACTAAAAATTAGGTTTAGCTTAGTAAATTTCCTTGCACTAATCCCTGTGGAGAACGATAATTTACTTATCACTTGCTGCAATTATTGTGTACACTTGCACATCCTCGTGTAAATTGTTTAAGAAAATTAAGCTACACATTAGAAGGCAACACCCTCCTTTGTCTCTATGTTTTCTTCATCGCCTGCAATGGGCTTATATGTCTCCGTCGTGGCTCTACTTTCAGTATGCATTTTGCGATTATTGACTATTCTAGAGGTGAGTAGTTCATTTTGTTTATGTCTTTGTTTGTCCTTGGATTAGAAGTTAATTATTGAGGTGTATAAAGTTGTTCATGGTTAGGGTATATTG
Source organism: Trichosanthes truncata (assembly GCA_033996785.1). Taxonomy (NCBI): domain Eukaryota; kingdom Viridiplantae; phylum Streptophyta; class Magnoliopsida; order Cucurbitales; family Cucurbitaceae; genus Trichosanthes; species Trichosanthes truncata. The sequence continues at coordinate 43,242,775 of JAWPNB010000010.1, forward strand.
TTTTTAGTTTAAGAAAAAATACCACGTATTGATCAATAGGTTTGATTTTCTTAAACAAAAGCTTTTCTGTAATCCTCAAGGCCATCTCCTCAAATTGAACTTCCCTCCAATTCAAATCTCCTTTAAGTCTTCCCCTGTGATTTGGTAAAGATGGAGAAAATTTCTTTGATTAATTCTGTCAAATAGTCACAAAAATACAAATTGGAAGACAGTCATAATTATTCTATAAAGTGTTGTTGGTTGGACATTGATCACAGTTTCTCCATAGGTGCTTTGGTGTGCTTTATGCTTTAATTTGGTTACAATTGCTCCATAATGAGCTTTGGTGTTGACGTGGATTTATTTGGTGTTGACTTTTAGTGGTGTTTTCATAATATGGATTATTGTTTTTACTTTAAAGTTTAAAGTATACTTGCTCCTTTAGCTTAAGGTGTTTTGTAGTTAAATTTCCGGCAAGTTTGGCATTGAACAACTACGTTTGGTTCCGATTCGAAGTGGGTAAGTTTATTCAACAACAATCCAAGTGATTTTGAATTTTAGAGTTGGTTTTAGGTACTAATTTGGTGATTGGAAGTTGACCCATGGATTTTTATGTATGGTTTTAGACTACCCATAGCCTTTGGATATCAAATACGTGAATTTGGACCTTTTGGAGTCAAACCAGCAAGCTTTCAGTTTGTTTTATCGTGGGTAAGTGTTCGGGTGTTGATTCAAGGCGTTATTTTGGATTATACGTATGATTTGGTACTGTTCTAGCTTTTGGAATTAAATCGGATTTGTTGGATGTAATTTTACGAAGCCCATTGCGATTGGAGAACGAATTCTCGAATCTTGATTAATTCGATAAAAATTTCAGCATGCTTCGGAGTCTAAATTTGGGCAAGGACCAAGCTCGTAAAGTATTTATTCGGCTTAAAGTATGTAGTCATTTAGATTTAAGCCCTTTAAGTTCTCATTTGAAATTAGAGTATGTTTGTAAATTTGTGATTTGTTTAAGCATGTCTGAATTTGTGATTACGAAGCATGTGCTGGTTAGAGGTTCTGTGCAGAAGTCGTTTGAGCGAAAAGTGACGTTAGTATGTAGCTAGTATGGAAATAGGGATTTAAGTTTTGAGTAAAATGTGGTTAGTTTGTGTGGTACCTTAAGGAATGCCTAAGGATGTGATTGGGCAAGTTTGGGCATGTTTGTGGGGATTTGTGAATAATCATGCTTGCCTAAATTATGGGTACGTGGAAGACGACGTGGTTGGTCAAATTAATATAAGAATTATCGTGATGAGCTTAAGGTGGCCTAAACTTGTTGCTATTCTCGTTAAAGGATTCAAAGTTACAAATAAATGGATGAAGATGTGCCCGAGGTTACGAATGATTTTTTATTTTAGTTTTCTCCTATAAGCATAAATTTATGGATAGTTGTGTTAAACTAATCTTTTGTAAGTGTTTGGGCTTTCTGAGATCGATGGTTAGCTACGTAATGCAGAATACTTGAACTTTAGACTGAATGGTTGACTAGAGTTAATTCTTTTGGGTTTTGGATTGGGTTAATGGCTAATTTAGAACACCTTAAGGGTATGCAGTACTCAGGGTTGTTGTCCTTGTTTCGGGTGTTCAGAATAGTACAGATGATTGGGCATGTTTACCGTGTTTAGTTGGGTCCGAATGTTAGTAGAGGGTTATTGGCCTTCCTATTTTTTTTTAGCGGGTTTAGGGAACGGTAATCTGGAATAAATGGTTTGAGGGCTTTAAGCCACTAGCACATGTATGAGTTGTGGTTAAGTGAAGTTTTTGTTTAGGAACGCTGTTGAACTAAGGTATAAGTCCATACTCGAGATTTGTGCTCATGACAACTTTATGTTCGAACTTTGGTATACGTGTGATTGGAACATGATTACCTAAACGCTTAATAGTTTGTTGGCTGGAATAAGTAGGAGGGGTAGTCGGTACTTTGTGCGTTGCTTGAATAGGTACGAGGCTTGGTTGATGAAGGTTTTTCTCTGAACTTATGTTTGAGCCTTGTCTACTCAAGCATGCATGGTGTTGAGTTGTGATTGTGAGTATGCATAAGATTTATGAGTCGAGGTGAGAATGAGGTTTATGATCTCTTGGGTGATGAATCCTTAGATGATCTAAGTGCTCTACGGCTAAGCAAGAGCTTGTTAGGCTAGTGCCATCTACCTTTCCGTGTGAGCATATATTCCTAGGAGGTTGAGGCAGAGAGGTGAGTGTGAGGCAGAGAGGTGAGCATGAGGCTGAGGGGTGAGCGTGAGCCAGAGTGATGAGAGTGATGTTGATGCTAGCATAGGGGCGATGTCCCCATATTGATGAGAGTGATGTTAATGCTAGCATAGGGCGATGATCCCAGAGTGTTGAGCGTGAGAGTTGTTCTCCTTCTCTGCATTAGACCACCTAGGATACATGACTCGCAGGTATAACACGTGTATTACTAGAGGGGTTGAGCTTGAAGTAAGGTAAGTAGGCACATAGCTAACTGAAGTGAATATTGGGTCTGAATTTGAGCAGGAGGCTATGAGTTTGGGGCAGAACTTGCCTGTTTATGGTTTTGGACTTTGGGCCCTTAAGTGGGCTACTTACTGAGTATATTTATACTCACTTGTGCTATTTTGTTTGTCCTTATAGATTGTGCACATCCTCTAGGCGGGTGATGAAGGCAACGACTTAACGAGGCTATGGAGACTCCACCGTCGTTCCTTTCCTATTGTTAGCTTTAAGTTTTGTTTCTTTGTTCTGTGTTGTATGTTGGTCTGTAAAACTTAAATCTCTTCTGCTTCTATGTGTTGGTTAGAATTCCTTAGTTCTTGTGTCTGTTGGTTGAGCTCAGCATAGTGTATCGTAGTTTGGTGGATGCTGAGTTTGTGCTCTAAAATTTAGAAGTGTTGTTTTGTTTCTATTAGGTCTTTAAAAATTTTTGAGCATAGTTATGCTGTTATGCTGCCGAAATTTCGGGCATGAGCGGGTTAACTAAGTCGTGCTTCTGCATTTAGAGAGTCGAATTTTTAGGGTCGTTACAGTTGGGAGTTTAGGGCTGTTACATAAACTTTGACAAGTATTGCAAGTTTTACTTTAAACTTTAAACAAAATAACAAACTATATACCTTAAACTCGTGGGTTAGTTCACAGAGGTATAGGTTGGGCTATTATGTGAGTTTAGCATGTAAATTGTACTGCATTTTCTATGGATGTTTTGTAAAAATTGCTACTAATTTCTTCATTATGATTGCTTAGTAATTTCATATAGTGTATGTACTATTATTTACACTGTAATTATTTGTTGCCAGTTAAGTTGTAATCAAATTTACTAATGTTACTCATTTTTTATACACAACGTATTATTTCCAACAAGTGTTGGTTAGTGGAGGATCCAGAACTTTATGTTAGGGGCCATGAATTTGTATAAAGATTTTGAACACATTTGGTTAAAATATCATTTTGGTTCCTACACTTTAAGTCTCGTTTTATTTTAGTCTTTGCACTTTTAAATGTCCAAATTTAGTTTTTGTAGTTTCAAGAAAAAAGATCTTAAAATTAGTCATTATTGTTAGTTTTGGAGTTACTTTTTATCGAATTTGGTAAAATAATAATAATAACTTCATTTAAGAAAAAAAAACACAATGTGAATATGTTTCCAAAATTCATAGATTAAAAGCTAATAGAAATTTATTATTATTATTTTTTTTAAAGTTAAGAATAAACTAAAAATGTGAACTAATTTCATGATTTATTGAAAGCACAAAGACTAAGTTAAGACATTTGAAAGTATAGAGACTAAAATAGCAAAAGTCTTAAAGTATATGAATAAAAAAATGATATTTTAAAATTCATAGATTAAAAGCTAATAGAAATTTGGTTTTTTTTTTTAAAGTTAAGAATAAACTAAAAATGTGAACTAATTTCATGATTTATTGAAAGCACAAAGACTAAGTTAAGACATTTGAAAGTATAGAGACTAAAATAGCAAAAGTCTTAAAGTATATGAATAAAAAAATGATATTTTAAAATTTTTGTTTATATATTTTGATATTAATAATATGACTAATTTTTTATATTTATACTTCTAAAAAAATTTAATTAAGTGCACCAAAAAAGGAAAAAAAATGATTTATAAGATTTTTTTAAGAAATTTTATATTATTTACATAAAAACTGAGTTGGTATATTTTTATTGATTGATATACAAATAAAATATAATAAGAAAGATTTTTTTTAAAGAGAATTTAAATTATTTAAATTAAAAAACTGAATTTTTATTATTATTTGAACCTGAGCTCAATGAAGCTCGCTTAGAAAAAAGGCAGGAGGGGCTTGCCACTAAGCTAAGAGGATTTTTGGAAGATTAGCTAACATTGTAAATATAAGAAATAAAGTTTTAGAAGTTGAGGGGCTTTAAATTTTCCCCTAGTGCTGGTTGTGGCTATAATGGAGAAAGAAGAAAGAGTTACCAAACAGACCTATTTTTTAAAAACAGAATATCAAAAACTAAAAACCAAAAATGAATTGGTTATCAAACAGAGCCTTAAGAATCAAATTTGTAATTTTACCAATTTAATATCAAAATATATAAACTAATATCAATATGTCAATGTGTTCAAAATTATCTTTATACAACTCTTCCAACATATACAACTGTAGATAATCATTGTTTAAGAAATATAAATGAAGGATTAAATATACGTTAACCCCTGTTTGCTTATACTTTTGTCTTGAATTCACCCATGGTGTCAAAATATGACATAAGATATAGAGATGATTTAACATTTGCCATTCCTCGAAGCAGGTCCTTGAATTAATATTAGCATGCTTCAATACTCTTTTTTTTTTTTTGATTGAAAAGTTTTTTTTTTATTAAAATATTTGCATATAAGTAATTTTACCGGAGGTAAATTCAATTTTTTTTAAAAAAAGTAATTGTAAATATAACGTTTTTCTCAAAGAAAAAAAATCCTCAACCAATTATTGACGGGGCAATATAGCAATAAAATCGTTTTTAAATTTAAATTGATTTACATTTTTTTGGTTCAGCAATGTTGCAGTTATGAAGTATGAGGATTTGAATCTCTAACTTCAACAGAAGGAGTTAGAAATGTCCATTTTTCCTGTGGACCCGCCTCTAACATGGCGGAAAATCCTCGTTTAGGTGGGGAATTGTAACGCCCGGCTTATTTACGGGCATTAATTTCAAATTATGGAAATTAAGTTGGAATGATTGTCATTAGGTAATTTAAATTTTGAGGTTAATTTGAAATTTGGAATGAGAAAAGGGGCATATTTGGAAATGAATAAGTTAGTTGGGGGTATTTTTGGAAAATAATAATAATAATAAAATAAACAAATATTTGTTTCTCTTCATCCTTATCTTCTTCTCCAACTTCTTCTTCCTCCTCACCTTTCCCCTCTCCTTCCCGAAGCTCTCTCTCTCTCTCTCTCACCGCCGTACACCCACCCATTATTATTTTTTTTTCGTCTTCTTCTTTCTTTCCGGCCGACCAAGCTTGCCGGATTCGACTGCTACCGCCGATCGTCTCCTTTCCTTTCTTCACCGAGTTGCCACTGCCGAGCAAACACCCACTCCCCAATCGCCGGTCCACACGATCAACGAACGCCGCCCAGATCTCGTCGATTTCGTTCGCCGGAAGCTTCGAACAGCAGCCCTTCCGTCGGCCGTTTGCAGCGCGTGCTTCATTGGGAGCTTTGATGTACGAACTCTGACCACCGGACTTGCTCAAGATCCGTGAAGAACATCCGGTTTCGCCATCAAACACGCTGCCAGCTCGTCGGATCGGTCGCTTTCACACCAAACATACCTCACCGGAAGCTCGAACCACCAGATCTGAGCTGCCACGCGCGTTCATGCGCCGGTTTCAAGCGCCCACGAGCCGCCGAGTTTCTCCACGCACCGCCGTGCTCCGGTCACTCTCCGTCCTGTTTCGATCAGTGTTTCGAGCCCCGAACAGCATGCCGAATCGTGTTCTGTATTGGGTATTTTTGACACTGATTTAAATTGGTTTAAAGATTTTGAAACTGGATTAATCGTTAAGTATTGGACTTAATTTTAGGATATCGATTTGAGAATCAAACTATCAAATTGGAGACAAATTGATAAATTTCCAGCAAGGTTGAAGGTTCAACACAGTCAATTTTATTTGGGTGAGATACTGTGCTAAATTAAAATCGGTCTAAGGAAATAAAAAGGACTAAATTGCAATTAAAATTACTCTTGGACCCTTTGACTGAATTATTGGACAACCTTTGCATTTGGATTTAATTATTGGAATTTTTTAGACTACTGGACCATTGAACAAGACTATGGAACTAAGACTCACTGAAATTAAATTAAAGGACTGGTTCAGTTAAGATTAACCAAAATTGGACTAAATGGAGCTCAATTATGAAATTTCAAGAATCTTGGACCAAGTTTTATAATCCTTATTTTTATTGGATTATTGAAGGTTAAGCAGGAGACCAGAGTTTGGAGGAGATTCTCACTGCTAGAATAATATTAATTATTCTATTCGAGGTAAGTAGTTATTTGGATTTTAGGCCCCTTTAAATTCCTAAATGTTTTGGATTCATGTTTGATAATTTGTGAATTGTGAAAATATGTTTGGAAACCGTGTTAGGAAGCATGTAATGGTTAATGGATACGTTCGAAGGTAGTTTTGAGCTAAACGGCATAAGTTGTGGTGATAATGAAAATTTGGGGCTTAAAGTTACGACTTTATTATGATAGCTTATACAATACTTTAAGAATTTTTCCAAAGTTAAATTTGGATGAGTTTGAGCACGTTTGTGGAAAATTGTGAACAATCATGCTTGCCTAAATATAAGTATGTGAAAGATGTCATGGTTGGTTAAATTAATATGAGAATTATCGTGTTGGGCTTAAGGTTGCTTGAATTTGTTGCAATTCTCGTTAAGGGATTCAAAGTTACAAATAAATGGATGAAAATGTGCCTGAGGTTATGAATGAATTTGATTATAGTATTTCCTTATAAGCATTTGTATGGGTAGCTATGTTAAACTAAATATTTGTACGCATTTGGGCTTTCTGAGATGTTGGTTAGTTGTGGAATGTAGAATATTTAAACTTTAGATTGAATGGTTGGCCAAGTTTAATGCTTTCGGGTTTGAGACTAGTTAGGGCCGATTTCTGAGTTAAATGGTTGAGGGCTTTATGCCACTAGCACACATATGGGTTTCGAATTAAGTAAATGTTTGTTTAGAAGTGCCGTTGAACTAGGATATAAGATCTTACTTGAAACTCGTGTTTGTGATCTATGGCGAAAAGTCATTATGATGAGATTGAGGTTGTTTGTTGAGGGTGGGCCTGGGTCATACATCACCAATAATTTCTTAAAAGAAAAGTAAGTGGGTTGTCTTGATACTGGCCTGGAAAGCAAGACGACATGTGTTATAAATGTATGGAAAGGTTTGAGGGATTGCTTCCCCTCTTTGCTTGGGCGAATTAGGGGGCGATTTTCCCCATTGAATGTGCTTGTGAACTTCGGGCCAGGTTGTGAATTAGGTTTTGGAATGATGAATGAATGTGGTAAGGTGGATTGACCCGAAAGATTCCAAAACTGTTGTGAAAGTACAAAGGCCGTTAGATTGGTACTACCTACTCTAATTCTGTTGTTTCGTGCGCATTTGTAAGCCTAGAACGTATGTGATGTGATGAGCATAAGGAATGTGTTCCTTATTTCCTGGGAGCTAGCTTAGGGGTGATTCCCCACCATGTTGAGTATAGAGGATGCGTTTCCCTATTGCCTGTATGCTAGCTGACGGGATTTGTTCCCTAGTTGCCTGTGTGGCTATTGTGATGTGTTGAGCATAGGGGATGCGTTTTCCTATTGCCTGGGAGCTAGCTTAGGGGTGATTCCCCACCGTGTTGAGTATAGGGGATGCGTTTCCCTATTGCCTGTATGCTAGCTGAAGGGATTTGTTCCCTGGTTGCCTGTGTGGCTATTGTGATGAGTGTGAGGGTTATAGACCTTCACAGGTTTGGGTTCTAGGCTACAGGACTCGCAGGTATGACACGAAGTTAGGTTCGGGTAGTAGTGAATGTTGTGGAAGGTTAAATGGACTTTGAAAATAATTGAAGGAAGTATTTGGAATCTAAGCACGAGTGTGAGTAAGAGCTTGGTATGGTTTCTTTAAACATTAGACCCTTAAGTGGGCTACTTACTGAGTATGTTTATACTCATCCTTGCTACTTTGTTTGTTTTGCAGATTGTGCACATTCTTAAGGTGGATGATGCAGGCGATGACTGGACGAGACTATGGAGACTCCACCAAATGTCTTTTCCCTATTTTAGTTTTTAGTTTTATTTCCTTGTTCCTTGATGTCTGTTTGGTTTGTAAATCCTAAATATTCTTTAGTTTTGTGTGTTTGGTTAGAAGCTCTTAGGTTTGATTGTCTGTTGGTTGAGCTCAGTACTATATACGTAGTTTGGTGGGTGCTGAGTCTATATTATGAATTATAGAAGTGTTTTTCATTCTTATCAGGTTGTTGTAAACTTTTGGGTTTCTTATAGTTACGTTGTCATGCTGCCGAAATTTCGGTCATGAGCGGGGTAACTAAGTCGTGCTTCCGCTTTAGAGAGTCGTAGGAATTTCAGGTCGTTTCAGGAATGGAGGAGAGAGTGGAGAAAAAAAATTCTCTGCGAGCTAAACGGAGACAGATAATGTATTTCCCATTCCCATTCCCCGCCCCGTTTTATTTTTTTCTATTATTTTAATTTACTTTTTAATATGTGTGTATATATCTATATATACAAACACATATATACATATATGTACATTTAAAATTTTATTGATAATCATTTAGATAATTGGATATGTTTGAATTAAATGTTTAAACATTTAAATTATATGCATGGATAATTAGATAATTTGATATGAAATGTTATTTTGTTTCTATTAGGAGGTTTAAGAATTTTATTTTTAAATAAAGTTTTTTTATTTAAAAAAATTAACTATTTAAATGAAGATTTTACATGAATAATTAACTACCCAATTCGAAATTAATGGATATTTCACATAAAAAGTTAACTATTTGAAAATTTATCAAAAAAATTATTTGATTCAATTGATATTAAAAAAAAAAAAGAAAAAAAACCTAAACGGGAAATAATCCCCTGCGGGGAACCAATCGCCATGAAATTTTTACAGAGAATTTTGCAGATATTGAGATTAAGTAGACTTCTCTAGAAGGAGTGCATGCAAATTCGTTGAACTATGTTCACTTTGGCAGTTGATTTACATGGTTAATGATTCACTAATTATTTATTGAAATGACTGCAGGAATAATTGATGGTCGTGTGTCTTTTTGCTATATTTACCATTATTATTTTAAGTAGCTATATTTTTAATATTTAATCTTTGTCCCGCTAGATTCGTAGTAATTATTGTTTTTAGTTAAATGATACATTTAGTCCATCAACTTTCATAACTTTGTATCTATTTAGTCCCTTTAAAATTTAAAATTTTCAATCATGTCTCTCAAATTACAAATGATTCTATATAATTTTTACTATTATTTAACATGGTTAAGTAAATGATGGTGTGATATATTTATCTAATAAATATCGGTTGATTTGGCATAACTAGGCAAATAAATAATAAAAGAGAGTGGATAGCGAAATAAAATAGAAAAAAAAGAGATTTGATACACTCCTTCAAAGAGAGGGTACATTGTATGTGCTACTAATTTATTTATTTTTCTTTGCTACCCACTTTTTTTTAGCCTTTTGTCTGTCATATCATGTCAAATTAGTTGGTGTTTGTTCAATTATGACATGTTATGCCGTATCATTTTTGTTTCATTAAGGTTAACGATAAAGACTATATGGAATCATAATTCAAGGTGTAGGCGGATGATTATAATTTTTTAAAATTTAAAAGACTAAGCAGACACACAATTGTTAGAAATTTGGAAACTAGAAGTATAATTTAACCAAAAATTTTAATTGTGCATAACTGCACAATCAAATGTAGAAGTATAGTGTTAATTAATTACCACAAAAAAGAGAATCTTGATTATAATTGATCACATAAATTCATTCAAACATTTATAACTTTTCTTCATCATTAGCAATTTTAGTAAATTGTGACCTAAGGCAAAGATACATATATGTGAGTAGAAGAATATTTCTAACCTGAATATAGCTCAACTTGTTACAACATATATCCTCGATTAAGTAGTCAAAAGTTCAAATAACTGATCTCACATGTTGTTGAACTCAAAAAAAAAAAACAAAAAAAAAGATAGACAAGAAGAAGAATATTAACCCTCGAAACGAGATCCACGTGAGCATAGCTCAATTGAAAATTAAGAACATTACTTTTCTCCTTAGAAGTTCAAATTCCCATTGAACAAAAAGGAAAGAAAAAAACAAAAAACCAAAAGGAGAGAGAGGAACCAAACAAGGGTAGTCCATTATTAGAATTATCCATGGCGCAAATGACGCCTCCAATTTTGTTTCTTTTTTTTTAACATTCAAACGCCAACCATGCATTAACTCAAAACCATTCATTCTCCCTATAAATACCCTTCAACAAATGTCCATCGTTACAACTGTGCCAATCTTCTTCCATCAACCCTTCAAGAAGATGTCGAAAATGGCACTCGCTAACGTTCTCTCTGCCCTTTGTTTGATTGAGCTAACCTTAACCCCAATCGCTGTTGCTCAAAGTTCCCCCCAAGACTTTGTCGACTCCCACAATGCAATTCGAGCCAAGGTTGGGGCTGATCCAGTCTATTGGGATGAAGATCTTGCAGCTTATGCTAAAAGTTATATCGAGTCGAAGATTGCAACCTGCGAGATGGTGCACTCCAATGGCCCTTATGGGGAGAACCTAGCAACCGCAAATGGCCCATTGCCAGCGGCCGTTGCGGTGAAGGCATGGGCGGATGAGAAGAAGTACTATAACCACAATTCCAACACATGCGTCGGGGGCGAGTGTCTCCATTATACTCAATTGGTGTGGAAGAATAGTTTTCTAGTTGGTTGTGCCAGTGTCAAGTGTAAAAACAATTGGTCTTTAGTCTCCTGCAACTATAGTCCTTCTGGTAATGTTGTAGGTGAGCTCCCTTATTAGATAATAAATTGTTATTAATTTGATCCAAATGTACTCCTTATTTACAAGGATATATGATTTATGAATGAAAATTTTGAAATAATAATAATAACAACATTTTGTTTGAATTCTCAGCAATGCATAGGAATGGAATTCGATTGGTGGAAATTAAATTTTCTTAACCTAGCTCAGATTGACCACAATTACAACGTTATTAATTAACCTATTCTATCTAATTTTTTATTCCACATGATAATGAGACAATTGTATTACCTAGAAAGCTAATTTAAACTTATACCAATTCATTATGTCCCGTTTGATAACTATTTTGTTTTTTATTTTTAGTTTTTGGAAATTGTACTTGTTTTCTTATGAATTTTCTACAATGAGTTTTATCTTTCTTAACAAAACATTTGAATTCTTAACCAAATTCCAAAAATAAAAACAAGTTTTTGAAAACTATATATTTTTTTAATTTTTAAAACTTGGCTTGGTTTTTGAAAACATAGGCAAAAAGTAGATAACAAAACAAGTGAATCCATGGGTGGAAGTAGTATTGATAAGCTTAATTTTCAAAAACCAATTAATTTTCAAAAACCAAATAGTTATCAAATGGAGCCTTAGTTTTTCAGTCTAGTAGTAATTTCAAGAGCACTAAACATCATATAATTTAAATTGATGCAATATCATTGTTTTTCATCCATGTTCGTAGCATCCGCGTATCAAGTTTTTCAAATCAAATTAATATTACGTGCACAGATATTATTAATAAAATAATGGTTAAATTATTAAAACTACTCTTAAACTATAGGGTTAGTTTCAATTATAGCCCCAAACTTTGAAAAGTTTCATTTTAACCTTTGAAGTTTGAAGTTTGTTTCAAAATGATTTTTTTGTTAAATTCATGGATGAACAATGATGTGTTTGCACGTGTCTTTATTTTTTTTTTACCATAAATATATTCACATATGCAACAATAGAGATGCAAACACATCATTTTCTATCCATGAATTTAATGAAAAAAGCCTTCAAGAGTTGTTTTGAAACAAACTTCAAACTTCAGGGGTTAAAATGAAAATTTATTGAAACCAACTCCATAATTCAAGGGTATTTTTAATAATTTAACCTAAAATAATCTTAAAGATATTTGCAAAATTGAATCATGAAAATTCATAAAAAATAATTTTGTATAATATTTTTTTTTTCAAAAATAAACTAAAAAAAAAGATTAGAGGGATGAGTAATTATCTTTTTCAAATTTCATTTAAATTCTAGAAATATCATGAAAAATTTTCTAATAAAATAAATTTGTTTTTTCTGAATAAAATTGAAAGAATTTTCAATTTAGCAGTGTTCTTCTTTTAAGATTTCTTGATTTCACAAATACACGAAAATTTCTTTAAATAATTATTTTAAAGGAAAAATACACTTTTGGTCTTTAAGGTTTGAGGTTGATGTCTGTTTAGTTTCTGAGGTTTCAAAAGATAAATTTTAATTCAAAGTTTGGAGAATGATTGTAAATAGTCCCCGAGTTAATTGACCGTTAGTTGACTAGCGAAAAATTGATGCGGCAAATTTTTAATGATGTGGAGAATTTTACTAATTTTATATTATTTTTTTAATTACATGGCATTTTTTTCCTTTGTTTTTTTACTCTCTCCTCCCTTCTTTTTTCTCTCTTCCCTTCCTTCTTTTTCTTTTCCTTCCTCATTCTCTTCATCTTTTCCAATGGGGTTTCTAACTCTATGCATCTGATAGTTTTTTTTTTTCTTCTTTATGAATATGAGTTTGTAACTGTAAACCTTGCCCTCCATAGTTTGTAACTTTGTGCATTTTCCATATTACTTGCATTCTGGTTTCACGTAAAGAAGGGAAGAGTCCCAACTAAAGCTCTATAGATGTGAAACTAAGACTCAAAATTCTCCTATACAGGAATGAGGAATGTTTAGATAAATGAAAATCCAAGCAATCCACCATATCCAATCAATGCATTGAAGACCCTTTCTGGGTTTGCAAAAACCATAACTTGGAAACCCATCAACGATATTTGAAACCTAGAAACAAATAGGAAAAAGCAAGAAAATAGAAAAAAGAAAAAAAAATCTAATTGTTGCTGTAAATTCTAATCAAACCATCGCAAATTGGTTTCTCTAAAAGTCTCACCTTGATATGTCTTGTATCTGTAGCAGGCTTTCTCTCTCTAGAAGGAAAAAAATTAGAATTGTGCTTATTTTGGATTAAAATCGGTCTAACGCAATAAACCATCCAAAGACGAAGAAAAATAAAAGGAAAAAAAATTACTAGATGCATAGTGTAAAGACCCGGATTCCTACGACTTTCTAAACGCGGAATCACGACCTAATTACCTCGTTCATGCTTGAAATTTCGGTAGCATGACAGCGTAACTACAAGAAACCAAAATTTTACAAAGACCTGGAAAGAGGTATAAACACTTCTATGTTTCAGATCACAGACTCAGCATCCATCAAACTACGATAAATGATGCTGAGCTCAATTAACAGACAAACAAATCTAAAAGCTTCTAACTAGACACACGAAGCTAAAGAATATTTAAACTTTACAGACCGACGAACAACAGGGAACAAAGAAACAAAACTAAAGGCTAAACATAGAAAAGAAATTTGGTGGAGCCTCCATAGTCTCGTCAAGTCGTCGCCTGCGTCATCCACCCCGAGAATGTGCTCCATCTGCAAAACAAACAAAGTAGCAAGGATGAGTATAAACATACTCAGTAAGTAGCCCACTTAAGGGTCCAATATTGAAAGAAACCATACCAAGCTCTTACTCACACTCGTGCTTAGATTCCAAATACTTCCTTCAATTATTTTAAGAGTCCATTTAACCTTTTACAACATTCATTACTACCCGAACCTAACTTCGTGTCATACCTGCAAATCCTGTAACCTAGAACCCAAACCTGTGAAGGTCTATAACCCTCACACTCATCTCAATAGATAAATCTCCCCTAAGTTAGCACACAGGCGCTAGGGAACGCATTCCCTACGCTCAACATAATGGGGAATCACCCCTAGGTTAGCACACTGGTGCTAGGGAACGCATTCCCTACGCTCAACATACTGGGGAATCATCTCTCACACGGCAATAGGAAACGCATCCCTATGCTTAACACAGTGGGGAATCACCCCTAAGCTAGCTCATCGGCAATAAGGAACGCATTTCTTATGCTCATCACATCATGATAGCCACACAGGCAACCAGGAACACATCCCCTCAGCTAGCATACAGGCAATAGGGAACGCATCCCCTATGCTCAACACAGTGGGGAATCACCCCTAAGCTAGCTCACAGGCACTAGGGAAACGCATCCCCTATGCTCATCACATCACATACGTTCTAGGCTTACCAACTCGCACGAAAGAACAGAGTTATGGTAAGTAGCATCAAACTAACGGGCCTTTGCACTTTCCCAACGCATTCAAGACCTCTCGGGTCATCCACCATACCAAAATCATTCATCATTTTCAAACCATACTCACAACCTGAACTGAAGTTCAAAAGCGCATACAAAGGGAATCATCCCCTAATCCGCATAAGCAAAGAGGGAAAGACGACCCTCTAGCCCTTCTATACAATTTTTAATACTTTACGCCTCATATTTATAAGTATAAAACTCAGGCCCACATCTCAACAAACGACAACAATCATCTCCTCGTGACCTCTCATCGTAGATCACGGGCACGCGTCTCAAGTATGAACTTTACTCTAGTTCGAAAGTAGTCCTAAACAAGAACTTTACTTAGCCATAGCCCATACATGTCCTAAACAAGAACTTTACTTAGCCATAGCCCATACATGTCCTAGAGGCATATAGCCCCCCCAATCACCAATCTTAGAAGTTCAATTCCCTAAGCACGCTACAAATCAGGACAACCAAAACCTTCCACACACATTCGAACATATCTGAAACATCTTAAATCTGCTCAGTCATCTGCTCATTCTAAACACACGAAGCACTAACCATGACCCTGCCCACTGAAAATCCTTAAGGTGTTTCAAATCAGTCTCCAGTCCAAATCGACCACTCCAACACCCTGCGCTCAGTCAGCTCAACCATAACTCGAGAAAAACTAAACTTCAGCCAACCACTTAAGTGTTTCAAACCTCTATATTAGGTTAAACACCTCAACATCGCTTATGATCATATCGTTTAACCAAATATCCGATACTTCTATACTTTTAGTTAAATCACAACCATAGCCATTCGGGTATTCCAATGCTCACTTCTATAACCAAACTCTAACAAGTCACATACAGAACACATAGAACACGATTTGGACCCCTTGGATGTCTTATTAGCAATCGATAGTCATAAACGTTTCAGAATAATTTAAGCCCCTAATACCATTTTAACACTTGCTTAAGCAACTTAAGCTCAAGGACAACTCGGGATAGTTCAGCCAATTGTACCATGCCCCACATCCATGTTAAATATGTATGTTAATCACAAATCACCACAAACGTGAACCAAACTCATTGAATCGCAACCTTGGCAAACTCTTGAGGCTCTACACGTGCTAACTACAACAACTTGACATTTTAAACCTTTATTTCCATTATAACCACATACTTAGGCCATTCTAGCTCTAACAACATCCACACCAAACCACAATTCACTACATACTTCATAAATATGGTTTTCAAGCATGCTTTCACAATTTCCAAATTATCGAACATATATCAATTTAAATGGAAACTTAAAAGGGGCTAGTATCCAATTAACTACTTACCTAAGCCGAATAAGTAATTTACGAGCTTGATTCTTGCCCAAATTTAGACTCCAAACTTGCTGAAAATTATAACAAGTTAATCAAAAATTTAACAATTAGTTCTCCAATCACAATGGGCTTTCTAAAATTACATCCAACAAATCCAATTTAATTCCAAAGGCTATAACAGTACCAAAACATATTTATAATCCAAAATAACGCCTTGAATCAACACCAAACACTTACCCACGAATAAACGAACCGAAAGCTTGCTGAAATGACTCCGAATTAACTTGATTTTGCAAATCCAAGACCCAAATGCTATGGGTAATCTAAAATTAAAACCAAAACTTTATGGGTAATCTTCAAATCACATACATAGCCAACCATTAGCTTGAAATCAACATCGAAATGCTTACCCACTCCAAATCGAGGTCGTATTCGGCTATACGAACACCGAGCTTGCTGGAAATAACTCCAAAACGCTCATCTTCCTTGCTGTCTATGCAGAAACCGAGAGGAGAGAGAGAGAAAATCGGAGGTGGAGCTGGGCGTCGGCGTGCGGCGGTGCAACCTGCTACGAGAGATGAGGATGGCTGGTTGGACGAAACCGAAGAAGGAGGGAGACGGAACAGAGAGAGACGGAGGAAGGGAGAGATTTCGGAAGGAAGACCCATGAGAGAGAGAGTCGAACGAGGGAGAGAATTCGAGGGAGGGAGAGAGACGATCGAGAGAGGGAGAGGGACGATCGAGAGAGGGAGAGGGAGGCGATCGAGAGAGGGAGGGGGAGACGATCGAGAGAGGGAGAGAGAGAGAGAGAGAGAGAGAGAGAGAGAGAGAGAGAGAGAGAGAAACGGGAGGGAGAGAGCTACGGGAAAGAGGAGGAGGAAGAAGAAGAAAATGAGAAGATAAGGATAAGAAAATAAAAAAAAAATTATTGATAAAGACTAAAATGCCCTTGTACCAACTCTTTTCTTCCAAATTTGTCCTTTCAAATCCATAAAATTTCAAATTAATCCAAAATCTCAAAATAAGAATTATTCAACTTAAATTTCCAAAATTTCGAAAATAATGCCTCTGAAAAAGCCGGGCGTTACACATAGAGTTAGATATCCTGTTGAAGAAGTTGAAGAGAATGATAAAGGAGAAAAATAAAAAGAAGGGGGGAGAAAAAAGAAGAAGGGAAGAGAGAGTAAAAAAAGAAAAAAGAAAAAAGAAAAAAGCTATGTAATTTTAAAAAATAATATAAAATTAGAAAAATTCTCCAAATCATTGAAAATTGCAACATCAACGTGCCACATCATTTTTCTATTATTCAACTAACGGTCAAATTAACTCAGGGGCCATTTAGAATCATTTTCTAAACCTCAGGGACTAAAATGTATCTATTGAAACCTCAGGAACCAAATAGACATCAACCTCAAATCTCAGGGACTAAAAGTGTATTTTGCCCTTGTTATAGGTGATTCTAGACAATAAGATCAAACTCGAAGGGATAGAGGACAACTAGGGACCAAACAAATTTATCTAGAACCTAGGGAAAGATTCGACCCAAGTAAAGAAGCTACCGGGCCAAAAGGCTCGAGAGCCCAACTCGGCCAGAGCCGAGCTGACCCGAACCGGACTGAGGTGGGTTGAGCACATATGGGCGTGCACCTAGCACATCCACAACCCAATGAAGCTCAAGAGATGTTCGATTTAATCTTTTCCTAAACCGATTCGGAAGAAGTTAAAGAAAATCCTAGGTCACATCTCATATAAATAGATTATGAAAACACCATTAAAGGTAACTCAAACCTCATTCTCTAAACTCTTAGCTTGCTACTTTTTTACCTTTCTGACTTAAGCATTAGAGTGTGTATTATGGCAAGCACTACACCAGTGTGTAGTTCTTCTTGTTTTGTAGGCCACTTATTTTCCCTCAAAATACAAATTCACTATTGAATCACATGTAGATCAAGTGCGTTCACTTTGCTTGGATTTGTGCATCAACAGTTGCCATCGTCTGTGGTGATCGAGAATGTTCTACCAAGAAATTTACATGCTAACATTGAGAAGCAAGAAAGTGGTGGATTCAAACTGTGCCCTAGATAAAGATAACTCCGACGAAGAACACAATCCACAAAGGAGAAGGAAAGATACTTCTCGAGTAATGGTGGATTCACCATCGAGGAAGAGCCCACCTCGGCCTCGACAAGGGGAGAGACGATCCATGGAGTTTGAGGCATTGAAGAAGAAGGTCAACAAACCCCAACTAGGATTGCCATTAGCAAAGACTTTGAGCTAGGGGACCAACCCCTCAGATCACCACATCCCGTTCACCTTGGATGAGCTCACCTCAACCTCTTCCAAAGGAGGGAATACTTGATTGACTGAAAACGTGTGGAAAGCTTTTAATAAGAAAAATTCTTCAGTCTAGTACAAGTGCTATTGCCTTTTAATGTGTAGCTTAAATTTCTTAAATAATTCCACGAGGATGTGCAAGTGTACACAATAATTGCAGCAAGTGATAAGTAAATTATCGTTCTCCACAGGGATTAGTGCAAGGAAATTTACTAAGCTAAAACTAATTTTTAGTGAATTCAACACGGTAACCAAATAATTAAAATATGGTTAAAATCTAATCTAGTCGTGCTTTAACGAAATAAAAGCAATAGCAAGAGAATAAAACTCAGAAAATGCTCAAAAAAAAAGTGCGAGAAAAACTTGTAACAAGATATGTAAAATAGGCTCGGATTAAGAATTGTCCGTATTTTCTCGAAATAAGAATGCTGTAGCAAGAGCTTTGCTCCCTCAACCCACACAGCAATAAACGCGGAATCTTCCCAGATTTTCCATAATTTGTGGTTTTAATTCCCATTAACCCACGCCAAATTAAGCTGTTGTAAATGTGCATTAGGTGGGTTGTTATCCCTAACCTCCCCACTTAGCTAGCTACTAACCCAAACAAAGAGCTAATGTGGTTTTGAGTAATCGGCCTCCCCTATTTTTTCCAAAACTCAAGGAGACAATGCCCAAAATGGTTGGCCAAACGAAATCGAGCGTAAACAATAAAAACACTCTAAAACCATATTGAAAAGAGCTAAGGAGCCTCAACCTCTTATTTAGATAAATACCACATTCTTAATCCTCACCCAAAGGTGAATTAGTTCATGTTAAAAGCTGAAAATAAAGGAAAACTGCAGTAAAACACCATAATGTAGAATCTTTACAAGAGAGAAATCAAAAGTAAAAGAAAACAATAGAAGGGAGAAGAAAAGCTCGAAATAGAAGCTCTTGATGATGATTTCTCTTATCTCCAACTCCTTGTCTGCTTGGGTTTTCTTCCTTCAGCCCCTTTGTCGACTTCTTCCTCTCAACATTCAATTTTTGCCTCTCAAATTAGGTATCCCCTTCTCCTAAAGACTGCTGCTTGCTTTAAATAGTGATGCCCATCTTGATCTGAGGGCTACTTAGGTCAAACAAGACACGTGGCGACTTCTCATTGGATGGATGATGTCGTTTTGGTTCATTTACGCCAGCTCAATTAATGAATTATTTTCTCATGTGATGTATCACGTGTTGTCTTTCTGTAACTTAAAATGCCGAATAATTTGCTTCAGCAATTCCTTTGCTGGACAAATGCTCTCTCATAGTTTTGCTGACAGAAAATTACGACCTGCAACACCAAATTAACATAATTTAGTGCTTTTTTTAGCTCCCATTTACGTAAATACAACAATTAAGAATATCCAAAGAAGTTATTTCAATAACAACGATTTTAGGGGATTTCAAGCATGAAAATACTAGCATTAAACTCAAATAAAAGAACTTTAGGCATAAAGGACTAGCTAATAACTCTCATTTGGAGAGTTATCAAGTGCACACTGTCAAACAAGTAGTATAAAATTAGAAGTACTCTAAAGTATCGATACCACAGGGAATGGATACAACAAAAATAAAAAAGATAGCAAAAATTGGTTTGAAATTGCCATAAAGGTAACCAAAGTAATCAAAGATTGTGATGGATTTTTGTGGAAAAAAAGAATAATAAAAGGAAGGGATCCAAGCACATTCATACCCCTTTTGATTGGAATTGTGGCCTAATTGCAATTGCAATCTTTTCACTCAACACTTAAGCTTTGTAAACCAGATTCAACACCTATTCGACCTCCTATGAAGTATCTTTAGGAGGCTAAGTGATTAAATCAATATTCTATGGTTCATATGATCTTAGTTAAATTTAAACACAATCATTTTTTCGTTTTAAAGGTTTTGCCCTATGTCTAGGGCATAAAACAATTGCCTATGTCTAGGGTTTTTCCTTTATTACTTTTACAAACTCCCAACTTCACCTAACCTTTTTAGAATTAGATTCAATTGATGTATACTAATCTAAGTGATCAATCTAGACTAATAATGAACATTAAAAATCAATAAAAGCAAACAAGCTGTAGAGTATGCAAGGTTGTTCTTACACTTAGGCTTTCATTCCATTCTCTAGGGTATTCACATGCTTGAATCCCAAAGAAAGACTTAGCTCATAAATGAAGAAGAGAAAAACAAAACTTTATTCAGGAGAAAACTCATAGCTAAAGGAAGTATAAAATATTGTAAATAAGTCAAAATTTGAAGAAAAAAAGAATTGAGATAAATTGAATCAATCTTATTAACTATCTTGCAAAATAACTAACCACGGGAATGAGAAATACAATTGAAAGTACTTGCTGGAATGAAAAAGAAAAAGAACAGCAACTAAATGTTGACTATAGTAGCTTAACAGAAACAAAACTTGAAGAACAACTTGAACTGAAACTAAAACAAATACATGAACTACAGTGAATAAAACACCCTTCTCCCCTCTTTCATCAATCAAACATGTAACGACCCGACTTCTTAGACTGGATTTCTGAGGATCACTACTACATGCATGCAGAACATGGACTTTTGAAAGTAAAGCGGAAGCTCGTGTAAGTGAAAAGAAAATATTTGGTTCTTAAAATTGATCAAAATTCACAAAACTTTGAGATCGAGATCTCGATAAAATAAAATTTTACAAAACTTAATGGATATTGAGCTTTTTTTTTAAAAAAAATCATTCACAAATGGAATAAATAATCATTGCAGAAAACATGATACTGTGAATTTTCTAAGTGTAACGATCCTAAAACTGAGTGATGCATAAGCATAAATGAGTCATCTCGCTCATGCCCAAAATTTCGGCAGCATGGCGACATAGCTACAAAGAAACTGAAGTTTTTGAAAACCTGGAAGAGACATAAAACACTTCTATGATTTCTGAAAGATACTCAGCATCCACCAAACTACACATAAGGCTGAGTTCACTAACACTGATACAAAAGCAAAAGATAACTCATAACCAGAAATACAAGGAAGACAGAGGTACACTTTAAAAATCGAGTATACAACCTAACATGGAAACCACCTACCCAAAAGAATATACAATAAAAAGGAGCTTAGAAGAAAGCTAGTGGCCTTCATAGCCTCGCTAGGTAGTCGTCTCATCATCCACCTCGCTGTTGAACACCACCTGAAAAGATATAAGTAAAGTAGCACGAGTGAGTATAAATATACTCAGTAAACAGCCCTCTTAGGGGTCCAAGCTTACAATCATACAAACGAAAACATCTGATGCGAGCTTGTCGAAGGCTCGTCAAATTAAAATTTATAAACCGATCCTAAGCTACTTGTAGCATTGAGTGGACCGGGTCGATCTCAGGGAACCGAATATTAATTTATCAAATTAAATTTGCCAAGGAGAAAACAATTAAAAAGGGGGGGGGGGTTTGTGTTTTTATAAATAAAATAAAACATAAACAATAAAGATAGAGATAAATCAAATCTTACCAAATTCCAATCCAAACATGCGGTTCTACTCAATTGCAAAAATTGATCATAGACACTCAAAATATTTAAACTTAACAATGCAAGCACTTTGTCAACTTATTAGGAAACCCCAAAAAGTGCAAATTCCCTAAATTCATTAACTCTAACGAACGTCAAGTTAACGCTAATTACCTAAACAATTTTGAGGAAACCGCTCCAAATTATTTAGATAAAGGCATTATGAACATTGGAACGACCAAGACAACTAATCAGGTAAAACAACTTTCACCTAATTAAGAAGCTTCTTTAATTCCTAGAATTAAACATGCAAGCCATGCAATATGGAAACCCACAAAACATACACATGTGATAATCCTAATGCTACATGTTCATTCAACATGACAATTACGGATCATGATTAGCAATAAAATATGTAGAGTGATTAAGGCGTCAATTTAATCAAAATACATACTTATAAAATTAACACAGGAATTAAAGAATACTTGCAATTGAAAGAAAACTAAGTTAAGGTTCAAGCCTCACAATGTTGCAACTGATTACAACCGACCTCTGAACTGGAATTGTAGAGTTTAGCCGAGCATCGTGATAAAATTTGATACCATTATTGTCTAAGGAGAAAAGAGAAAATGAGTCTAAAAGCTCTCTAAAACGTGTAGGCCAAGAGGCCAAAAAGAGATCCCCCTTGCTGTCCATAAGAAGGCTTAAATAGCCTTGAAGTAGACAACTTACACAAGTAAGAAACCCTAAATTCTAGAAAGAAATTTTCCCAAAACAATTAGGGAATAATATTTAAAATAAAATAAAATAAAGTAAATAATGTTCTCTCTTGTAAAATGCTGGAAAATACATCTAAAACTCGAGAATCCTTCCCTAAATTCTCAAAACAAACATAGAATGTTGAAAATAAGGAAAGTTTCTGGATTGCGCAGTCTTCATTATTTTGCCCATAACTTCTTCTCCAAACCTTGGATCAATGTGATATTTATATGGTGGGAAAGATAATTCCAAGATCTTTAAAATGATATCTAATTTGGATATATTCCCAAACGTGAGCAGCAAGATAATGGGAACGGAACTTGGCACAAAATATTCTCGGGTACAGCAGTTTTCCAGCAGGAGCAGTAATCACTAAAAATGCCATAACTTTCATAATACTTATTGGAATGCAATAAGTATTATACCGTTGGAAAGATAATTCAATAATCTTCGATTTGATATCAAATTTGAATATATTTTCATCTCAAAATATCATGATATGATAGGTCAAATTTGGTATAGAAATTCAGTTGCTCGAATCACCTCCAATTTGGTCCGAATTAATTCTGAAATGGTGCAAACTCTTCAAAACATGTGAATTGCTTGAATCCCTAAAAAATAATAATAAAACACATAAAATCCTTCTAATTAACAAGAAATAAGTGTAATTAAATAGGAATTTATAGGTCCTATCAACATCGCTTTAAACTACATACTTTAGTTCAGTTTCAAAACATTTACCTTCGTATACTATGTGCCCACTTACCTTACCTCAGGCTCACTTTCTTTTAGTATTACCACATGCTATACCTGTGAGTCATGTATTCTAAGCTGGTCTGATACAGAGAAGGAAAGCCACTCTTTCTCACGCTTATCACTCTGCGGACATCGCCCCTATGCTAGCATCCTCATCATCTCACCATCACTCTAGAGACATGCTCACCATTCAGCCTCAACCTCCTTAAAATACATGCTCACATGGAAAAATAAGGTAAATGGCACTAGTTCGCAAGCTTTTGTTCATTCACTGCACTCTTGAGAATTTCCAAGAAAAACCTCACATCCCAAACCAGTCACCATGTCTGATCTACACCCATTTATTAAATCGAAGATCACAACGTCAATCAAAAGAATTTAGCTCAACATCATACATTTTTAAATAGTTGCAATTCCAGTATAAGATCAAATGAACCTCATTCTACCAAAGTTTTCATGCATAACCAAACAAAACACAATTCATCAATAAGCAAGTAAATGTGTCTCTACAGATATGCTATACTTGCCTTACCTACGATTTTTATGATCGAAACCTTAACATATAAGCCCAAATGGCTACTTACCCCTTTTTAGACCAACTCAATAATGATTATTTCGCCTTCTTAGAGATGCGTTAGCTTTACCCTCAACAAAAGAGAGAGACCACTCAAGTATAAACCACCTCCATTGCCAAGCTTCTAACATGCATAAAAATATCCAATTACACAGTAATAAACCGAATAAAACCAAAGTCACTTCTTAAATCTTGCTTGGCCCCTAAAGATCATCTACAAAGCCTCGAACTTTAAAACTTACCAACCATAGTAACTAATAATTGATGGCTCAACGCTCAGTATGCCCCAAATTGGATAATTTAGTCTCCCACCATGATAGTTAATCCTAAAGTAAGTTTAATAAACCAAGGGTCAACCCGAAACTACTCATAAATTGCTTAAATAGGTAATTAATTCACTAAATTTCTTAAATCCGAATCGAAATGCTTACCCACTGTCAAACGAGCTAAGCTGTACAAAGACAAACTATAACACGCTCAAAGACAACTTCAAAGTCGCCGTCCACAAAGGATCCAAACACCAAAAAATTAGAGAGAGAGAGAGAGATAGACAGACTGAAAGAGAGAGAGGGAGACAGACTGAAAGATGGAGATAGACTGTTTGAAAGAGACGGAGAGAGATAGTCTAAAAGAGAAGGAGGAGGACAGAATGGGAGGGAGAGAAATACGGGGAGAAGGAGAAGACGAGGGGGAGGGGGAGTACGGAGAGAGGGGGAGTAGACGAGGGAGAGGGGGAGTAGACGAGGGGGAGGGGAGTACGAGGTGAGGAAGAAGACGAGGTGGAGGGATAAGGATGAGAAGAGGGGGAGTACGGGGAGGGATAAGGATGAAAGAGGGTTTTTTTTTGATAAAGAATAATAATAATTATTATAATAATAAAATAGTGATATTAATAAAAGAAGGATAACAGTATTAAAGATATTTTTATAATAATAATTTTATCGAATTACGTAATAAAATAATAATACTAAATTTTAAATTGGATGCTACACTAACACCCTAACGAACTTAGGTCTGACACTGTCTCCATAGCCTTACCAAAATGAACGCCCTCGCCACATGCCTCGTAAGTCATGTACCATCTGAAAAGAAAAGAAGGGTAGCATGGGTGAGTATAAAAATACTTAGTAAGTAGCCCCAGTTGAGGGCCAAAGCTGCAAATATTTGAAACATTCATGAAACTTGAAACGTGTAGGGTCCTGAATAAAGTATACATTCATGTTCTACTACTTTAAAGGCTTGAAAACATGACATTATATCAAGTTGGTTTACACTAAAAAGTGTCATGATACATAAGGCCTTAATTAAATACATAAAAACTTTATGCCTAAGTGAGCAATTAACTTATCCCCAAGTTGAAAATATGAGGGGATGACCCCGTAACTGTAGGCATGAGCAAGTGACCCTTAAGCTGTAAACATGAGGGAACGACCTTCAAGCTAAAAAAACATGAAACATACATGATATGAGGGAACGACCCTCAAGTTGAAAACATGAAACATACATGACACGAGGGCAAAGTAATTGACACTAAACATCATCATCATGAATTGAAGATTAAACATGCATGTCACTGAGGCCCTCACGACATGCTAGAGGTCATAACAGTCATTAACAACCCATTCCTTAATCGGTCCCATCTAAAACATGATAAACACTCAAAAGCTATTTGGTGCCCCTCTGAGTATGTCATACATGAATCTAGACATTCTATACTTCAAAAGTATTCTAAACTGCCAACTAGTCCGTCAAACAACACAAGTTTTCTGCACACAGTCCACTCATCTAATATCTCTAGTAGCTTGTACACAGTCAAACTCAAACATCTCAACATACACAGTCGACTATTCAAATATTTCAAACATATTGTACCCAGTCAATCAATTAAATAACTCAAGCACTTTGAAATTTGTAGCTAAACAAACCTCCAGACATCCAAACATTCATGCGTATTCAGTTTAACACAACAACCCAAACATTCGTACTTAAAAAAAATTCTTAACCATAGTCATATATGCGTTCCAAAACTCATACTCCATATGCAAGACTTAAAAGAGTTGTTCCTACTTGGCTACTTACCTTGGCTATGAATCCAAGTACAATGAACTACCAACTCCTACTAAAATAGATCATGCACCCAACCTATAATAATTTTTTTAAAGTGATCAATACTTAGAATTCATAACATTGAACTTAAATTCCAAAGATCAACTTGGAACTTTAGTTTAATAAATTAACTTACCCCATGAGTGTTGAAGGGAAACACCCAAACGGTTCTATATCCAACGCCAACACTAAACCTCAACTTCAAGTTCCCTTTGAAAATCCTTTTTCTTTAAAAGTTAACACCACTACAACCAAAAGAAATCTAAGAGTAAATGCTTACTCAAAACTTCCACATTAAATTCGAAAGAGTCGAGATTAGCATTAATCAAAACCATTCTTACCCAAAAGCTTGGGGCCAAAACCCCAAAAGAAATTTGTTTCAAAACCACAACTGCCTTTGAATATTAATTTTCTTAATTCAGATTTGCCCACAATCAAACTCCAAACTTAGAACTCACTCTAAAACTTTACTCAAATTCAAAAGAGCTAAGTACAAATGTTACCCAAGAAAACTCGCCCAAAGCAACCTGACTCCTTATTGGACAGTATTCAAATGCATTCAAGCCTGCGAATCTCATGTCAAAACGGAGTGGGTATTTTGGAATTCAGCTCGACCAAGGTTGATAAGGCTATTATCAAACATATCTGACCCAACATGGTGTGTGTAACCTGGAACAAAGCTAGATCTAACGTGGATTACCTTTAAAACACCATAAACGACCAAGAACCAAGATGTAAACAAGTTATACCTTGCAGAACTGGGCTTACCTTGCCATAGGCATTCAAAAACGGCACCGCACATGAGTGGAGGAGAGACGCGTATGCTGGGCTTCGATCGCATGCAGTCGTGGCTCAATTACAGCAGCGATGATAGCATGTATTTATGCTAACTTATTTCCTATTATTTACGCTAGTTTTGTGATTATTTTGTGAGCTTTTATGCCTATTTCTCTTAATTTTGTAGAAACTGAGCTTGAGGAGCAAAACCTAGTATTTGAGAATATTTTGGTGGATATTGGAGCCTTTTGAAGCTTAATTGAAAATTAAAGCAGATTAAAGATGTTATTTTAGCACGAGGCACATTTCGAGAGATTCTACATTGAATCACGGTTCTAACGCATTGAACTGGAGGTCATTCAGACACCCGAGCAAAGAGATATAGCAAAAATGGCTAGTGTTGTCTGCAGGGTAGTGTCGAGACGCTGTCTATAGCGTTGCGACGTTACGAAAATGTAAAAAACGCTCAAAAATAATTTTTTGCAGTGATGAGACGCTACCTTGAGATTTTCTATAAAAGCATCATTTGTTTGCGTCGTTTTGGGAGGTCAATCCGAGAGTTGGAGCCCTAATCTCGATTCCAAGCTAAAATTGAAGGTTTATGGAGCAATTGGGAGCGTTTGTGGAGCATTTTTGAAGATCCAAAGCTCAAGGGACATGGAGATCACGACGGGAACGTGGGGTCAACCATTGTTTGCTAATTTCTTTCTTTTCCTTTAGTTTTAGTTCTGTTTTGTGGTTGTAAATTAGGAACGTAGAGGTTTAATTGTATGAATATTATTAGGATCTTTGTTCCTAATACTTGGGATTTTGATGTACCCATTAGACTTGGGATTTTAATTGATTAAGTACCTTGATTGAATGCTTTTGTTTCATTCATGCTTTTATGTATTTAATGCTTATAATCTCTTGATCACGGATTATTTGCTTTATTGGTCTGAATTTGTGCTTGAAAAAGTCTTGTTTAGGCTAAAACTTAATTGCATGACTATTTGTAAATTCTTGCATGAATGTGGAGAATTCTCTTAGGAGCCCTTAAAAGAAGTTGCTTAAAGCCTTGCATGTTATTAGAATCTAGATAGAGATATTAGGTTTATAACATTGCATGATAGTTAATTGTGCTTGAAGAGTCAGTTAACACCCTCACTTCTTGGCTTATGGAATATTTTCATGACAAATCTTGGTAGTTTTCGCTGTAAGTCTAATTGGTGAAATTGATTCCCTAGGATATCTCTCTCCTATTGTGTCTCCATTTATCTTTTTTCTTTCTCGATTTAACTCTTTAGTTTAGCTTGTTTGCATTTGATTTATTTCTCTAAATAAAGTTAAATGAGAGTAATTGCGATACTTAAATGAACTAAGAAATCCAATCCCTGTGATCGACCCTGGCCACTATTATTACAAATTTTAGAGGTTTCGGTTTATAAATATATTTGATAGAGCCTTCGACAAGTTCTTTATCAAGCGACGCACTTGAAACAAGGTTGGGTGATGGCGTTGGCGCTCACAAGCAACTGCGCGATGAACGGTTGCGATGGTGTAGCATGGAGGAGCGGAACCGCAGACGACACAACATGATACTCTAACAGCAATACTGAGTAAGGGCGACGTATTGAAGGCGACTGGTGAGAGCTGCTAATCAACCAATTTAAGAAGATGAGGAAGATGTGGGTGGTGCTTGATGTGTTTCAGGAAAAGGGGAAGAGGTTGAAGGAGATGAAACACAAATACTTTTTTTTTTATGCAACTTTCCTTTATTTAATTCCAAAAGTGCTCTTTTTTTCATTTATCTCTAATTTTTTTCCTCTTCTTTTTCAATCTCTTTTTAAACCCTCAATTGAGCCCCAAGACTACTTATTTGAGAATTTATTCAAACTTAATTCCAAAATTGAAAATTAATAAATACTTGAAATAACTGGGCGTTACAGAACTCACTCTTACTTCTTTCAAAGGGAATCGAGCTTTTACAATCTAAGACTTTCGTCTAGATTGGACTGATTATCGAGGCTTGAAGGTGTTGGAAACAAGAAGAAAACAACATAAAAATGAAAAAGAGAAAGCAACTTCATGAAAGAGAGAATTATGTTGCTTTGGCTTCTTTGTCCCTTTTATAGGCCTCCATAAGCTAGGGTTTCCTTCTCCCACCTTGTGCTAATGGTCCCAAATCAATCAAGCTAAAAATCTAGATAATAATCACGAAATTTCCCATAATCGCGCAAAATTTGGGTTTTTCCATTTTTCCATATCTGCCCAGAATTGTAATTACAATCTGGTTTTTGGATTGCAATTGCAAGTTTTCATAATTGCCCATACCTTCACAAAAAGGAGAAGTATCTTTTTTTCCTATTTTTTTCTCTCTATTTTTTTTGGATCCTAGCAGCTTTTATAACAACATAGTATTACAACAACATAGTATTACAACAATAGTATGCAAAACTCACTGCCCCAAACTTAATTGGGTCAATGCCCCAATTGCCTAAGAATTAGAAAGAACCTAGGGTTGTGGTACATATTTGGGTCACTAAACTTGCTAAGCATCGAAGCTAAACTCTCATATGTTCATTAGATGGGATAAACAATGGGAGTTTGGGTTCAAATGTTTTATGGAGAAAAAGAATTTTTCACGTCTTATAATTTTGAAAATTCAAAGTTGTGTGTAAAAGCACTTGTAAGTTTAATAAAGCTCTAGATATCATCATCAAGGGCTTTTTAACACAACACCCAAAGAAAACAGCTTGCAAACTTATTTTGGAGACATGATTTTTATGGCATGCTTGTGCAAGGTGTGAAAGAAATCATTTTGATCAAAAAGTGTTCTCTACAAAAGTAAAAACAAACATAAGCAATCAAACAAACACAACAACAAGACTATGAAATCAATAAATTCCAACCTAACATAACAAAGCAACTAAATCTAATCTAATAAAAAACGAGTATAGATAGGGTTGAAGAAAGAACTTCCTCTATGCCTCGGAATACTCGAAGTCCTTATGAAGAAAGCCTCATTGCTCATTAAGGAGGATGGAAGGAAAGTCATAAAATGCAGGCTCTTTTCCTTTGGATACTATTGAAAGATATGAAAGTATGCCCAATAAATCCTATTATGCTCATTTATGTAGGCATGCTTAACTTTGATTTGCGCATAGGAGGAGACAGATGAGTTGTATACAGTTTATGGTGGAGATGCAACTACAATTTCATATGAGACCTATGTTGGCCTTTCTTCAATTGTTAGTGGTGGTGGCGAGGACTAGTCAGATTCAAATTCTTTTTCTTTTGGCTCTGATGTTACGGCTGCAAACTTGGCCACAACTTCCTTTTCTTTTTTCTTACTCTCTCTTTTCTTGAAACTCACAAGTGAATCATGAAAAAGTTCATGCACTTTAAGCAAATAAGAAAGATTTTTAATGAATTGCAACTTAAAAGGTTGATCAATTCAACTCCTAGGTGAGTCCCCAAGTAAAGGTGTTCCCTAACGGTCAACTTAAGTACCTCAAACTAGACAGGACTTTTCTTAGACATAGTTCCCTCTTGATCACAACTCTTTATTTGAATTCACACCCCATCAACCACACCAATATATATATATTTAAGAAAATGAAAGAAAAGATAAATGATCCAATTATAGTAGGAAGACCGTAACCTTGTTCCTTCATTTTGAACCTAGAGCTTGATGATGGACAAGATTTTAGTCTTAATTGAGGTGCTTTAATCACAACGAGCTTGCATGCTTAAGAAATTTACATAAGCCTCTAAAATTAGAAATTGTAGTCGCAACATATGTTGCATACTACAATTTGTCATCCATCATGCTCACATCTTTGGATTCTTCTTCTTTTAGCGAAAGCTACAACAAGTGAAAGTAGGGTATTCTAGTATCGGGAGCACTTTGGACGTCATTTGTTGTGAAGTTGCGACTGCATAGCTCACTGTAATTTTCTTTGGTGGTACCTTCTCTTCTTGAGGTTGTTCTTCTTTAATCTATTTTCTCTCTTCTAGCTCCTTAGTGTTTTCAAATGTTGGAGCGCTTGTTACTTATAATGGGAGTTCAAGGTCTTCGAATTCCAATTTGCTTTTAAGTGTCACCACCTCGCATTGTCCTTTTTCTTCTTGTTTTGAAATCTCTGTGTTGTTGAGCAAGATTCCTTGGGATCTGTTCTCTAATTCATTTTCAATTTGTTAAATCTAAATCTCCAAATTTTGTAGAGTTGTGGCTTGACTTTGCATCACAACATTGTTCTTTGCCATATATTCTCTCACAAGCTCTTCGATGCTTGGGTCTTTTGGAATCATCTTCCTTTGTTGGGTACACTGGTATTCATGTTGGTTTGCAAAACTGGGTAGAAATCCATAACATAAATAATCAGGAGTATAAGGACAATTGTCAAATAAATGACTTCCTTTACAATAAACACAAGAAATATAAGAGATAGGGTTAATATGAGCTATGGGATTTCCCATCATTAATACTTCCATCATGTAGCTTAATGATCAAGCTTGTGCGCTTAATATTGCAATAATGTGTACTTCCATCCTATGGATTATCTCAAGCAATCAACCGTATGTTGTGTCTTTCTACTCTCGCATTTGCTCTCCTTCAACCTGCAAAATAATGTGAACAAGAATCGGGCTTGCTCTTGGAAAGAGGATAATTGCAGCTTCAATATGATCGCAATTTATTCTACAAAATTGAATTTTGTTAGTAATGTCATTCTCGGAAACGATGCAAAACTTGATTGACTGAAACGTGTGGGCTTTAGATGAAAACTTTTAACAAGAAAAAGTCTTTAGTTTAGTACAAGTGCACAATGTCAAAAAAGTAGTATAAAATTGGAAGTACTCCAAAGTATCGATCCCACAGGGGACGAATACAACAAAATTTTAAAATATAGAAAAAATTGTTCTCAAATTTCAATGAAGGTAACCAAAGTAATCAAAGATTGTGATGGGTTTTTGTGGAAAAACAGAATAATAAAAGAAGGGGATCCAGGCACATTCATACCTCTTTGATTAAAATTGCGGGCTAATTGCAATTTCAATCTTTTGACTCAATACTTAAGCTTTGTAAACCAGATTCAACACCTATTCGACGTTCTATGAAGTATCTTTAGGAGGCTAAGTGATTAAACTGATATTTCTATGGTGAATATGAACTTAGTTAAATTTAAACACAATCACTTTTTAGTTTTAAAGATTTTGCCCTATGTCTACGGTAAAAAACAATTACCTAGGTCTAGGCTTTTTCCTTTATTGCTTTTAAAAACTCTCAACTTCACCCGACCCTTTTAGAATTAGATTCAATTGATGTATACTATTCTAAGTGATCAATCTAGACTAATAATGAGCATTAAAAATCAATAAGAGCAAACAAGATATAGAGTAAGCAACGTTGCCCTTACACTTAAGCCTTCATTCCATTATCTAGGTTATTCACATGCTTGAATCCCAATGAAAGACTTAGCTCATAAATGAAAAGGAGAAAAACAAAAATTTATTCAAGAGAAAACTCATTGCTAAAGGAAGTACAAAATATTGTAAAGAAGTCAAAACTTGAAGAAGAAAAGAATTGAGATAAATTGAATCAATCTTATTAACTATCTTGCAAAATAACTAGCCAAGGAAATGAGAAATACAACTTGAAAGTACTTGCTGGAATGAAAATTTTAAAAAAAACAGCAACTAAATGTTGACTAGAGTAGCTTAACAGCAACCAAACTTGAAGAACAATTTGAACTGAAACTAAAACAAATACATGAACTACAAGAATAAAACACCCTTCTCGCTACTTTCATTAATCGAATTCGATCCTACTTCTTTCAAAGAAAATCGGGTCTTTACAATTGAAAGTCTTCTATCTAGATTGGACTAATTATCAAGGCTTGAAGGTGCTGAAAACAAGAAGAAAACAACAAAAAAAAAAATGAAAAGGAGATAGCAACTTCATGAAGGAGAGAATTGTGTTGCTTCGGCTTATTTTCCCCTTTTATAGGCCTCCATAAGCTAGGGTTTCCCTCTCCCACCTTGTGCTAATGGTCTCAAATCAATCAAGTAAGAAATCTTGAGAATAATCACGAATTTTCCAAAAATCGCGCAAAAATCTGGGTTTCTCCTTTTTTCCATATTTAACCAAAATTGCAATTGTAATCGGTTTTTTGGATTGCAATTGCAATTTTTCACAATTGCCCATAATAGCACAAAAAACAGAAAGATCAACAAATTTATGCTTTTTCCAACATTCTCTTGCTATTTTGACATATTCCTAATATGCCCAAGTGATTTTGTTCAAACTTGCTTCATTTTGCTAAACTTTGTGGATCTAAATAGATGAATTCTCAAGAATAACTTGCAATTAAAGGCTAAATAATTCTAAAAAAATGAGAATTCTCAAGACTCGAAAAGAATGAAGTGGTTCTCAGGGAGGTTTAGGGAGTAGCAAACAAAAGAAGAAGCATTGTAGAAGAAACTCAGGTCGACTAACTGATAGCACACAAAAAAGTACTATTTCTAGGCCTAGATTTAGGTTAGTTTGTGCTATTTTTATTGGACTATGAAGTTTTTATCATATGATTTGCAAAAGTTGCGCATTTGAAGCTAAACCGATGGTTTGGAGTGGTTTGTAAACAAAAAGAAGCTTGAAGAAAAGCTTTTGGGCTAAAAAGACAAAGAGAAGAAATGCTCTAGCAAAGAGACCCGAGAGTATAGTGTTGCAACACAATGCTATATGTGCAACCCTCCAAACCCATAAATCTGCATGCAGAGAGTTGCAATGCTATGTTTAGCGTTGCAACATTGTCTCGACACTATAAATGAAAATTTTTATTTCGTGCAAAGGGAGCCATTTTTGAGAGACAAAAATCATAATCTCAATCGGAGCATTGTTTTGGGACCTAGAGAGTACTTTTGAAAGCTAAGGAGAAGACTCAACGCCCAAGATAGTACGACATCACGACGGGAACGAGTGTTGGCATGCGTCATCTAGTTTTATTTCTTTTCCTTTACTTTGTTTCTGTTGTTATAGGAGTTTTAGATAGGAAATAATGTTGTAATTTTGATTGTTTAGACTCTTGGATGGTTGTATGTTTGAACTTGTGTTTGGTTTTTGAGTTGTAGTATATCATAACGAGGATTTATGCAATTTTGGGATGTTTTGTTTAAAGCTTTTGGCCACAGATTTTATTTGTTGTATTAAGTTTAGCTTGAGAAAGTAAACTTAATTAAAGAACTTAAATGCATGACTAAAAATAACCTATTGCATGAGAATGAATAAGTTATTGTTAGAAGCCATTAACACAATTTCATTAATGCCATGCTTAGTGTACAAATAGACCGAGTGGTTGATTTATATTAAAGCATGAGATTGTTTGAGCTTGAGAGAATCTCGTAATTCTTGGCATATGTTCGTTGTATGTGCTACAATTTCTTAATCAAATCAAGTGGTGCTTAATGGTCATTCAATCTCCAACTTTATCTTTAAATGGATTCCAACCTTGTATATACTTAGTTTAGTTTTATTTTCTCTTTTCTCAAGGTTTCGTTTCTCTAAATAAAATTGGGCATAAATAACTATGATACTTAACTAATCTAAAGAAAATCAATCCATGTGGAGATGATAACTCAATACTTGTATCACTATCTTAAAACTTGACACCGTACACTTGCGGGTATTGGCAAGCACTTAAAATCACACAACAAGTTTTTGGCACCATTGCTGAGGATTGGCATATTTTCAGTTTAATTAATATTGTGGTCAAAATGTATGATTTTAATTTAGAGTGTAAATTATTGTAATTACTATATATTTTGGTAGTTGTTTTCTTTGTGTTTGTGTAAAGTTATTTGTCCTTTTCATTTTTCCTTTTGTGTAGGTAGTTTTTGTATCTAGTTTTGCTTTTTACTTTTGTTATGTTTCTTTTTGGTCAGGTTCACATGGTGTATACCCAGAGTTAGGGACAATTTAGAGCCTTTCAACCCTGAGATCGAGCTCACTTATAGGAGAAATCGTCAAATCCAAAGAGAGAATCAAGACTTTCAAATAGCAGATGAGCAGATTGAAGAACAAAGGCTATCAAGGACTATTTCAAACAAGTATTCCCTACTGGAAGCTCGGGGATAGTCCACGTACCTATTGCTACAAATAAATTTGAGCTGAAAACTGGCTTAATTCAGATGACCAAAGATAGCCCATATATCATACAGAGGACCCAAACTCTCATCTAATTTTTTATCTTTCTTTATGTGGAACTATAAAAATTAATGGTATTTCTAATGATTCCATTCGCTTATGTTTTGTAGAAATGCCTTGAATCTGCTACCTGGAGCTCCGAATGACCAAGTAAGTGATACGAAGATTGGTTTATTTTCTGTAATTTTGGGCTTTTGGGCCTATTATGTATTAGGGTTAGATGGGTGCCATATATAAACCCTCTAAACTCTTATTTGAGATAACTTTGTATTATATATTCAGTTTTTCCTCCTGAGATAATAAAACTTCTCTCTCATTCTGCCCGTGGACGTAGCTAACACATTGTTAGCGAACCACGTAAATCTGTGTAATTTTTTGTTCTTTCTGTATTTTCTTGTTTGTCGTCTGCTTCCGTTTTAACATGTTTGTTTCCTTTTACTTTGCAAGATAAAGCTAGAGATTGGTTGGAAAGTTTAGAACCACAGAGCATCTCCACTTGGGAGGAGCTCACTCAAGTATTTCTGTCCAATTCTTTCCACCAGCCAAGACTGCTAGACTTAGAACTGAGATTGGAACTTTCAGGTAGGAAGGCAAGCAAATGTTTGAGGTGTGTGGGAGAGATATAAGGACCTCCTGAGAGAGTACCCATAGCATGGGTACCTTAACTGGCTGCAGATCAAGTTATTTTACAATGGGTTGAATGAAAACACTAAGAGAATCCTTGATGCAGCAGCAGGCGAAACAATTCTGTCCAAAACAATGACTGAGGCCAAAACTTTGTTGGTGGAGATGGCTACCACAAGCTATCAATGGCCCACAGAGCCTTCAATGACAAAGTATGTGTCTGACATCTATAAAGTCAGTGTGGTAAGTGCTCTGAAAGCTCAAATGGCTTTTCTAACCAATGCTCTCTCTCAATTGACAAGTTTGGGGAGCAGTCCTTCGCTTGCATCATTGGTGTCATTCAACAACCATATTTTGGGGGAGATTCAAATATGGAGCAAGTGAATTATGTGAATAATAGAGGATGCATCCAACTAAAAAATTACAATTAAGTTCCTACTCATTACCACCCAGATTTGAGGTATCATGAAAATTTTTCTTATACTAATAATAGAAATGTTTTGCAGCCTCCTTCAAGTTTATCCTCCAGTTCACAGCAAGTTAAGAAGAAATCCTCTCTAGAGGATCTGATTGGAAACTTCATTACTGAATCAAATAAGAAGACAAATCAACTAGAGCAGAAATTTTATGGCATTGTTTATGGTCAGGGAAGCGCAATCAAAAGCTTAGAGGTGCAGATAAGTCAATTGGCTTCTTCATTGAATGCATTGCACAAAGGGAAGTCTCTAAGTGACACTGAAGTCAACCATAGGGAGCAGTGCAAGGCTATAAGTCTGAGGAGTGGGAAGCATTTGGGAGAACTTGTGAGGCATCACAATCATGAGGATGATGAATCTCCTAAGGATAGAGATGAGGAAGATGTACCCACATCTAAGGGTGCAAGGCCTACAAGTTCAATTCTTCCTTCTATTCCTAATCAAATTTCTTATCCTTAGCGCTTTGGAAAGAAAAATTCGAATGAAGGTTTGCTAAATTTTTAGAATTGTTTAAAAAGCTTAATATTACTATTCCTTTTGCAGAGGCGCTAGAGATGATTCCAAATATACAAAGTTAATGAAGGACATCTTTATCAACAAAAAGAAATTTGGGACTTTGGAGACCGTACACATAATAGAGGAGTGTAATGATGCACTACATAAGAAGTTTCCAACCAAATTGAAAGATCCAAGGAGTTTCACTGTTCCCTACACCATTGGCAACTCTTATTTTCATAAGTCCCTATGTGATTTAGGTGCTTCTATTAATTTGATGCCTTTCTGTGTGTACAGGTGTTGCTTAAAAGAGTGTATGCAATTTCAGAATGGAAACACCCTAAATGTGCAAGTATACACAGCCTAATGCAGCAAGTGATAAGTATTTTTATATTGTTCTCCTTAGGGACTAGTTAAGTGGATTTTTGCAATGTTTGAGCTGATTTTAGTTAGGTAATAAGAAATCAACATCAATTGGTGCAATGAAATAAAAAGAAACTAAGGAACAAGATTAAAATGGTGCTGGAATGCTGGAATAACAGGAAAACAGTAAATAAACTGGGACTAAACAGATTATGCAAAAAGGGATCAGGATTAGGGGTAAAATTTTGCTTCATCAAACCAAATGCTACAGCATAGATCATGCTTCAACACTCAATGCAGGCTAATTCGTGGATTCTTTCCAGAATTCCCAAAGAATCAGTGATTAACTCTCATTAACCTCTGAAATTAAGCCCTTAGCTACAAACATTAGGTGGGTTACCATCCCTAGTGTCCCCAATTACCTTAGAGCATGCTCCTAATTAGAACTAATGCTATGTCATGCATTCAGTTTATCCTTTCTCTTCCCAAAGTCAAGATAAACACAGTCTATATGAGTTGGCTAGACAAATCCAAGCTAAAAATTAAGCACACAAGGCATAGGAGTGAAGAATATGCAAGTCTACTATTTTATTCAGCAAGAATCAACAATAAATCCCCTAATCGCTCACCCAAGGGGTGATTAGTTCATAATTAAAAGAAAAGACAACAACATAACAGTAAGAAAAGTCTCAAATAACATTATAAAACTTGTCTTTAATATCAAAATGTTGAGAAATAAAGAAATATTGTAGAACTAGGAGAAATGGATAAGAAAGGGTTGTTGGGCAGCTCCTTTATGGCAGAATTCCCTCCTTTCCAGAAGTGGATCACCTCCCAAAAAGGGTTCTTCTTCTTTTTCTCGAAATTCTCCCCCTCCAAATGTCTAATCTTCAAGCTCCCCTCCAATAATGGCAAGCTAGGGCTTTAAACCTCTCCCCTTCTTTGAAATTAGGGCTGAGTGGGCATTTTAAGACTAATGGTAACCTCTCATTGGTTTAAATCAGTACAGGTGTCATAAATTGTCTACGTCAATTAATGAAATAACTCCCACGTGCTTTTTGTGTAACTGATCCCAGATAAATGCTCTAGCTTTGCTAAAGCTTCATCAAAACACAACAATTGCTCCAGCAAGCTTGACCTTCCATCAACAACAAAGCTCTAGCATAGCAGGTTGAATTTTTCACACTTAGCCATTTTTACCTTCAGCAATGGCCTACACAAGTCACATATAGCACAATTAAGTAATATTATGCATTAAAAAGCTCAAAAGTGCTTTTCACATGAAAATGGACTGCTTTACTACTAAAACATCAATTCAAAGAGGCTTATTAGTACAAAAGTACCTAAGATAGTGTTTTTAAGCCACAAAATATTCACTAAAACGCCCTAAATAGCTCTCATTCTAAGAGCTATCAACAGGACATTAGGTCTTAAGGAACTCAAACCAACCAACATCTCTCTACGACTAGCAGAGCGTTCATTGGCTTATCCTAGAGGTATAGTAGAAGATTTTATTGTCCAAGTTGATAAGTTTTTATTCCTCCAGACTTTATGGTGCTAGACATCAAGGGAGATGATGATATCCCCATTATTTTTGGACGACCTTTCCTTGCTTTGGGGGAAGCCTCTATCAAAGTGAAATATGGTAAGTTATCTTTCAAAATCAATGACGAGAAGGTAACTTTTGACATGTACAACGCAATGAGGTATCCCCTAGAGGTAAGTCAAGGTATGGTTGTTGATACAGTTGATTGTCTGGCTAATGAATTTTCTGAAATGATTTTGAAGAATAATCTACTAGACTGGGCATGGACTATGGATTGAAGTGGTGAGGACTCGAGCTCAAGTTAGACACACCACATGAGCCTCGTCTAGCTAAAAACGTTAAAAAAAGTACGTCTTGGGAGGCAACCCAAGTTTTCTTTCCTTTTGAGTCTCTTGTTTGTTTTTCCTTTCTAGCATAGGTGGTTTAGAGTGCCAATTAAATCTCGTTCCCATTTTGCAGGACCTCGATCGTTGTGGTGCTCTCTTCGTCCATCTTAAGAATTTTTCGTGGATGAGTTTCTCTCTAATATCAGGCTAGTATTGTTCAATCATTCTTTACCTTTGTCCTTGGATACTTTAATTTTCTTCTTACATTGAGGGCAATGTAAATTTCATGTCTTTGGGTGAGCAGAACTACTTTGCAGTCCTGATTTTGAGCATTAATTTTTTTGATCTTTGAGCATGTTTATAATGAAATTTATCACATGATGATTGATTAGGACAGCCTAGGAAGTAATCTAGGTGATATTTATATATATATATATATATACATATTGCAATAGAATGAATTCTGAAAGCATGCCTTAAATTGAGTATACTTGAAATTTGTCTTAAATTTCCTTGCAACACGTTGATCACATAACCGACTATCTATCATGTTCAAATGTTTATGATAGCTTTACTTAGTCTAGAGGTTATCATCACCCCGATACGCTTAAAGTTGAACTACATGAAGGTTTAAGATTGAAATCTGTTGAATGAAGAAAAAAAATTGTTCTATTTGATTTTTTTTTTTTTGGATGTTGAGAGAAAATTAAGGTATGTTTTATCAACTTTTGTGCTTAAAGTGTGGGGATCAAAAGAGGTACCTCCATTGGTTGGGT
The DNA here is from genome assembly GCA_033996785.1 of Trichosanthes truncata. Classification (NCBI taxonomy): domain Eukaryota; kingdom Viridiplantae; phylum Streptophyta; class Magnoliopsida; order Cucurbitales; family Cucurbitaceae; genus Trichosanthes; species Trichosanthes truncata. The sequence goes on from JAWPNB010000010.1 coordinate 43,282,220, forward strand.
CATCCATTGAGCAAGTGCTCTGGACAAGGGTCCCTTTGGTAGAGGATAGAGGCTCGAGATCACAGAGATCGAGGCCAAAGTCATAGATCGATGTGGTTTTAGCTTTCCTCTTCTCTTTTTCCATTTTAGTTGCCATAATTGGGTTGTAATGACTGTTATTGAAACTGTTGTGATTATGTTTAATAGCTAATTGCTTTGGTTTGGGGAATTAATGTAACTAATGGAGCTTTGTAGTTAATTAATTAACATTTATTGATATTGTATCTCTTCTTAATAGCTTTGTGCATTGAGTTCTTAATGCCTTTAACAAAGTAAGGAATAGTGGTTAAATGATCATTAGTTTAATTGAGCTCGAAAAAGTAGATTAAACTTAGAAAATAAATGCATGACAATTAAATTTCGCCTAAGTGTGACATAGGAACAATGAAAATTAATTGAGGTTTAAAATGAAGCTTCGCTAATGCCGGGTGAGGATTAATTAATGAGGTGGACACGAGATTTAATTAATTGCACTCGAGAATAGGAGCTCGACAGAGGATTCCTTGGAATTAGACTTCTAGGCCTAGTAATTAGATGAGATAACCATATTAATAGCCCAGTTAATTAATTGCAAGATCCAATTAGTGAACTTAATTCCCCAAACATCTTTAACCCTGTTGTTCTCAATCGTTAGCTTTCCTTGTATGTTTTTATTTGTTTTGATCACTTACTACTTGCTTTATTTCTCTAAACATAATCAATTGCAATTATTTTCGGTATTCAACCAACCATAACAATTCCCTATGGATACGATATCTGGTATACTCATACCACTTTATTACTTGGGTCCGTGCACTTGTGGTAATGCATAGTTGTGCTAGCATCAATATTAAATATCAAAATATATTATTTAATTATTTTTCCTAGACTACTATAAATAGGACCCTAGATGTGAGTCATTGTGTGCATTCTATATAAGAGATACGAACTCTCGAAATTCTCCTCTCATTCTTTCTCTCTATTTTCAAGAAGGTTCCCACAAACCTCTTTGGTCATTTGTTCAAGTCATGACAAGGAAGACTGTGGAAGTCTTGGAATTCAACCCCATTGGAGTTGGAGCACAAGGAGAAAAAGACCCTCTAGAATATTCTCCATATTATTTTCAAGGTATGTTTTGCTTAGCCTAAATTATTTAAATTTAATTCTAAAATAAAATCAAAGTTGATTCCAACGCTTCCGCTGTAGGTTTAATTTGATTATTCCCTTCACAAACTTGGGAGATTAGTTGGGTCCAAAAATTTCAGATGGATCTCGGGATGGGTCATTACATAATTAAATTTGGGGCCTAGCCTGGAGCTTAATATTTTAAAGTTTGAAAAGCCAAAAAAGTAGTCCAATGAGCTTGGTGGGTCATTCCAAAATAAAATCTAGGGCCTATCCCTAAGCTTTTATTCTAAATCTTGGAAAGGAAAAAAATCAATCCAATGGGCTTGATGGGTCATTCCAGAATTAAATTTGTGGCCTACTCAAAAGTTTTTATTTTTAAAGCCTAAGAATGCCAAAATGTCAGCCCAGTAGGCTTGATGGGTCATTCCAAGGCAAAAGCCCAAGAAAATATAGGGACCATCTTGTATTTGGTTAAATATAATTCCTCGAGGACAAATTCACAAACAAAATCTATACTCCCAAATTGGACTTTGAGTGTCTACCCGAGGAAGAGCTAAACTACAAATCCCAACTTGGGAGTGGGGGCTTAAAGTTATGGGTAATTTTGGATAATAAGATCAAACACGATGGGATAGAGGACAACTAGGGAGCTAAATAGAATTCATACAAAACCCGAGTAAGATTGGGCCCAAGTAAAGAAGCTACTAAGCCAAAAGTCTCGAGAGCCCATCTCAACCCCACCCGGTTGAGCTGAGGTGGGCCGAACACATATGGGAGTGCACCTCGCATGTCCACAGCCCAACGAAGCCCAAGAGATGCCCAGTTCAATCTTTTCAAACCAATTCAGAAGAAGGGAAAGAAAACTCTAAGTCAACCCTCATATAAATAGATTATGAAAATGCCATTGAATGTAACTCAAACATCATTATCTAAACTCTTAACTTGCTACACTGTTACCTCTTTGACATAAGCATCAGAGTGTGTGTGGCAAGCACCACATCAGTGTGTAGTTTTTCTTGTTTTGAAAGCCACTTCTTTCCCCTCAAATACAAATTCATTATTGAACCATGTGCAGATCAGGTACGTTCCTTTTATCCAGATTTGTGTATCAACAGCCCTTATATATATAATAATAATAATAATAATTTTGGGACTTAGTAGTTTTTTTTTTTTTTTTTTTTTTTTTTTTTTTGGAATTTCATATTTTCAGAAAGACACGAAAATTCCCTTAAAAACTCTAATATAACTTTCTAATATTATTGAGAGTAGTTTGGTTTCAAATATTTAAAGAAAATTCCAATATTTTTTTTCTAATGACTTTTGTGTCACTCATCATTGCTAGTTCATATTTTATTATTAAGATGTGAATTAATAAAACACAAGACATTTAAAACAAAACAAATAATATTTTTCTTTTGGAGTAATAAAATAATGTGATAGTTTAAATAAAGTATGATGTTCTTATTTAAATTAATGTTGTGGGTGTTAACACATTCTTGACATTCAATCAATTTCGAATCATAATTTACTTTTGTAGACTACATATTTTTCTTATTGGGTGACCAATCACTAGTTGGTGGCAACTTCAAACTCTATTTCTCTCAAAAGGACCTCTAAAGAGTCACCCGTTCTGCATTACAATGATATTGTTGACACTACTTACACTCCACCTATTGAAAAGTTGGTGATTAAGTTCTCTTTTTCTCCTCTCCAAATTCCCTCCCACTACTTCCCTCCCACTACTATGTTCCAATTTTTTTAAGGCGGAACTAGAAACGTAATCATGAAAGGTCCCTTTGATAACTTTGTCGTTTTTTTTTTTTCGTTTTTCATTTTCGGATTCTTATATTTCGTTCTCCTCTTTAATAAAGAGAAACAAACTACGTTACGTTTAATAACTTTTTTTTGTTTATTGTTCTTTTAAAAAAACAAAAATATGTTGTAATAATTTCTTGTTTTTTTGTTCTCTAACATTTTAAATTAAAAATGTAAAAATTTATACAAAAGTTAATTTCTAAAAATTAAATATTTAAAATTTTTATGTTATATTTAATTATAGATATTTATTATGCATATAATAAGTCAAGAATGATAAAAAAAAAAATGTTTTTATTTATGTTTTGTGTTGTCTCGTTTAAACATTTAGATGTATGTGATCAGTTTTGGTATCTCTCTTCTAACTAACCATATAAAACGATCAACCACATACTATTCCAATTTCATCGAATAATTTCTCTAATTTCTTAGGTGGCAAAAAAAAATTACTGTATTCTTTTATATATTTTTAAACATGCTATAAAATAGTAAGTTTTAGATTTAGATAGTATTTTTGTTGCTATACTTTTAGTTTTTGTCCATTTTGGTACCTGAACTTTCCAAACGTTCAATTTGGTCCTATGCTAACTTCCAAATGTCAATTTGGTCCATATTCTTTTAAAAAAACAACATTTTGATCCCTCTTTGTAAACTCCTAATAAAAATTTTATCCACAACGAAAACCGTTTCATATATATATGACAATATTTCAAGAAATAGATTTATTAAATATAGTGTTAGGCTGAAATTGTAATTGAAAAGAATGAGATAAAAAAGGACAAAAATAGTCTCTCTTAAAAGTACATGAACAAAATGAAAGCATTAAAAACATATGGACCAAGATAGAAAAAAGCTAAAAGTACAAAAACCAAAATATGATAGATGTTTTTGAAAGTGTATGGACCAAAATAAAGAAATGCTAAAAGTACACATAACCAAAATAAGAATTAAACTTAAATTTTATTTCAAAACAACTTTAAAATCACATACTAACCTAAACATAGCTCAACTGATTAACACATAATTAAATCTTTGACCAAAATGTTAGATGTTAGATTTCCCAACCACAAACAAAGCAAAACAAGAAACAAAAATGAAACTTTAAACTCACAAAAATGGCGAAAACTCTCTTTCCAAGAGTTACCCCTAAGGTATAGACCAAGAAGAGATCCAAAGTACAGAGAGATCAACTACTAAACAAGGGCGTAGCCCATTATTAGAATTCGTGGCGAATAAGGTGCCTGCACTTTAGTTAATTTCCTTTTTTTTAACACTTCCTGTGAATGTCAATCGTTAATACAAAGCATTCATTCTCCTTATCACATGTTCATCCACCCAATTCCTATCACATCCTTTACTTCTTCCTCCTACCTTCAAAAATATGTCAAAGATGGCACTCGCCAACGTTCTCTCCGGCCTTTGCTTGATTGCGCTAACCTTGACCCCCTTCGTTGTCGCTCACAATACCCCCCAAGAATTCGTCAATGCCCACAATGCAGTTCGAGCTGAAGTTGGGGCTGATCCACTCTTTTGGGATGATGATCTTGCAACTTATGCTAAAAATTATATCAAGTCGAAGATTGCAACTTGCGAGATGGTGCACTCAAATGGCCCTTACGGCGAGAACCTAGCAACGGCAAATGGCGCGTTGACAGCGGCTGCTGCAGTGAAGGCATGGGCGGATGAGAAGAAGTACTATGACCACAATTCCAACACATGCGTCGGGGGCGAGTGTCGCCATTACACCCAATTGGTGTGGAAGAACAGTTTTCTGGTGGGTTGTGCCAATGTCAAGTGCAAAAACAATTGGTCTTTAGTCTCCTGTAACTATAGTCCTTCTGGTAATGTTGTAGGCGAGCTCCCTTATTAGATATTGATCAAATGTTATAATTTGATACAAATGTACTCCTTCTTTACAAGGACATATGACTCATGAAATGACAATTGTGAAAAAATAAATCTCTTCTATTTGTTTGAACCTTTGGAACGAAATTAATACACAAATCCGCATGTGCGAGACAAAATAAAATGGAAAGCTTCCAATATTCTTTCTGTTTAAAGGCCGAATCTAGAATCTATTTTTATAAAGCAGTAACATACCTTATTTTTAGGGCTAACAGCAAGAACGGCCAAATTTAAATCTCCATTTTGATAAAAGACCATAGAATTTTTTTTTCTTTGGAAAATGGCCAAACGATTTTTTTTTTTTATTTTTAAATTGAATTATTAAATGTCAAAAATACCCTTTACCACAAATTTGAATCCAAGATATTAAAACTATCCTATAATATTTCAAATCTAGAAATCAAATTACAACAACATATTTTCTACAAAATCGTCTAGTTATGCGTTTGAATATAAAAAAATACATAATCTTTAAAATTCTAATTAAATAATAAATAAACCTAACTAGAAGGATTATTTAATACATATTCTTAGATTGATAAATACGAAATCACTTAAAAATAGAATTCCACCTAAAAAAATCGAAGTAATAACTCACAAACAATATCTCAAAAACAAAGCTAACTTAAAAGGCTATAAAACCTAAAAAACATAATTACACATTAATTGACGGAAACTAGAAAAGTCTTATGTGTTGATTCCCAGCAAAATTAACATTAATCATCAAGAATATTTAATTATAATAAGTCAAGACCTTGTATTCGAAATAACTATTAGATAAAGAATCTTTAAGACCGAGGCCCACAAATACATTATACTAAAAAACCGCTAAAAGATTCGTAAGATTTTGCTACACATGTACTAAAAAAATAGCTTAAATCTTCGTTGGACTAAGCTGAAGGGAATAATCGAATTAAACCCACAGCGGAAGCATATGAATCGTCTTTGACTTATTTAGAATTAAACTAAAATACAAGGGTTAAGCATAACATACTTTGAAAATATGAAGAATCTTATGACAGATCTTTATCTCTTCCACAAAGTCTTCCTAGCTATGACTCGAACATAGGACCGAGACTTGTGCGAGCTTTTTGAAAGAAAATCCATAAGGGATTAAAGAGAAAGAGGTCTAGAGAGAATTCTCTAATTCTCTCTATTGAGGAGATGTGTGTTGTATAAAGAATGCACAATGGCTCACCCTTAGGGTCCTATTTATAGTGGTCTAGGGAAAATAATTAAATAATATATTTTAATATCTTATATATTAAAATACATTTATCTAATCAATTTGAATCTTATTCAAACCGTTTAAAATTCTCCTACGACATTTATTTCCTAATTTGAATCCAATTCAAATTTAATAAATATCTTTTATTTAATGTATCTAATATACATGAATTATTTTAATATTTAATGTATCAAATACAATAAATATATTTTCCTCTTTTATATTTAATATATCTTATATATTAAATATTAATTTGAACACTTCAAATTAAATATTAATTTGAACATTTCAAATTTTAATATTTAATGTATCAAATACAATAAATATATTTTCCTCTTTTATATTTAATATATCTAATATATTAAATATTAATTTGAATATTTCAAATTAAATATTAATTTAAACATTTCAAATTTTTCTTTCAACTAAATTAATCTTTTAGTGTTACTATGAGCTAGTAAGGAGACCTTATGGACCTACAGATTATAAGCTCCAATGATACAGAATTAATCAATTAACTCTTTAATTAATCAAATTTCACTCATTAACTATAGGGTCACTCCACTATAGACCTAAAGTTGCACTCTTATGCACTGTAGGACAAGTTGTGTCCATTGATATAATTACTACATGCAAGTCGATCCTTCACGAGTTGTTCGTAATTACATCTGGGTCAAAAGTCTGTTTTACTCCTATAAATACATCTTGCACCTTAAGTACCACTGATTCTCTAATGAACAATCTGTTTATAATCTAATTATAAACTAAGTCCCTCTCGGGCCAGTGAGAGGGTGGGACCCCATTGTTCAAGTCCCGAAATCAGCACTTAAGGGAACTACTCATCTACTTACCCTATATGGGAAGGAGTGAATTCCATCTTATTAGATTATGTTCCCAGCTCCCTATTTGGTCAAGTGCCCAAAATGGTAGGCATATTGAATCGGCTACAAAAGCCACTCTCACTCATGCAAATCAAAGGACAAGCCCTCACAGGCAGGAGTTCATAACTCACTCAGGATTAAGGTCGAGTCGCATATGATCATCCTGATGAAATATTAATCTTCTCAATTAACGGATTTATAAAGAGAGATTAAAAATTTTGCAGTCTAGTCTTATACAAACTCATTGTATAAGATACCCCCACTCACATGTCTCCACATGAATGATTTGGATCAAATCATTTGTAACTATTACAAAGTGGGCCGTATCAATAGTGTTACCAGGATAAGGCACCCAACCTTATTCATGTACTATGACTCTTTATGTTATTTCTTGAACACGGTCCTCCTATATGTCAACCACATACTGTTCAAGATTACACTAATAACCTTGGATTTTTCATATAATGGATAATATTATATTGCAAATAAAATAATCAAAATTATTATTAATTATTAAATAAATAATTAATTACGAGGCTTTAGGGCATAAATCCCAACATAAGCCACACAAATACCAACTAAAATCTTCGTCAAATTGAGTCTTGAAATACTATGTACTAAAAATTAAAATCTTGGCTGAGCTACACAAATACTTTGTACTAACAAACTAAATCTTTTGGTGGGAAAAAGATATTCTAGGAACAACAACTTGGCCAGAAAACAACTTCTCCTTTGTGGAGCACAATCTTGGAAATAATTATTGGGAAACAAAATTATGCACAAATATGTTGCATTTGAAGATGTTTAATAGTGTTGTCAAACAATCGCCCTTCCATCTTCAACAATCTTCAACTCTAAGATGATCATCATCATGCTAAGATAGTCGTCATGACACATATAGAACCATACCAATGTTTTCGGTTTGAGAAATTGGAACCAATGTCCATTATTGAACCAAACAAAATTTTCACAATCTCTTCAAAATCGCCAATCCTTTACTTGAATCAAAATATTTCGATTTCTTGAACTATGTCTTTCTTAATCTCTTCAAAATTGCCACCATTTTCTTCCTCACCCTCACAATCGCCTCATTTTTTTTCTTATTCTGTTGTATTTACATAATTCTTCCACCCTTTACAATCTTTGTTGTGGCACTATGAACGCCTCCATCGTCTATCGGAACTCCTCGTTGCTCATCCAACCTTTCTAATATGAGCTTTTTCCTGTTCCTTCGTTCAATCGGACGAGTTTCTTGCATTTTTCCATCTCCAATTGACTCTTCCAATGATGCTTGATTTCTTGAAAATTATTGATTTTTTTTATCAAGATCGACACGTCATTGCCGCTTTCATTTATCTACTTGATTCAAAACTCGATCTTGGCATGTTAGAGTTTTTTGGTTCTTCTTACTATTTTGGATGATATGTGATCAAAGGCTGTTAAACCTAAATAAGAAGAACGAAAATTACGATTGAATGATTGTAAACCAGCTCGATAGAAAATCGTGATCAATGGAAAAAAAGAAAAAGCTTCCCAGATGTCATATCAATTGAATAAAAAAGTGAAAAAAAAACATATATATAAATATTATAAATACCTAACTTTAAAATTTGAAAGTTAATTCAAATACAAAAAAAAATGTTAAAATCAATAAATATCAAGAGATTCGAAATTTAAATCTACCCGAGATAACAACCTCAATTTAAATTAGCTAGAGATTTTATATACAGTTTTAAATACAATATAAATCAAAAGCACAAAAGGAGATTTGAAATAGAAAAATATTTGAGATAAGATTTAGGTGTTTAGTTAGATTTAAATTTGAATTAGAAAGAGATTTGAAATATAATTTGAGGGTTTAGATACACTATATCTGCATCCAATAGTAAACTGCACTCCACATACATCCAAGGGCCAAAAGGAGAAAATAAAAAGCCACGCGCATGCCTAGGTGTAAAGGACCCTCACCTGGATTAGACAATAGTGATAAACTGAAGCACAAAGCAATCCATGACAGATCTGTTGGAAACATTAATGAGCCCATGATAATACTCACTCTAAATCTCACAAGTTTGAAGAGAAAAAACTTGTTCTCTTACAAAACTCAAGAACACACAAGAGAAGAATATTGTTCTCTTGAACAACTCTCTTTGAATTGCTTTGCTTCTTAATTGACTTGGTTACAAATGAGGGACATGATCCCTTTATATAATGCCCCAAAAGACACTTCTAAAAGACACAAATTAAAGAAGTACATGTATACATACTATTCATGTATCTTAACAAAAGAATCTTCATGCATCAATGAATTCATGTATCTAGGAACTATAAATTCATGTATGTGTATAATGAATCTAGCTTAATTTCTAACATCCCCCCTTAAGCTAGACTTCCATGATTCCAATCTTCTCCTTCATTTTCAGAAACAAGTTAGCTTTTAATGCTTTTGTGAATATGTCTGCAACCTGCTCTTGTGTTCTGCAATACTTGATGCATACTTCTCCATTTTTGATCAATTCTCTGATGAAATGATATGTGATCTTTACATGCTTACTCTTTCCATGAAAAACTGGATTTTTCGTAAGAGCAATTGATGAGCTATTGTCACAAAATATGACTGTCTCATTTTCTTGAGAACACTTCAATTCTTGTAGCACCATTCTCAGCCAAACTGCTTGACAACTAGCTGTAGACAAGGAAATATATTCAGCTTCTGTTGTTGATAAGGCTACAACGTCCTGCTTCTTTGATGCCCATGAAACTGTGCCTGAACCAATATTGAACAAATATCCAAAAGTACTTTTGTAATCATCAATGTTTCCTCCCCAATCACTATCACTATAACCAATTAAAACATTGTCGATGTTCTTCTTATAGTGAATTCCATGATTAATAGTTCCAAGAATATATTGGAGAACTCTTTTTCCAGGTTCCCAATGACTTCTCCTTGGTGATGCCATAAACCTGCTCAACAAGCTGACTGAGAACATAATATCAGGTCTAGTTGTAGTTAAATACATTAAACTCCCAACAAGACTTCTATAAATGGTGGCATCAAAATCTTCACTCTCATCATGTTTGCTCAATTTCAAACCTGCTTCCATAGGAGTATTGGCAGGATAAGCATTCTCCATTTTGAACTTTACCATCAAATCTTTTGCATACTTCTTCTGGGAAATGTTGATCCCATGATCACCTTGCTTAACTTCAATACCAAGGAAGTAACGAAGTAAGCCCATATCAGTTATCTCAAATTCTTTCTTCATGCTCCCTTTGAATTCTTCAAGCATCATGGTTGAAGTTCCCGTAAAGATTAGATCATCAACATAGAGACAAATGATTAAGAAAATACCATATTTGTCTTCTTTTGTGTAAAGAACATGTTCATATGGACATCTTTTAAAACCATTCTCTAGGAAGAAACTGTCGATACGGCTATACCAAGTTCTTAGTGCTTGCTTTAGCCCAGACAATGCTTTCTTCAGTGGACACACCTTATTTTCTTCTCCAATCTTGACAAGTTCAACATATATTTCTTCCTCCTACCCATTTAGAAAAGTTGACATCCATTTGATGTACTTTTCAGTCATTTTGAGCTGCAAGAGCTAGAAGCAAACGAATTGCCTCTAAGCGAGTCACAGGTGCAAAAATTTCTTCATAATCCACACCATACTTTTGCTTATACCCTTTGACGACGAGTGGTGCCTTGTACTTCTTGACTTCTCCATTTTGCTTCAGCTTTGTTCTGTACACCCATTTTACTCCAAGAACTTTTCTACTCTCTGGTAGTTGTACTAGCTTTCATGTTTCATTTCTTCTTATTGCATCAATCTCTTGATCCATTGTTGCTTTCCATTTTTCATCTTCAATAGCCTCTTCAAAATGTACGGGATCATCTACATCTGCAAATAAAGCAAAATCAACATGATCATCTTCTGTTATTTTTCTTGAAGCATCATAGATCTCTTGAATATTTCTTGTCTTTCTTGTTGGAGTTTCTTTATCAATTGTGGAATATGGAGATGAAGATGAAGATGAAGCCACTGGTGGAGCTCCTTCAGGCTCCAAGTCTTGAGCAACTCTTTTGTCATCTATGTCAACAAGTAATGGATTCTGGTCTTCATTTGATACATCCCATCTCCAAAATTTTGCTTCATTGAATTTGACATCTCGGCTAATAATGAGTTTCTTGCTTATAGGATTGTATAATCTATAAGCCTTGGAGTTCTCACTGTACCCAACAAAAATGAATTTCTCTGACTTATCATCTAGCTTACCTCTTTTCTCACCAAATATGTAAGAATAAGCAATGCAACCAAATACTCTTAGGTGACTAACAATTGGCTTTAATCCACTCCATGCTTCTTGAAGTGCAAGGTCTTGGACACTTTTGGTTGAAGCCCGATTTAAGAGATAAACGGCACATGTCACTGCATCTCCCCAAAATTCATCCGGAAGTTTCTTGGCCTTCAACATACTTCTTGCAAGCTCCATTATTATCCTGTTCTTTCTTTCTGCAACTCCATTTTGTTGAGGAGTTCTTCAAACAATCTTCTGGTGCTTGATTCTATTTTCCTTCAAGAAATCTTCAAAAGCAATATATTCACCTCCGCTATCAGAATGCAATGTTTTGAACTTCAAGTTGCTTTCATTTTCAACCATTGCTTTGAATGTCTTAAAACACTCGAAAGCCGAACTTTTTTCTTTTAGCAGGTAAATCCATGTCTTCCTACTATAGTCATCAATAAATGTGAGAAAATAACGATTACCTCCAAGCGTAGTAGTTCGCATGGGTCCACATAAATCTGTATGGACAAGCTCAAGAGGTTTTGATACTCTCTAAGCATTTTCTGTCGGAAATGGACTTCGATGATGCTTCCCCAAAATACATGCTTCACAAAATTGACCTTCCTTTTTAATATTTGGCATTCCTCTCACCATATGTTGTTGACACATGTGAGATAAAGTGTCAAAACTCAAGTGCCCATAACGATAATGCCAAAGCCATGACGTATCTTGTTGGTAGTCATATGTACCTTCGTTATGAGACCTCCATTCTTGGTTCTGATCTCGCACATGTTGTCTTTGAAGATTACATCATGCTCTTTTAATAGAAGTTGCCTAACACTTAAGAGATTGTGTTTAAGACCTGGAACATAATACACATCAGTAATTCTTTTTGCTCAATTCTTTGTCTTGACAAGAATATCTCCTTTTCCTTTGACTTCGAGCTTCTTGTTGTCACCAGTCTTCACCTCATTATGTAGAGATTCGTCCAAAGTTATGAAAATATCCTTCCTTCCTGTCATATGGTTACTGCAACCACTATCAAGATACCATATATCTTCGATGCTTGTTTCTTGGACATTGAAGGTGAGAAAAAGAAGATCTTGGTCATTATCCTGTTGTTCATGCATTAGGGTTGTCTCTGTCTGATTAGCCTTTTTCGACCAACAATCTGCTTGAAAATGACCATAACGTCCACAATTGAAACATTTTATGTGAGAATAATCTCCACGACCTCTACCTCTGCCTCTTCATCGACTTGAACTTCTTCCCCTTCCTCTATTTAAAGAAGCTTGATTATCACTTGTTTTAAAATCATAATTTTTGAAGTCGTTGGATCTTCCATTTCCTCGCCCACCACATCCACCTCTTCTTCAGCTAGATCTCCCTCTAGAAGAGGTTTGCATATGAAAAGCTTCTTCTGAAGGAGTAGAATCAAATCGCTTCAATCTAAGCTCATGAGATTGGAGAGATCCCATTAAACTATTGATGGAGAGAGTTGACAAATATTTGGATTCTTCAATTGCGACAACAATGTGTTCGTATCTTCTAGTCATGCTTCTAAGGATATTTTCAATCACTCTTCGATCTTCAATTGTTTCTCCATTTGATCTCAGTTGATTAACAATTAAGAGAACACGATTGAAAAATTCTTCAATAGTTTTAGCATATTTCATTATAATGGTATCAACTTCAGGTTGAAGTGCTTGCAATCTTACCATTTTTACCTTGTCTTCTCCTTCGTACAGACTCTGTAATGCATCCCATACTGTTTTAGCCGTTACGGCTCCTGAAATTCTTTCGAAAATATTTTCATCTACAACTTGGTAGATAAAAAATAATGCCTTTTTGTCTTTCTTCTAAGTATCTTTCAACTCATTGAGTTGTTGTTGTGAAAGACTTTTCTCACGTTCTTGCTCCACATAGCCATTTATAACAATGTCCAAAAGATCTTGAGATCCATAAAGAACCTTCATTTGTTGACTCCAACGTCTATAATTATTTCCTTCAAAACGAGGAAGATGAAGTTGTAACATATTGTTGGATGACATCTTTTAACTTTCGCTCTGATACCACTTTGTTGGAAACGTCAATGAGCCCACGATAATACTCACTCTAAATCTCACAAGTGTGAAGAGAAGAAACTTGTTCTCTTACAAAACTCAAGAACACACAATAGAAGAATATTGTTCTTTTGAATAACTCTCTTTGAATTGCTTTGCTTCTCAATGGACTTGGTTACAAATGAGGGAAATGATCCCTTTATATAATACCCCAATAGACACTTCTAAAAGACACAAATTAAATAAGTACATGTATACATACTATTCATGTATCTTAACAAAATAATCTTCATGCATCAATGAATTCATGTATCTAGGAACTATAAATTCATGTATGTGTATCATGAATCTAGCTTAATTTCTAACAAGATCAACAACTGATAACTCTATATCAGCAACACATCGTGATCTAGCCCATCTAAGTTGGCTAATTAAGCTAACATTCAGCCCTCATTTCTCTTGAATTAAGGGATGGTAATTGGAAGCAAATCAGTATCAATTTACTTTTTAAATTGATACTGATCTAATTCCTAAATTAGACAACATTTTTTACTTTCCCTTTATGCAGCAACAGCTAGCCAAAGAATTAATTACTTTCCTCTCTTTCTTTATCTCTATGTGCAGATTTGTAAGAGAAGGGCCATGTCTGTAACAATAATCATTTTACCAAGTCATTTAGAATACACCGATCTAGTTTTTGGCTCAATTCTCTTGTTTTTCTATTATGGTATCAGAGCTGGTACATAGGGAAATTCAAGATCTTGAGGAAAAACAGTAGCAAGTTGTTCTCATGGCTAAAAATGAAACAACCGTCACTATTCAATCCTTTCACTAGTGTTCCAACATAATCTCAATAAACCTGAGTTCTACCAACTATCTCCTATGGAGATCCCAAGTATTGCCTCTTGTGTGAAGTATGGAACTCGAGCATCATGTACTTACTGAAGAAGCATCGATTGCAAAAATGAAGGATCGAGATGGAAAAGTTGTTGATAATCCTCTCTATCAAACTTAGCTCAATAATGAAGGCTTATTGACTTCATGGCTATTAGGAATCATCACTGAAGAATTTTTGGCTATGTTAGAAGGATTAGATACAACTCACCAAGTGTAAAAATCATTAGAGGAAACACTTGTTGCCATCACAAAAGAAAATGAGATTCACATCAATGAATCTCTACATTGTTTGAAGAAATATAACGTGTCTCTTGAAGAATATATCAAAAAGTTTAAATTTTTGTGTGATGAATTGGGAGCTATAAAGAAACCAATGGATGGCATGAGCAAGGTATTTACATTGGCACGTGGATTGGGTTCACACTACAAAGAATTCATAATAGCAATATTGTCCAAATCCCCATATCCAGCCTTTAATCAGTTCATTTTTGCACTCAAATAATGTGAACAAATGAATCAAATTGAAGTTGAAGAAGGAAAATTCATGTCTCTTGAGATAAATCAAGTTTTTTACAATCATAGAAGAAGAGCAAGAGGAAAGGGCAGATTCTTCACTTCCTGTGGTAGAGGATTTCAACATATCAAAAGCACCACAACCCACCAAAATTTTCCTGAGCACACAAAAAACTGTAGCTTTCAAAGTCCATTTAAGCTCACAACAGACTCTAACCTTTTCAACCAATAGCAGTCAAAATCAAGTCATTCCTCAAACCAAGGTACTCAAATCATATGTCAAATTTGTGGAAAGTCTAATCATACTGCCCTTTAAGTGTTGGAATAGGTTTGATCATTCATACCAATGTGAGGAAATCTCAACAACTCTAGCAACCATGACTCAAAATGATGAAATTTATCCAATACTCTATGCTGACTCTGGGGCAACCTCACATATTGTGAATGATACAGGTACATTGTCTTCTTTACACCCTTATAGAGGTAATGACAAATTATTTATGGGGAATGGTGAAACTTTAAATATTTCTCATATAGGTCAAGGTCAATTGCACACTGGCACACTAAATGTGAAAAACGTTTTATTTGTTCCTAATATTAAAAAGAATCTTATCTCTGTAAGCAACTTGACAACTAATAATAACTATAGTATTATTTTTAATGCTGATGGGCTTGTTGTAAAGAACAAATAGGGAAACTCTAGCAATGGGAACTAAACGGAATGGCCTGTATGCCTTGGACAAATCCGAAGCTACTTTTGTCAAAAATCAGATTGCTT
Organism: Trichosanthes truncata; assembly: GCA_033996785.1. NCBI lineage: Eukaryota > Viridiplantae > Streptophyta > Magnoliopsida > Cucurbitales > Cucurbitaceae > Trichosanthes > Trichosanthes truncata. The sequence goes on from JAWPNB010000010.1 coordinate 43,297,733, forward strand.
ACACTGTTTTTTGCTGCAAACTCTTTAAATAAAGTTCCAATTACTACTTGGCCCAAATGCTTAGGACATTTATGTTGAAAGTTAAACATATTTTTTAATGGTAAGTTATACACATTCATGAGTTATAGTTTAATTAAGTATGTTAATGTATTTAGAAGTTTTTGGGTAGGAGTAAAGAACGTTTTTATATTTTAATTGGTTGTTTAGGATGAGTTAGTATGAGAGTTATATATGTTCATAAAGGTAAGTAAGTTATTCATGAAATTAAGTATAGGATGGGAGTTATAAGATCTAGATTTTTCCATGAGTCCTATAAATAAGATGTCTTGGTATGTGTTGTAGTATCAAGTACGTGGAGAAGAAGAAAATCAAAGTGATTTTGAGAGAAAAGTGTGAACCAAGTTTGTAGCTCTTGAATAGTTTTTTTCAATACAAGTGAACTATTTTTCTCAAATATTCCTTGTTTGATTATTTATTTGTGAGTGTCCATCACACGCTTCCAACAAAATGGTATCAGAGCTTGAGTTTGAAAAAAGAGAATTGTTTTTACAAATGGCAAACAACAATTTGGTTCCTTTCCAAGTGCCTCGACTTAGGAAAGAAAATTATAGCTGTTGGTGTATTCGTATGAAAGCTCTACTTGGTTCACAAGATGTATGGGATATTGCTGATAGAGGCTATGACGAACCAGAGAATAATGCGACTTTGAATCAAGCTCAACGAGAAGCTTTACAAAATACTAGAAACAAAGACCAAAAAGCACTCACCATTATTCATCAAGCAATTGATGATACAAATTTTGAGAAAATTTATGGAGTAACTTTTGCGAGGCAAGCATGGCAAATTTTGGAGAATACTTATAAAGGAGTAGACCGAGTCAAGATGGTTCACCTCCAAAAATTGAGAGGTGATTGTGAATCATTACACATGAAGGAGTCTGAATCGATTTCATCTTATACTTCAAGATTGCTAGGAGTGGTAAGTGAAATGAAGAGATATAGTGAGACAATAAATGATGAGCAAGTAGTTGAAAAGATACTTCGCTCATTAGATGAAAATTTCAATTTCATCATTGTAGCTATTGAAGAATCAAAAGACTTAAGTACAGTGTCCGTTGATCAACTTATGGGTACTTTACAAGCCCATGAAGAGAAGCTTCCCAAGAAGAATAAACAGACAATTGAGCAACTTTTTTAGTCAAAGTTGCATTTGAAAGATAAAGAAGATAGTCAAGAAAAAGGAAATCGATGTCAAGGACATGGTCACAGTCGTGGATGATGTAATGTTAGAGGACGAGGTCAGGGAAATTTCAGTGGAGAAAATTTCGGTTAAAGAAATTTTGATGAGAGTAATTCAAATTCTAATTCATCAAGAGGTCGTGGAAGACAAAATTATTCAAGGTCATAAGGAGGAAGATCAAATAATGAAAAAAGGTATAACAAAAGTTAATTGGAATGTTATAATTGTCATAAATTTGGTCATTAATCTTGGGAATGCAAAAATAAAGTTGAAGAAAATGCCAACTATGTGAAGCAAGACGTTAAAAGTGGTGAGCCATCTTTACTTCGAACATGCAAAGGTGAAAATTCTCATTCATGAGGATTATTTGGCCTTTAAACTTAGTTATATTTGTGATTTTTATTCATATTATTTGATGAAAAATAAAAAAAAATGCTTGAATTTAATCACATGATTGATGGAAGACCTTTAAATTAAGTAAGTTGAGAAAAGAAAACAAAAGAAGAAAAAAATTCACACTTACTTAATGTTTTGATGCAGGATTTTCGTGGAATGCGACTGCAGTGCAATTGCTAAGCAATTGCAATCTGGAAAATCTGGAATTTAAGTAAAAAAATGAGAATTTCGGGATTTTGAAGGAAATTTGACCCACGAATTCAGCAAGATGATTAGCCATGATTGTCCATCAACAAAGAGGGAAACCCTAGCATGAGATCCCTATAAATATTGAACAAAGAAGCCGAACAAAGAGAGCTCGATTGGAGAGGAAATGTTGTTTCGTTTTTGGGTTTTGTTTCCCAACAGCAGCAGTCTTAATTTTCATTTTTAGATGCTATTTTTCTATTGTTCTTCCTCTTAAACTTCTAGAATCCTTCTCTCAATCCCATCTACCTAAGAATTGGGTATGGTTATGGACAACTTCTTTGTTCGATTGAGTTACGGAGAATGGGTTTTTAGGATGGTTGAAGTTTTCATTTATGCACTTTGAATTTCTGTAATTGGGTTAAAATAGCCACTAGTTTAACTTTTCAATTTCAGCAATTTTAATTCTTGTTATTAAATTTTGATCACAGCTTGTCAATCTATGTTTTGGTAATTTTATTCTTTGCTATTTGAACATTTGGAAGCCTACTGGAATTTGGATGTTGCCTATATATTTACAAGTTTCTTTAATTTTGAGCTACTGGTTGTCTTTTTTTTAGGTAGTGCAGTTCTTATTTTTTTAGAGGTTTTCGGTAATTTGAGTTTGCTTGTGTAACTAAAGATTTCTCTAAGTTGTTAATTCCTTCATTAAGTGTTATAACAAAATAAAATTTCTTAGCATCAAGTTGTATTTGCAATTTGTAGCACGCCATTCTTGTTGTAACAATACATTTTATCATTTTTAATTTTACTGTTTTTGTTAATTTAATTATGAGCTAATTTTCCTTTGGGATTCAAGTTTGTGAATGCCCCTAGAGGAAAGATGTAAGGCTCGATAGCAATACAATCTTGCTAATTCTTGAACTAGTGTTTGCTTTTGGTGAAATTAATATTGGGTAAACCCTAGTTGGCCATCTAGTGTTGCTTGCGAAGCTATAACTTAATACCGAAAGGGTTAAGGGAAGCGGATGTCGCAAAAGCAATGGAAGAAAAGGCTTAGACAAAAGTCTGAAACATCGACCCTAGACATAGGGCGAAACTCCAAAACCACTAGAATTGTGCGCAAAAATATCTAAGTTAGATTAGCCATAGAAATATAGATTTAATCACTTAGTCTCCTAAAGATACTTCTTAGAAGGTCGAATAGGAGTTGAATTCGGTTTACTTAGTTCTTGAGCTAGCTACGATTGCAATTGCTTTCTTGTTGCATTTTCTTTCCAAAGGGGCATTAGCAACTTGAATCCCTTTTTCATTTCCATTGAATTTTCAAATAATTTTATTTTAGTCGAAACACCTCTCAAATCATTTTCACCCTCGGTTACCTTAACTTGCAATTTGTCAACGATTTTGTACCAACTAAAATTAATTTTATTAAACCCCGTTCCCTTGGGTACGATACTCTGGAATACTTCCAGTTTCTTTATTACCTCGATCACGTGCACTTGCGTGTAGCAAAAAGCACCGATCAAGTTTTTGGCGCCGTTGCCAGGGAACGACATTTCTAATAAAATTTATTTTAGACACACAAATTGTGAGCAGATTGCAATTAAATTGCAATTGCATTGCAGTTGTAATTCTTCTATTGCAAGAAGCCCAATTATTGTTCACATTATTTTGCAGGTTGATAGAAAGCAATTGCAAGAGGAGAAAGACACAACTTAGGATTGAATTGCTTGAGATAATGAACAAGATGGAAGACATCATTGCAACATTGAGTGCACAAGCTTCATCATTAAGCTACATGATGGAAACTTTGATGATGAGAAATTCCATAGCTCCTACTAATCCTATCCCTTCTATTTCTTGTATTTATTGTAAAGGAAGTCATTCATTTGATAATTGTTCTTATAATCCTGATTCTTTGTGTTATGGATTTCTACCCAGATTTGCAAATCAACATCAGTACCAATGCTTCCAGCAAGGGAAGATGATTCCAAAAGAGCCAAGTATCGCAGAACTCGTGAGGGAATATAGAGCAAAGAACGATGTTGTAATGCAAAGTCAAGCCATATCTCTAACGAGTTTGGAAATCCAGGTGGAAAAATTTGCAGATGAATTGCATAACAAGTCCCAAGGAATTTTTCTCGAGAACAAAGATACTTCAAAACAAGAACAAGAAGAAGAAGAATGTGAGGTGGTGTCACTTAGAACGGAATTGGAACATGAAGATTGTGAACTCTCAGTAGAAGCAGAAAGCGCTCCAATTATTGAAAACACTAAGGAGCCAGAAGGGAGAAAAGAGATTAAAGAAGAACCACCTCAAGAAGAGAAGGAACCACCCAAGGAAGTTGCAGTGAACTATGCAGTTGCAATTTCACAGCAAATGACATCCAAAGTGCTCCTGATACTAGAAGACCCTACTTTGACTTATTGCAGCTTGCAGGAAACGCTAAATGAAGAAGAATGCAAAAAGGAGAGCAAGAAGGATGACAATCTGCAGAATGTGACACAAGTTGCAACTACAATTTCTACTTTCAAACGCACATGCAAATCTCTTGAGCAAGCAAGACTCGTTGTGATTAAAGCACCTCAACCAAGACTGAAATCTCGTCCATCATCAAGGCCTAGATGCAAAATGAAAGAACACGGTTGCGGGCTACCTACTGGAATAGGATAAGTTTATCTTTTCGTTCATTTTTTTTACACAAAAAAAAAACCTTATTCCTATGAATTCTAAAATGATTAAGCAATTTCTGTCTAAGGCAGAATCCTGTCTAGGCTGAGGTATTTAAGTTGACCGTTTAGGGAACACCTCTACCTGGGGATCTACCTGGAAAATTGTTTAAGAGTTTCAAAAATTAAAAAAGAAATAAGAAAATAAAAAAAATAATAAATATTTTAAGGCATGAACTCTTTTTCGAGCCTGTGTGAACTTTTTGACAATTTTCTTTGGAGTTCAGATAAAAAGGGAGAGGGGAAAATCAAACGCCAATCCAAAGGAATTGCAATTGCATTCACGAAAAATGAGGCAAGTCGAGGGACAAGAATGCAAATGGAATGCAATTGCAAAACCAAGCAAAACATCCAACATGCCAAGAAGATGATGATTCAGCCTCCAATGATTAGGGGAGTTGTTCTTTGCACCTTAAACTCTACTTCTTAAATCTTAATAGTTTAGATTGTGATGTTGTTATCTTGAATATTTGTGCTTGTCTTTGTCCCTTGCATTTTGTCATGATGATTTGATTGACATCCAAATTGTTTGAAGTTCAATGTCAGTTATGTGTGATCTCTTGTTTTTGGATGTCTCCCAAATATGTCTTAAAGTTTAAAAATCCTTGATGATGATATTTGGAATAGGCTTGGCTCATTAAACATTCCTCAGTTATCCACCCAACTTTATGACTTCTTTGCTTTCCTTAGCACCCCACCACCAATTCACCTTAGCTTGTGTCGCTATAATTCTAGGGTTATTAAGCTTGTTAATATATATGGTCATCTCAACCACCCAAAAGCAAACTAGTCAATGAGGACATTGCCACATCTTAAGTTTGGGGGGGACAGACACCTTACATTACTTTTGTTGACCCCACATCATTGTATATTCATTTTTTGCAATTCATGAAATGTAAACATATTGTGAGTTGTTGTATGAAAGCTACCAAGCTCAAAAAAAAAATACTCCTCTTTCCAAGAATTAACCAAGTAACCAGAGAAAGTCATGACACCCATGATTGCCTCTGCATGGAAGGTTGATTCTGGAAATGAGTGGATTAAAAACGGTTTCTAGTAGTGATGTGTGCTCGTAGTCAACTACCCTCACCACAAAGTGTCGGTAAGTTGGAACGAAGGTACAATTGACTAAGGAACCCCTAAAAAAAAAAAAGAATGAATGAAAGAGAAAAAAAATCAAGTTTGAATAGCTTGGCAGTAAAAAGAAATAAGTTTGGGGGAGTTTTTCTTTTGTTAGTCAAGTTGTTCCTAAATTGATGGCCTAGTAGGAAGCAAGCAAGATAAAACTAGAAGAGTAGGGATACAATTTTTAGGGAAGCATGGGTGAAAAGTGCTAAGGTCAAGACTAAGGTGAGATTAAAGTTGGTTGTGATAAACATGTGTTATGAGCCTGAGATATCTCCTGAGAGGATATTTGTTTTATCAAGAACTTGGGTTAGTTGTTTAATTTCATATCTGAATAACTGTGATTTTAATTGCTTGAGGACAAGCAATAACTCAAGTTTGGGGGTGTGATAATTCTCATTCATGAGGATTATTTGGCCTTTAAACTTAGTTATATTTGTGATTTTTATTCATATTATTTGATGAAAAATAAAAAAAAAAATGCTTGAATTTAATCACATGATTGATGGAAGACCTTTAAATTAAGTAAGTTGAGAAAAGAAAACAAAAGAAGAAAAAAAATTCACACTTACTTAATGTTTTGATGCAGGATTTTCGTGGAATGCAACTGCAGTGCAATTGCTAGGCAATTGCAATCTGGAAAATCTGGAATTTAAGTTAAAAAAAGAGAATTTCGGGATTTTGAAGGAAATTTGACCCACGAATTCAGCAAGATGATTAGCCATGATTGTCCATCAACAAAGAAGGAAACCCTAGCATGAGATCCCTATAAATATTGAACAAAGAAGTTGAACAAAGAGAGCTCGATTGGAGAGGAAATGTTGTTTCGTTTTTGGGTTTTGTTTCCTGACAGCAACAGTCTTAATTTTCATTTTTAGATGCTATTTTTCTATTGTTCTTCCTCTTAAACTTCCAGAATCCTTCTCTCAATCCCATCTACCTAAGAATTGGGTATGGTTATGGACAACTTCTTTGTTCGATTGAGTTACGGAGAATGGGTTTTTAGGATGGTTGAAGTTTTGATTTCTGCACTTTGAATTTCTATAATTGGGTTAAAATAGCCACTGGTTTAACTTTTCAATTTCAGCAATTTTAATTCTTGTTATTAAATTTTGATCACAGCTTGTCAATCTAAGTTTTGGTAATTTTATTCTTTGCTATTTGAACATTTGTAAGCCTACTGGAATTTGGATGTTGCCTATATATTTACAAGTTTCTTTAATTTTGAGCTACTGGTTGTCTTTTTTTTTTAGGCAGTGCAGTTCTTATTTTTTTAGAGGTTTTCGGTAATTTGAGTTTGCTTGTATAACTAAAGATTTCTCTAAGTTGTTAATTCCTTCATTAAGTGTTATAACAAAATAAAATTTCTTGGGCATCAAGTTGTATTTGCAATTTGTAGCACGCCATTCTTGTTGTAACAATGCATTTTATCATTTTTAATTTTACTGTTTTTGTTAATTTAATTATGAGGAGCTAATTTTCCTTTGGGATTCAAGTTTGTGAATGCCCCTAGAGGAAAGATGTAAGGCTCGATAGCAATACAATCTAGCTAATTCTTGAACTAGTGTTTGCTTTTGGTGAAATTAATATTGGGTAAACCCTAGTTGGCCATCTAGTGTTGCTTGCGAAGCTATAACTTAATACCGAAAGGGTTAAGGGAAGCGGATGTCGCAAAAGCAATGGAAGATAAGGCTTAGACATAAGTCTGAAACATCGACCCTAGACATAGGGCGAGACTCCAAAACCACTAGAATTGTGCACAAAAATATCTAAGTTAGATTAACCATAGAAATATAGGTTTAATCACTTAGTCTCCTAAAGATACTTCTTAGAAGGTCGAATAGGAGTTGAATTCGGTTTACTTAGTTCTTGAGCTAGCTACGACATGCAATTGCTTTCTTGTTGCATTTTCTTTCCAAAGGGGCATTAGCAACTTGAATCCCTTTTTCATTTCCATTGAATTTTCAAATAATTTTATTTTAGTCGAAACACCTCTCAAATCATTTTCACCCTCAGTTACCTTAACTTGCAATTTGTCAACGATTTTGTACCAACTAAAATTAATTTTATTAAACCCCGTTCCCTTAGGTACGATACTCTGGAATACTTCCAGTTTCTTTATTACCTCGATCACGTGCACTTGCGTGTAGCAAAAAGCACCGATCAAAAGGTGAAGAGACATGTAAAAATAATTCGTGGTATCTTGATAGTGGTGCAAGCAATCACATGTGTGGAAGTAAATCAATGTTCGTGGAACTTGATGAATCCGTTAGTGGAAATATCGTGGCAAAGAGAATTCTTTGTTACCTCAAAGGTACGCTTGACGATGGATTATTTTGTTCATCATCTAAAGAATTCAAGCTTGAAGGTTACTATGGTAGTGATTAGGCTGGAGATCTTAATGATCGGAAAAGTACAAGTGGATATGTGTTCTTTATTGGTAACACATCTTTTACTTGGAGTTCTAAGAAATAACCTATTGTGACATTATCTACTTGTGAGGCAGAATATGTTGCTGCAGCATCATATATTTGTCACGCATTTTGGTTGAGAAATTTACTTCAAGCAGTTGGAATTTTGCAAGAGGATGCAACTGTGATCCATGTGGATAATAAGTCAACAATTGTTCTAGCTAAAAGTCTAGTGTTCTATGATCGAAGTAAGAACATTGATACAAGATTTCATTTTATCAGAGATTGCATTTCAAGAAAGGAGATTCAAGTTGAATATGTGAAGATAGAAGATCAAATTGCAAATATTTTCACAAAGCCACTCAAGGTTGATGTGTTTAACAAGTTGAGAACCTTGCTTGGAGTTTTAAGAAAAATATGTTTAAGGGAAGATGTTGAAAGTTAAGCATATTTTTTAATGGTAAGTTATACACATTCATGAGTTATAGTTTAATTAAGTATGTTAATGTATTTAGAAGTTTTTGGATAGGAGTTAAGAACGTTTTTGTATTTTAATTGGTTGTTTAGGATAAGTTAGTATGAGAGTTATATATGTTCATAAAGGTAAGTAAGTTATTCATGAAATTAAGTATAGGATGGGAGATATAATATCTAGATTTTTCATGAGTCCTATAAATAAGATGTCTTGGTATGTGTTGTAATATCAAGTAAGTGGAGAAGAAGAAAATAAAAGTGAATTTGAGAGAAAAGTGTGAACCAAGTTTGTAGCTTCTTGCATAGTTTTCTCAATACAAGTGAATTATTTTTCTCAAATATTCCTAGTTTGATTATTTATTTGTGAGTGTCCATCACATGCTTCCAACAATTTAAATGTTGTTACTCTTAAATATTTGAGTAAGAACAGTGTGATTTATGTATCAAAATGGAAGAAAGCTGAGAGTGTTTGTCAAATTTGTCAAATGAGTAAGAGTTGTAAGTTGCCATTTTCTTTAAATAACAAGTCAAGCATGTTCCTTTTAATAAAATTCATTGTGACTTATGTGGTCATGCATCTATTTTATCTTGTCAAACTTTAAGTATTATGCTAGTCTTGTAGATGATCATACTAGGTTTACTTGGATATTTCCTTTAAAATAAAAATCTGAGTTCCTAGATCGCTTTATCAAGTTTCAGAAAATGATTGAAACTCAATTTGAGAAAAAGATTAAAGTTTTTCAATCTGATGGAGGAGGTGAGTTCACCTCTTTAAAATTCAAGAGTCTTTTAAAAGAAAATGGGATAACCCATCAAATGTCTTGCTCTCACACACCTAAACAAAATGGTATAGTTGAAAGGAAACATAGGCATATAGTAGAGACAGGTTTGGCTCTAATGTTTCAATCAAATATTCCCCTCAAGTATTGGGTTGATACTTTTCTAACTGCTACGTTTCTAATAAATAGAATGCCTACTAAGTCCTTTGAAATGAAAAGTCCTTTTGTGAAACTTTACACTTGCAACCAGAGTACAATAGCTTAAGAGTGTTCAGACGTAGATGTTATCATTATTTAAGATATCAAGCTAGGAATAAATTTCACAAAAAGACATATCCTTGTGTCTTTGTTGGTTATAGTCCTTCATATAAGGGATATAAGTGGTTAGATCCTACTACAAATTGTATTTATATTAGTTGGCATGTCATTTTTTATGAGGATACCATGCCTTTTGTGGTACACACAACACACACTTCACACAAACCAAATTCTTTGGATATTACTACATTGTAGATATAGAGAGGTGGAAAATGCCAAACCAATTGAGTCAAGATTAGAATCAAGGGACCACTCTAGATAGAGTTTCTACCAATCACATTGTGCCCTTGTTCTATTTAGATGATATTGAGGATAGCAGCAACAAAATCTCCAACGACCCTCAAGACAAATGACAATTGCCTCTTCATAGTGGATCCACAGCAAGCTCGTATTCAGAACGAAGAACTAACCTTGATGAAAAATCTAGTTCACAATATGACCACATAAGCCACGGATCAAATAGATAAGGTTGCACAGACCATAAATTCAGCAGTAGTTCCCGAGAGGATTGAATGGTTTCTGCAGCAATTTCAAACACAACAGACTCCCAAATGAGCCTTCTAAACCCTTGACTCAATTTGAATTACTTTCATTACTTGATATTAGTAACTCTCGACCTATACACTTACCTTCTAAAACATTTGCAGGATAGCCAAACACTCAAACCAACAAGCTTTTAAGTCAAACAATACATGAACCTGCTGGTCAAATAGCCTCACAACAACTGCAACAATGACATTCCACCACAGCAACTACATATCAATACTCCTCTCACTTTATGGTAACTAGACTAAAGCTCAGGCATCAAAATAGCTAAAAAGAGAAGGAACAACTCAAGACATTTTTAGCAGCGACCACGTCAGCCGAACCAAAGATTTTTCGAAGTGCTCTTAAGAGTAATACGGAAACAGGCCATGGAGGATGAGATCAAGGCACTACATGACAACAATACATGGGATCTGGTTCCCAAACCACCCAACACAAATATTGTGGGCTCAAAATGGATCTTTAAGACAAAATTCAATGAAGATGGATTAATGAAAAGGCACAAGGCTACTTTCAAGTAGGACTTGATTATGAAGAAACGTTGAGCCCCGTCATCAAACCTACAACAATTCGATTGGTTCTTGCAATTCCAGCATCCTACAACTGGTCCCTCAAGCAACTCGATGTCAAGAATGCTTTTTTACATGGACACCTCAAGGAAAATGTTTACATGTCTCAACCTCTAGATTTTTTTGACCCTAACCTTCCTAACCATGTATGCACGTTAAAGAAATCACTTTATGAACCTAAGAAAACCACTAGAGCATGGTTTGATAGACTCTCACTCTTTCTTATTCACATGGGCTTTACTTGTAGCAAATCGGACTCATCTTTGTTCATTCTTCAAAAAAATAGTACTATAGTGCTAATGCTCATCTCTGTGGATGATATCATCCTTACAAGAAAAGACTCTCTCAATATAAAACTAGTTACTAACTTGAGTGAAGGATTTAGGTATCGTACATTACTTTTTAGGTATTGAGGTGCACCATGTCCTGAATGGTTTTCACATCACACAAAGCAAGTATACAAAGGATATCTTACTAAAAGCAAAAATGTTGGAAGCCTCACCTATTTCAACTCCTATAGCAACTAGTAAGAACAAATGCCAACATGAGGAAGAACCAGTAGACTCTCACACTTATAGAAGTCTAGTTGGGTGTTAGCCTTTAGAATAAAAGTTTTTAGGGTGTATTAGTGAGATTTTTATGGCATGAAAATACTATTTTAGGCATTTTTGTACTGAGGAATCTCCATGAATAGGTGTTTTAGTTGTTTAGTGTTCCAAGTATGTGAAAAGCACCTTTAAGTCACTGAATGTATGATTATACTGATTTGTATCTATTTGTGGCTTGTGTAGATCATTACTAATGTCTAAAAAATTGGCTAAGTGTAAAAATCCAGCCTGATATGCTAGGGCTTTGCAGTTGTTGAAGGATCAAGCCAGTTGGAGCATGTGCTATGCACCTGCTGAAGCATCAGCTAAGGTAGAGCATTTACCTGGTCTCAGTTTATACAAGAAGCACGTGGGAACTATTTTATTAAATGAGGTGGACAAATTATGATAGGTGTGCTGAGTTGAGCCAATGAGAGATTGCCATTGGCATTCAAATGTCCACTCAGCCATTATTTTGATGAGGGAAGAGATATAAAGGCCTTGCTTTGCCGTTTTAGAAGGGGAGTTTGGAGATGAGACAATTTTGGGAGAGGATTTTGAGAAGGAAAAGAATATCCACTTTTTGGAGGTGATCTACTTCTGGAAAGGATATGAATCTGCTGTAAAGAAGCTACCCAACATCTCTTCCTTGTCCATGTTTTCTCCTAGTTCTTTGTAGTATTTTTTAATTCTAGCATTTTATATTGTAGAGAGGTTTTAGAATGTGGTATAAGGCTTTCCTTACTGTTTTGTTGTTATCATTTCTTTTAAATATGAACTAATCACCCCTTAAGTGAGGGATTAGGAAATTTTATGTTGATTCAAGCTTATTGAAATAGCAAAGACTTGCATATTCCGCACTCTTATGTCATGTGTGCTTACTGTTAGCTTGGATTTGTTTGGCCAACTTGTCTTAGCTGTGTTTATTCTAACTTTGAGAAAGGAAAGGATAAGCTGATTGCATGACATAGAATTAGTTCTGATTAGGAGCATGCTCTAAGGTAATTGGGGACACCAGGGATAATAACTCACCTAATGTTTGCAATTAAGGGCTTAAATTCAGAGGTTAATGGAAGTTAATCACTATTTCTTTGAGAATTCTGGAAAGTATTCGTGAGTTAGCTGCATTGAGTGTTGAAGCATGTTCTATGCTATAGCATTTTGTTTGATGAAGCATAATTTCATCCTTAATCTTGGCCCCTCTTTACAGTATTTGTTTAATTCCATTTCATTTTATGTGTTTCAGTTTCTCAAGCATTTCAACACCATTCTTTTTAATCTTGTTCCTTTAGGCTTTGAATTTCCTTGCACATATCAGTTGGTTACTTGTCACCTCACTAATTTTAATTTAACCATTGTGGAATTCAATTAACTAATCCCTGATGAGAACGATAAAAAAATGTACTTATCACTTACTGCACTAGACTATGTATACTTGCACATTATTAGTGTTTTTATTGAAAAATTCCACTCACTCTGCTAGGCAACAAGTTTTTGGCATCGTTGCCGAAGATTAGTGAGAATATATATATATTGCTGTGTTTAAGTTGTTTTTAGTGATTTTGAGCATAAGGACAAAATAGACTAAAGCTGATTTTCTTCATTCAGGTACATTGGTTGTGTATGAACGAACATCCTGGGTTAGAGTTCATTTTATATCCTAAAATAAAAATGACTTTTAGGAGGAGATTGAGAGATCAAAGAGATGCTATGGAAGATCAACAACTTCCTAGAGATCCTTTAGTTCAACAATTACATAACCCTGAGAATAGACAACAGCCAAATCCTGAGATTAATAGGCCAACTTTAGTAGTTAATCAAGTTATGGTCCCTACCAATGCTATTATTCTAGCAGATGATGGGGAGAGAGTTATTATAACTTATGCCAATCCCTTGGTTGATGAGCTAAATCCTGGGATAGTGAGACTTGAAATAGATGCCCCATCCTTTGATCTAAAAGCAGTGATGTTCCAAATGCTACAAACAATAGGGAAATTTCATGGATTAGCCACAGAAGACCATCACTTACACCTAAGATCCTTTTTAGGGGTTAGTGATTCCTTTATGTTGCCAGTGGTATCTAAAGAGTCTTTAAGATTTGGTTTATTCCCTTATTCCCTTAGGGATGGAGAAGACTTGGTTGGATTCATTACCACCTGGAGCCATTGATTCATGGACCACTTTAGCTGAGAAATTCCTTATTAAGTACTTTCCACCCACCAAAAATGCCAGACTTAGGAATGACATGGTAGCTTTCTAGCAATTTGATGATGATACAATGAGTAAGGCATGGGAACGGTTAAAAGAATTGCTAAGAAGATGTCCCCATCATGAACTCCCTCATTGCATTCAAATGAAGACTTTTTACCATGGATTGAATACAACCACCAGCAGGTTGTAGATGCTTCTACTAATGGAGCCCTTCTATTTAAAAAATACAATGAGACTTTTGAAATCCTTGAGAGAATATCCTTAAATAATTGCCAATGGGCTGATGCAAAAAGTAATCCATGTAAGAAAAATAAGGGAGTGTTAGAATTGGATGCTTTAACTACTCTTAATGCTTAGATGGCTACTATGATTAGTATGCTTAAGACCTTAACTGTGGGAAATGTAGCTAAAACCTCCTCTCCTGTACATAACGTGATTGATAATTCTTATTTATGAGGATTATTTAACCCTAAACTAAGTTATTTTTGTTATTTTTGTATGCTTTATTGATTACCAAGCAAGCTAAAAATAACATTTTAAATAAATTCATTCAAGCTTGTTGGAATATGATAAAAGAAGGAATTAAGTGAAAAGATGCAAGAAAGTTGGCTTCAGTTGAGTTTTTGTGCAGATTTGAAGAAGTGAAGAAATTGCAAATGAAATGCAATTGCATTTCCTTGGGAAGGCAAGGTGAAGAACAAAGAAGAAGAATGCAATTGCAATGCAATTGCATTCTCTGGACTTACAAATCAATTACAGAAATCACGGGAAATCACCTCAATTAATGGAAATTACTTGATTTATGAGAGAATTTACAGCCAAATCTCGTGCTCAATCATTTACCCACGAATTAAGGAGCCCAAGATGGAAGAAGAAGCCTTGGAATCTCTATAAAAGGGAGGAAGAATGAAGAAGAAAGGACGAATTTTTCAGACTCTGTTTTTTTTGGGTTTTTACATTCTATTTTTCTGGGTTCTTTTTCTTCTGGTTTTTCTTTATTACAGTGGCAGCAAGTGGATGATTTCTATTGTTTTCAGCATTTCATTCTTGTAGTTTCGCTCGATTAAATTCTGAGTTTGATCTATCTTCAACAATTTTCAGTTTCTGCATTTTGTTTTGCGATTTTCTCTGTTTTCCTAGTCTTCGAACAACAGTTATTTCAATTTCAACTCTCTGTTTTTCTGTCATTAGTTTATGCTTCGGGTTGGATATTGAGTTAGTCTAGGTTGAAATTCCATTTCCTTTTGTGGCAGAATTGAATGTATAATTGAATTCTGGAGTTTAATTTCCTTTTTTTTTTATATTCAGGCTTTGTCACTACCATTTTATTTTTCACTAAGGTTGTAATTTCCAGTTTATGCAATTCTGACTTTAAATTAGAAATTCCAGCATTGTTACCAATTTCTTTATGGACATTCCTAATTGATACTTCAATTCGGTTTGCTTTAAGATTAATTTCCTCATTTCATTGTATTAATTATGAATCTTATGGCAAGTAAATTTTGGTTTTTCATTTCTTCCATAATGAGCTAAATTTTCTTTAGGGGTTCAAGTTGATGAAGGCCCTAAGGAAAAATGTAAAAGCTCTAAAGCATAACCAATCTAGCTAGCATGTGAACTTAGTTTGCTTTTGTTGAGTTTAGATTTGGGTAAACCTAGTCGGCCAACTAGTGATTGCTTGTCAAGCTTGAACTTAATATCGAAAGAGTTAAGGGAAAGTCGATGTCACAAAAGCAATGGAGGAAAAGGCTTAGAAATAAGTTCTGAACATCGACCCTAGACATAGGGTGAGATTCCAAAACCACTAGAGTTGTGTACGAAAGTATCTAAGTTAGATTAGCCATAGACATATAGGTTTAATCACTAAGTCTCCTAAAGATTTTGAATCAAAATTGAATAGGAGTTGAACTCGGTTTACTTAGTCTTCACATGTTTAGTCAAGATTGCAATCGCATTTGAATAGTATTTTTCCAAAGGTGCTTGAATCACTTGAATCCCTATTTTAACTCATTGATTTTTCACTCACTCTTGTTAACAAACAAATACCTATTATTTTTACACCATTGGTTACCGCAATTGCAATTTGCAAAAAAAAATTGTGTCATCTCAGTAAATTTTGTTAAAACCCGTTCCCTTGGGTACGATACTCTGGAGTACTTCCAGTTTCTTTATTACTTCGATCACGTGCACTTGCGTGTTGTAGCGAATAGCATCGATCAGTGATGAAGGGCTTGTCGAAGGCTCTTATCAGATTAATTTATAAACCGGACCTCTAAATATTTGGCAATAATAGTTGCCAGGGTCATCCACATGGATTGGAGTTCTTAGATTAATTAAGTATCGTACTTAATTATGCTCAATTTTATTTAGAGAAACAAACTCTTGGAGTCAAGGGGAAATAAAATCTAAACTAATATGTACATGTTGTGGAGTCCAATTTTGAGAAACATGCACGGTTGATTACCTTAAGCTCAACTTGAATTTATTGGTAACTTGATTTTATACTAACAATCTTAAGCCAAGAATTTCTAGATAATCAATTGACTCTCTCAAGCCCAATTGAACTCATGCATTGCAACAAATCAACCTCTCGGTCTATTTCTATCACTAAACATGACATTAAGTTCTTCTCTTAAGGCTTCTAAAATTAATCTACTCACTCTCGTGCAATAGATTAAACCTAGTCATGCATCTAATGTTCTATAACCAAATTTACTCTCTCAAGCTAAATTTAGTTAAACATGCAAAATCATGGCCAAAGGTTAAGACAATAAAGAGATGCATAAAAGATGTCAATATATAAATCAAACTAAAATCAACCAAGTCTTACACAAACACAACTCTTACATGTGCCAATCTCTTCACTCGCCTAGGCACTATTTCTAGCGCCTAGGCCCTACAAACTGGGAGGTGAAAAAAGACATGTTTCAACACCTAGGCACTATGGTCAAACCCTAAAATATAAAATCCATCAATTCATATATGCGAAAGAACTTAAAAAGGGGATTTCTTTAAGGAGGAGGGCAAAAACACGAAAGGGAAAGCATTGGTGAATCATAAAGGCTCAAGAGATCACTTGGATTATTTCGTAGTTCTAATTTAAATGATGTTTTTCCCCTTATATGTGATACAAGTGAAGAGTGATAGCTGATAATTTTGGGCATGAAAAAGTGAGGTATATGACAGAGAATTTAGGTAGCCATTGTTGTGCGTACTTATAGAGTCTTAAGAGATTTGAATAATTTATTTGGAGTAATTTTTTTTGTTGGAAAATAGAGAGGAATTATTATGTTGCGTATGTGAGTATCGCATTATAATGTTAAGCACATTTGGTAGAGCTTGATGGTTGCATAAGACTGAACATAGTTTCAAGTTTAATTTGGGGTGAAACTAATATAAATCTTCAGTGTCATTTTTTGTCTCTTTATTTGTTTATATTAACTGTGTTCTACTTTATCCTACAAAAAGGAAATTCTTTGGTTCCAAGTTAGGAACACCCGTAAATTCCTGAACGCTTTAAAATTTTAGCCCTTTATAATATATGTTTTGCAAAAGTTATGTATACTACTAGTTAAAATGTATTTCATAGCTTGAGATTAAATGAAAGCACAACTAGAAAACTAGAGACTAGTTCGAAAACAACCAACAATAACACAAAAAGGCTAGAAATAGCCAACAAGATAGAGAGATTTTGATAACATAAACTAATGCTCATAGCCCCAAAGGGATGAACACAAAAGAAAAAGCAATTACCCAAGTCTCCAATTAGGCAACAAAAGTTGAAAAAAAAAAACATTGAAAACATTACCAAAGAGAGAAACGAAATGCCATCTAAATAAGAGATAGATAAATAGGATATACTACCCTTTTTTCCAACTTCTTTTATTGACTCTTGGATAGAACCTTAGTGGATGCCCACTTAATATTAAAATCACACTCTTACTAAGTCTTTAGTTTTAGTTGAAAGCATGCTTTCAGTATGGCCTCTGGTCCATATAATTGCCTGCGGGATCATAGTTGCAGGTGATGAAAGTACCGCCATTGTTGCAACTAACTTTTGCACATCCAACTCTTACGGAGTTCTTCCACACCACTTGAGTGTAGTGATGACACTCGTTGCCAACGCATGAGTTGGAGGCATAATCATAAAATTGTTTCTCATCCACCCACATTTGAACTGCATTGGTGCCTGACAAGTCAGCCGAGCTCCATGCAAGATTTTCCCCATAAGGACCGTTAGAGTGCACCATCTGACAGTCGTTTATGTGTTGGTTGGCATACTGTCGAGCATAGTTTGCCACGCTTTCATCCCACTGGATGGGTCCGACGCCAACTTGGACACGAGCCGCATTGTGGGCATCAACAAAGTCCTGAGGCAAGTCTTGAGCGAGAGAGAAGGGGAACATGAGGGAAGAACTCAAAACACAAAGGAGAGAGAAGGAGACCTTGAGGAGAGTCATTTTAGTTTAAGAGTTAGAAAATGCTGAGAAATTTGTGTGGAAAATTAGAATTGACATCGTTGCTATTTATAAGAATGGAAATGTAGAAAATTATGCAGAAATAGTGAGAATAGCTGAGTAGATTGTTCAAAAGCAGGCCAAAACAAAAGGAGTCATCAAGACTTTGCACATGGCCTTTACTTGGATGCTTCCTTAGCTTCTTACATCAAAGATTACTCCTGTGTTCATATTAGCCAAGCCAACTAATTATGTTAGTAAAACGAGTATCACACCTTTCCTTTTTTCCTTTTTTTTTTTTTTTTTTTTTTTTTTTTCCATTTTTTTCGAGAAGTTTTATAAATCTTTTAAAAAAATTTGACCTTCATATTTTAGGTTTTAGTTTACGGAGTTAGGGTCTATTTGAAATAACTATCAAAGTGCTTAAAACATTTTTAACACTAAAAACCATTTTTTAAGCATTTGAAAAATAATTCTAAACAAGCTCTTAATTTATATGTGGAAATCATATTTGTTGGCTATCAATGTAATTGGTTTATTTAGTGCAACATAGGGTTTCTTGTAGAGCTCTGATACTATTTTAAGTAGTTTTAATGCATGGCAAATAGAGATGGTATATTTGCAAAATTGATAATAGTGATAATAGTGAATGGATTATACATTGAAGTTAGTGAATCAACAATATTAATGAGTAAGTGAATTCAGTATATAAAATTTGAAATTTGGAGGATAAATAAGTAAAAGATAATGCCAAACTAAGCATAACTGAGCGGTAATTGACATGTATCATCGACTAAGAGGTCAAAAGTTCAAATCCCCCACCTAAATATTGTTTAACTTAAAAAAAGTAAAAGACAATACGTTCAAATCTGGCAAATTTCAGATTCAACCATTCTGGCAATATCATCAAATTATACTTTAGCCATTTTCTGATCATTTCTATAATTTTTAAAATCGAGTCAAAACATTTGAGAGCTACATTTGAGGTTTTTTGTCAGCTGAATTTGTGTCTAGGTTAAGTATTTTCATAGTTCAATTTTAGAGTTTTTTGTTTTGTTTTTGTTTTTTTTATATGGATTGTGAGTGTTTGATTTTGATATCATTAGTTGATTTTAAATAATTTTCTAAGTTGATTTTGATTTTTTTTTAAGTTCAACATGTTGATTTTGAATATTATAGCATTTAAAAATTGAATTGAAAAAATACTAATATTAGTTTCAAATTTTATTTAAAAATTATGTAGGGGCATTTTTTAAAATAAATGTAAAGGTAGACATTTATGTAAATGAAATTATTCTTAATATAATTTAATGGATCAAACATCTATTAACATCTCAAAAGTTGATGGTTTATTTTTCAGCCTTGCGATTGTTGAATTAGAAAAAATATATATATATATTTATGTAAATGGTGTTGTTACCAAAAAAAAAAAAAAAAGGTTATAAATGTGGTTTAGTTATTAGGAAAAAAAAACAAAAGAAAAGAAAAATCCTTAACAAATATATGCACTTTAAAAGATGACTGAAGTCCAAACGTGAAAACTGAGAAATGGTTGATCTTTTAATCAGGCAAGACTTGGGAGTCAGGTCTTCCCAACAACACTGCGAGATTGCCTGTGAGAATTAGAAAAGAGTATATAAGATAGACTTTAAAGAGAGACCACAAAAAGAAAAAAAGAAAAAAAAATTATGAGTTCTTCTTTCATCCATCGAACACTTTAAGCCTAATAAGTCTATGGTTGAAAAAAGACATACTTGGATACCAAAGCTTCGGTTCCACGTGGTTCGTGTTTCTCATTGTCTATTTTCTATCTTGTATGTTTTAAAAAAAGAATTGATAATTGTTTCTATTTTTTGATGAAAAATTAAAGAAAATACACTTGGTAATCATTTATTGTTCTTGTTGTCTAGAATTTAAAAAGAGAAAATCCATTTTTATCCTCTTTTTTTTTAAGTATAATTAGCTACATTATTATTTTGGAGAAAACAACTCAAGTTTATCTCTATATGCATAACAAAGTGCATCAATTTATACTTTAAACTTTCAATTTCATCAAATTGACCGACCTAGATTGTTTAAGTGTTGAAATTTTTATCATAAACTTATAAGTGTTAAAAAGTAATCTTATGCATATTTGATGTATTTTAAAACATATATTTCATATGAATTTTAGAGGACTTTAGAGAAAAGTGACCGTAAATCTCCAATTCTGTTGAAATTTGTGAACTTTGGAATACTCAATTAGTGGTCGATCTTGTCCATTAATCCATCTTAATTATTGTGCAAAGCTTATTTAGGCTAAAATTAGTGAGTTTTGAGAGATTATTACTTGTGTTTAAAACTAGTAGTTGGATTAATTTAGGAAAAATTGAATTGATGATAACAATTGGAACACTTGTTTATATCGGAGAGTTCAACTTAATCAATATGAAAATTTAGGGTGAAAATTGATATACACACAACATGTGCTAATTGAATATTTGTTTTCTCTAAAATTAATTGACTGACAAAAAATGTTAAGAAATTCCTGACTTTCTTGATAATCCAAACTGTCACAAAATATAGGATCATATGCCATTGCACAAAAGAAAGCAAAAAAGAAATAAGATATCCTAATATAACTTCCTGTTAGGAAAAAGAGATCAAAAGGGTTACTGATTTCAAACGGAATTTTGCAAGGCAGGAAGTTACCGACGGCAAAGGACTTTTACAAGGCTGGCAAGTCACCGATGGTTAGGTAATATTGATTTGCTTATGTGTTTCTGCTGTCTTTGAGTTGAAATGTTGTTATATTGCTGTCATTTTTTTTAAGAGTACAACAAATGTGTGAGCTATTGGAATTTGAACCTCCGACTTTAAGGGAAGCATGCAGTACATGCCCATTACTGCTGAGCTTTACTCACTATGACGTACTTACTATTGTAAGTTGTCTATCTACGGTCAACTTTTCCATTCTCCTTAATGGTAAGCCTAGGGGAAAATTTTGGGCTAATAGAGGCATTAGACAAGGGGATCCTATGTCTCCTTTTCTATTTGTGATTGCTATGGATTATCTATCTCGCCTTTTGACAGATGCACAAGATAAAAATTTGATTCAAGGCTTTACTATGCGTAACAGTCCAGTACATGTCACCCATCTACTCTTTGCGGATGATATTTTGTTATTCTCCAGTGCTGACTTTACTAAATTGAGGAATTTGTTCTTTCTAATCAAATCTTTCGAATGTGCCTCTGGTTTGAGTTTCAATTTACTGAAATCCTCTATCTCTGGCATCAACCTATTGCCCTCTGAACTTCAAGAAGCGACCCAGATTTGGGGTTGTAAATCTGAAAATCTTCCTATCAATTACCTTGGAATGCCCCTTGGTGGTAACCCAAAGCTCCCTGCTTTCTGGGAACATATTGTTGAGAAGATTCACCTGAAGCTCGACAAGTGGCAATATTCTTATATATCTAAAGGAGGGAGGCTCACTCTGGTGCAATCAGTCCTTAGCAATCTCCCAACTTATTTTCTTTCTGTCTTTAAAGCACCAAGCTCCATCTACAAGCGTATTGAAAAAATCATAAGGGATTTTCTTTGGGAGGGTATCAACGCTAAAGGCGGTTCTCATCTAGTCCGTTGGGACATTGCCACTTTGCCCAAAGTTAAAGGTGGTCTTGGAATTGGTAGATTAAAAGATACCAACTTTGCGCTTCTTAGTAAATGGATTTGGCGATACTTCAATGAAGCTGATAGCCTTTGGAAGAATATAGTGGACGCAAAATATATGATTGTTATCCCGGGTAGTCTTCCTTTTAAATGCAAGTTTGGCAGCGCAAAAGCTCCTTGGCATCACATTATGAAATTGAGCACCTCTGTAATGAACCAACTCCGATGGGATATCTCTAGTGGAAAAAACACCCTTTTTTGGTTCCACAATTGGACATACCAAGGATGCTTATACCTTCGATACCCTCGCTTTTTTGCTATGGCTTCCAATAAGCTTTTGACTGTTCAGGAAGCTTGGAATTGTACTTTAGGTTCTTGGCATTTTTTCCCCAGAAGACCTTTGTTAGAGAGAGAAGTATTGCTATGGACCTTATATCGGAAGGTTGGTCTCACCCTTTGACCATAAATGACGAAGATCGCCTTTTTTGGAGTTTTGATGCAAAGGTTCTTTCTCTATCAAATCAGTGAAGCTTCGCCTCTCTGCCGATCGAACCCATACTTCCTCTGCCATAGACAACAAGCTTTGGTCAACTCTCTACCCGAAAAAGTGTAAGTTCTTTCTTTGGACCCTTATGCACAGAGGATTGAATACAACAGATAAGCTACAGCTTCGTTATTCTTCCTATTGCCTAAGTCTAAACTGGTGTATCCTCTGCCAACGGGATTATGAATCTATAGATCACATATTCAATCAGTGCTCCTTTACAGCAAATCTTTGGCAGATCCTTCAACAACACTCCCGTGTTCCTCATCCTCAAGCGGCTAGAATTGAAGATTTTGTCAGGGGAGGTATTACAGTTCCTCTAATCTCTGCCCGTACTATTCTGTGGTCTAATATTTTTGGTGCGACCCTTTGGAACATCTAGCTTGAACGCAATGCTCGCCTCTTCAATGGCAAGATTCAGGCGTCCTATTCTCTGTGAGAAGATATCATTATGAATGTCGCATCTTGGAGCTCCAAATCTAAGTCTTTTTGTAACTACGATACTGCTTCCATAGCTTTAAATTGGAAAGCTTTCGCCTAACCCGCTCCCTTTGTATGTTACTCACATACTTTCAATGAAGTATCCTTTTCTAAAAAAAAACTATTGTTGTCATTGAATTGTAGTAGGGGTAACAAGAAGAATAATGACAAAAATTAAATAGGCGTTTTAAAAAATGTCAATTTTTTTCCTTGAAAAATGGCCAAACATTCTTCTTCCATTTTTAAATAGAATTATTAAATGTCGAAAATGCCCTCTAATGAAATTTGAAATGAAAGATACTATAATTTTCCTATAATTAATTCAAATCTAAAATTCAAAATCTCAACAACCGTATCTTCTACCGAATATCTTAAATCAAAAACTAATTATGTATTTTAAAATGAAAAATACATAATAATTAAAATCATAACTAAATAATGAATTAACTTAATTAGAAAGATAATTTAATGGGCATTTTACTATGGATAAACAACAAATTACAAATAAATTGAATTTGACCTAAAAAGATCTAAGCAAGCTTATGGAAACATAAAGAACTTAAACACAAATACATGGTATTCGTAGACAATAGAAACCACTCAGTGACCCTAAATACACCACCCAAGGCATAATAATTACTAACAATTGAATGCACTTATACACTACCTCGTATATTGATTGATTTAGCCGTATGGAAGGGGTGAAAATACACTTTGAACTTTGAAGCTTCATCTTCTATTCCACATTTATTTGGGGTTTGAAAATCGGCTTGGCTCTTTGCAAATGTCTCTATTCCACTAAAATCAACTGGAGATTCCGGCTTGTTTAAGGTATTTGTTTGCGAAAATCTCAATTTGTACTGTAAATTCCAAAAAAGTGTAAATATGAGATTAACGAATTAAATCAACATTAACATTGCTCCATGCATATAGCGTATTCCTGTAGAATTACTGTGTATTAAAAAAAACAGTAGAATCATACATAAAGGAGAAAGTACCGTGTACTCAAAAAGTGAAAAATGATTTAAAGTTCTCCATGCATACACACTTCCCTTGCAAAAGTCCAATCAAAGTAAGTAGAGACTTAATCAAAGTGAAATTTTAATGAATTTTAGAAAAACTTGCAATTTAGTGAATGCAAATAAATACCTTATATTTGCAAACTATTGAAAACCCTCTGGGTTAGAATTCACCTAAAATTCAAAACAAAAAGCATAAAATTTTATCACGTGATATGCACGTTTCGTTTTAAAATGCCCTTAAATCGTGAATTATAGAGTAATTAAAACAAATCTCGAATGGAAATCAAACTAACCGAAATCTCATAAATCAAGGGATCATTCATAACAGAAAATCAAAATAACAACATAATTAAATATGTATCCAATCATTTAACCTTCATAATTTTGAAGATGACACAATTGTAAAAAATATACTTTACACATAGCAAAGATATTTTAATGGATTTTAGAAAAACTTGTAATTTAGTGAATGCAAATACCTTGTATTCACAACACACTGAAAAACCCATTGCGTTGGAATTCACCTAACATTTAAAACAAAGTAGAAAAAAGTGTCAAATAAAAACCTGCAACAATCAAATCAAATTAAAACCTACATCTTCCACGCAACTTCATCGTTAAACATGCACCTCACTAAACATGCTATTGATTATCACTAAAAATGCCACTCAACAATAATATTTTAATGGACATTAGAAAAACTTTTAGCGAACGCAAATACTTTGTATTTGCTAGCATTACATTGTATACGCAACACACTGAAAAATCCACTGTGCCATTGGAATTCACCTAACATTCAAATACAAAGTAGAAAGAAGTGTCAACAAAAAAACCTGCAACAATCAAATCAAATTAAAATCCTACATCTTGCATGCAACATCATCATTAAACACGCAACCCAGTAAACACGTACACTATTGACTAGCACTAAAAACACCACCCAACAATAATATTTTAATTGACATTAGAAAAACTTTTCAGTGAACGTAAATACAAGGTAGCTAGCAATACCATACATGATATTTGCAAACACTTGATAGGAAGTTGAATTGCCCGCCAAATCATCACTGTTATTTCTGCCTTCTATTTCAGCTCCAAAGTCATCTAATTTATAAAGTGCGAGGAGGGTGGTAGATGAAGATTTATAGAGGAAGTAATGACATGACCAAAATGGAGAGAGAGAGGGAGA
Organism: Trichosanthes truncata; assembly: GCA_033996785.1. Classification (NCBI taxonomy): domain Eukaryota; kingdom Viridiplantae; phylum Streptophyta; class Magnoliopsida; order Cucurbitales; family Cucurbitaceae; genus Trichosanthes; species Trichosanthes truncata. The sequence continues at coordinate 43,322,648 of JAWPNB010000010.1, forward strand.
AAGAGTGAGGTGATTGATTTCTTTCTTTGTTGTGTAGAAGGCAGATTGAGTTTCTTCCTCGCAATTGTTTTGTTATGCATTTTTTGTGTACGAGTGGTTGTTCCTTGGAGTTTCATTACAAGCTTTCGAACCGACTCAGATGATCTTTTTGTTTTCTTTACTCTTTTAAATAAAACTTTCGAGAAATATTTCATATATCAAGCAAATAGCACCAGTCTCAATCAATCCCTAAATCAAATCAAATTCAGTTCCTTCTACATCCATCTTCATCACTATAAAATCCTTCTCAATTGCAGGATTTATCAACCAGTCCACAAAATCAAAGCCTTGAATCTCAATTGAAAGCCCCGTCGATGTTACCGCAAGTTGAATCCTACCTATTCTCCTCCCCTTATCTTGGACGTTCTGACCCTTCTTTGAACTATATTGTTCCTGAAAGATTTTATGTCACACCCCCTCCCGAACCACCTGCTATCTTAGCCCGGAAGATGGCGTGAAGCCAACAGGCATCGTTTCACTACTTAACGATACCTATGACCCTTTTAACTTCTGATAAACAATCCATACCTGTATACGAGATACTATACATATCACACAGTAGAAACTAGGAATCTTATTACACATACCTACGGGGCGGTTCTGGTTAAACCTAACTTGAACAAGCCAAACACGACCAGACGTGCTTTATACACCCAAGATCACTATTTCCATATACAACATAACTACACATCCCTATTAAGTTATGTACAATACGAGCAGACTTGCTATACTACCCCATCCACATACAAAATATCAGACTCGTAGAGCGTTCAGCAGGCTGTGGCAGGATCTCAGGCACCGGGAGCTCGATCTCTACCTGAAAAGTTGGAAAATATTGAAAGAATGAGCTGGGAAGCTCAGTGAGTGACTGAGTTTAAAACTATTAACTCGTAAATCATAACATATAACACCAATAGCTTTTACAGAAGTCCAGCGAGTGTGTCAAAAATATTAACCATTTTAAACATATGACAAATTAGTTGTGTAAGACTCGCCCAGTACAATCAATGTTCATTCTACGATGTAGTGGGGCCCGCCCAGCACTCCCATCGTCTTTGTCGTAGTGGGGCTCGCCCAGCACTCACGACAGCATTGTTGTCACGGAGTACACTCAACGTCGACAACAGAAAATGACCTGTGTGCACACGGTACTATACAACCTCGGGCTCAGTATCTCAACCATTAACTAATTCAGGTCTCAGAGAAACACATGAAAACCTTTAACAGTTCTTGCTAACACATGTAGACTTGGAATTAAGGTATTTCTTCTAGTTTCAGGAAAAACTGGTAAACATATGCTCACAACAAACAATTTAAATCATTTTTAGGAAACCATATATGCTTATGAACACGTGCTCAAGAGACCATAAATCTTTAAGCTACATCATTCTTAGGAAGTCTTTTCTTTTCATGAACACAAGTTCAAACATAGAATTTATTTTCAGAATTCATTTTGTCACTCACAGCGTTAATATTAGATTCTCGGTCCGTAAACTTGTCCTATTTCTTCTTGGCCTGCCAAACAACACAAAACCAAGTATTAGAATCTCGGCCTCATGAATTTAAGGTTTAGGATTGCAAAAACCCTCCCATCTATTTCCTGCACTTTACAGATTTTATACCCTAAACTCACACACCTATAACTTTTCCATTACTTGCTCAAAAATGATGTTATTTATACCAAACTCTTCCTTTTTGAACCCTCTAAAACTTATCTGAAGGAGTGAAATCGAAATTCCTAAAGTATGTGTCTATAACTACCTTGAAAGTCATTTTCCCCCAAACACGTTTCTGCTAAACCAGAACTGTTTTTCTGCTGCAACCCGAAATTAACCTGGAATTTAAAGCAACTTCTAATCAATTTCTAATCACGACTTCTTCATGAAAGTTATAGGAAATTAAATCAGCTTCCCATCCATACCTAATACAGCTTCTAATTCGAAGTCTACAGATCAGCATACCCCAAAAACCAGAGGTTCCCCGGATTTGACAGTAAAAACTCTCCTCTGACTTCCCCTTCAAAAACCCATAACATAAATTCATATTTTGCTCGAGCTTCCTTCACGAAAATTGTTCTAAAATGAGTTAACTTTCAAAAGAATCAAACCTTACCTCTTAATACTTCTTGTGGAGCTCAGAATGATTCAAACATCAGATGTAGTCAGGATTGATCACAAACTTTGTCATGCACTTGAATTGGACTTTTCCCTTTCTTCTTCAACTTCAACTTCAGCAAAACCCCTTTCTTCTTTCTCTCAGACTCTCTAACCACGAAACCCCTCTGTTTTCCTTTGGTAATTGACAATCTAAATTGGGTGAAAGTGTGTGAAAGGGTTGTAAAGGTAAGCCTTGGCGGTGAGTGCAATTTCCCACTTCCCACTTTCTTTTTTTTTTTTTTATTTTAAGACAAAACATACAGCACATTCCACCTTCCTTTCTTTTTCTTTTTATTTTACAAGCTTACCAATACATTTTCTTAGGAATTTCCAAGGAGGGATTCCGGGTTTACATTTTATGCTAAAGGTGGAGTGTGATTAATGTGCTAGAGAAAATGACGATGAAGAATGGAAAAGGAACATCAAAAAATATCTGATTGAATAGTATAAAGAAGTGAAAAGCGAAAAATATTTAGATAATTCAAAATTTTATGATACAATCTAAACATGTCAGTAGGTAAATAAAATTGTTAGATAAAAAAATCGGTATTTTAATTTAAAATTTTTAAAAAATAACAAATCTAAATTTGAAATTGAAAAGATGTAGGGGTAGTTTTGGATTTTTTTTCAAAATGCACCTCTCTATTTTGCCATTCAGAATGATTTCTCATTGTAGTATTGGTTGTTGAGTGTTATTGTGCCCATTGGGTTGTTGTTGCATCTTTTATTCTTAGTATAATTCTAGATATGGAAAAAAAGAATTGGTGGTTTTGGTTAATGGCCATTTGTATATTTTTTAAATTATGGTCACACGTGAGGTGCACGTGTGGCGTACTCTTTTAAAAATGCCCGATTTGCCCCTGTGTATCTACATATTCCCGATTTTTAAAAAAAAATCATTCTCTCTCCTATTTTATTTAAGGTGTATCTAAACTGAAATTTCAAATATTTACATTGCAGTTAGTATCTTTATACCTATTTAAAATCGTTTAAAATTCGGGATTTATAAAGATTTTATTTTATAAGATTCATTTTTTTAATCCGACTTTCTTATTTTTCAAGTCTTTATCGACATACTAATTGTTTAATTTATTTTCTTTTATTATTTTTCGTACATTTATTCTCTATTTTTTTGCTTCCATTCGTTGACTCGTATTTCGATTTCTTCCTTCCCATTTTCAAGTTTGTTTATGTTTTTTTTCACTGTTTTTGGTTCTTCTCTTCTTCTTTACGTTATTTTTTAGGTTGTAGCTTGATACATTTTTTTAGGTTCAGATGTCTTTCCAATCAATAAGTATATTGTATGACGGGATCTGGGATGAAGCTAATCGATACTAGAATTTTAAGGTTGTTATTATATTGGTTCGTTTGGAATCTAGTTTTCATCATTTTACTGGTTGTATTTGTAACAAACTTAATCTTTTGAGTCATCAAGTTATTACTCGATTGACTGTTTATAGAGATGGGTTGAATAAATCCAATATAATTAGAATTGTTGAGGACATGGATGTTATGTGGGTGCTTTCTATTATTTCAGTTGTTGATTATTCAAAAATTTCCGAATTAAATTGTTAAAATACGGATGTCTCTAATTACAGTTTAGGTAAAAATTTGGATCATTCTAAGAACAATTACAATATACTTATTCTTTCTAAAATTCTCTATTTATCTCTCACAAGTACATAGTATTTCCCCATCCTTTGCTTCCTATCTCAATTTAGCTTTTTTTTATTTATTTTTTATTTTTTTATGTATGCATGATTTAGTTACTATGTAATTTATATTCATTGTTGTGTACTAATATTATATGTTGAAATTTCAAATTCATAGGGAATACTTTGTAATTTTTATATAATTCAAATACACTGTATTTCTATGTGCTTTTCTTAACTCAATTCTGTTGGGATTTATGCCTTAAAGCCTCGTAATTAATTATTTATTTAATAATTAATAATAATTTTGATTATTTTATTTTCTATATAATATTATCCATTATATGAAAAATGTAAGGTTATTAGTGTAATCTTGAACAGTATATGGTTGACATACGGGAGGATCATGTTCACGAAATAACTTAAAGAGTCATGGTATATGGATAAGGTTGGGTGTCTTATCCTAGTAACATTATTGATACGATCCACCTTGTAATAGTTACAAATGATTTGATCCAAATCGTTCATGTGGAGACATGTGAGTGGGAGTATCTTATACAATGAGTTTGTATAAGATTGGACTACAAAATATTTAATCTCTCTTTATAAATCCGTTAATTGAGAAGATTAATATTTCATCAAGATGATCATATGCGACTCGATCTTAATCTTGAGTGAGTTATAAACTCCTGCCTATGAGGGTTTGTCCTTTGATTTGCATGGGTGAGAGTGGCTTTTGTAGCCGATTCAAAAAGTTTACCATTTTGGAGACTTGACCAAATAAGGAGCTGGGAACATAATCTTACAAGATGGAATTTACTCATTCCCACATAGGATAAGTAGATGAGTAGTTCCTTTAAGTGATGATTTTGAGACTTGAACAATGGGGTCCACTCTCTCATTGGCCCGAGAGGGACTTAGTTTACGGTTGGATCATAAACAAATTGTGATAGAGTTAATATTAAGAAAGCGGAAGAAATTTTGGATCTTAAGCACTCTAATTTGATCAATTTTACCAAATTAAAAACATGCTTAAAACTGGGAAAAACTGAGAAGGGAGAACACTACCTTTTGAAGCTCAAAATTGAAGCAATCCGTGGGCTTTATTTGAACACAAACCAGTTGTGGACCTCCTCTAGAGTCTTCCCTACTATTCTCAGGCCTTGGAATGGATTGTGGGATCCTAGTTTGAGAGAATTTTTAGAGAGAGAGCAAAGGTCTAAAAAAACACAGCTGTTATTTATTTTTTTATTTTTTAAAAACCTATCTTCTCACTTGTGTTTCTTTGCTAATTAAAGCCATTAACCAGCTTCATCAAGCTTGCTAAACTTGACAACACAAAGATGAGAAGGATTAATCAAGAAGGAGGTGGTCATTTTTGGTGAATTTTGAAAAACAAGGAGCTTGTTCATCAACAAATGTATTTGGTCCAAAATTTATTCCTAAATGAATTTGAATTTCCTTTTAATTTTAATTCAATATTAATATAAAATTATTTTTAAATTAAAATCAATTTTTAATTAATTAAACAATTTAATTAATTTTAAAAAATTATTTAATTTAATATCAAATATCAAATTAGATAATTGGACCAATCACGATTTCTCAAATCGAACGTTCGAACATGAATCCCTATTCATGTTTTAAACCGAACCAATATTTAAATCAAATTTAAATATGTCCACCTCTTCTTTATCATAGTTTAATTCATAATTAAGCTATGAAACGTTAAGTATATCGCATATAATTAACGTTTTCTCCCAAAACCGAATTTGAACAATTCAAATTCTTTTCTCTCAAATTGTTACAAGGCTTAGTCTGAGCTAGTAAGGGGAACCTAATGGACCTATAGATCATGAGCTCCAACGATATGAGATTAACCGGCCAAACTCTTTAGCCTAGCTAATCAACATTCGTTAACCACCGAGACACTCCACTAAAGCCCAGTGACTGCACTCTCCTCATTGTAGATATAAATTTCTGTCCACTCGATATAACCATGATTAGTAAGTCGATCCTTCACAGGTCGTTCGTAATTACAGCTGGGTCAAATAAACCGTTTTACCCCTATAATTACTTTTTGTTCCTTAAGTCCCACTGATCCTCTAATAAACAATTGGTTTGTGGTCCAACCAACAAACCGAATCCCTCTTGGGGCAATGAGAGGGTGGGCCCATTGTTCAAGACCCGGAGACAACACTTAAGGGAACAACCTCTCTACTATACCCTAAAGCGGGTAGGAGTGAATTTCATCTCGCATGACTATGTTCTCAACTATCTACCCGGTCTTATCCCCAAAATGGGGGGCTTATTGAGTCGGCGAACTCGAGCCACTCTCACTCATGCAAATCTTAGGATAATCCCGAATAAACAGGAGTTCATAGAACGCTCAGGATTAAGATCGAGTTACCTAGGTCATCGTATGAATATAGTCAGTTAAAACAGTAAACGGAATTTAAAAAAAAACTAAGTGACTATTTCGCGGTCCAGTCTTATGCAAACTCATTGCATAGGACGCCCCCACTTTCATGTCTCCACATGAACGATTCAGGATCACATCGTTAGTACTATACAAAGTGAGTCGCGTCCATAGTGTCCCTAGGATAAGGTACCCAGCCCTATCCCTATACTATAGACCGTTCTGGTTATTACTCGAACTTGATCCACTTTGATGTCATACATAAAGTTCAAGTATACATCTTATAGTCAATGGTTCTTAGTTCATTGGATTTGGGTTATGGAATACAAAATTCACTTTATTCAATAACAACTTTACTATATAAACCTCAATAACAACTTTATTACAAAATAGAATATACATTCAGTTTACAAAACCACGAGTTTTAGGACCCAAAACCCAACAAATTGTTCCTTAGAGGATCAGTAGTACTTCAGGTGCAAGATGTAATTATAAGAGTAAAACAGACTTTTGACCCAGCTATAATTACGAACAACTCGTGAATGATTAAGTTGCATGTAGTGATTATAACTATGGACACAACTTGTCCTACAATGCATAAGAGTACAACTCTAGGTCTATAGTTGAGTGACCTATAATTAATGAATGAAAATTAATTAATTATTAATTGATTTTGTATCATTAGAGCTTATAATCTGTAGGTCCATAAGGTCCTCTTGCTAGCTCATAGTAACACTAAAAGATCAATTTAGTTGAAAGAAAAAATTGAAATGTTCAAATTAATATTTAATATATTGGATATATTAAATATAAAAGAGGAAAATATATTTATTGTATTTGATACATTAAATAATTAATGTATATTAGATACATTAAAGAAAAGATATTTATAAAATTTGAATAAGATTCAAATAAATAAATATCGTCGGAGATTTAAATGATATTTAAATAAGGATAAGATATATTTTAATACATTAGATATTAAAATATAATATTTTAGTTATGACAAAGATTTTCCCTTGGTCTCTATAAATAGGACCCTTGGGTTGAGCCATTAAACACAACACACATCTCCTCAATAAAGAATTAGATAATTCTCTCTAGACCTCTCTTCTCCAAGCCCTTGTGGATTTTTTTTCAAGAGGCTCTCACAAACCTTGATCCTGTGTTCGACTCATAGAAAGTAGGCTTTATGGAATTGGAGTTTCAACCTCGTTGGAGTTGTAGCAAGAAGATTAAAGACCCACCAGAAATATCTTCATATTTAATTTACTCCAAGTAAGTTTGCTTAATCTTATTTTTTTAGTTTAATTTTAAATAAAATTAAAGACGATTCAATGTTTCCACTACAGAGTGAAACGTTCATTACTTCAAATTCAACATCTGTCTTTCTATGTATGCATGATCTAGCTACTGTATAATTTATATTTTTTGTTGTGTACTAATATTATATGTTGAAATTTCAAATTCGTAGGACATATTTTGTAATTTTTATATAATTCAAATACACTGTATTTCTATGTTCTTTTTTTTTAAACTCAATTCAGTTTTTGTCTTTTTATGTATGCATGATCTAGCTACTGTATAATTTTTTTTTTTTTTGTTGTGTACTATTATTATATGTTGAAATTTCAAAATTGTAGGAAGTACTTTGTATTTTTTATATAATTCATAGTAATAGCTGCTCTATAATTTAGATTCTTTGTATTTTCTGAATACTTTAGGTTGACATATACCACTTATTTAAATTGTATGTTTCACAAGTTGGAAGTTTTCAGAAGTTTATATCACTTCAAAACATTAACTAGCAAAATAATTTAAAGATACAAAATTTATCAACAACAATTCATATTATAAATGATGCGAGCTTGTCGAGGGCTCGTCAAATTAAAATTTATAAACCGATCCTAAGCTACTTGTAGCATTGAGTGGACTGGGTCGATCTCAGGGAACTGAATATTAATTTCTCAAGTTAAATTTGCAAATGAGAAAACAATTAAAAATGGGGGTTTTGTGTTTTTATAAATAAAATAAAACATAAACAATAAAGATAGAGATAGATCAAATCTTACAAAAATCCAATCCAAAGGTACGGTTCTACTCAATTGCAAAAATTGATCATAGGCATTCAAAATATTTAAACTTAACAATGCAAGCACTTGGTCAACTTATTAGGAAACCCCAAAAAGTAGCAAATTCCCTAAGGTCATTAACTCTAACAAACGTCAAGTTAATGCTAATTACCTAAACAATTTTGACGAAACCGCTCCAAATTATTTAGATAAAGGCATTAAGTGCTTTGGAAGGACCAAGACAACAAATTAGGTGAAATAACTTTAATCTAATTAAGATGCTCCTTTAATTCCTAGAATTAAACATGCAAGCCATGTAATATGGAAACCCACAAAACATACACATGTAATAATCCTAATGCTACCGGTTCATTCAACATGACAATTACGGATCATGATCATGACTAGCAATCAAACATGTAAAGCGATTAAGGCATCAATTCAATCAAAATACATGCTTATAAAATTAACACGGGAATCAAAGAATACTTGCAATTGAAAGAAAACTACGTTAAGGTTCAAACCTCACAATATTGCAATTGATTACAACCGACCTCTGAACTGGGAACGCGAAGTTTAGCCGAGCATCGTGATAAAATTTGATACCATTATTGTCTAAGGAGAAAAGAGAAAAGGAGTCTAAAAACTCTCTAAAAACGTTTAGGCCAAGAGGCCAAAAAAAGATCCCCCCTTGCTGTCCATAAGAAGGCTTAAATAGCCTAGAAGTAGACAACTTACACAAGTAAGAAACCCTAAATTCTAGAAAGATATTTTCCCAAAATAATTAGGGAATAATATTTAAAATAAAATAAAGTAAATAATGTTCTCTCTTGTAAAATGCTGGAAAATACATTTAAAACTCGCAAATCCTTCCCTAAATTCTCAAAACAAACATAAAATGTTGCAAATAAGGAAAGTTTCTAGATTGCGCAGTCTTCATTATTTTACTCATAACTTCTTCTCCAAACCTTGTATCAACGTATCTTTATATGGTTTGAGAGATCATTCCGAGATCTTTAAAATGATATCTAATTTGTCTATATTCCCAAACGTGCGCAGCAAGATAATGGGAATGGAAGTTGGCACAAAATATTCTCGGGTACAACAGTTTTCCAGCAAGAGCAGTAATCACTCAAAATGCCATAACTTTCATAATAATTATTGGAATGAAATGAATCTTATACCGTTGGAAAGATAATTCAATAAGCTTAGATTTGATACCAAATTTGAATATATTTTCATCTCGAAATATCATGATATGATCTGTCAAATTTGGTATAGAAATTCAGTTGCTCGAATCACCTCCAATTTGGTCCGAATTAATTCCGAAATGGTGCAAACTCTTCAAAACATGTGAATTGCTTGAATCCCTAAAAAATAATAATAAAACACATAAAATCCTTCTAATTAACAAGAAATAAGTATAATTAAATAGGATTTTATAGGTCCTATCAATAAATTACTAGCTTGTCAATAATCCAAAAATACTATAAGAATCAGTCTATAAATTTAACAAAAGTATACTAAAAATAGTTCAGTCTAAAAATTCAACAAAGTCTAATTTTGTGATCAAAAGTGAAGTACTTAAAGAGTCTTGAGTTTCTTGAATTTTTTAATTAATTTTTTGTCTGGCTGAGGTGGAGGTTGAATGTAGGGTCATATGTCAAGGATGTGTCATGTGCGTCATCAGTTGGTTTATACGTTCCACGTAGAGCATCAACGTATATCCCGATTGGCTTTAGACTACTGGATGCATCATTTTGTATGTTCTGGTTGATCTAAACAATTAAAGCAAAATTAATTAACATAAAAATTGGTTACTTTGTAAAAAACTGAGCAATGAAATTACACTTTAAATAATAGAAGATAAAATTACATAATATAACACAAGTAATGAACATAATACTTAGTTTGCATCATTCCTTTTGCCATATCTTCAAATGTTTGTTCAAAATCTTTTAATCTCAATACATTAGGTATAACAAACTAGCTAATTTAAAGTATAGAATAAAAAAAACAGAATCTATTTATATTTTAATATATTTATACCCTATATTTTTCTTAAAAATCGGAGAATATTTTAAAATTATTTTTTCTAAATACCTTAATCTTCAAACTCAAAGGTCTTTGTTGTCGCTTCTTCCTTCTCTTATCCCGTGTTTTTGCTCGATGAGAGTATTCTGCCATTGAAGCCAACCTTTAATTAGTTTCTTACTTTTCTTATACCTGAATTTCACAATTTCCCAATGGAGGCAAGATTTTGAGTTTTAAAGGAGGAAAGAGTGAGTATTTCTTATATTTTTTTCCGAACAAGCGTAAGAATCACCTTGCTGAACGAGATTTCAAGCTTTGCCACAGAAGGAGATGGGTTCAACGATCTAGGGAACTTTGAAGCTTTGAAGCTTTGAAGCTTTGAAACTTGATTGAAATTGTGTGAAGAAACAAAAAAAGAAAAAACCCTAGAATCACTCATTCGATTTGCGGTGAAAGGTAAATCTCTCTCCAAATGTTGTTTTCAATTTTAATTAGTATTGTATGAGATAACGTGTAAATGATGATTTACTTTGATTTTGGGTTTAAACTTTATTTCAGGTTGCATGTGACTTTATTGGTTGTTTAATCTAGGGTAATTGTAATGGGTAGCAAATTAAGGTTTGTTATTTGCAAATATAGCAACTTTTAAAAAAAATTGCAAATATGGCAAATTTCTTAAATAACTATTTCTTATTCCCGTTTTACCCATTCGCGCGCATTTTTCCTCCTCTTTCTTCTTCCTCTTTCATTTATTGTGATTAAAGTCTATCAGTGATAGAAGTTTATCACCGATAGACTTCAATCACAATACATGTACTGTAGCTATCATTGATAGACTACAATATTGAAGTTTATTAGTGATAGAAGTATATCACTGGTAGACTTGAGCCACATTGGTAGTCTATCAGTGATAGACTTCAATCAATGATGGTAGTCTATTAGTAATAGACTCCTATTACTGATATACTTCAATCACAATATATGCTGTCTATCAGTTATATACTACTATCACTGATAGATCTATACAACAACAACTAATCAACAATAATTGCAACGGTGATACATTCATAAGTTATGTAAAGTACATTGTGCATTTCCAGTTGTTCTTTTTGTCATGTGCTTTTTTGGTCATCTCTGTTCTTCTTCCTCCTTCTCATTTTCTATTTCTTTTTCATCTTCCTCCTCATCATCATGCTTCTCATCACTTTCATTTATTAGTATATCAATGATAGATAAATAAATAAATAAATGAAGTAGAAGGGTTGACTAATTTTAGCCTACTATTATTGATAAACTTCTATTCATTATTTTGAAGTCAATAAGTGATAGTCACTGATAGAATTTAAATAATTGAAGTCTATCAATGATAGATTCTATCAGTGATAAGAGACTATTACTGATAGACTCTGTCAGTGATAGAAGTTTATCATTAATAGACTTCAATTGTAGAAACAACAGCTAATCAACGATTACAAAAAAAAAAAAACACTTCAATCTTCAATGCTAAAAGTCAAAATTAAATCTAAGTGTTAAGTGCCTTCCCATGGACTCACGTTTGCATTACATGGCCTCTCACTGATTTGTATGTGATATGAAAGTCAAAAGTATATGATCTAATATTGAGTATGGAAATAGATTATCTCTAATTTGTATTACATAATATTATAGTGCTAAGTAGATTTATAGAAGCAACTAAACATCAAACAAAATCAAATAGAAGATTACATTTACTTTGATTACTTCATTAGTGATAGAAGCCTATTACTGATAGACTTCATTCATCACATGTAGCCTATCTCTTGTACAAATCTATCAGTGATAGCAAAATCTATTACTGATAAACTAGTACAAAAACACCTAATCAGCAATAATTGCCATTTTGATTGAAGTCTATCAGTGATAGGCTTCTATCGACTTCACTCACAAATGGTAGTCTATCAACTAAACATCAATGATGCACCATTTTAATGTGATTAATCAACAACCAAACAAAGAAAAAACATAATCCAACCAAACAGAAAACCAAACATATTAGAAGAAGCATAATACAAAGAAAAAAATAGCAAACTAAACCAATTAAACAATTTGGATGCATCTAAACATCAAACAATACCAAATAGAAAATTAAATATGAAAGGACTTAAGTTCATATGAAAGAAGTATATCACTATGGAGTTTATAAGTGCAAGGAGTCTATCAGTGATAACTTACAATTATTGATAAACTTTTATTGATTATTTTGAAATCAATAAGTGATAGTCATTGATAGACTTTAAATAATTGAAGTCTATCAATGATAGACTCCTATCACTGATAGACTATCAGTGATAGGAGTCTATCACTAATAGACTCTGTCAGTGATAAAAGTCTATCACTGGGGGGTTTTTAGTCTTTTGACGCAAGCTTGATTTAATTTTTGCCATATTTGCAAATAGTTTTAAGATTTGCTATTTTTGCTATTTTTTTGGCCGGCTTTGCTATCTGTGCAAGTATCCCTTTAATCTATTATTTTAACTAGTTTTTTTTTAATCTTTTTGTTATGTAATCAATTGTTAATTGTTGTGATTTTTTTCCATATTAGATCCATTTTTTTAATTTATCGTTAAGCATTTTTGAATCTTTGTTTAGATTTTAGATAATGAATCCTAATATTCTTTACTGTTTAGATAATCCATTTTATCTGTTTTATTTTAGATTTGGGTTTTAAATTTATAATTACACGACAATTAGGGAATCTTAGATATGGGAGTTGTTAAGGGTAGTTTGGTCATTTAATAATTAAAATTTAAAATTATGAATAATGATTTGACCATTTTTAAAAACTTGGATCGTTTGGCCATTTTTCAAAACAAGAAATAAAAAATGGTCATTTGCGTAGTCAACCCTTTATTCTTTTCCTTCTCTATTTAATGGTTTTAGAAATTGTGTAAATAGGTTATTTCACAAACTATATTTCACAATTTTAGATTTTTTTTTGCTTTAGCTTGGTTTACGTTTATGCTCTTTTTTTCTAACGATTGTACCCCAATTTAATATTATCTCTCTGCATTTTAATTCTCCATTTTGAATTCATACTTTTCTAATATACATATATTCATTTAAGGCAACATTTATGATAGATCTGATTTCGAAAATATATATTTTTTAATTATTACACATAATATTTCATAATTATTATTTTTTAAAATGATTTTTCTTTCTCCATCAATATGCAAAAATTCTAAGCAAAAAAAATCATCCAAAATTTCTCAGTGTTGTTACCAGCCGAAAATCATTTCATCCCTTTAATTCCATGTCTAATGAAAAAAAAAATAGTTTTTTGTTTTAATTATTTACTTTTATTTTGACATTTATATATAACTCCATATATAACTTATATATACCATGTACACAGTTTTTTGTTTTGCTTGTTGTAGACACATATACTAGGTTTTTTTGTCATACATATAGTTGCAAACAAAACAATATAAGTGATAATATAAGATTAATATAATCCGACATATATATTACATATATATACATTATTCCATCTTTATTAAAATATGTATTCCACTTATTATAGATTTCGTCATAGACACTCGTCATTTAATTTGTAAATATATACTCGATATATTTTGTCATATACACCAACCATTGTTGCATTGAACTCTCGCACACCCAACGCGATAAGAACTTCGTTAAATGATTTGCGTGTAATGGAGACACTCGCCCTCGACGTATGCGTTGATGTTATAGATATAGTAAGGCTTTTTGCCTACGCATAAGTTCACAGCAGCTGTGCCAGTAAAGCCATTGTTGCCCTTTGCAAGGTTCTCGCCATAAGGCCCATTGGAATGCACCAATTGGCAGTCTGCTTTCCTAGAGTTGGCGTATGTTTGAGCGTAAGCAGCAAGAGTGGCATTCCATACAATATTTCCAACGCCCAGTTGTGATCTAGCTGAGTTGTGACCGTTGATGTAGTCTTGAGCTGAATTTTGGGCATAAATAGACTTACTTAAAAGGGTTATGAGGAGAAGAGAGAGTTTGAGAAAACATATAGTTGTTTATCCTTTATTGGGGGTTTGGATGAGGAAATGGGCTTAGGGTGGAACAATTTATACTAGATTGGTTGTTGAGTGTATTTGAGTAATAAAAGGGTTTAAATCTCATTTTTAGTCTTTCAATTTTAAGTTTGTTCCATTTAGTCCTTCAACTTTTAAATAATGTCCATTTTTTGGTCTCTTAAGTTTCATGGTTCTTCTATTTTGGTCCCTAAATTTTTTATAATGTCTATTTTAGTATCTGAACATTTTAAAACCAACTATTTTAGTGCTTGTTATGCTATATTATTTTTTTCTATGTAATTTCTACTTGTCCGATGCTTGTCTATAACTTATGTGGCTTGAAATCATACTGAATATATAAGCATGCTAGTACACATACTCAAAACTATGTCATTAATTTGTTTAAAATAAAATAAAATAAGGACCAAAATGATTATTTTTTTTAAATTCAGGAACTAAATTAAATAGACATATTTTAAGAGTTAAGACATCAAAATGGAACTAATATGAAAGTTCAAGAACCAAAATAAATATTTTGAAAGTTTAAGAACCAAAATAAAACAAATCTAAAAGTTTATAGTGCAAAATAGTACTTAAACCTAAAATTATGAAGGTGGTAAAGTGAGTATATAAGCAGCCATTGCAAGCAAAGGCTTAGCTTTATTTGGTAAAATGGATGAATTTTCTACAAAAACATCCTCTTTAGACTGAGCGACTTTGCGTGAATATGTGCGTTTACCTATGGCAGTTCCATGTGCTTTTTCTGAATGAAGAAGTGTTAAGGAAAATCATTAGCATTTTATTATATTAGCTATATTTTAGCCATTTTGTTATATTAGTTATTATTATGATATAATTAGTTAGAGAATGGTGGAGGTTTGGTTTGTTATTCATGTATATAAACCAATGCCTTGTATTCACAGTGATTCAAGGAAATGAATTATTCCAATCATGAGCAATATCCAGAATACTTTTCTTTTTGCAATTTTATTCCTCAATTGAATTTTGCAATAGTTTTCTTGGTATCAGAGCTATTTTGCTTAATAGCTAGAAGATCCTCATGGAAGATTCAACCTCTACTCAAAGTGAAGATCCAGAAAATGCTTCTTCACAAATTCATACAGTTGTCAATCCTGGACAGCACACCAAAACAGTCAAATTGACTGAAGGAAATTATCTCATCTGGAAATATCAAATAATTACCACCTTACGAGGTCATGGCCTAGAAAAATTTGTCCTTGAGGAAGAGAAGTCCTCTTCTACAGTTACTACTGATGTTGATTACTTGCAACGACAAGATCACCTAATATCCTCATGGCTACTTAGCTCCATGGCCGAAGATATACTTCAAGACATGCTCGAATGCACTTCAGCAAGGGAAATCTGGAAAACACTTGAATCAATCTATGCTACACAAAACCTGGCCAAAGTGATGAATTACAAGAAACATCTTCAAAATTTGAAGAAAGGAGGTATGAATTTGAAAGATTATTTTGCCAAGGTAAAGAAATTAGTTGATTCTTTGAAATCTGTGGGAGAAACAGTATCTACTAAAGATCATATTATCTACATATTTTCTGGATTAGGCAGTGAATTTGATTCTATTGTCTCAGTCATAACCGCAAAATCTAGGGTTTTAACACTCCAAGAAGTTTATGGTTTGTTATTTGCTCATGAAACGCGCACTGAAAATAATTTGTCAAATCCTGATGGCTCAATTTCCTCTGTTAATTTAACTGAACAATCTCAAAACAAGAAATTTGGACACAACTTTTCCAATTCTCAAGATCAGAAAAGTGGAAACTTCTCAAATAATTATCGGCAGAATTCTTATCGAAACCGTGGCAATGGACGAAATTCTTCTAGAGGTGGTCGTAGCAATTGGAACAATCGACCTCAATGCCAGTTGTGTGGTAAATTTGGACATACAGTTCTCAAGTGTCATTTTCGTTTTGATCCTACATTTCTTGGTGTTAATAGCAACAATCAGAATTCATCCTCTGGAAATCAGTCTAATTTTTTTGCTGGAAATCAGTCCTCTCCTATGCAGGCTATGATGGTTTCCCCAAATCTGAATGTTGATACTAATTGGTATCCTGATTCTGGAGCAACTAATCATGTGACCAATGATCTTGGCAATTTGTCTATTAGCTCACCATGCCATGCTGATAATCGTGTTCACGTTGGAAATGGAGCAGGTTTGTCCGTTAATAACATTGGGTCTTCCCTCTTAATTTCACCTAACCATCGTTCTTTCCTTCTTAGAAATTTACTTCATGTGCCTCAAATTACCAAAAATCTCATTAGTGTTAGTCAATTTGCCAATGATAATAAAGTCTTCTTTGAATTTCATCCTTCTATTTGTTATGTGAAGGACCAACAAACTGGACAAATTCTTCTCCAAGGACAGATGCTTGATGGGCTGTACAAATTTCAACTCACATCATCCAACACTCAAGCTTCACCATTTGGTTCTATTTCATCTATGACGTCCACTGCTTTTACTTGCCAGAGGTCTGGTACTCCTTCTGTTATTGATATTTGGCATCGTCGCTTAGGCCATTCAGCTTTTCCTATTGTAAAAAGAATTCTAAATAAATGCAATATTTCTGTTTCTAGAAATTCTTCTACTTTTTGCAATGCTTGTGCTATAGGAAAGTCCCATTCTTTACCATTTTCTCCCTCTCAAACTGTCATCTCCTCTCCCCTTTATCTCATTGAGGCTGATGTGTGGGGTCCAGCTATTAAACCATCTCGTAATGGCTTTCGTTATTATGTTAGTTTTGTTGATGTATATTCTCGTTTTACTTGGATTTATTTTCTCCAGTCCAAATCTGATGTTTACTCTACCTTTATATCTTTTCGGACACATATTGAGAAGCTCCTTAATTCCTCAATTCGAATTTTTCAATCTGATGGGGGTGGTGAGTTTCGTGCTCTCACTTCTTTTTTGCATTCCAATGGTATTTCTCATCGCTTCTCTTGTCCCTACACCTCTCAACAAAATGGGGTGGTTGAACGTAAACATCGTCATATTGTTGATATGGGCCTCACTCTCCTTAGTCAAGCTTCCCTACCTCTTGAGTTTTGGGATGATGCATTTTCAACAGCAATTTACACCATTAATCGACTACCTTCTACAGCCCTTCATGGCATCAGTCCGATGGAGCGTTTGTTCGGTACGCAACCCTCTTATACATTTCTTAAAACTTTTGGTTGCCTTTGTTTTCCATGTTTGCGCCCTTATAATACTCACAAATTACATTTTCGTTCATCACCTTGTCTTTTTCTTGGGTACAGCAATCTACATAAGGGCTATAAATGTCTTGATCCATCTGGTCGTGTCTACATTTCCAGACATGTACAGTTTGATGAGCTTACTTTTCCCTTTAATTCTTTATTTGCTCAAAGCTCTAACAAATCTGATGTGCCAAATCCCACTATTACTCATTCTCTTTCTGTTTTGTCTCCTTCTATTGCACCAACTTTTGTCCAGCAATCTTTATCCAATAGGTCTCCAGCTGAATCTTTATCACCTTCTCTTCCTTTACCTTCTAATCTACCCTCTTATGAACCAAGTTCTAATCATATGCCTTCTTCTCCTTCCTTGTCTACCTGTCCTAATCCTATGCCTATTGCATTTGACTCCCGAACTCGAGATGTACCTTTGCCTGATATTTCGCCACCTAACACTACACCTGATCCTTTGTCTTCTCCCAATGTTCAACGTGCACTTGCTCCTGCTCCTTGTGTGGATGATCGACCCTCTGCTCCCGTTTCTTCGGATGTCCATAATCAACATCCTATGGTCACAAGATCGAAAAATGGCATTTGTAAGCCAAAAATTCTTCTCACTGAATATCTTGAGGTTGAACCTCCCTCAGCTAAAGAGGCATTACGGTGTCCCCATTGGCTTCAGGCAATGCAAGAGGAGTTTAATGCCTTACAGAAGAATGACACATGGTCATTAGTTCCTAGACCTTCTGATCACCGTGTTATTGGATGCAAATGGGTTTTCAAGATTAAAAGAAATACTGATGGATCTATTTCCAGATATAAAGCTCGCTTGGTGGCTAAGGGCTTTCATCAGGTAGCTGATGTGGATTATACTGACACTTTTAGTCCAGTTATTAAACCTGTTACCATCCGTGTTATTTTTACGCTTGCTTTGGCTTTTGGTTGGGAGCTTCGTCAATTGGATATTAATAATGCATTTTTACATGGTGTTATTTCTGAGAATGTATTTATGGAACAACCTCCTGGCTTTTGTGCATCTCATGATAAATCTACTGTGTGTAAACTGCATAAAGCTCTTTATGGCCTTAAACAAGCACCACGTGCTTGGTTTGACAAATTATCTTCCTTTTTTATTTCTCTTGGTTTTAAGTGTTCTAAGGCTGATACATCATTGCTCTATCGACATAATGGTTCCTCCAGATGCTATATTCTCATATATGTTGACGACATCATTATTACTGGCTCTTCTTCTTCTGAAGTCTCAGATCTTATTTTGCTTTTACATAATCAGTTCTCTCTTAAAGATCTTGGTCCTCTGAGTTACTTTCTTGGAATCGAGGTATCTTATCCTACATCTGGTGGCATCTTGTTATCTCAGACCAAGTATATTTCTGATTTATTGCATAAAGCAAATATGTTAGGGGCAAATTGTATTTCCACTCCTATGGCAAGTGGTGCGGTTGTCTCTGCCTTTTCTGGGGAGAAATTTTCTGATGTTCGCCTTTATCGAAGTATTGTTGGCTCTCTCCAATATGTGACCATTACTCGACCAGAATTATCTTATAGTGTTAATAAGGTGTGTCAGTTCATGCATTCTCCAACTTTGATTCATTGGCAGGCTGTCAAACGGATATTACGATATTTGAAAGGAACTATTTCTTCTGGACTTTTTCTTAAGTGTCCTACTGATCTTGTATTGAGTGGATACGCTGATGCTGATTGGGCATCGGATCCTGATGATCGTAAGTCTACTTCTGGTTTTTGCCTTTTATTAGGAGGTAATCTTGTTGCATGGGGCTCTAAAAAGCAGAGTATTATATCTCGCTCTAGTACGGAAGCAGAGTTTCGAAGCTTGGCTAATGTTTCTGCTGAACTAATATGGCTTCAAGCTCTCTTGGCTGAACTTATGATTTCTTCCTCTCGGCCTCCTATACTTTGGTGTGACAATCTTGGCGCTGTTCACTTAAGTGCCAATCCGGTGTTGCACTCTCGCACGAAACATGTTGAACTTGACATCTACTTTGTTCGTGACTTGGTGCTTCAGAAAAGATTACTTATTCAACATCTTCCTGCTTTTGCTCAACTTGCTGACATTTTTACAAAACCACTTTCCGCTGCATCTTTTCATCGCCTGACATCCAAGCTCAATGTCCTTACTCCATCTGACATTGGCTTGAGGGGGGGTGTTAAGGAAAATCATTAGCATTTTATTATATTAGCTATATTTTAGCCATTTTGTTATATTAGTTATTATTATGATATAATTAGTTAGAGAATGGTGGAGGTTTGGTTTGTTATTCATGTATATAAACCAATGCCTTGTATTCACAGTGATTCAAGGAAATGAATTATTCCAATCATGAGCAATATCCAGAATACTTTTCTTTTTGCAATTTTATTCCTCAATTGAATTTTGCAATAGTTTTCTAGAAGAAACCGTGGATTAATGTTTAAAAAATGAATTTTTCTTTGAAGTACCTTTAAATTAGGTTAACATAGAGTTCAATTCTTTAAAGTTTATCTCGTTAATTTTAAATTGGTTCTCAAAATCTTAAAAATTTTATTTTAGTCCCTCAAATCATCAATTTTAATGTTTTTTTCGATCAAGACATTATTTACTTTTATATTTTTTTAAGTACTATTTATTTTTATATTGATTACCAGTATTAGCTTTATTTTGATCTATAGATTGTTTCTTTGTCTTCCTAACTTTCCTAATATTATGCTATCAATTTGATTCAAATATAATGTGATTTATCAGAATTATACAATTATGCAAATTATAATTATTATTAGTATAATCATTAGTTTCGATGGACATTCAATAAATTGTTCACAAACATGTTAAATTCTAATATTTTTTCACGTGTTCTAAAAATTCTATTTGAGACGTGGTAATGTCATGCTAATAGATGCTTAATATATGGTATAAAAAAATTGTAATTAAAATATATCTTTTGTAAAGTTGTTACATTTTTTTGTCATCATTTCTTACATTTCTATATTATAGATTATAGGTATAACAATAATATGGTATATATAGATGTAAAAGTTAGAACACTGGTTTTGAGTTGATGTAAATAATCTGTACAAATTTATAGAGCACTCACCACAAATTATAGTGGATATAAATAATATGTCTACATATTGAGTCCACACGTAATATTATCTCTACGTTATGTTTTTGAAACCATAAACTTTTTTTTTCTTTTTTAAGTTCAACAACATTTGAAGGTTGGGATTCAAATTTATGACCTCTTAATCGAAGGTGTATGCCAAATATTACCACTAAGCTATGCTTACTTTGGCATAAGCACTTTCAATTTGCGTTCCTATTATTAACTTCCTAGTTGATACTAATAACAAGACTAACCTAAATAAATAGGTAATTTCCAACTTAATCTGTAAAAATGAAACCAGTTTTTAATCTCTGTTAATATAAATAGAAAAGTAAACTCCAAACGTAAAATGTACCAGGGTAATCCTCCACCAAAATAACAACATTTTACCATTCACTCGAAATTATTAGTAAATAATTCAAATAATGATTTTGTGTTACAAGCAAAGGCTAGCTACGCAGCTAGCATCACTGATTATAAAATATCATATTTGGAATATAATTGATAACAATTACAACAAATTTCTTTGTTCCTTTCTCTTTTTTTTTTTTTCCTTTTATATAAAATTTGTATTCTTGGGCAATTTTAGTATGGACGTTGGCCTATATAGTTGCCTGGAGGATAATAATTGCATATTAGAAAAACCCAATTGTTTTGACACTTTACTTGGGCACAACCAACGGATTTGGTGTTCCTCCACACCAATTGCGTATAATGAAGGCAATGGCTAGGGTCGTCAACACATGTGTTGGAATCATAGTCGTAATGTTTCTTCTCGTCAGCCCAAAGGCTCACTGCTGTCTCCGCCGTCATCACTTCGTATCCCTCCGCGAGGTTTTCACCATAGGGTCCTCCAGAGTGCTCCATCTCACAAGTGGCAATCTTTGTGTTGGCGTAATTCTGAGCATAGGCAGCCAAGGTGGCGTTCCAATGGAGGGGCTCGACGCCAACCTCTGCACGGATGGCATTGTGGGCAGCGACGTAGTTCTTGGGGTAGCTTTTGGCCATGGCGGGAGTCATGACAGCTAGGGTTAGGATTAGCCCCAACAAGCAATAGGCAGAAAGAATGTTGACGGATGCCATATTTGTAAAATATGGCTTCTTCTAAACGCAGTAGTTGGAGGAATGGTAGATTGTGTTGGTTGTGGAGATTTGGGGTTTGGCTTAGTTAGGGTATTTATAGTGAGAGTAGAGATGGGGTATGGTTCCATTTTAGGAATTTGTTTTGGAAGACAGAGCGAAAGTGAGATAATAGTGGGCCACCAAACAAATTCCCATAAACATCTCATAATTAATATGCAATATAAATTTCTAATAATAGAATATTAATATTATGTGCTTATGGTAATACAATTTCCTAAATAATGTAATGCTTTCTTCTTGGTAACCTTTTTTTTTTTTTAAAATAAAAGCTTTTATGAACCTAAACGTAATTGATTAAGAGATTATAACCTCGACCAAAAGATTAAGAGGTTTAAATTTCCACCTCATGTTTGAACTAAAAAAAAAAAAAATCCTTCTTAGTAAAAACTTTCTTCCTAGTAACTTTAAAAAAAAAAAAATGTCAACCTAAGCATCGCTCTGTTGGAATAGAAATTTTGGCCAATCAGAAATTGCCATGTCATTAATTAAAATTAGTGGCAAGATTATTTATTTAATTAGGAATTATTTAAATTTGTAAGTATCCCTAAATTAAATTAAAGTAAATCCCAATATGCAATTGGGTTATATGAAATTTGGGCAAATTTTAGACTAAGCCCAAATAAGAGGCCCTAATTTAGCAAAGTCTAGGCCCAAAGTCAATAAGTCCCAGCCCACAAGGCTAGACCCAAGGTTAATCAGGCTCAGTCTAAGGACCAGGCTCAAAGTCCACCAGGCCCAGTCCAGTAGTCAAGCCCAAGCCCATCTGGGGGCCTAGGGAACTCTATAAATAGAGAGCTCCCTCTTCCATTTTGGAGGTTCATAAGTTGAAACTCTCCAGAGAACTTAGAGAGAATTCAAAAATAAAGACCAGAAAACTCCCTAAACCTTTGAAGATCAAACACTCTGAACCAGAGCCTTGAAGACTAGAAGACTTTGAAGATCGAGAACAAGCTGCGAAGCCTTCGAAATAAATCTACATTTGAGAACAAGCTGCAAAAGCCCTCAAGACAGATTCACATTCGAGAACAAGCTACGAAGCCCTCAAAACAAATCCACATTCGAGAACAAGCTGCGAAGCCCTCGAGACAAATCTACATTCGAGAATAAGCTGCAAAAGCCCTCGAGACAAATCCATATTCGAGAACAAGCTGTGAAGCCCTCGAGACAAATCTACATTCGAGAACAAATTGTAAAGCCCTCAAAATAAATTCACATTCGAGAACAAGCTGCAAAAGCCATCAAGACAAATTCACATTCAAGAACAAGCTGTGAAGCCCTCGAAACAAATCCACGTTCGAGAACAAGCTGTAAAGCCCTTGAGAAAAATCTACATTCGAGAACAAGCTGCAAAGCCCTCGAGACAGATGTACATTTGAGAGAAAGAATCAGAGGAACAAATTAGAGATTGTACTCCACTACATTCAAATTAATACAAATTAAATTCATTTACACGTGTCTCATTTCTCTTTCTCTGTTGAAATCTCGTGTAAACACGCTCAACTGATTATGATGTTATATCCTTGACCAAAAGGTGTTAGAGGTTGAAATTCCCACCACCTCATGCTTGAACTAAAAAAATCGTTCTTCTTAGTAAACACACTTGTCCTAATATATATAGCTTTTTAAAGAAAAACTCTACATAAATCAAATAGCCTGGAAATTCTAATTAACAAATTTAAAGCTACAAGAAAGCTTTTATCCAGCTAAGAAGAGAGGCACTACCAAATTACCGATGCAAATCTACGTGCTTGGCTCATTAGATTAAGAATTCGATCAAACTACTGTAACGACCTTAAAATAGATAGCTTAAATGTAGGAAGTGTCACAACTATTGCCCTTTTATGCCTCGAAAAATTTTGTAGCATAATAACGTAACTACAATAAAACCAAAAATTTTAGGATCCTGAAAAGCAGGAAAATCACACTTCCATAACTCAGAATCACTTCAGCACCTTCTAAACTACGAATATGCTAAAATTCAGTCTAATATCATCCACAAGAACAAAGGAACTCAACATGAAAGAAAAAAATAAAGTTCAACAAAAAGACTACTTAGAGTTCAACAATACCAAGACATAAGAATAAAACTTAAAATCACGACTCAAGCTAAGACCCTAGGAATGCCCTACGCCATCTCCATAGCCTTGCCAAGTTGAAGCCCTCACCATGCCTTGTAAGTCTACAAGCCACCTGAAAAAAAAAAAAAAAGAATAGTGTAGTAAGAGTGAGTATAAAAATACTCAGTAAGTAGCCCACTTAAGGGCCAAAGGTTCACAAACAAAACTACAAACCAACTCAACCTCACAGGTTCCTAATTAAACTTAAGCACCACTGTCTCTTAACCAAGTGACCATTCAACTGAAGGAATGAACGTTTCACTCCGAAGTGGAAGCATTGGATCGTCTTTGATTTTATTTAAAATTAAACTAAAAAAAAATAAGATTAAGCAAACTTACTTGGAGTAAATATGAAGTTATTTCTGGCTGGTCTTTATCTCCTCCACAAAGTCTTCTTGACTATGACTCAAATACAAGACCAAGACTTGTGGGAGCCTCTTGAAAGATAATCCACAAGGGATTGGAGAGGAAGAGGTCTAGAGAGAATTCTCTAATTTTCTATAGAGGAGATGTGTGCTATGTCCAATGCCTCAACCCAAGAGTCCTATTTATAGAGACCAAGGACAAATCTTTGCCATAATTAAAATATTATATTTTAATATCTAATATATTAAAATCTATCTTATACTTATTTGAATCTCATTCAAATCTCCTAAGATATTTATTTATTTGAATCTTATTCAAATTTTATAAATATCTTTTATTTAATGTATCTAATATACATTAATTATTTTAATATTTAATCTATCAAATACAATAAATATATATATTTTTATATTTAATATATCTAATATATTAAATATCAATTTGAACACTTCAAATTAAATATTAATTTGCACATTTCAAATTTTTCTTTCAACTAGATTGATCTTTTAGTGTTACTATGAGATAACAAAGGGGGCTTATGGACCTACAGATTATAAACTCCAATTATACAAAATTAATTAATTAAACTCTTTAATTAATCAATTTTCATTCATTAACTATAGGGTCCCTCCACTATATACCTAGAGTTGCACTCTTATGCACTCTAGGACAAGTTGTGTCTATGGATATAATCACTATATGCAAGTCAATCATTCACGAGTTGTTCGTAATTACTGCTGGGTCAAAAGTCCGTTTTACTCCTGTAATTACATCTAGCAACTCAAGTACCACTGATCCTCTAATGAACAGTTTTTTTATGATCCAACCATAAACTAAGTCCCTCTTTGGGCCAGTGAGAGGGTGAGACCCCATTGTTCAAGTCTCGAAATCAGCACTTAAGGGAACTACTCATCTACTTACCCTATATGGGAATGAGTGAATTTCATCTTGTGAGATTATGTTCCCAGCTCCCTATTTGGTCAAGTCTTTAAAATGGTAGGCATATTGAATCGGCTACAAAAGTCATTCTCACCAATGCAAATCAAAGGACAAACCCTCACAGGCAGGAGTTCATAACTCACTCAAGATTAATATCGAGTTGCATATGATCATCCTGATGAAATATTAATCTTCTCAATTAACGGATTTATAAAGAGAGATTAAATATTTCGTAGTCTATGATAGGACCTATAAAGTCCTATTTAATCACACTTATTTCTTGTTAGTTAGAATAATTTTATGTGATTTATTATTATTTTTTAGGGATTTGAGCAATTCACGTGTTTTGGAGAGTTTGCAACATTTTGGAGTTAATTCGAACCAAATCGGAGGTGATTCGAGCAATAGAATTTCTATACAAATTTTGACCATCATATTATGATATTTTAAGATGAAAATATATTCAAATTTGGTGTCAAATCGAAGCTTATTGAATTATATTTCCAACGGTATAAGACTCATTTCATTCTACCAAGTTTTATGAAAGTAATAACATTTTGAGTGATTACTGCTCCTGTTGGAAAACGGTCGTACCGGAGAATACTTTGTGCCAACTTTCGTTTCCATTATCTTGCTGATCACGTTTGTGAATATAGTCAAATTAGATATCATTTTAAAGCTCTCTAAAATATCTTTCCATCCATATAAAGATCACGTCGATCCAAGGTTTGCAACCTTCTATGTTTGTTTTGAGAATTTAGGAAAGGATTTTCGATTTTTGGATGTATTTTCCAGCATTTTTCAATATAGAAAATTATTTACTTAACTTTATTTTATTTTGAATATTATTTCCTACTTGTTTTGGGAAAATATCTTTCTAGAATTTAGGGTTTCTTACTTGTGCAAGTTGTCTACTTCAAGGCTATTTAAGCCTTCTTTTGGACAGCTTCAGGGGGCTCCATGTGTAATTTTTCTAGACATAGTTTTTAGAGTTTTTCTCTCTTTTCCTTTACTTTTCTTTTGGCATTATATCGAACCAATGACGAACCTTGGCTACATCATCACGATGAGCGGCTAAGGTAAGTGTTCCAATTAATATGCCAGTGTAGCCAATTGCAATGTTGTGAGGCCCGAACTTTAATTTAGTTTCCTTATAATTGCAAGTATTCTTTGATTCCTGTGTTTATTTTATGAGTATGTATTTTTGATTGAATTGACGTCTTGATCGCTTCATATGTTTGATTGCTAGTCATGATGCATGATCCGTAATTGTCATGTTGATTGAACCTTGTAGTGCTAGGATTATTACATGTGTGTGTTTTATGGGCTTTCATAATTGCATAGCTTGCATGTTTAATTCTAGGAATTAAAAGAGCATCTTGATTAGATTAAAGTTATTTTATCTAATTAGTTGTCTTAGTCTTTCCAAAGTACTTAATGCTTTTATATAAATAATTTGGAACGGTTTCATCAAAATTGTTTAGTTAATTAGCATTAACTTTGACGTTTGTTAGAGTTAATGACTTTAGGGAATTTGTTACTTTTTGGGGTTTCTTAATAAGTTGACTAAGTGCTTGCATAGTTAAGTTAAAACATTTTGTGTGCCTATGATCAATTTTGCAATTGGATAAAACTGTGCCTTTGAATTGGAATTTGGTAAGATTTGATTTATCTTTATTTTTATTTTCTTATATTTTATTTTATTTGCAAAAACTCAAAACCCCCCTTTTTATTTGTTTTCTTCTTTGCAAATTTAACTTGAGAAATTAATATTCGGTTACCTAAGATCGACCTGGTCCACTCAATGCTACAAGTAGCTTAGGATCGGTTTATAAAATGAAATTTGACGAGCCCTCGACAAGCTCGCATCAGTCTAGTCTTATTCAAACTTATTGTATAAGATACCCCCATTCACATGTCTCTACATAAACAATTTGGATCAAATTATTTGTAACTATTACAAAGTGGGCCGTATCAATAGTGTTGCCAGGATAAGGCACCCAACCTTATCCATATACAATGACTTTTTAGGTTATTTCTTGAACATGATCCTCTTGTATGTCAACCACACACTGTTCAAGATTACACTAATAACCTTGGATTTTTCATATAATGGATAATATTATATTGCAAATAAAATAATCAAAATTATTATTGATTATTAAATAAATTATTAATTACGAGGCTTTAGGGCAAAAATCCCAACAACCTACCCCCATGCTCACCCATCTACAATTTTGCCTCATTGCCATATCTTTGAGCCATGCAACCTATCCATGGGGGAATTGCCCCATCCAGCTAGTACACGATAATGAAGGAACACAATTCTCAAGCCCACACAACGCAGGCACACAAACCCTCTAGCTAGCACAAAGCGATAAAGGACACAACCCTCACACCAACACAACGAAGGTACACAAACCCTCTAGCTAGCACTATGCAATGAAGGACACAATCCTCGTGCCAACACAACAAAGGTACACAAACCCTTTAGCTAGCACAACTCACATACATCCAAGGAAGCACGCTCAACATAGGAAAGGTAGATGTCACTAGCCTAATAGGTCTTAAGTCATTCACAACACGAACAAGATTTTTAGGACCACACATCGACATACAACAATATCACAAAACGTGACTTTTCACAATAATCACAAATCATGAATCTCAAGCATAAACTTGTGCATAAGCTCAACAACATTCTTAAACAAGAACTTCACTTAATCGTGGCCCCTACTATGCTAGCCGCATATAGCTTTAAGCAGTTCATTCGAAAATTAAACCCTTTAAACATGCTAGAAATCATAACGGTCGTTATCCTTCCACTCACATTCAGACCCATCTAAAACATGTAAAACATAACAAGTCGTCATGTATCATTCTGAAGACACAAAACATGGATAATGACTCTAAACATTGTATACTTTTATGGTGTTCTAAACTACCAACCAGTCAATCCAACAAGTCAAGGATCCTGCACGCAGTCAACTAATCCAACATCTCAAGAAAGCTAAACTCCAGCCAACCATTCAAGTGTTTCAGGCATACTGTACTCAGTCAAACATCCAAACATCTCAAGTAGACACTACTTAACCATTCAGTCTCATAGCTCAAGCATTCTGAATTCTGCAGCTAACAAAACATCTTAGACAGTCCAAACATTTATGTTCATTTAGTTTAAATCAACTGCCCATATATTCATACTTATAGATAAACCACAATCATAGTCATATACATGCATTCCAAAACTCAACCCCATAACCAAGCTCTAAAAAAGTTATTCCAATTTGACTACCACTACAGGATGAAGGGTCTACTGCAGCGGTTATTTTGATCTATTGCAACACATATAAACCGCTACCGGTTATTTGGTAGAGGTTGCATAACTGCTGGCAGAAGCTGTGTTGGGAAGATCTATTGCGGCAGTTTCGACGACCGCTGGAATCAGATGCAAATAATCGCTGCAAGAGTTACTCGAATTGCAGGGGTTATTTACATCATAATGCAACAGTTTTGTAAATCGATGTTTAGTGTGTAGCGGTTCGCAAACCGATGCAATCCTCTAAATTTTTATAACAACAGTTCTCTAAATTAATGTAGCAGCGAGAAATAACCTCTGTTAGTTTGCAATGGTTAAGTATTCATTACGAGCACTTGATAACTGCTGCAACGTGACTCTATTGCAGCGATTTGTAATCGCCGCAATAGGTTACACATGCAACAATATTGTTTCTCTATTGCAATGATTATAGTGACCTCTGCTATTTTTGCAACAATTTGTGTAAATGTCAAAATCTGTTGATAACCGCTGCAATAATTGGTCCAATAGTAACAATTTTGTTTCTCATATTGCGACACTTTTGTAGTCTATTTCGCAACAATTTTATATTTTAGCTATAATTTAAATCAATTTGACATTGCACATTTTTTTTTATTCGTAATTGGATGCTCATTTCAAAATTTTTAAAAGACAACAAGTTATTGTCTTATGTTATAGCAATTTTTTAAACTATACAACTAAAAATTTCAACAATAATAATCAATATAATGCAATAAGAATAAAAGTTAATACAATTACAAACTATAATAAGTAAAAATTGCAAGTTCAAGTAATATGATACTAATCAAGTATTAACAAAAAAAAATTGCAAGATGAAGTATTAAAATACCTATGAAGTACTGATTGAGTTTCATACGAATGTCTACACAAAATATTCCTTGAAACAAAACTACTTATCAAACTACTTATCACTTATCTCATCGTTCAGTGTTTAATTTTGAGCCATGTCATTACATAGACTCGTGCGAACTTGACATCAATTTTTTGTTGTTTCCATATGCATTTGCCCCTTGATCCTATTAACAAGTCAAAATAAAATATTAAAATAACAAAAAAAAACTATATTAAAATAGTAATACTAAATTAAATTAATCTATATTTCATACATCTCTTGATCAATTTCCATCGAAAGATCCCCCACTAGTACTTCCAACTTGCATACAATTAATTTGTCCTGATACTGAAAGCACTTTTTTCATATCTGACCGCATCTTTGCCATTTCAGACTCTAATTTGGTTATTCTATATCTTCCTTCTGTTGTTTCATGGTCTTCCATACTTGTCGCAGAAGTGATCTCAACGCTCGCAAATCGACGATATTTAGTTTTAAAAACTTCAGTTGGGGTAGGCCCTAATCCCATTCCACGAACACGTCCTGAATGTTCTTTACCCATGACATTTTCAAACACCTCCACCTCAGAAGGCACTTCTGAGCTATCTGCATTTTGATTCATATATTCTTGAAATTTTTCCTATCAAATAATAAATTTGATGTTAGTAAACTATAAAATTTTAGTTTTTTAAAATATATAATTTTGAACTTACGATAATTTTAGCAGATTCCTCATCCATGTAACTTCCATCCTTTCATTTATGAGCCGCTAAAAAGACTTCTAATCTAGTGGGGTCTCTTCCCAATTCTTCTTTCTATCATTAAGAAAACCAATTAATATGTGAATCAAAACTTACTAAACAATACATATATATAGAGAAAATTATCATCTCATCTGTTTTTCGTGCTAGGCTTTTTCTTCCGCATGAATGAGTAAATTTTTGTTTCTTACGTATCTCTATATTTCTTGCACTCTGTTTCTAAGATATAAATAAATATATAAATGTAACATCTCATAAAATAAATGATTTATTATTGAATAATAATAAAACAAAAAAGAAGATTACCATTCCTTCATATGAGTACCAAAAAGAGACCATGTCGGCCCATTGATCTCTAGGTATATTATCAGGTTTATGTTTCAAGCCTTTCTCTTCCTTATCATACTTTAAAACATATCGTCCTCGTAGATTACATTTATAGCCACCCCACTTTCTAGATAATGAGGACAAACACCATTTTCTATGTTTTTCTTGAACAATAAATTTTGACTGAAAGAATAATAAAGTAAATGAGTATACAAATAAATAATCTAGATATACATAAAAACATGCACAACACATAATTTAGTCGACATACATTAATGATCTCCCAAACTTCATCTTTATATATATTAGGAACCTTTCTCCAATCATCATAATTTAGGGGACAAAGGTTACAAGTTCTTCCAATAGTCCCTAAGAAATTGCCCAAAACATTTGAACCAGCTTTTATAGGTTGGTTTAAACTGTTGAACTCAACCACTATCTTCTGACCTTCTTTTAAATTCCAAACATCAGACATGCGTGTTTGACCACGTATCTTATGTGTTCCAGATGAATCTGTTTTTTAAGGAAAAAAATTTAACAATTTAAACCTTAAAACTTAAATATCAATTCTAAAATAAATTCAAACATACCTTCTACATCAACATCACCATCAACGGTTAAATCAGCTTTTGTATCAACATTAGCTTCCTCCAAAGTGGTAGAATTTTCTTCTAATGGACTAGACTCTGTGACGACCACATACAACGCCTTCTAGTTGAAGGCATATTTCACCTGAATAAAAGAATTAGTAACAAAAATTTTATATTAAGAAAAATGAGAAATACTATCAAACAATTCATATTATTAAAATGGATAATATAACTTACAATTTTCAAATTTATTTGGATGTCTATGAATCGGAGTCAGTATTATCATTCATATTTTCAATTGTATCAACACCTAATGAATGATTGATAGTGATTCCATCGGCATCATTTCTGACTAAATCTAAATTGGCATAAGCATCATCATATACATCATCCAACGAAGATATATTAGATGACTCGATCCCACAATTATTGCTCTCAATTTCACTTGGCAAGTTCCCCATATCAAATAAATCACGAGGTTTGGTATGCACTACGACATTCCATTCAGGGTCTTTTGGATCTGGAATGTAATATACCATTCTTGCTTGAGATGCAAAGACAAAAGGCTCATGTCCTAATAATTCTCCTGTATGAAACTAAACGTGAGAAATTCACTAAAGTAAAATTATACATGTCAACTTTTTTTTTTCCAATTCCTACAGTTGGATCTACCCAATTACATTTAAATAAAACCACCTTGAATCGATCATAATAATTTAATTCGATAATATCTCTCAAAATCCCATAATATATAACATCTCCTACTACTGGGTTTCTGTCTCGCAAACTAGCATAACTGGTAGTTTGTGCTACCACTGATACTCCACTATTTTGTGTCTTCATGGATGCATCTTTATCCTTTGTACGGAAGGCAAACCCATTCATATTATACCCATCATACTTTTTTACAACTTTATTAGGACCTCGAGCAAGCCCTTTTTCTAAAACTTTATCTCCTAATTTTGAAACCTGATATAGAAATCTGTAAATAAGTATAGGTACTCATGAATCATTTCATAAAATATATATGAAATAAAGTTTTTATATACACTTACATGTGATTGAAACCACTCGTGAAATGATTCATTGATAATTTTATCAATTTCATTTCAAGATGGTTGATGACTGCGATTGAGTCTCTTCACTATTGTTTCATAATCTCTATATATAACAATACTTGTTAAAATGAATTTTCAACATATACTAATACTTGTTAAATCTAAAAAATATAAAATATAAAAGATTACCTACGAAAGGTGCTTGTTAGTTCAGAATTGAACAATACATATCGGTGTGCTTGTATCGAAGAGATGTCTTCCAAAGTACAATTTACAGCACTCTTAATTGGTCTTCCTAACATTGGAAATAATGATGAACTATCTGCTTCAATTTCTGAAATCAAGTCATCATTTTTCCTCGGACGATTGAATACTGTTTCAACAGCATTAAAATAATTTGAACAGAATGTTGCACACTCATCTATCACGTAACCTTCAGCAATTGAGCCTTCTGGATGTGCCTTGTTTCTTACATATGACTTAAGTTTGCCCAAAAATAGGCCACATGCTATAACCACAACTCATGATTCCAAAAGGATTGAAGCCATCACTAGCCAATGCTAGCCTTACATTACGAGATTCTGATGAAAATTCATCATATTTCATGTCAAATGCTTTCCAAGCCTCTGTGTCAGCTGGATGCCGTAGAACTCCATCTTTAGTTCTTCCTTCATCATGCCATCGCATGTGCTCAGCAGTTTTTGAAGACATATACAACCTTTGTAATCTACTCTTTAGTGGAAAGTAACGCAATATTTTAGCAGCATTTTTCTTCCTCTTTTTCTTTGGTTGTGGTCTTGGTACTTCTACACACTCTTTTTCTTTTTCTACCCATCTTGAAGTCCCACAAGTCATGCATGATTCTTCATCTATTTTGTCTTTCCAATATAACATACAATCATTAGGACATGCACGAATCTTTTCATATCCAAGTCCTAATTTATTGATAATTTTCTTTGTTTCATAAAAAGTTTTGGGCAACTTGATTCCCTCTGGAAATGCTTCACATAATAAGTCAAGAAGTAATGAGAATGACTTATTACTCCAACCACTCATACATTTGATATGGTAAAGGCGTACAATAAATGAAAGTTTGGAAAAAATTTTACATCCTGGATATAACTCACAATTACAATCTTTAACCAAGTCACAAAAATTTGATACATCAATATTTGGTGTTTCTCTTGACAATTCATCAACATTCACACCCACTCCTTTGAATGCATTTTCATCAAAATATCCAAGAGCCTCTTGCAACTTGTCTTGCATATTATCACGTCATCTACATCTAAACTTTCATGAACAAAAGATTCATTCAAAACTTTATTTTGGCCAACAGAACGATCCAAAATAGACTCACCATGGAACACCCAACAAGTATAACCTTCAGCAAATCCATTACACACTAAATGATCATATACATTATCTTTGTTAAACCAGAATGTGTTTCCACATTTTTTGCATGGGCACAAAATATTTCCATCTTGAGATGCTTTCTCAAAGGCAAAGTTCAGAAATGAAACTACTCCATCCAAATATTCTTTACTAACTCTAGATTTACCGATCCAACTCTTGTCCATTGAAATGATTAATCTAACATATCATTAGTAAAGTGGTTATAATTAAACATAGAAATAAGGTAAACAAATTAAGAAAAACAAGAAATATTATCAAACAATTCTATGGATTATGAACTATGCCATATAGCTACCATAATCTAGAGCAATACTTGACAAGCTTATCATGTTTGAATAAAACAGCGACAATGAATTCAGAGCTTAAGGCTTTTGAAAAGATGAAAAGCAGCTGGAAAAATTAAAACCAACCATAATCTAGAGCGAGTCCAAAAAAGTATTATACAAGAGGAAAACTGAAGCAAATTATACTTGACTAGCTCATCATGTTTGTTAGAAAATTAAAAGGAAAGAAAAAGTAGATAATATGTTCTGTGAGTTTACAGAGTTTGTGGCTACTCAAAGCATTCAAGCAAAATAATGGTCAGAATCTAAAAACAACACAGAAATGCTACTAAAAAATAACATAAATATTGCATACTTAACCTTAAAGACACTCTAAGTCTTGCTGTAAATACTACCAAACTGTGTTGTTTTATTATATAACTTCGCATGTTCAGAATCCAAAAACAAAACAACATAAGCACTACAATTTTTCGATAAAATAAAGACAACCCAAATCGAAGTTGCATGAATGTAAGAAAAAATCAACTCAAGTGAACAGCTACATGCAGAAATTCGCCCAACTTAGAACAGCAAAGTATCTCAACCCCTCAAAGAAAGAAGAGAAAAATCGAAGCCCTAAGTCGAAATTGAAAAAAAAAATAAAAAAACCAAAACCACCTACCTGGAAGGAGAACGAAAGAGGTGTGAAATGTAGAAGTGCAAGAAGCAATTGGGGAAATTGGAAGCAGAATGAAGAGTAATTTTTTTGTGGGTTTTGCGGTGGAGTTGAGAAGACGTGAATTTCAAACGGCAAATGAGGGTTTTTGTCTTCTTTTCCCTTCCTTTTCTTTTTTCTTTTCTTTTTCTTTTGTTTTCTTTTTACAATTTAAAACAAGAGAGGGAATTATTTGGAGCCATTTTTTTCACCAAGAGAGGGAAGCATTTTGAACCATTTTTTTCATTAGTTTTTCACACATTTATATAATTAATTTTAAAATTAGCAATTTTTATTTCTATTTTAATATTACATTTATTTCAATGATCTTACTACAATTTTGTAAGAATTAAAATTAGCTAAATTATAAGTTTAGCCCATAAACTTTGAGGTTTGTTTTTATTTGGTCCTGAACTTTTAAAAATTTCTAATATGTCTCTAAACTTTCAATTTTGTATCTAATATGTCTCTGAACTTTTAATTGTATGTCTAATTGGTCTATAACAAATTCAAATTTTTTTAAAATGATTTGATCTATTAGATATAAATTTGAATTTTATGTTTAATGAAATTCTAAAATTTCATTTTTGTGCTAGTAGATCGTGAATTTTAAAAAAATCGAGAGTTTAGAGACCAAAATTGTAATTTTCAAAGATCATGGACTAAATAGACACGAACCTCAAAGTTCAGGGACTAAATTTGTAATTTAATCATTAAAATGGTACTTTTTGTTTATTTATATTTCAGATTAAATAACAAGTTTACTCCCTGAACATTGAGGTTTTTGTCTATTTAGTTCTTGAACTTTGAAAAGTGTTTAATAGGTCCCCTAAACTTTCTATTTTCTGTACATAGGTCCTTGACAAATTTGAAAATTTTAAAAATTAATTGATCTATTAGATATAAATTTTAATTTTATGTCCAACGGAACCCTAAAATTTCAATTGTGTATGGTTAGATTCGTGAATTTTAAAAAATTTGAAAGTTTAGAGACTGAATTTGTAATCTTGAAAGTTCACAAACAGAAAAGACACAAACCCCAAAGTTTAGGGACAAAATTTGTAATTTAACTTATATTTAAAAAATACATTTACTACTATGTAATAATATATTTTAATTAAATGATATAGACTTTAAATTATATTGGTTAAAATCAATCCTTGAACTTTCAAACTTATTTTAATTATATTGTTTTGGTCATTTAACTTTTAAATATTTTATTTTATTTACTTAATTAATTTTCAATGTCTTGTTTAAGTTCATAAAATTCATAGAAAAACTATTTAGTCAATACCATAAAATTCATAGAAAAACTATTTAAACTATTGCGACAATGTTTCAAATGCTACAACGTAACTGTAGCAATAGACTCTACTGCAACAGTTATTACAAATGTGGCAACTTAAGCGTTGCAATAGATATATCCGTAACAGTTTCTAAATATGTCGTTAGCGAACTATTGCAATTGAATATATCTCGCAACAATTAAAAAAACATTGTGAACAAAATGTTGCAATACGTACTTATAGCAGCAGTTCAGTTATGTGTTGATAACAACCGCTGCAATTTAGTAAACCTTTGTAGCATTCTCCAACTCGTTGCAAAAAAACTGCTGCAATAGACCAAACTTCTTGTAGTGTACTTACAGAAACATAACACTTGACTGAGACTCCTCTGAATACCTTACTAAGAATCATGAATATTGCAAGCTAATTCAATCAGCCATCAAACCCTTTTAACCAACATACTAAAGTATAATAAAGTAAACTTCATACTTGAGAAATTTACTAAGTATACCATCCAATAACCAACATGCTTAAGCATATACTTAAAAGAAACATACTCATAACCACTCAATCATACATGCATTACAAAATCCATGAACTTTGTATCCAAAGCATTAAGGAGTTATCCAATTAGGCTAATTACCTTTTTAAGCAAAAATAATTGCACACTTCCAAAGCACCCCAAACTCCCTATAGAAGTTCTTAGCACAACCTAGAAGATTTTTCAAAGAGGACAATGCTTAGTATTTGTACATACATAATTTAACCAAAACTTCTAAAATAACTTGCAAAAATACTTCCAACAACAATCTAAACTTAGTCCTTTAGGCTAGAGAACTTACCCAAATAATTCCAAGATTCAAGGCAACAAAGAACTCTAATACTTGATCCCGAATTGCCAAACAAAGTCCTAAAAAAAATTAACAAACCGTTCTAAAATCCAACCATGAGTTCAATCAAGTTGAGATGAAAATTACCTACTAAAACATACCCAAAATAGAACCTTCACTTGTTGAATTTGATGTCGAATTGATCTGAATTCGACAACCCGACCTCCAAACGCAATGGGTAATCTTAAACAAAGTCCAACACGTTATGCATAAGTTTTAAAACACCAAAACAACCCTTAATCTCAACAAAAAGTAAGCACAACTTCAATTAAGATGAAAACTATAGCACCCAAAGAAAACTCACTACAAAATCGAGATCAATGCCCACTAGATAATAGCTCGAACGATTCGAATTCGCCCAAAATGGCCTTTGATCGCAATGGGGGTATTCTAGAATAAAATCCAAAACATCGTGAGTTAATTTGAATCACCAAATCAGCCATTCAATCCAGCTTTACAACCCATAAACCACCTTGAATCATTGTTGGAACACTTACCAACGACAAATGGGGCGTTACCCACATTGAAACGAATAGAAATCGTCGAAAAACCCATTTGTCGTCGCCGAAAAATGCCAACAATGTCGTTCAGCAATTGTCTCGTCGTTGTCTTCCAAGTTGTGTCCCCGTCGCTGCTCGCCAGCCGGACGACCCCCCTACTATTGGTGTGAGTGACGGATTGGAGGTGAAAGCAAGAAGTTGCTTGTAACGCCCGACATTTTCAAGTATTAATTAAAGTTTCAATTTTGAAATTTAACTTAATTGTTGGACCAATTTCCTGTCTAAATTGTTTGTTGGAGTTAGTTTTGTTCAAAAAGCTTGGTGGCATTTTTGTATTTTTGGTGACTTTTAGTCAGCCAAGCCCAAAAAGGGGAAGCTATCCCGAGCTTTTATCTTATTTATAGATGTTCTAGTCAAGCCAAGGAGGAAAAACCCTAGCCAAGCTATTTTGGAGCAGCACACAGCGCAAGAAAAATCTTCTTCTCCTTCAACCTTTCTCCCATCTCCAAGACACAACCACCCATTAAGGTATCCCTTCTTCTTTTTGATCCTCTTCTGTGGCTCTCCCCTCACCACGCCTCTCCCTCATTGATCGACGGTGACCAACGACTAGCGAAGTTCCCTTGCGGCGGTGACGACGCGGTTCACGATAGCAGCAACGGCTTCATCTACATTTACAACTTGTTCGACACGTTCTCCTCCTCGACGCTGGGTGTTTTGGTGGCAACTAGTAAACACCAGTGGTCCGACGTGCTGTGTGTTGAGATTTATGCCCTAAAGCCTCGTAATTAATGATTTATTTAATAATTAATAATAATTTTGATTATTTTATTTACAATATATTATTATCCATTATATGAAAAATCCAAGGTTATTACTATAATCTTGAATAGTATGTGGTTGACATACGAGAGAATCATGTTCAAGAAATAACCTAAAGGGTCATAGTATATGGATAAGGTTAGGTGCCTTATCCTAATATCACAATTGATACGACCAACTCTGTAATAGGTGCAAATGATTTGATCAAAATCGTTCATGTGGAGACATGTGAGTGGGGTATCTTATACAATGAGTTTGTATAAAACTGGACCAAGAAATATTTATTCTCTCTTTATAAATCCGTTAATTGAGAATATCAATATTTCATTAGGATGATCATATGGGACTCGATCTTAATCCTGAGTGAGTTATGAACTGCTACTTGTGAGGGCTTGTTCTTTGATTTGCATGGGTGAGAATGGCTTTTGTAGCCGATTCAATAAGCCTACAATTTTGAGGACTTGACCAAATAAGAAACTGAGAACATAATCTTACAAGATGAAATTCACCCTTTCCCATATAGGGTAAGTAGACGAGTACTTCCCTTAAGTGTTGATTTTGGGACTTGAACAATAAGGCCCCACCCTCTCACTGGCCCGAGAGGGACTTAGTTTATGGTTGGATTGTAAAGAAATTGTTCCTCGGAGGATCAATTGTACTTAAGGTGCAAGATGTAATTACAGGGGTAAAATGAACTTTTGACCCAGCTGTAATTACAAACAACTCGTGAATGATAGACTTGCATGTAATGGATATATTCATGGACACAACTTGTCCTACAGTGCATAAGAGTGCAACTCTAGGTCTATAGTGAAGTGACCTAAAGTTAATGAATGAAAATTGATTAATTAAATAGTATAATTAATTATTTTTGTATCATTGGAGCTTATAATCTGTAGGTCCATAAGGTCCCCTTGCTCATAGTAACACTAAAAGATCAATTTAGTTGAAAGAAAATTTTAAAATGTTCGAATTAATATTTAATTTGAAGTGTTCAAATTAATATTTAATATATTAGATGTATTAAATATAAAAGAGGAAAATATATTTATTGTATTTGATACATTAAATGTTAAAATAATTAATGTATATTAGATACATTAAAGAAAAGATATTTATAAAATTTGAATAAGATTCAAATAAAGAAATAAATATCGTAGGAAATTTTAAAAGATTTGAATAAAAATCAAATAGATTATATATATATATATATATATATATATATATTAAAATATATATTATTTAATTATGGCAAGGATTTGTCCCAGGTTTCTATAAATATGACCTTTAGATTGAGTCATTATAGTACACATCTCCTCAATAGAGAATTAGAGAATTCTTTCTAGACCTCTTCCTCTTCAATCCCTTGTGGATTTTCTTTCAAGAGGCTCCCATAAGCCTTGGTCCTGTGTTCGAGTTATAGCAAGGAAAACGTTATGGAATTCTTGGAACACAAGAAGTAAAGAATCACTAGAATTTTATATCCATATTTAAGTCAAAGTATGTTTGCCTTAGCCTAAATTATTTTTCATTTAATCCTAAAATAAAATCAAAGTCGATTCCAATTCTTTCCCTATGGGATTAATTATATTATTTCCTTCAGTATGCTCCCTCTCAATTTTGTGATTTCGGCGACAGTAAGGCCATGCGCGAGACCCACGAACCAATTTAGCATGTTGAGCATTTTGCAGATGACGATGAGGATTCTATTCAGCAGGCTGTTTCCGACGAGGCTTCACGGTGAATTTTGGGGTTCAAAGTCAGTTAAAAGCACTGTTCTGTGGTTTGAAAGTTAACCCATTGCTTTTGGTTTGATTTTAGAACACTTGTTGCTTTGGGAAGCCGGGATGTTGATTTTGGATTAATTCATCATAAAGAAACAACAAGCATAGGTGTTGTTTTGAGAAGATATAATTGGTAAAATTCATCCTTAATTGATCTGAGCCCTTAATAAATTGTTAGGAGTTAAATACTAATTTTTGGAATGTTATTGTAAAGTTTTAGGTTTGATCAATTGATTGATTCTAGATTTATCTCTAATTTAGGAACTTTTTGGATAGTTGGTCGATTGAGTTCGAAGGCGACTTTAGTTTGGTAAGTGTGTGGGTATTCTTCTTTGGAGTTGTTGGTGAAGGAATTATTCACTAAAAACTAAAATTATAATTTAGCTTTGGAGGTTTTGGATCAAAGGTTTTGGAGTGCCAAGAATTAATTAATTTTTCTCTTACAATTTGTTTTAGGTGGTGCAAGAGATTTTTCTAGGAGAAGAGAATTTTAACTATTCTTGTTTGGCTCAAAAAGGATAAGTAGCCAAATTGGATTATCCTTCAAGGTCTTGGAAAAATGTTCATGTTTGGAGGTCTATGAATGGTTGAGCATAATCTGAACTTTTCTTTTGTGTGTGAAAAAGCATGCTCGTTTTGTCTAAATTATTTCGGTAGCTATCTTGAGCTTGAGTTGTGTTGGAGTGCGTCTAGCATGAGGACTTTGAGGGTTTGACCTTTTGAATAGGCAGCTCATGGTCGTGAAACTTTCCAAGATGTATAAGAGCTTTGGATAAGAGCTTAATTGATCTGAAACTCATGCATGACTATATGAGGGACATAGTTAAAAGAGTGATTAACTTAAGACCTTACTTGCTAGTGTCAATTACCTTCCCCATGTCATGAATGCTTTTGGTAATCATCTCATGTATGATTCCATGAATGTTTCATGTTTCCCAGCTTGAGGGTCACTTCCCTCATGTTTCTAGTTTGAGGATCACCCCCTCATGTTTACAGCTTGAGGGTCACTCCTCTCATGGTTAAAATATATTTTCCATATAGGTATTGTGCTGTGAGAGG
Source organism: Trichosanthes truncata (assembly GCA_033996785.1). NCBI lineage: Eukaryota > Viridiplantae > Streptophyta > Magnoliopsida > Cucurbitales > Cucurbitaceae > Trichosanthes > Trichosanthes truncata. The sequence goes on from JAWPNB010000010.1 coordinate 43,363,627, forward strand.
TATAGGCCTATTAGTAGGGATGTCCATTTTTCCCATGGGGATGGGGCCCCGCGAGGACCCGCCTTAACGGGGCGGGGAATCCCCGTTTAGGAGGGGAATGGGGGAGGGAGTGGGGGAAAAAAATTCCCCGCGAGCTAAACGGGGACGGGGACGGGGAATGTATTCCTCGTCCCTGTTCCCCATTCCCCGCCCCGTTTAATTTTTTTATATTTATATTTTATTTTTTAATATATATATGTATATATGTGTATAAGTATATATATGTCATTTAAAAGTTTATTGTTAATGATTTAAATAATTGGATATGCTTGAATCATATAGTTAAACATTTTAATTATATGTATGGATTAATTGGATAATTTGATATGTAATATTGTTTTGTTTTTATTAGGAGGTTCAAAAATTTTATATTTGAATAGATACTTTTTAATAGAAAATTAACTATTTAAATTAAGATTTTTGGTGAATAATTAACAATGTAATTAAAAATTAATTAATATTTTCCATAGAAATTAACTATTTGAAATTTTATCAAAAGAATTATTTGATTCTTAAAAAAAAAAAAAAAAAACTAAACGGGGAATAATTTCCCATGGGGAACCCGATCCCTGCAAATTTCCCTAGTGGAATCCCCGCCCCGATCCCCGCAAAATTTAACGGGGAATTTCCCGGGGATGGAGATTCAAATGGGGGGCGGGGACGGGGACGGGGAAGCCATCCCCGTCCCCGCCCCGCCCCGTGGACATCTCTACCTATTAGGGGACCGCCAATTACCCGCTAGTGGTGTCTTTCCTTATCGAGCTGTCACTTACAATATCATAGTTGGTCTAGCTTGTAGATAGGTTAATTTCTCACTTAGACAAGAAGTTACAATGCTATAAATAAAGGTTTCTGTGGAATGACTCAATAATGTTTTCTATTCAGCCAGGACACCACGTGATATTATATGATGACTATGTTTGTGTGCTTGTTGTACAACCCTCAAATGGGGCTACTTACTGAGTAATTTATACTCACCCATGCTACTTTACTTTCTTTTTCAGTTGGTGCTTAGACATACTAGGTGCGTGACGAGGGTGTGCAACTTGGCAAGGCTATGGGATTAACAACAAACCTCTCTAGGATCTTAGATTAAATCTCTAGTTCATGTTTCTCCTATATTTTAATTTATTTCATTTATTCACTGGCTTGGCTTCATTTTCTGCTTTTACTAATTCTTTGTTGGGATCCTAAAATCAAAGTTTTATGATTCTTATTTTTCGCACTTTAATAAAAGCTTTATTTGACTTCCATGAGTTTCACCCTTTTCTATCCCAAAGTTTTTTTTCTTCTTTTCATACATGTAGTATCGATCGTTAGGTATTACCTATAAAGGAGGTCAGGTAGTTACATCTAGTATCAAAGTCCTAGGATTTAGGTTATGTAGACTCGCTTACATCGTAGGTACCAAATTCTCCATAGCCATGCGCAAGGATAACACCTCGTCACCGCCAAGTACGTTAGTTTCTAAGCATGTGATGTGCCATAAAAGTTATTCCTATGACATATATGAAAGTAGTTGCATCGGGTTTAGTAACCACTTGGGGTAGATTTAGGTCTTATATTTTGACTTTAGTATGCAAAACTATGGCCTAACTTTTCATTGACTTGTGCATGGTAGATTATGGCTCCCCGAAGAAAGACCTCAGCAAGACGCGATAGAGGGTGAGTCCCTGCCATAGACCCCTGGGTTGGCGACCAGCTAGTTGGTCAGGCACCGGAGCAGCCAACGCCCCCGGTGCAAGGGAACACAATAACTTTAATGATGGAGACTTTGCAAGAATCTCCAATCAGACTGGCTAGGTAGTCCAAAACCAAGGAAGTACATCTGAAGAGGCAAGATATCTAAAGACCTTTAAAAAGTACGACCCCATGCCCTTTGATGGAGAGACAGTGGATCAAAATGGGGTGGAGACATGGTTGGAATCGTTGGAGTCAATTTTTTGGCGCATGCGGTGCTTTGAAGAACACCAAGTATAGTGTGCAAAGTTTATGCTGAGAGGGCGGGCTCTCCTCTGATGGGAATCCATGAGAAGATCTATCGACATCAGCGAGGGACCAATTACTTGATTTCAATTCAAGGAGACTTGCTGTTAGAAGTACTACCTTGCAGTCATTAAGTACAGGAAGTAGTTGGAGTTCTTTGGTCCAAAGCAGGGCAATAGGTCTGTTGACAAGTATGAGCGAGAATTTACCAAGTTGTCTCATTTCGCACTGGACTTGGTAGACATGGAGGCAAAGAGGACATAACGATTTATCACAAGTCTGAGTGATGAAATCCATGGCACTGTGGCAGCTCTTGCCCCAGCAACTTGTGTAGCGGCCCTCCAAGAAGTTGCACTTCTTGATATGCGCACCCTTAGGCCTCAAATATCGAATGGGCATGGTTCTAGCTTAGGGTAGAAGATAAGGTTCGATCAAGCCTTCGCCAGACCATATCAGAACGTCGGACAGAGCCGGCTACTGATTCGCCAACAGGTAGTTAATTAGGAGAAGCCATTGTGTTCAAAGTGCAGGCAGAACCATAATAGGCGATGTTTTGCAAGCACTGGAGTGTGCTTCAGATGTGGTAAAGTGCAGCACATGGTGACAAATTGTCCCGAGTACAGAGCCTCTAACTTTAGGAAACCCACATGTGCGAACCATGCAGGTGGTAGTGGTTAGAACCATCAGAGGGGCAGAGCCTACGCCACTACAAACATGAGGGCCAAGGATGCAAATGCCGTGGTGATAGGTACTTTCCCTATTCTTGGGTACTACGCATTTTTTTTGTTTGATTAAGGCTTTACACATTCTTTTATATCTAATGCATTTGTGAGGCAAGCTCACTCAAAATTGGAACCATTACGGTAAACCTTGTCAGTCTCCACCCCATGAGGGGTAGCCCTGTTAGCTAAGGAAAAGGTTAGGGTTTGTCAGGTGTTAGTGTCGAATCGTCTGTTAGATGTGACACTTATAGCCCTAGAGATGTTTGACTTTGACGTTATCCTTGGTATGGATTGGTTGGCTGAGAACCATGCCAACATCGATTGTCATCACAAGGAGGTGGTGTTCAGACCACCGTTGAAGGCAAGCTTCAAGTTCAAGGTGAGGAGGTTAGTGAGCTGAGGAGCGTCTGCTCTTTTGGCTGGTGTGACAGACACTAAGAGTGTGGTCATTGAGGTGGCCTCAATACCAGTGGTCAGGGAGCTCGTTGATGTTTTTCTGGAGGACCTTCTAGGGTTACCTCCAGCTCGAGAAGTAGATTTTATCATCGAGCTCGAGCTCGAAACAACTCCCATTTCTAAGGCTCCTTACAGGATGGCTCCAACAGAGTTGAAGGAACTCAAGGTGTAGAGACAGGAACTGCTAGACAAGGGTTTCATATGCCCTATCATCTTACCTTAGTTCTCTTTGTTAAGAAGAAAGATGGGTCTATGCGTTGGTGTATAGACTGCCGAGAGTTGAACAAGGTAACTACAAAGAAGAAGTATCCACTCCCTCGAATAGATGACCTTTTCGACCAGTTGCAAGGAGCATCAGTGTTTTTGTTGATCGATTTCGCAAGCGCACGAATCGTTACAAGTAATACAGTGATTGAAATCAAAGTTCGTTCTCCACAGGGACTGAAAGCTACCAATTACCAAATTATCTAGCCTTAATTTTATCTAAGTACCAAATTGTCAAGGATGAATGGATAATTTAAACTTGCTTGATAAATAACTTTGATAAAGCTCTATAAATGATAGTGCAAAAATAGAGGAATAAAAATTAATTTGTAAAAACTCTAGAGCAATGATTTCACCAAATACTTCCTCATACTCTTTGTTCATTAGTAGCTAATGTTTTCTTCTATTTCAAGATTGTTGGCAAGTTCTACCCTATAGACTCGATATTCTTTCTCAAGCAATAACGATGTTCATTGAAGTGTAAATTGCCTATATCTCTATGACAATTCAAACAAATCAATTATTAAGCCCGTAGAACCTAAAATTGCCACAAAACCCACAAGGATATCTCTATCTCAAGTGTAAATTAGGAAAAATGCTTTAGTTCATCAATGATTCTTGTTTCTCAACCTCAAATCATGACATAGGAATAATGTAAAGAGTGGCCAAATCTAAACATACTTTAGGTGCAAAAGCATTCTCACAACCATATATGAAATAGAGACATCAACTATTAACTAAGAAGGAGTAGGATTCAAGTATTTGATTACATCAAAGCTCTAGAAAGAAAAACTCAGTTCATAATGTAAATCTTAACAAAAACAACAAAAATCATCATTTGGGTCTCTACAAACAGCAAAAAGAGAAAGAAGAAGTGAAATAGAAACAAATTAAGCTTAGCTCCACTCCTTTTTGGTTGCTAAAGACCTCCAAGATGAGCAATCTCTTCTCCTTTGGTCGTTCTCCCTCTTTGCCTCTGTTTTTCGCCCCTTTCTGCCCTAAAAAAAACATAAAAATCGAGCCCTTTGAATAATAAAAATCAACCCTTTTTAAGTTAGGGTCATGACGTAGCGCCTAGGCGCTAGCTCTCTGCATTCCTGCTCGGGTTTAGGCTCCTGGGAGCCGATTTTTTTTTTTTTTTTTTAAGTCTTCAACCTGAAAGTCTTTCTAAAAGTCCTCAAACATGACCTTCAAAATACCAACATTGATCACCTATAAAAATAAAAGAAAATCAAGAGTTAAAAATCAAAAACTAAATGAAAACTAACTAAAAACAACATAAACAAGATAGAAAACATATATATATATATATATATATATATATATATATATATATATATATATATATATATATATATAATGAACTTATCAGTTTTCAAAGATTGATTTACGGTGAGGTTACCACCAGTTGAGGATTAGAGAGGAGGACATCCCGAAGACGTCTTTTAGGTTCAAGTATGGGCATTATGAGTTTATAGTGATGTCTTTTGGTCTGACTAATGCGCCTACGATCTTTATGGATTTGATGAACAGTGTGTTCAAAGAGTTCCTTGAAACCTTCGTGATCATGTTTATTGACGACATCTAGGTTTATTCAAAATCAGATGAGGAGCACAAGGCACACCTTAGGAAAGTGTTGGCAACTCTAAGGACGAATGAGTTATACGCTAAATTCTCCAAGTGTGAGTTTTGGCTTCAGCAGGTGTCCTTCTTAGGACACATAGTGTCGAGAGAATGGGTTTCAGTAGACCCAACAAACGCGGAAGCTTTGACCCAGTGGCATTGTCCTACTACAGTCACTGAAGTGCGGATTTCCCTAGGCTTACCAAATTACTATTGACGATTTTTCCAAGATTTCTCTAAAATAGCCACGCCACTGACTCAGTTTACTCGAAAAGGAAATTCGTTCATATGGAGTGGGGCTTGAAAAGCAAGCTTTCAACAACTCAAGCAGAAGTTGGTTTCATCACATGTGCTCACAATGTCGGATGGTGACGGTGATTTTGTGGTCTATAACGATGCTTCTAAGAAAGGCTTTGGGTTGTGTGTTAATGCAGCATGGTAAAGTGATCGCGTATGCTTCCCGTCAGTTGAAGGAGTATGAGAGCAATTACCCAACCCATGATTTAGAGTTAGCAGCAATGGTCTTTACTCTGAAAATTTGGAGGCACTACTTGTATGGTGAGAAAGTTCAAATCTTCACAGACCATAAGAGCCTAAAATACTTTTTCACTTAGGAGTTAAACATGAGGCAATGAATATGGCTTGAGTTGGTGAAAGATTATTACGTGACCAAGACCCCATATAGACTGATTGGGAACGTGTAGAGATCGCAGTGATGGTAGGGGAAGCTACCGCTCAATTGGCTTAGTTGACATTTCAGTTGACTTTGAGACAGAGTATTATAGATTCCCAGCAGGGAGATCCTAGTCTTGTAGACCTCCGACGCTAGGTTGAGTCAGGACAAGTGAGTGAGTTCTCATTATCAGCGGATAAAGGTCTCCTGTTTAGAGAACGGTTATGCGTGCCCAAGGTTGATGAGATCAAGAGCGAAATTTTGGCTGAGGCTCATAACTCCCCATTTTCGATGCACCTGGGCAACACCAGGATATATCAAGATTTGAGGCAGTATGATAGTGCACGAAAGTGTACTATTCTTTGGACTATGATTATTGCTTGTCTATGGTCTTCAAGTATACTATTGATGTTCTCTGTGTATATTTTGTAGATTTTAAGCTAACTTAGCAAAACCGGGCAAAAGGAAAGTGTTAGGATGAAAAAGGAAGTAATTTAACTTCAATTGGAGCTATCAAGTGAAGAAGAGAAGAGAATTGAGGTAGAGAACCCGAGGCTAGAGCGTCCAGAATCTCTGAAGAGCGTTGAAACGCCATATGTGAAGCTTCACAAGTCAGGATTTTCGCATGTATAGCGTCGAGATGCTGCTCAATGCTCTAAACACGCTAATGAGGATTTGATTTTTCGCAGTGTTGTGACGCTACCAATTTTTTTGTATTTAATTGATAAAGGACTTATCGAAGGTCCTATCAAGATTAAATTTATAAAAATTGGACCTCTAAATATTTTGCAATAATAGTGGCCAAGGTCATCCACAGGGATTGAAGTTCTTAGATTAATTAAGTACCATAATTAACTATACCCAATTTTATTTAGAGAAATAGAATTTTAGAGTGATCAAAAAGACAAATAAAACCTAAACTACTATTTACAAGGTTAGAGTCCAATTTTTGTGAAACATAATGGTTTAGTAAATTAAGCACATCTTTGCAGATAAATAATTGATTTCATGCAATTAATCTTAAGCTAAGAATTACCAAGTGATCAATATCCTCTCTCGAACTCAATTGAACTCATGCCTAGTAATAAATCAACCTCTCGGTCTATTTTTATTACTAAACATGGCATTAGGTGATTCTCTTAAGAATTTTAGAATTAATTTACTCACTCTCGTGCAATAAACTAAATCTAGTCATGCATCTATTGTTCTATGGATAAATTTACTCTCTCGAGCTAAATCTAGCCTAACATGCAAAACCATGGCTAAAGGTTTAAGCATTAAAAATCGAGATGCATAAAAGATGTAATTATAATCATTCAATTACAAAATCAACAAAAGTCTAAAACATACAACCATTCTTGTCTAAATACAGAGATAAACAACATTATAGTCCATAACAAACTCCTAAAAATGAAAAGAAAAGTAAAGGAAAGGAGAATAAACTAAGGTCGCGTGCCACACTTGTCCACGACGTGAAGTCCACGATCTTGAGCCTTGAATCTCCTCCTTAGCTCTCCAAAGGTCTCCTTTAAGTCCTTAGATAGTGTATGAATCAATTTAGGGTTTTGGCCTCTAAAAAATGGCTCCCCTTTGCTCAAATGAATAAGTTCCCTTTTATAGAGTCGAGAGAGCATTGCAACACTAGGGGCAACATTGCAACGCTATCCCTTCGAATTTTATAAAAAAGTGAAAAATAAATTTGGCTAGCCGTTGCAATGCTGTAAGTAGCGTTGCAACGCTATGTCTGCTGGTCTCTAAGGCTGAAAGGGTACTGAAGTGGCATTGCAACGCTATACTCTCGGGTTCACAAGCTTGTTTCCTTCTCTTCAATACTTGGATCTTCAATCATAGCTCCAATTTGCTCCAAATTCAACCAAATACTTCTCAAAACTTCGGTTTTTCTCCAATTGCTCAGTTTCTGTAAATTATACATAAAAATACATGAAAGTACACACAATCATAGAAAAACTAGCATAAAACTAAGCCTAGAAATAGCACACTTATGCCCACTATCAAATACCCCCAAACTTAGATTTTTGGTAGTCCTCGAGCAAAATAAATCCAAAATAACAGTTTCACAAGATTTCTAATACAAGATTCATGACTCAAGCCTCAGTGATGTAATTGACATAAAACAACAGAATAAAGCATTAACACATCATTCCTTAAGCAATTTAAATTATATCTATCTCATTCCTTTCATGTATGTGTGTTTAACTTCCTTTCTTCCATTTTCTACTAGCTTAAGATACTCTTACCAAGACTGTCCTTTGTTTTCCTCCTACACTGGCCCTAAGTTCCAATTTTCAAGCTTTCCCACACTACAGAGAGCAATCTACTTAAGCATTCATTTTCTTTCTCATTTTACAAGGATTACTAACCCCCAAACTTATCCTTTTCCTTCTTATGGAGACCCTAGCTTTCACACTTCTACTATAGGGACCCTTATTCAGAGCACTCGCTCAATGGATGGCCTAATTGATCACAATGGAGGTAGCTCTTTTGATCCCCACACATTAAGCACAAAATTATTGATGGAACATTTTTTCGTTATCTTTAAACATGCTAAAAAATCAATAAAGATAAAAGATTTTCGTATTATAACAAATTTCAATCACTGACTTTCATATAAGTCAACTATCAATCAATTCTTAAGCCTATCGGGGTGACAACAACCTTTAGACTCGTCAAAAGAATCTTAGTATTCGAACATAATAGAAAGTCAGTTATGTGCTCATGTGTTACAAGGAAATCAAAGATACAATTCAAATATACTCAATTAAGGACATGCTTCATAAGTCATTATATTGCAAAAAACAAAATCACTTAGATTACTTCCTAGGCTACCCTAATCAATCATTATGCATTACAAATCATCCAACATGCTTAAGATCGAAAAATTTTGTTTAGAATTATAAGGATTACAAAGTACTATCCACCCCCAAACTTAAAGTTTACATTGCCCTCAATGTAACATAATCAATGAAATAAATAAGGGCAAGGATAGAATGAGTGAATGAAACTGGCATGATAAGATGAGAGACGGTTCTATGGGAGTTCCTTGAATTGGCTAGGAGGCTACTCAACACAATCGAGGTCCTGTAAAATGGGAACGAGATTTACTTGGCACTATTTTTTTTTTCAAACAAATTAAACTAGGAAAGAAGAACAAACAAGAAAAGTAAATGAGAGAAAGAAAAATTGGGTTGCCTCCCAAAAAGCGCTTTCTTTAACGTCTTCAGCTAGACTAGACTCGTGTGGTCTCTCAAGGTACATGTAAGATTTCTATCTAACATAAAAAGTTGACTAAGTAACCAATTCCAAATGAATGATTTGGAATGACTTGATATATTTTATATGTCCAAAATGGAGATTTTAAAGACAAAATGTTAACTTTGTCTCAAACATCTTAATTATGTCTAAGGAAGAGTATCCTAAGACAACCTCAAATGTTGAGAGCATATGATTATCTACTCTAAATAGGAGACAATTAATGCATAAATGAGACATAACAATTAATATACAGTTGGTTAACATATATCAGTTAAACGAATGGTATGACCATTGAGTAGAAAATTAAAAACTTTATCAAATTATATATAGATAATGAGAAATTTTTATGTATGGAGTAAAAGATTTGATCTTTACAAGATACACTGGTTCTTACAAAGATTTAGGGAATCTATGTTAAGATGAATTTTACCCTAGGTGGTGGAGTATGGTTGATAGCACAGTAATAGTGCTCTTTTATTAGCTCATGTAATGCTAATTTAGTTGCCCTCACGTGCTTATTTGTCTATTTTGCAGGGAATTGAGAAATTCAGAGCCAATCGGAAGACTTTGGATGAATCGAGGTTAAAAGGAAGTCATTAGAACCTGTTATGGGCATTAGAATGGAAAAGAGAGACCAATCAAGCCAAAAGAGCCGGGTGCAGAGCGTCTAGACGCTGTTTCAAGCGTCGAGACGCTGCTGCATAATCATTTCAAGCTTGAAAAACCGCAGGAACAGCGTCTAGACGCTATTTCAAGCGTCTAGACGCTCTAAATTTGAAGAAGCAAGGCTCGCTCGACGCTGCGGAGAGGCTGCCCAAAAAGCTAGTAGAGTCGAGACGCTACTTTCAAGCGTCGAGACGCTACCCTGATTCCGCCAGATTCTTTCCTTATTCGCGGGTGAAGCGTCTAGACGCTGTACCAAGCGTCGAGACGCTACTCTGCCTTATTGAAACAATTTTTTCTCTTTAGGGTTGGAACCTTTTTCCCCCTTTTGCACACACGATTTTTAGAGAGTTTTAGGCCTTTTTCCTTTACTTTTAGAGAGTTTATGGTGTCGAATCGAGCTTGTGGGAACTCGATGTTTTCTATGGAGATGCTCGGCTAGATTCCGTGATTCCGGTTCAGAGGTTGGTTGTAAACGATTGTGACATTGTGAGGCTTGTACTTAAAATTAGTTTTCTTTAATTGCAAGTGTTCTTTAATTCCCGCTTTGATTTTATAAGCATGTATCTTGATTAAATTGACACCTTAATCTCTTTACATGCTTTATTGCTAATCATGAGCATGATCCGTAATTGTCATGATGAATGAACCAGTAGCATTAGAATTATCACATGTGTATGTTTGTGGGTTTCCATGATACATGGCTTGCATGTTTAATTCTAGGAATTAAATAAGCATGTCTATTAGGTGAAAGTTGTTTTGCTTGATCAATTGTCTCGGTCGTTCCACTGTTTGTAATGCCTTTACCTAAATAAATTGAAGCGGTTTCGTAAAAATTTGTTTAGGTAATTAGCGTTAACTTGACGTTCGTTAGAGTTAATGATCTTAGGGAACATGCACTTTTTGGGGTTTCCTAATAAGTTGACAGAGTGCTTGCATGATTTAGACTAAATACGTTGAATGCCTATGATCAATGTTTGCAATTGAATATAACCACACCTCTGAACTGGAACTTGGTAAGAGTTAATTTTTATCCGTTTTAGCAATTGTTTATTTTTGTTAATTTTTATTTCCATTAAGTAAGCGAATATTTTAGAAAAACCCCCCCGTTTCGTATTGTCACTGGAATTTGGTACTGAGAATATAAAATTTCTGGCTCCTTTGGGAAATCGACCTGGTCCACTATTTCTACAAGTTAGAGTAGGAAACCAGTTTAATTTTGGTAGGCTTCGACAATCTCACCAATGGTATACAATGTTAAATTGTTTTGCTTGTGAAGCAACAAAAGAAATTGTATGACTCAAATAGTTCCTTGAAGATCTGAAATGTGTTTCAGATATGATTTAGTCTATCCTTTTTTATTGTGATAATAGTGATGCAAAGACTAATATAAAGGAAACTTGAAAACACCAATGTATAGGGAATCATATCGAGAGAGATAGCATCATGGTAGTAACCAAGATGGCTTTTAATGGCAGTCGTTTAGATCTATATATAAATACTCTCTAAGCTAAAGTATTTGAGGGTCACCCAGAATGTTTAGGATTACGAGACATGTCTCATATTTGTTAGTGCAAGTGGGAGAACATGTTGGGTATAGTGTATGCCCTAGGATACATATCTCGCCGAATTTAGGGCAAGTGGGAGATTGTTGAGATTTACGCCCTAAAGCCTCGTAATTAATGATTTATTCAATAATTAATAATAATTTTGATTATTTTATTTTCAATATAATATTATCCATTATATGAAAAATCCAAGTTTATTAGTGTAATCTTGAACAGTATGTAGTTGACATACGAGAGGATCATGTTCAAGAAATAACCTAAAGGGTCATAGTATATGGATAAGGTTGGGTGTCTTATCTTGGTAACACTATTGATACAACCCACTTTGTAATAGTTACAAATGATTTGATCCAAATCGTTTATGTGGAGACATGTGAGTGAGGGTATCTAATACAATGAGTTTGTGTAAGACTGGACCACAAAATATTTAATCTCACTTTATAAATCTGTTAATTGATCATATGCGACTCGATCTTAATCTTGAGTGAGTTATGAACTTCTACTTGTGAGGGTTTGTCCTTTGATTTGCATGGGTGAGAGTGGCTTTCGGAACTTAAGTGCTAATTTTGGGACTTGAACAATGGGGCCCCACCATCTCACTGGCTCGAGAGGGACTTAGTTTATGGTTGGATCATAAACAAATTGTTCATTAGAGGATCAATAGTACTTAAAGTGCAAGATGTAATTATAGGGGTAAAACGGACTTTTGACCCAACTGTAACTATGAACAACTCATGGAAGATCGACTTGCATGTAGTGATTATATCCATGGACACAACTTGTCCTACAGTGCATAAGAGTGCAACTCAAGGTCTATGATGGAGTGACCCTAGAGTTAATGAATGAAAAGTGATTAATTAAAAAGTTTAATTAATTAATTTTGTATCATTGGAGCTTATAATTTGTAGGTCCAAAAGGTTCCCTTGCTAGCTCATATGAACAAATAGAGATCAATTTCGTTGAGAGAAATTTTTGAAAAGCTCAAATTAAAATTTAATATATTTGATATATTAAATGAGGGAAAACATATTTAATGTATATGATACATTAAATATCAAAAAAATAATAATAATGTATTAAGATACATTAAAGAAAAATATACTTATTAAATTTTAATTAGATTCAAATTAGGAAATAGATGTCATAGGAGAATTTAAAAATGTTTGAATAAGATTTAAATTAGTTAAATAAATATATTTTAATATATTAGATATTAAAATATATTATTTAATTATTTGCCTTAAGCCACTATATATAGGACATTTGGGATGAGTAATCAAAACATTGATCTCCTCAATAGAGAATTAGAGAATTCTCTCTAGACTTTTTCCTCTCCAATTCCTTGTGGATTTTCTTTCAAGAGGCTCCCACAAGCTTTGATCTTGTGTTTGAGTCATAGCCATGAAGACTTTACGGAGAAGATAAAGACCCGCTTGAAATATCTTCATATTTATTCCAAGTAAATTTGCTTAGTCTTATTTATTTTTAGTTTAATTTTAAATAAAATCAAAGACGATCCAATGCTTCCACTGCAGAGTGAAACGTTCATTTCTTCAAATCTTCTCTCTGCATTCTTCTTGATTTAGTGTTTCATGCAAACTGCAATAAGTAAAAATAGGGCATTCTAGTATCGAAAGCACTTTGGACGTTATTTGCTGTGAAGCTGCAGCTGCATAACTCACTGCAATTTCCTTTGATGGTTCATTCTCATCTCGAGGTGGTTCTTTTTTAATCTCTTCTCTCCCTCCTTAGTGTTTTCAAGTGTTGGAGCGCTCCGTGCTCTTACTGGGAGTTTAGAATCTTCAAATTCCAATTCACTTAGTGTCACCGCCTTGCATTCTTTTTCTTCTTGTTTTAAAGTCTCTATGTTCTCGAGAAAGATTCCTTGGGACTTGTTCTGTAATTCATCTGCAATTTTTTCTACCTGGATTTCTAAACTCTGTAGAGATGTAGTTTGTCTTTGCATCACAACATCGTTCTTTGCCCTATATTCTCTCACAAGCTCTTCAATGCTAAGCTCTTTTGGAATCATTTTTCCTTGTTGGAAACATTGGCACTGATGTTGTTTTGCAAAGCTAGGTGGAAATCCATAACACAAAGAATCAGGATTATAAGGAAAATTTTCAAATAAATGACTTCCTTTACAATAAACACAAGAAATAAAAGATATAAGGTAAAAATGAGCTATGAAATTTTCCATCATCAAAGTTTCCATCATGTAGCTCAATGATGAAACTTGTGCGCTCAATACTGCAATGATGTCTACTTCCATCCTGTGGATTATCTCGAGCAATCAAACCCTACGTTGTGTCTTTTTCCTCTGTTGTCTATGGTGTCTATGGAAGGTTCTCTCTATTTCAGGATCTAGCTCAAAGAGGTGGAGCTCCTTTAGCATACATTGTCTCTATCCCTGCAAGTTTGCAAAATAAATTCAGCTTATATTACAATAGAGGAGATTGTTGCTGCAATTGTCTGGCAATCTGTATTACACAAAACTTTGTTAGTTTTTTCGTTCCCAGACAACGGCACCAAAAACTTGGTTGGGTGAAATTTGGGGGTAAAATTTAATAAAAATAAACCTTAACCCTTAGTGCTAGTATACATTGTCGATGCAAGTAATAAGGAAAATATTCCAAGTTATCAAATCCCAAGGGAACGAACACTACAAATTGAAAATGTAGCAAGATTGCAAACAATAACAACTGTGGTAACCAAAATATAAAAATGCAAATATTTGTTGGTGTGATAGTGAAGACGAAACTAAAAAGTAAAACTTAAAACAGGTTGAAAAGACTCTAACAAAAATGTAGGGATTCAAGTCCATTCCTGCCCGTTGGTAAGCTTGCTAACCAATTGTTACAGCAACCAGGCATTTATAGAAATCAATTGCTGATAGTGGGCATAAGTGTGCTATTTCTAGACTTAGTTTTATGCTAGTTTTGCTATGATTGTGTGTACTTTCATGTATTTTTATGTATAATTTATAGAAACCGAGCAATTGGAGCAAAACCAAAGTTTGAAAAGTATTTGGTTGAATTTGGAGCAAATTGGAGCTATAAATGAAGATCCAAGTGTTGAAGAGAAGGAAACAAGCTTGTGAACCCGAGAGTATAGCGTTGCAACGCTACTTATAGTGTTGCAACGCCAGCCAAATTTATTTTTTCCTTTTTTATAGAATTCAAAGGAACAACGTTGTAACACTGCCCCTAGCGTTGCAACGTTGTTTCGACACTATTAAAGAAAAGTTTGTATTTCCAGCAAATGGAGTTGTTTTTTAGAGACCAAACCCTAAAATCGATTAATACATTGTCTAAGGGGGCCTAGAGGAGAACTTTGGAGAGCTAAGGAGGAGACTCAAGGCTCGAGATCGTGGACTTCACGTCGGGAACGAGTGTTGGCACGCTACCTTAGTTTTTTTTCTTTTCCCTTTACTTTTCTTTTGATTTTTAGGAGTTTTGTTATGGACTATAATGTTGTTTATCTTTGTATTTAGACAAGAATTAGACTTTTGTTGATTTTGTAATTGAATGATTATAATTCCATCTTTTATGCATCTCGATTTTTGTGCTTAAACCTTTGGCCATGGTTTTGCATGTTAGGCTAGATTTAGCTCGAGAGAGTAAATTTATCCATAGAACAATATATGCATGACTAGATTTAGTTTATTGCACGAGAGTGAGTAAATTAATTCTAGAAGCCTTAAGAGAATTGTCTAATGCCATGTTTAGTAATAGAAATAGACCGAGAGGTTGATTTATTGTTAGGCAGGAGTTCAATTGAGCTCGAGAGAGGATATTGTTCACTTAGTAATTCTTAGCTTAAGATTAATTGCATGAAATCAATTATTTATCTACAAAGATGTGCTTAATTTACTAAACCATTATGCTTCTCAAAAATTGGACTCCAACCTTGTAAATAGTAGTTTAGGTTTTATTTGTCTTTTTTATCACTCTAAAGTTCTGTTTCTCTAAATAAAATTTGGCATAATTAACTATGGTACTTAATTAATCTAAGAACTCTAATCCCTGTGGATGACCCTGGCCACTATTATTGCAAAATATTTAGAGGTTCGGTTTTTATAAATTTAATCTTGATAGGACTTTCGACAAGTCTTCTATCAATTGCCAACTAATTACTACAATAATCGGACATTGTACAGAAATGTGGTAAACAGAATCAACTCCCATCTAGTTTTGCTTCAAAACCTTTAAGAGACTAAGTGATTGAACCTATATGTCTATGGCCAATCGTACTTAGGTGGATTGAGATCGCATTCTTGGTTTTGAAGGGCCCGTCCTATGTCTAGGATCGTGCTTGGCTTATGTCTAAGCTCTTGCCTCATTGCTTGGCTCGTCTTCTTTTGACGCTTTCGGTATTAGATTGGACTTAAAAGAAACCCAAGTTGATCATTCAAGGGTTCCAATAAAGAAATAAAATCAGTAAAAACAAACCACATTTAAGTTATTGTCGATTGTCTTTGGTTTTATTGGCTATGTATCCTTACCTTAGGGCATTCATGTTCTTGAATCCCTTTGGAAGGTTTAGCTCATGGTTAAGAATAAAAACAAAACTAATTAAAAGGAAAACTCCATAAAAACAGTAATCGAATATTTTACTTGATGAAATTGAGAAAGAGAAACACTAAACAAAAGGGAAGAAAATAACAAAACTTAATGGTTACTTTATATAATGAAGAGAATTTAGTACAACAACAAACTTATAAGAGTAGAAAGTAAACTAAGCTAAAATTGCTCTGAAAAATAAAACCCAATGGAAAAAGAATACTGCAGAGATAAATCTAAGCTACTCGATTACACCCCTTAGTGGATTTTCCTTCTTCTCTTTTGAGTTAGAGGAGATCTTCACAACCCTAGGTTGAGCCAAAGATTGAACTTCAGGTTTTTCTCAAGAAAATAACAGGAAAATTAAAAAAAATACATAATAAAAAGCAACAAAAAATCGAAAGGACATTAGCAGGATGAAGATAGAAAAAGTGCAGAAAAAAATGGATTTTCTTCCAAGGAGGAATTCTGTCTTTTAGTATGTTTTTCTTCATTTTATAGACAATGGTGGTTAGGGTTTCTTCACACTCCATATATGGCTTTATGTATGAAATCGTTGTTTGATTTAAGGAGAAATAAATGTTGAAATCTTTCAAATTTGACAAATCCCGAAAATCCCATTTGTCTACCCTTTTCTCCAAAACTGTCTTTTTCTACAACAATCCATCAGCAATCCATCAGCAATCCGCTGGCAATCCGTCTTTTTCTCCAAAACTGCATCAAAAACACATTAATTAGTGCAAATCTTCCTTTTTTTTCTTTCATGTATTGATTTTGATTACTTTGAAGAGTTCATGATGTTTTTTTTTGGAATTTAAAAGATTTTATAAATAATTTTCCTAATGAATCCAAGCATAACTTTTATTTATGAGCTAAATAATTCTCAATTGTGAGAATTATCAACCAACCTAAATCAATCTTCAAAAAATTAAAAACTTAGTTATATCAATCTTAAAACTCAATTCAAGGTTACTAACTTGTTCTTACCTCAATTCGTCTCTAAAACTTAGTCTAATCAATCTGAACCTAAACATAAAAGATTTCAATTGTTAAAAAAGAATAATTTTGGATACTTCAAACGAATTTGAAAAGGGTTAAGACACATCATTACCCACTGAAACTTATAAAAAAGGCTTGGGTTCTTGCGGTTTCGTGTTCGAACTTCATAGATCTGAGCTTTACGGGCTAAAAGTAGGGTGATTTGAGTTATTCAAGATGCATGTGTTTAGATTTGGATTTGAAACGGAATGGGTCTTGATGACTTGAGGTCGCTTGAGTGTGGATGTCACGGATTGAGCGCTAAACACCGTCTGAAAGGTTGCGTTGTTGTTGAAAGACACCATCGCTGGAGAGGGGATGTTGAGGATGCTGTCACACATGATGGAGATGTCAAATTCGAGCTAGCATGTATGAGCTTCGCATCGTCCTTGGAATAGATTGTCATTGCTGATAAAAGAGCTTGTCGAAGGCTCTATTAGATAAACTTATAAACCGAACCTCTAAAAATTTGCAGTAATAGTGACCAAGGTCGATCATAGAGATTGGAGTTCTTAGATTAATTAAGTACCATAGCTATGCCCAATTTTATTTAGAAAAAAAAAACTTTGAAATCAAGGGGAAATAAAGTCTAAATTAATATGTACATGCTTTGGAGTCCAATTTTTTAGAAACATAATGGTTGATTAAATTAAGCACAACTTTCTAGATAAAGAATTGATTTCACGGAATTAATCTTAAGCCAAGAATTACTAAGTAATCAATATCCTCTCTCGAGCTCAATTGAACTCATGCCTAGCAATAAATCAACCTTTCGGTCTATTTCTATTACTAAGCATGGCATTAGGGCGATTCTTTTAAGGCTTCTAAAATTAATCTACTCACTCTCGTGCAATAAATTAAATCTAGTTATGCATCTATTGTTCTAAGGATAAATTTACTCTCATGAGCTAAATCTAGCCTAATATGAAATCCATGGCCGAAGGTTTAGACAATAATAATGAGATACATAAAAGATGTAAAGACATGCATTCAATTACAAAATCAACAAAAGTCTAAAACATACAACCATTACTTGTCCAAATAAAGAGATAAACAACAATTGAGTTCATAACAAAACTCCTAAAACCAAAAGAAAAGCAAGAGAAAGAGATTATATTAAGGTCGCGTGCCAACAATCGTTGCCGACATCATGTCCACAATCTCGAGCTTTGAGTTTCCTCCTTGGCTCTCCAAAACTCTCCTCTAAGCCTTTAGACAGTGAAAAAAAATCGAGATTAGGGTTTTGGTCTCTAAAAAATGATTCCCCTTTGACGAATGAAAAATTTTCCTTTATAGACATCGAGATAGCGTTGCAACGCTAGGGGCAACATTGCAACGTTGTCCCTCAAATTTTATAAAAAAGGAAAAAATCAATTTGGCTGGCGTTGCAACGCTATTACTTCTAGTTTTCAATGTTGAATGGCTACTGATGTAGCGTTGCAACGCTAAAAGTGGCGTTGCAACGCTATGCTCTCGGGTTCAAACGCTTTGTTCTTCCTCTTCAACACTTGGATCCTCAATTATAGCCTTTAATTGCTCCAAATTCGTCAAAATACTTCACAAATCTTCAGTTTTACTCCAGTTGCTCGATTTCTGCAAAATATACATAACAATACATGAAAGCACACACGTTCTTGGCAAACCTGGCATAAAAATAAGCCTAGAAATAGCACACTTTTGCCCACTATCAGCTGCAAGTGGTCGACGGAGAAGAAGCCTCACTGGAGTCACAATCGAGTCAAGGAGGAGTGCACAGCCCTGGACATTGAGCGAAGAGGAGGCTTCATGGGTCGTCAATAAGGTCACTCGAACAAGTGGATCACATGAAGTGCCATCGTGCATGGTCGCTGGAACAAAGTGATAGCACATAAAATGTACTATTCCTAGGATTTGTTTTAATTGTTAGTTTGTGCTATATTTCAATGCTTTCATGTATTTATTTGATCATTTTTTAGATTTCGAGCGTTCAGAGAAAAACCATAGTTTTTAAAGTAAATGTGGTGAAAAGAACCTTATTTGACATCAATTTGGGACATGACAAGTCAGAATTCCTAAGAGGACAGCGCCAAGACACCATCTAGAGCATCAAAACGCTCTAAAAGCAACATTCTAAGCCTCTTAACCCGTAAGCACAACTTCGAAACTCTGCCTTGATAGGACCAGAATAATCTTATATTATTATGCCTAATTCATGCTAGTTCGCAAGTTTTTATGTGTTTAATTAGTCATTTTATAGGTACTGAGCACAAGGTGTGTTTTGGAGCATTTGCATCCAAATGGAGTTAATTCAATTCAATTTGGAGGTCATTTGAGCAACCGAGTATGAAAAACTAGTGAAATGACCAAAATGCCCCTGAAGAGAGCGTCTTAACCCTACCCAGAAATGTCAAGATGCTGTAAAGGTAGACTGTTGAAGAACAAGTGATCGAGCTTGTCAGACCTGTCAAATTAATTTATAAACCAAGAAGCTTAATTTGTAGTACAAGATTGTCGGGTCGAACACAGGGAGTCTAAAATTTAGCTATTATCTTCCTAAAATTTGATTATCACACGGAACATGGGGGAGTTTTATGTAATTATAAGTGCTGAAAATTAAATGCATAAAATAAAGAAAATAAAAGTGTAAGAAAATGGAACAATCTTACCAAAACTCCAATTCGGAGAAATCATCGCGTTGAATATGTAACTTTGATCATTGAAACTCATGAAATATACATCAATTACGCTTTAGTCCCTAGCCGACCTTGATGGAAAAGTTGCCTAAAGCATTAATCTCTTTTGAGACTAATTCAACCTAGCATCGTTTTCGTCCTAAATTAACTCTAAGAGCTGGGCACGATGATTGGTTACAACTAATTAATTAATCGAATCCTAGTTAATCAACTAGCCACTTTGTTTATAAAGCCTATCATGCAAACTACACACGAAGGAAGCTCCTTACTATGCACACATGACCCAGCCTATTTGCCACTTAAACGTGCATGAAGTCAATATGATAGTGATAACGAATTCTAGCTAACAGAGAACTATCCAACATGCGAGAGTCATCCATTCTGACATGCATTCATATTCTATCATCAAAGAAAGAAACAATGCATGCTAAAGCAGTAAAGATATATACATTGAACTTAAACCTCACAAAATTTACATAAATCAAACCCAAATGAAGCCTAAATTGGCGTTACAATCTAGCTGAGCATCACCAAACAGACTCCCAACTCCATAAATTGAGGTAAGAAAGTCTCCAAAGGTCGAAAAAAGTGTAAAAACAGTAGAGAGGGGAAAGAAAATGAGAGAAAATGGTTGTCTAAGAGATCCAACCCTAAAAAGGACAAAGAATCCTTTTATATCATCGCGGTAGCATCGAGACGCTACACAACGTCATCAAGGGTTTGTCACAGTGTCAAAGGGGGTCTGCTCGATGCTGTCCTAAATTCCAGCTACTGTTTTCAAGCATCTTTCAAGCATCACCATAGCGTCTAGACGCTTCTCAGGGGCATCTTTGATCATTTTGCTTCTCCACTTTTCTTGAGTGCTTGAATGACCTTTGGTTTGGCTCGTTTTAACTCCGAATTGTACAAAGTCTCCAAAACATGCCTTGGACTCAAATTCCTACAAAATAGTTAATAAATGACATAAATCTACGAATCTAGCACGAAATAGACAAGAATAAATAGTACTTTCTGAGTCTTATCAACGAGATGACGTCTCGATGCTGTCACAAGTCTATGTGCGCAGCCTCGTTAGATGCTACAGAATGCGGGGAGTTAACACTGGTAGCGTCGAGACACTACTTCGATTTCTATAAAAACTGTTTTTCCAACTTAGGTCAAGGGGGTCTTGTGATTTTCCGCCTCTATGAGACGTGCTTACCTAGTTTCTCTATATTTTTAGTAGTTTTAATGAGACATGCTTTGTTGTTTTGATGGTCGGCTAGACTTTCGACACCGATTCTGGTTTAATTATGGTACAATGTATTTTTGTAATAGGACCGGCTCGTATTTCCATAGTAGAGTCTTAGCACTCATGTATTTTGCACGATAGGTCTTAAGAGTAATCAGAGCAGGTTAATTGAATTAGGTTAGCCAATCAATTTTAGTTAATTCGTCTTAGTCAATCCCTGTTCGTAATGCGATTAGCCTCGTTAGCATGGAAAGCTATCGTGCCCAGCTATAATGGGTTAGTTTAAAAGTTAATTCAATGCTAGGTTGGATTAGCTTTTTAAGGGAATTCGTAAGAGCTTTGCCTGTTGTTCTGGTTAAGCCGATTAAGTAATAAACTGCTGAATTGGTTCTCTTGTTGGTTATTTGTGATAAAATTTACATTGTAGCCTAAAATACCCCGAATCAGTATCTGAGGTTAGATCGTTTATCTTTCTTTGTCTTTAATTTCAGTCTTTTAACGCTTTATGTCTCAAATCTCTCCCTATCCATATCAATAAGAAATCTAATTAAAAGAAATCGATAATCGATTTCCTGTGGTTCGACTCGATCCACTATTAGGTACTACACGTATTTAATTTTAGATCGGTACTTATAAATGCATTTGATGGGCCTTCGACAAGCTCTTCCGTGCCTTGTAGCGTCGAGACGCTCTGAAGTAGCATACTGCAAGCCTTCCTTCATGAAGAAATGCATGCTGAAAAATTCCATCTGTAGAGCCTCAATGCTACCTATTTTTTCAAATGCAAGATGACATATGAATGGTAGTGTCGAGACGAGTCCCTAGTGTCTCAATGCTATCTCAAATTTTCTAATTTTGCATGAAATGGGATTGCAGTGTCTTGATGTTGTCCCTAGCATCTCGACGCTACTTCGCATTATAAAAATGGGCATTTGCTTCGAGAATTTGGAGAGACCAGTTGGTGGGAGAAAAGTTAGACTTTAATTTATACTCAGTTGTTAGGACTTAGAAGACACTCTTGAGAGCTAAGGAAGAAATTCAAGGTTCGTAATTACTGCACATCACGTCAGAAACGATGATTGACATGCATCAGATAGTTTTTATGTTTTCCCTTTTCTTTGTAGTTTCTTTTATAGATTTTTAATGAATTTAGGTTTTTTATTATGAATTTTGAGTAACTAAACTCCAATCTTAGGAACTGATGTAATCATTTTAGTTTTTATGTTTAATTAATTGAAAGTTTATTTATATTGCAACAATCATTCATATGTTTGTATACTTAATGCTTTTATTCTTTTGACCAAAGATTAATTGTTTGCTTGGTTTAAATTTTAGCTTGAAAGAGTTAAATTTAGATTAGAACTCGAATGCACGACTATTTATAAATTCTTGCACAACAGTGAAGAGTTCTTTTAGAAGTCGTTAATAGAAGATTCTTAATGTCTTGCTTGGTTGTAGAAAAGAGACGGACATGTTGATTTTATAATTATGCAAAAGAATTAACTAAGCTCAAAAGAGTTAGCTATTGTAACGCCCTGCATTATAAAATTAGCCTATTTTAGAGTAATTAGACTCAGTTATTCATTATAGTTCTAATTTGAAAAATTAGAATTTCGAGATTAGCCCCTTAAGTTGGATATATTAAGTTTCTTTAACTTTGAGAAAAGAGATTTTTAACTAAATCTTTAATTTTGAAGTTTGGAAATTTAATTTAGTCCTTATACTCCAAGTTCAAAAGAAAATCAAATCCCTTCTAATTATATTCTATCCCAAATCTTTTATTTTCTTATTTGGAGTTTTAAACTTGGGAAAAGAGGAAAACTAGAAAACAAAGAAGACCCAAAGATTTTTCCCCTTATTTATTTATTTATTTGGTCACTATTTCACTTAGGAGAATTAAAGAGAAAAAAAAAACAAAAACACAAAAGCCCTAACTTATCTAAATCTCTTTCCTCTCCCTTTTTCACGATCTCATCAGTCGCCACACTCTCCTTCTCAACTTTCCTCCTCCGGCGAGCACACCCACACATTCGAGCGACAGCTTTGGCGGTGACTTGTCTTCTTCTTTGGCAAGTAACCCACACAATAGTGAAACGCGACAACCAAGAAACATCGGCTTCTCCCTCCAGTGAGAAATTGACAGTGTTCGAGCAGTGTTTCGGCGAAATTCTGACCCACATCCACTTGCAAACAGCAAGCCCCACGCAATTAGACTCGTGTGACAGCGTTGAACTTCCTTTCAACGGCGTTTTTTCCCTCTTTGACAAGGTTTGACACTTGCCCATGCCCAATCAACTCTAGTTTTGGATTGCCCACCCTAAATGACTTTGATTTTCAGTTTAGACTATGTCAAACATTGTCTAGACCAAGTTTGAGATCTTTTGGTGCTGAAAACGCGATTTACAGCAAGACCCATTTAGATTTGAACCTTGATTCACTTTGGAATCAAGACCCACACTCCAATCAGCCTTAATTAGGAGTACCCACATGTTGTTGGGCCTGTATTAGCAAAATCGAACTCGTTCGAACATCAACCAGCAAGCCTTTTAGTCTTTGCAACGTTTTAGACATTTCACAAATCAATTTAAGTGTTGTAGCTTTCGTTCTAATGTGTAGGAACCTTCAGTTTGTAATTTAGGATCAATTCGAACACCTTCGAGCAACAAACATCAAGTATAAGAGTTCTTTCGGTAAGTTTCAACACGTTTCATCCTTTTCACAAATTACTTAAAGTGTTGTGATTTGGTTTCTAACATTTGGAAGTGTCGTATTTGTAATTCAAACTGATTCGGAGTCCCTTTAAACACTTTACAACAAAGACCCAAGTTATTTTTGGTAAGATTTAGGTGGCAAAGCTCTATTCGGACTCTTTCGAATTCGTTTTAAGTGTTGTAATTTAGTTTATAATCTTTGGAAACTCTCATTTTGTAGTTTGAACTTGATTTGAAGTGTTCGGTTAAGTTGTAGAGGTGATTATGGGTAACGATCACTCTAAATCCTTTTTTAATACCTTTTAAATGTCGTAGTTTAGTCTCTAAACTCGAGGAGTGTTCTGCTTGCAATTTTGAATTAGTTTGAAAGTGCTTAAGGCAGTTTTGGGTAAGTTTAAGAAAATAAAGTTTTGTTCAAGCCTTATAGAACTAAATTAAACTATTTTAGATCGGTTTCTAACCCTTGGATGCTCTTGGTATGTCGTTCAAATGCTCCCAACAACTACCCAAGTCGATTCCAGTAAAGTTTAAGTGGTAAGAATTTGTTTTGGTTCTTTTTAAGCAAGTGTTAGGTGCTGGAAAATTAGTTGCTAATCCTTAGTTAATCCTGTTTGTAGTTTGAGTTGATTTTGGAGTGCTTGAATTAGCTTTCAAGGTTGTATCTATGTAAGTATATTCCTCTTTGAGCGTGTACTAGTTTGTTTAAAGGTTTTCGAACTAAGTATAGCCTTTGAAGATTGTTTCTTTGTTTAGGAACCTTTTGGAATAATTTTAGGAGCGCTTTAAGTAAGTAGTTTATGCCTTTTGAGTCTGTTTGACTGTGTGTTGCATGCTTTATGTTGTTTCTTATTTGATTTTGTGTGTGACACATTTATTCTATGTTTTTTCTGCCGTTTGATAAGCATGTTTGGATGTTGACTTGTAAAGTTTATGTGATGTTAACATGTTGATTTACTGAGCTTAGCATGTTGATTTATTGATCTTGAAATGTATGTAAGTTGCGAATGTGTAGTTTTGTTTGGGCTTAAAACATGGTCTAGGAGCATGCCTAGGAAACATGCATTCTAGTGAGTCAGTGAGAAAGAGTTCAGAAGAGCATCAAGACCTTGGTAACTATGGGCAAGGGTCGATGCACAGGCCGAGACCTTGGTAACTATTGACAAGGGTTGGTGGAATGAGATTTGAGGCATGTATTGAAACTATGGTAACTATGGGCAAGGGTAAATACACTGCTAAGTCATCAAGACCTTGGTAACTATTGACAAGGGTCGAACACCAAGCTCCGCAGAGATGTGTTGATGCCTGGTAACTATGGGCAGGGTCAGTGATTCTTGAAGGGTCAGTCTTTGAGAGCTTTGGAAGGGCTAAGCATTAGTGTTGAGCAAATTGAGCGAGCATTGACATGATACGAGAATTCATGTGTTAGTTGCATGGCATGTTGCGAGAATTCATGTGTTAGTTGCATAGCATGGTGCAAGAATTCATATGGTGAGTAAGTCTTATGCTTATTTACTTGCTTATGTTGTTGAGCATGTTGTTTGTGTTATTAGCTTTGAAGAGCATGTTGGATGTGTATAAAAAGCATGTTGTTTGTCTTGTTTGATGTTGAGTGGATCACCAAGTGTGAGCTACTTACTTAGTACTTTTGTATTGATTCCCCCCAAAACAACCAGTTTTGTAGGTTGATAGCATGCATAAGTGTGCTATTTCTATGCTTATTTTTATGCTAGTTTCGCTATGATTTTGTGTGCTTTCATGTATTTTTATGTTTATTTCTCAAAAACCGAGCATCTTGAGCAAAACTGGAGAATTATGAGATAATCAGACAAATTTGATCAACTTAAGGCTATATTTGAAGATTCAAGTGTTGAAGAAGAAGAACAAGGCATTTAGACCCAAGGGCATAGCGTTGCAATGCCATTTGAAGAGCCTTTCAACCTTGAAAAACTGCAGGCATAGCGTTGCAACGCTATCTATAGCGTTTCAATGCTATTCAAACAAATACTTTTTGTTTCTATAAAATTCGAAGGGACAACATTGCACGCTGTCCCTACATTGCACGCTGTCCCTAGTGTTGCAACGTTGTCTCGACACTATAAAAATGAAGTTTGTATTTCGAACAAGGGGAGCCATTTTGGAGAGACCTAAACTCTAATTTCAATAGAAGCACTGTTTGGAGGTCTAGAGAGCAACTTGAAGAGCTAAGGAGGAGACTCAAGGCTTGGGATTGTTGGACATCACGTCGGGAACGAGTGTTGGCATGCATTGTCCAATTTTTCTCTTTTCCCTTTACTTTGTGTCTTTAATTTTAGGATTTAGTGGACTGTATTTGAATGTATTTGAGTATTATAGACTCTTTGTTGATTGCATTATTGTTATAAAACTATGTTTGACTTATTGAATCCATTTGTAACGTCTTTTATGCATCTTGAATTAATCTTCTAAGCTCCTGGCCATAGCTTTGTATGTTCAGTTAAATTTAGCTTGAGAAAGTAAATTGAACTAAGAACTTAGATGCATAACTAGGATTAATCTATTGCATGAGAATGAATAGGTTAATACTATAAGTTATTAAGAGAATTTCATAATGCCATGTCTAGTTGTAGAAATAGACCGAGAGGTTGATTTACTTCTTGCATGAGTTCAATTGGGCTCGAAAGAGTCAATTAAATATTTTAGTAATTCTTGGCTTAGGACTGTTGCATACTTCACAATTCTGTAGTCAATTTCATAGTTGAGCTTCATGAATTGCAATTAACGAATGTTTCTCTAAAATTGGACTCCAACTTTGTACATAATAGGTTAGGTTTTATGTTTTTGTCAAAAGAACCAAATCAAAGTTATTTTTCTCTAAATAAAATTATGCATAATTAACTGTGGTACTTAATTAAATCTAAGAATCCCAATCCATGTCGGTGACTGTGGCCACTATTATTGCAAAATACTTAGAGGTCTGGTTTTTATAAATTTAATCTTGATATGACCTTCGACAAGTCCTCTATCAAATTTGGCGCCGTTGCCGAGGATGTGATGCGTCGTTGTCAAGGATGAGTGTTAGAAAGCAACCTAAGTTTATTCTCTATTTCCTTTTTCTTCTCTTTTGAATTTAGGAGTTTTTGTGGACTGTATTAAGGTTGTAAATCTGTGTTTTTAAACACTCGTATGGTTGTGTTTGTGTAAGACTTGGTTGATTTTAATTTGGTTTATATATTGACGTCTTTTATGCATCTCTTTATATTGTCTTAACCTTTGGCCATGATTTTGCATGTTTAACTGAATTTAGCTTGAGAGAGTAAGTTTGGTTACAAAACATTAGATGCACGACTAGGTTTAATCTATTGCACGAGAGTGAGTAGATTAATTTTAGAAGCCTTAAGAGAATAACTTAAGGCCATGTTTAGTGATAGAAATAGACCGAGAGGTTGATTTGTTGCTATGCATGAGTTCAATTGGGCTTCAGAGAGTCAATTGATTATCTAGAAATTCTTGGCTTAAGATTGTTAGTATAAAATCAAGTCACTAATCAATTCAAGTTGAGGTTAAAGTAATCAACCATGCATGTTTCTAAAAATTGGACTCTACAGCATGTACATATTAGTTTAGATTTTATTTCCCTTTGATTCCAAGAGTTTGTTTCTCTAAATAAAATTGGGCATAATTAACTATGATACTTAATTAAATCTAAGAACTTCAATCCCTGTGAGTGACCCTGGCCACTATAATTGTAAATTTTAGAGGTCTGGTTTATAAATTTATCTTATAGAGCCTTCGATAAGCTCCTTTATCAGCCATTAGCTAGCCTTTTAGTTTAATAGAAGTTTCTTTTGAGTGTTTTAGTTAACTCTTAGTTGTTTGACTTAATCTTGAGCCATGATTTGGCCTTATTTACTTTATCCCTATTTGTTGAGACTTTACTTGAAGTGATAGTGTAAGTAGGTTCTTTTGTTTAAGTTCAATTAGTGGATTTAGTTTGCTTGTTGTTCGATTTAGATTGCCTTCTATTCTGTAATTTAATGTGTATTAAGTTATGGTTGGAGTAGAGTTGTTGCGATTTATTCATTATGTGAGTTTGGGTGTCCTGGACTATTAATAGGAGGTATGAGAGTTGTTGTTTAGTTACTATGATTTGTAGAAGTGTGTTCCTTTTGTTTGACAGGCGTTAGGAAAATTTTGGGTAGCTTGTAGTTACACCGTTATGCTACTGAAATTTTCGGGGCATTATGGTTGTAAGTTTAGTGACGTTCCCTAAGTTATGTTAAAATTTAGGGGCGTTATAGTTTAATAGAGAATTGAGCTCGAAAGAGTTAATTAATCTTCTTGATTTATGATTGTATGCATGATTAAATTGGCTTGTAAATTAAGCATGAAATTAATAGAAGAAATCAAATCCCTAAGATATTTCCCTCTAATTGTCTCCACTTGTAAATATTTAGATTTAGTTTAATTTTAGTTAATTCATTTTTTATTTTTTGATTCTCTAGATAAAATTAAATGTTAGTAACTATGGTAATCAATCAAACTAGAACCTGAGGACGATACTATTCACTCAAATTCACTATCGCATTGCTTAACTAAAAAGTCACACACAACACAAAGGGAGGGCACCGTTTTCACTGCTGAGTGTGCCATTGCCGGAGAAGAAGATATTGAAAGCTAAGGGGTGGCAACTGCGTGAAGAAGAGGGAGAAAGATGGAGAAAGAAAGGGGTTTAGGGCTTTCTATTCTTTCTTTTTTTCTTCTAAACCTATATTTTAATCAAAACAAACCCACTACCAAAAATACCCTTTTCCTCTTTCTTTTCCTTTTTCTTTTCTTTTCTTTTCTTCGTTTCCTTTAATTAAACTCTAATTAAACACCAACAATAACTTTAAGCAAGGAAAATCTTGAGACAAATTTTGGCTCTTTTAAATTCTAAAATAACAAATTTGAAACTTAGTAAAATCTCTTATCCATAATTTTGAAAACTTAATTGTCTCAATTCAATCCACTCGAATCTAATTTACTCCAATTATATTTTAGGCAACCATCCAATTAATCCAATCAAATCCAACTAAGCAGACTTAATAAAATCCAATTTGATTAAAAAAAAACACACAAATTGACCTTACTTGAAAATATGGAGTGTTACATCTATTTCATTTGAACGGCGAAGGATGGCAATTCGATTCTATTACCTTTGAACGACAATTCTATTTTCTTCAAATGGTGAATGACGATTTAGTTTTCGGCAAACGAGCTTCTTTTTTGGCCATCGAAATCAGACAGAGAAGGCAAAATATATATGAGGCTTGTTTCGAATAAACATTTGTTTAAGCATATATGAGGTTTATTTCCAAGTTCTTTTTTTAAATTTCAAATATATACGGGGTTTATTTCAAATAATCAAATGACATCATTGAACTACCACAATTATGTCATAATTTTTCAATGTGTTTTTAATCTTATTTTCCATAGTTATGTCCTATTTTTTCACTATGTTAACATTGTTAGAATCAAACATGTTAACATTCTAGGAATGATTATGGCAATGTTAATTTCTACCATATTATGTGGGTATATACTATATTGTTTATGTTGCCCTAATTCTTGTGCTTCTATTTGCAAGGGTATATTTTCACTGTACGGTTCGAGCGCGAAAACACTGCCAGTGACATTTGATTGTGTCGTCGCTGCTCATGGGTGTCGTGGGTAATAGCACAGTTGCTAGAGAAGCTCGTGTCATGGGGTAGTTGCATAGTGGATCGTTGCTGCTGTAGGGAGGAGTTCATGTCGTGGGTAGTCACACAGTTGCCAAAGAAGAGAGTTTTTATTTAAAAAGTAGAGTTCTTTATTGTATAGTTTTTTCATACCATGTATATATTTCCTAAATGTAGGGGTATATTTAATAATATGAGGTATATATTTTGTATACAACTCTTTTTGAGAAAAGATATATATATATATATATACCAAGTATATATTTGTAAATTAAATGATCACATGATGGTGGTGATGACGAAATATACCATGTATATATTTGCAAATAACTAAATATAACGAGTGTATATGACGAAATCCATAATAAATAGAATACATATCTTAATAAAGATGGAATAATGTATATAAATATAATATATATGTTGGATTATATTAATTTAATATTATCACTTATATTGTTGTGTTTGCAATTATATGTATGACATAAAAAAACTAATATATGTGTCTACAATGTGCAGAACAAAAAACTGTGTACATATATATATGAGTTATATATGGAGTTATATATGAATGTCAAAATGAAAGTAAATAATTAAAACAAAAAACTGTAATTTTTTAAACTAGAAATGTAATTAAAGGGATGAAATGTTTACCTTAAGCGAAAATAAGTATATTTAGAAAAATATAAATTCAAAATAAAAATGAGGAATTTTCGGCTGGTAACAACACTATGAGAAATTTTGGATGAGTTTTTTTCCTTGAAATTTTGAATATTGATGGAAAAAGAAAAATAATTTGCAAAAATAATAATTGTGTAATAATTATGTGCGAAAATGATAATTATGTAATAATTATGAAATACTATGAGTAATAATTAAAAATATATATTTTTGAAAATCAGCTCTATCATAAATGTTTCCTTAAATGAATATATTTATATTAGGAAAGTATCAATTCAAAATGGAGAATTAAAATGTGGAGAGATAATATTAAATTGGGGTAAAATCGTGAGAAAAAAAGAGCAGAAACTTGGTTAGTGAATTTTTTTTTCTAAAATTGTGAAATATAGTTTGTGCAATGACCTATTTAACACAATTTCTAAAACCATTAAATAGAGAAGGAAAAGAATAAAAGACGCAACAACAACCCAATGGACCCAGTAATACTCAACAACCAATACTACAATTGAATGACAAAATAGTAAGTTGTTATTATTAACCAAGATCACAACCCATTAAATCCATTCTTTCTTATTGTGCAAATTAGAGGCAAATTTGGAGCGTTTTGTACAGTAAAACAATGTTGGACAGAATTTAAAGAAACATAAATTGGAGTGTAGGGGGAGACTAAACGTCAAAGATTTATAGTGGTTCGGTCAATAGATTTACTCTACTTGCAAAGGGTCTTATTGGTCTTTGCTAGACAATATTATTAGAGAATCAAATTGAATAAACATACAAGAATACAAATATTGAAACATATCTATCTAATGAGATAAGCTTCAAGAAGCTAAAAATTATGGAGAGAAATCAAAGAGATATACAAGAAATTGATACAACCTTACGTAGATCCATGGCTATCTAAGAAGAGATCGATTTCCCCATTCGATTTCTTCTCTCTCTCTTCACGGATTCTCCAGCCAACAACACTCAAAAAATTGACAGCTCCTCTTTCCAATCGACGGCAGCAGCTCTTCACAATTGGCAGAGGTGAACGACGGAGCAAGGTGGTGTTTCTCCCTCTCTTTCTCTCTCTGAATTGAGACCCACAAACAAAAGCCCCTTCCTCCTTCACGATTTTTTTCCTTCTCTCTCTCTTTGATGGCTGAAAAAAGGTCTTCCCATTTCTCTCTCTCTTTTTTCTTTTTATCTCATAAAACCTAATGTATGATGTCCATTCATGATATGCATACCCATACATCATGCCATATATGTATGAAAAATGGGATTCACGAAAATGGCTATAAAATTGGACATATCTTATAAAGAGTATAGAAAGATTGGACTCCTTCATTTTAGGCTCGAGCCTAATTTCAGTCAATTTTTGGAAACAAGTTAATGGCCCAACTTATTTAATTTAGTGGGAAATTGTAAGTAATGTCTAAAAAAATAAATCGTAATGAAAAATAGCTAAATAGTTTTAATATTGTGAGTATGACTACTGTACTTTTAGGGGCGATTTGTAATAATGTTGATTTTCCAAGATGCCCTTGGTATATCTTTGTATTTACAGCCATTCCATTGTCATATTTATAGCCTTCCAGCAACTGTCATATTCTGTTTTGAAAAAAAATTTAACCATCTCTAATCGAAATTGGCTCACATTTTCCTAAATTATTGATTTTTAAATTGGTTTGATTCCCTTTTAATTTTCAAATGTATCAAATTTTAAATTTCCTAGATTTTGTTTCAAATCATTTTCAAATTGTCTACTTTTACTCTAATCTAAGATATTAATCACAATTTTTTATTTTTATTACAAACTCAACTGGATGTTTGTTACAACAAAAAAGAAAACCAAAAATATCAACAAACATATCTACTAGTTGCTTATAAAAAACATTGATAAATAAATTTAAAAAAAACCCTTCCACACATCTTTTATGTCAAACATATCTCCTCTAGATTTTTGTTTGCAAAATATGAATTAGATTTACTTTTAAATAACTTTCATCTCTTTCATTAGTTTCCTCAAACCCTTGATTGTCACCTGAGGTACCCAGATTGAATTCTCACCAAGTTCATGAGTCTCTTGCTGAGAGTGCTAGTTCTTAGGAAACTTGTCCTATTGGTGATAGAGTAATGGGGAAGAAGATGGAAAAAGAAAAGTCAGGAGAATCACCAAAAAGAAATGAAGTTCATTGGTTTACCATAGAACCAAGTGAAATAGTGAGTTGACTCAGCCACTGAAACTAGAAAATCAATTGAAAGAGACAGTCGGGAGATAAAATTGAGGCAATTGTCAAAAAAGATGCATTACTTATTGGAGGATTTTTTAGAAAATTTGAAGAATGGGCTTCAAATTATTATTGATGGAAACGGTAGTGCACAACAGAGAGATGATATTTTTATTTTGCAAAAATTATGTTTTGCAACCAGGATGATTGAAAAAAAAAACCAAGTATTTACTTTTGTAAAGTCAACATCTAACATTTTACACACACACACACACATATATGTATGTATATATTGTATATACAACATGTATTTACTATTATATACCATGTTCATTGTCAAGGACCCATACTTTCATAAGTGTCTAATAGGTTTATGAAGAAGTGCCTATTATATACAACATGTATTCACTATTATATATCAGAGGAACCCATACTTTAAGAAGTGTCTAATAGGTCTTTGAAGAAGTGTCCATTATATACAACATGTATTTACTATTATATATCACATTCATTGTCAGGGACCCATATTTTTTAGAAGTGTCTAACAGGTCTGATCTGAAGAAGTGTCTATTATATACAACATGTATTTACTATTATATAACACGTTTTATGGTGTCCAATAGTTGTAATAGTTGTAATTATGTCACAAATTATCGATTTTTTTATCAGTATTGATCCCAAAGGAATTTCTATGAGTGTTTTATTCGTTTTTAGTTGTAATTTTTACAAGCATCCACACCAACAACGATTTTGAATTGAAATCACAAATTATGTATTTTTATCAATCACATAGATTTTTATTTGAATTAAACTAATCTTCCTTGATGCACTCCCTTTTTGTAGCCTTTTTTGTAAATTTTTATTTGAACAAAACTAACAACTTTTTTTTTGGGAATCACAAGTTTTTTAATTGTAATTTTCTCTCCTTAATGTATTGTTTTTTGTTGGCCACTCTTTTAGGTAGAATAAACTCATAAATATCCAGCAATGGTATTTTCGTCCTAATGCAGTTAGTAGAAATTAGTTAAAAACATTTTTAGTCATATTTACAAATTCCAACTTGTTTAGACATTTCTGAAGTTGGGAGGTTAATTTTTTACATTCTTCTTGTTGCCCCTAGTTTAGCTTTATCAATTTTAAATTAAGCCCAATTGAACTTGATTAAAAAATAATTTTAACTAAATTAAATCTATGATAAATTTGGAATCAAATTTATAACAATCTCCACCTTGATTTCAAATTTATCAAAAATGACCTATGAACAATGAAGCCTGGTCCCAAAAAAAGATTCAAATTTCATTTATTGCCCTTTATCAAGCTGCAACATTCTCACACAAAGGTTAAACTTATCACATGGTAATGCTTTAGTAAACATCCACAACATTCAAATCAGTAGCAATCTTTTTAACATAAACTAAACCATCATTGATAACATCTCTAACAAAATAATATCTAACATTAATATGTTTAGTTCTTTCATGGTGAGAATGATTCTTAGATAAGTGTAAAGCAATTTGACTATCAAATAATGCAGTTATAGAAACATTATCACACCAACATAATTCAGATACAATTCCCTTAAGCCATAAAGATTCATTAATAGCTTCAGTTAATGCAATATACTCAGATTTAGTTGTAGATAATGCAACTATGGACTATAAACTAGATTTCCAACTAAGTGTGCAACCAAAAAGTTTAAACATAAAACCAGTCAAAGATCTACGCTTATGAACATCAGCAGCATAAGTGGCATCAACATATCCAACTATTTCAATTTTTTATCATCAACTATATTTTATCTACCATAAATAAGACATAAATCGGTATGACATGCAAGATATCTAACAATCCACGTAACAACATTCCAATGTTGTTTTCCAGGATTAGCAAGAAATCTACTAACTACACTAAGTGGATGAGAAAGGTCAGGTCTAGTACATACCATGGCATACATAAGACTCCCAATAGTACTTACATATAGAATATCATGCATTTCATCAATATCATTTAGGGTCTTAGGAGATTTATCAATAGAAAGTGTAAAATGCTTGCCAAAAGGAATATTAACCTTCCTACTATCATACATGTTCAATCTTTTAACTAGTCTTGTTACATAATCACATTGAGACAAATATAGTTTCTTTTCTTTTCGATCTCTAATAATGTCCATTCATAATATTCTTTTTGCATTGCCTAAGTCTTTCATTTCAAATTCATTCTTTAAAAGATCTTTTAACTTATTTATCTCATGCATCGATTTAAAAGCAATCAACATATCATCAACATAAAGTAGTAAGTAGATAATTTTCACATTAGAGATTGTTTAAAGTAAACACAACTATCATGCTTACTCCTACAAAAGTCAATGGATAACATATAGGAATCAAATCTTTTATACCATTGGCTTGGAGATTACTTTAAACCATACAACGATCGTTTAAGAAGACAAACTTTATTTTCTTGTTTGGGAGCTTTAAATCTAGGAGGTTAATCCATGTAAATAGTCTCCTCAAGCTCACCATGCAAGAAAGCTATTTTAACATTCTGCTCCAACTCAGAATCAAAGTGAGCAACAAAAGCAAGCAAAATTCTAATAGAGGTGTGTGGGGAAAAAACTTCATCATAGTCTATACCCTCCCTTTGAGTGAACCCCTTTGCTACCAACCTAGCCTTGAACCTAGGTTTGTTATTCTCTAAAGGGTTCTCTTTAACTTTGTAAATACACTTTCAACCTATTGTTTTAGCATTTAATGGTTTATTAACAAGAACTCAAGTTTGATTCTTTATCGAGGAATCATATTCTTCTTTCATTGTGGCCCACCACTTACCTTTATTTTCATCATTTATGGCCTCATTGAAAGTTTATGGTTCTTGGTTAACAAACTCATTAGCTATCACTAAGGGTATAAGATATAAGGTCAGCGTACCCATATCTAGTGGGAGCTACAATGGTCCTCCTTACCCTATCCATAGTTAACTGGTAATCCGCCAAGTTTTGGTCATCCTTTACCTCATCTTCATTAACTACTTCCTGTGTAGGTATCTGTTCTAAGGTAAATGGTGTAGTATCATATTCTATAATTGGTTCATCTACTTGATCTATTTGGGAGGTAGTTAGGGGAGGCGTTAAAATAGTTTTAGTGGTGCTAGTTGGATTTTTAGGGTTAGACAAAATTTTCTCTTATACATACCCCATTTTATTTTCATCAAAGACAACATCTCTACATAGTAGGACCTTGGACGAATTTGGTTCTAGGCACCATAATTTATATCTCTTAACACCCTCGGGATACCCTAGAATGAGACATTTCTTAGCTCTTGGATCTAGCTTTTTCTTTTTATGCTAAACACCCAAAGACTTTTATATGTGATAAATCGGGGGGACTACCTTGCCAAAGTTCTTGTGGTGTTTTTAGATCTATGGATGTGGATGGGCTCATATTGATAATGTAGCATGTTGTTGCAACAGCTTCCCCTCCCCCCCCCCCCCCCCCCCCCCCCCAAAAAAAAAAAAAAAAAAAAAAAAACTCTAAGGGAGTTGTGAATTGGATAACATACACCTTACTCTCTTCATTAGAGTTCGGTTCATTCTCTAAGTGGCCCCCATTTTGTTAAGGTGTATATCTACAACAGTAAAGAGTCTCCCTTAGACTTACAGTAGTTTTTAAACTCATGGTTTACAAAACCCAAGCCCATTGTCAGTTCTAAGTTTCTTAACTCTAAGGCCATTTTGGTTTTCCACATAAGTTACCCATTCAACAAATTTATTAAAGGTGTCATATTAATTTATAAGAAGATGTACCCGCATCTTTCTAGTACAATCATCTATAATTGATAAAAAAGTACCTTGCCCCTCCATTAGTGACAACATTTGATGGGCCCCATAAGTCAACATGTACATATTCTAGTTTTCTTTTAGCAGAGTGACTACCCTTCCCAAATTTAACTCTCTTATTTTTACCATAAATGCAATGTTCACATATATTTAGGTCTACATTTTTTATATTGAAAATAATTTGTCGTTTTACTAACTCTTTAATCCCTTACTCATTCGTGTGACCTAAGCGTTTATGCCAAATAGAAGTTTTGGAATTGTCATTCTCCTTAACTAGATTACTTGATCCTATGACCGTTGAACCCTTTAAGGAGTATAAGGTTTACACCTAAGGTACCCTTTCATTGCTACCAAGATGCCCTTCATGACTTTAAGCACACCACCCTCTAACTTAATGGTGTAATTTAGCTTATCAAGCATACTAAGGGATAACCTCAGGTACGTACTAACTCCAGTAAGAAACCTAATATTCCCATCATGAAGTCTAAACCTAATTGTTCCTTCACCTTCTACATTAAAGAAGTGTCAGTTCCCTATCATGACTTTACCTCCTACACTGGTTCAGAAGTCTTCTAAACACTCCCTATTAAGAGTCATATGGAAATAACAACCTGAATCTAATATCCAAGTTTCATCTTCATTAGTGGTACTAACTATAAGGGATTGGTTATACTCCCCACTTAAGTTTACTACACTAGTTTCTTCTTTCCCTGTACCCGACGACTTTTTATTTTTAAGGTCTGGACAAAATCTCCTAATATGGCCTTCTTTTTGACAATGGTAGCACTTCCTATTACTAGACCCCCTAGACTTTTATCTACCCATACTCTTACTTCTGTGTTTATTTCGATTCTCATACCTTCCTCTAACAAATAAAGACTCACTACTAGTCTTTTTATTTCTTCAAGTTCTTGTTATTTAATTCTTATAGCACTTAACACAATTTCAATAGTTAGAGTACCCTACCAAATTTCATAGCAGATTTCACATCATTATAAGCATTAGACAAAGAAATTAACCAGAACAACAACATGATTCTCATCAGAAAAAGTTTCGCCAATATTTTTCATTTAAAAAATAACCCTATGAAACTCATCTAAATTATCTTTCATGCTTTTATTTGGTTCCATTTTAAAGTTAAAGAATCTAGAATTTAAAAATATCTTACTAGAAACTAATACAACTTGATAGGTAGTTTCTAACTTACCCCATAGTTTTACCGTGGTATCCTCACTTCTCATTTGTCGTAATATGGTGTTGGACAAATGAAGGATAATAAGGCTATATGCTACATTATTCATCTCTTTCAGTTGATCCTCCGTTAGGCTCTCAAGAATATCCTTGGCCTCCATAAGAGAATAATCAACCTTCTGTTGACGGAGGATGACTAACATTTTGATCTTCCATAGACCAAAATCGTCTTTCCCATCAAACCGCTCCACCTCAAATTTGGTACTCAACTTGCACAAAATTAAGAAAAAAATTGATAACACACTTTTCTAAAATAAAAGATTCAAGAATATAATCGAACTATCAAGAATAAATTTCAAAAACTCTTTTTATTCAAGGAAGTATTTATACCAATCTTTATTCAAGAAAGAATGCTTAAAATATGGATTTATGGCTCTAATACCAAATGTTATTATTAACCAAGATCACAACCCATAAAATTCATTCTTATTGTGCAAATTAGAGGCAAATTTGGAACGTTTTGTATGGTAAAACAATGATGGACATAATTTAAAGAAACATAAATTGGAGTGTAAGGAGAGATTAAACGCCAAGATTTATAGTAGTTCTGTAAATAGACCTACTCCACTTGCAAAGGTCTTATTGGTCTTTGCTAAACAATATTATTAAAGAATCAAATTGAATAAACATACAAGAATATAAATATTGAAACATATCTATCTAATGAGATAACTTTCAAGAAAGCTAAAGATTATGGAGAGAAATCAAAGAGATATACAAGAAATTGATACAACCTTGTATAGATCCATGGCTATCCAAAAAGAAACCGATTTACCCATTCGATTTCTTCTCTTTCTCTTCACGGATTCTCCAATCCAACAATACCTAAAAAATCAACAGCTCCTCTTTCCAATCGACGACAGCAGCTCTTCATGGTTGGCGGCGGTGAACGGCAGAGCAAGGTGGCATTTCTCCCTCTCTTTCTCTCTCTAAATTGAGACCCACGAAGAAAAGCCTCCTCCTCCTTCACGACCTCTCTCTCTCTCTTCAGGGGCCGAAAAAAGGTCTTTCCCTTTCTATCTCTCTTTGCTTTTTATCTTACAAAACCCTAAAAGTTAAATGAATGTATGATGCCCATTCATGATATCCATCCCATGCCGATGCATCATGCTATTTATATAGGGAAAATGAGGCTCACCAAAATGGCTATAAAATTAGACATATCTTATCAAGAATTGGGTATAGAAAGATTGAGCTCCTCCATTTTGGGCCAAGCCAAATTTGAATCAATTTTTGAAAACAAGTTCATGACCCAACTTATTTAATTTAGCTTTATCAATTTTAAATTAAGCCCAATTGAACTTAATTAAAAAATAATTATAGCTAAATTAAATTTATGATAAATTTGAAACTAAATTTATAACATATGCTATAGTGAGTAAAACTTAACGGTAATTGGCATGTACCTCTTCCCTTAAAGTTAGAAGTTCAAATTTCCATATCTCATCTTTATTGTATTCTAAAAAAAAATGACCGCAATATAACAACATTTCAACTCGATGACAGCAGAAACACATAAGCAATCAATATTACCTAACGATCGGTGACAGTCTTTTGCCGTCTGTAACTTCCTGCCTTGCAAAATTCCGTTTGAAATGAGTAACCCTTTTGATCTCTTTTTCCTAAGAAGGAAGCTATATTAGGCTATCTTATTTCTTTTTTGCTTTCTTTTGTGCAATATGGCATATTCTCCTATATTCTGTAACAGTTTGGATTATCAAGAAAGTCAGGAATTTCTTAACATTTTTTTGTCAGTCAATTAATTTTAGAGAAAACAAATAATCAATTAGCACATGTTGTGTGTATATCAATTTTCAATATAAATTTTCATATTCATTAAGTTGGATTCTCGACATAAATAAGTGTTCCGATTGTTATCATCAATTCAATTTCAAATAAAATTAATCCAACTACTAGTTTTAAATACAAGTAATAATCTCTCCAAACTCACTAATTTTAGCCAAAATAACTTTGCACAAGAATTAAGCTGGACTAATGCACAAGATCGACCACTAATTGAATATTCCAAAGTTCAAAATTTCAACAGAATTGAAGATTTATGGTCACTTTTCTCTAAAGTTCTCTAAACTGCATATGAAATATATATTTTAAAATACATTCAAATGCGTATAACAATACTTTTTAACACTTATTCAAGTTTACGATAAAAATTGCAACAATTAAATAAATCTGGTTGGCCAATTTGATGAACTTGACCATTTAAAGTAAAAATTGATGCACCTTCTTATGCACAGAGATAAACTTGGTTTGTTTTCTCCAAAAAAATAACGTAGCTAATTATACTAAAAACAAGGATAAAAATGGATTTTTCTCTTTTTAAATTCTAGATAACAAGAATAAGAAATGATTACTAAGTGTATTTTCTTTAACTTTTCATCAAAAAATAGAAACAATTATCAATTCTTTTTTTAAAAAAATACAAGATAGAAAATAGAAAATGAGAAACACGAACCACGTGGAACCGAAGCTTTGGAATCTAAGTATGTCCTTTTTCAACCATAGACTTAGGCTTAGGTCTTCGATGGATGAAAGAAGAGCTCCTTTTTTTTTTTTTTTTTTTTTTCTTTTTTTTTCTTCTGCTTTTTCTTTTTCTTTTTTGGGTCTCTCCTCAATGTCTACCATATATACTCTTTTCTAATTCTCACAGGCAATCAAGCAGTGTTGTTGGGAAGACCCGACTCCGAAGTCTTGCCTTATTAAAACATCAACCATTTCTCAGTTTTCACATTTGGACTTCAATCATCTTTTAAAGTGCATATATTTGTTAAGGATTTTTCTTTTCTTTTGTGTTTTTTTCTAATAACTAAACCACATGTATAACCTTTTTTTTTTTTGTAACAACATCATTGACAGAAATATTTTTTTCTAATTCAACAATCCCAGGTTGAAAAATAAATCATCAACTTTTAAGATGTTAATAGATGTTTGATCCCTTAAATTATATTAAGAATAATTTCATTTACATAAATGCTATCTTCACATTTATTTTAAAAAATGACCCTACATAATTTTTAAATATAGTTTGAAACTAATATTATTATAAAAAATCTAGACACACATATTCTCCAAGATAAGTAACCTTCCATGCATATCCCCCTTTTTTTCTTCCACATGTAGTTTTTTCAATTCAATTTTTTAGATCTAGTTTTTCTTTTCAAATCAAGTTTTTCAATATCCAAATCTACCATAAAATCATCTTTTTAAACATAGCTCGACTAGTTAAAATATATATATATCCTCAACCAAAAGTTTAAATTTTCAAAATTTCACCTCTACAAATTGTTAGAGTTCAAAAAAAAAAGAAAAAGACAAACAATAAAATCAAAACGACCTCTTTTTCAACATCTATTGCAGGTGATAATCTTCTCCAAAAATAGGGTTCCTTTCTTCTTCCAAATACTTCTATGCATATGCAAGTTATATAATATTATCACCTACCCATCACTATTTCTTTAATATCTTAGTATTATCATCTTTTTAATTTTTGCATGCTCTTAAGTCATAAAACTCCCCCCCCCCCCCCCCCCCCCCCCTTCGATTTTCAATAAATCTTTGTAGTGTAGTCGACATACTTTAATAAAGATGAAAAAGGGTTGGCTTAACTACTTTATTTAGATAGACAGTTTAAAAGATATAAAAAATTAGAACTAAGAATTAAAATAATAATAATAATAATAATAATAATAGAGTGATGGAAAGCTACCAGAAGTTCAATTTCACCTAATTAATTTCTACAAAATCCTACTAATTGATATCTAATTATTCTTTCTAATGATTTGTAGACAAAACCTCTAATCTATCCAACTATTTCTCCATAGTAGGTTAGAAATGCCAATCTTCTCTATTAGAAACTTCAATCTGAGCATAACTTAGCTGATTATAAATTATATATCTTTAACCAAAAGTTCGAATCCTCACCACCACACATGTTGTTGAACTAAAAAAAAGAAGAAAAAAAAAAAGAAAAATCAACAGGTCAAGTTTCTTTACCCGATTCATAGGATTTCGCATGTTTCTTGACTCAACCAAGTCAATATGGAAGGAGACAGCAAAGGCATTTCCAACTTTGTCCCACCTAACTAGAATAAGAGAGAACTAAATCCAACCTCAGACCTTTTGTCTAGCATAGAGAGAGACTTCATATCTAGATTTTTCATTAGGAAAAAAACGATGATGCTATGCCCATGCTTAGAAACATTTTAAAAAGTGGATTGTAAGTGAAATTTCTAAAATAAATATTTCTTGTTATAAGCTAAACTATTCCTTAATCAATTAGACAGTTTGGCCGAGTGGTCTAAGGCATCAGATTTAGGCTCTGGTTTGAAAGGGCATTGGTACAAATCCTTTCATATTTTATTTTATTTTTTCTTAAAAAAAAGGAAATTGTTTGTGCAGATTTATTTTCTCGTTCCAAAAAAAAGAAAAAAAAAAACATTGCCTAATCTTTACAAGAAAAAGAAACTTACTTTTTATCTTTTTTTATAAAATGTATTTTTATCCTTTTTTAACTTAGCTAAATGAGCCAATTTTAACATTACATATTTAGTTTCTTTAAATTAAATACAAAATAATCTGAATAACGGTGAACATTCAAATGCCATTATATATTCAAAATCAATTTGTTGAACTAAAAAAATCAAAAATCAAAAATCAAAATCAACTTAGAAAATTCCTTAAAATCAATTAATGATATCAAAATCAAACTAACTAAACACTCACAATCTTTTGACTTCTTGGTCAATGATACATGTCAATTATCGCTTAGCTATGCTAACTTTGGCATTGTCTTTTACTTATTTATCTCTGAAATTTCAAATTTTATATACAAGTGACCGAAATCACTTATTCATTAATATTGTTGATACACTAACTTTAATGTATAATCCATTCACTATTATCACTATTCAATTTTGAAAATATAGCATCTCTCTATTTGCCATGCATTAAAACTACTCAAAATAATATCAAAATAATATCAGAGCTCTACTAGAAACTCTATGTTGCACTAAATAAACCAACCTAATCAGCAAATATGATTTCCACATATAAATTAAGAGTTTGTTTATAATGATTTTCTAAATACTTAAAAAATGGATTTTTAGTGTTACAAAATGTTTTTAAGCACTTGAATAGTTCAAATAGACCCTAACTCGATAAACTAAAACCTCAAATATAAAGGATGAAAATTTTTAAAAGATTTATAAACTTCTCGAGCAAAATGCAAAAAAAAAAAAAAGAAAAAGAAAAAGATAAGTGCGATCCTCGTTTTACTACATTAATTAGTTGGTTTGGTTAATATGAACACTGGAGCAATCTTTGATGTGAGAAGCTAAGGAAGCATCCAAGTAAGGTCATATGCAAAGACTTTATGACCTTTTCTTGCCTGCTTTTGAACAATCTACTCATCTATTCTCACCATTTCTGCATAATGTTCTACATTTCCATGCTTATAAATAGCAACAATTGTCCATCCCAATTTTCCACACAAATTTCTCAGCATTTTCTAACTCTTAAACTAAAATGGCTCTCCTCAAGGTCTCCCTCTCTCTCCTGTGTCTCTTGAGTACTTCCCTCATGTTCCCCTTTTCTCTCGCTCAAGACTTGCCTCAAGACTTTGTTGATGCCCACAACACGGCTCGTGCCCAAGTTGGTGTCGAACCCATCCAATGGGATGAAAGCGTGGCAAATTATGCTCGACAGTATGCCAACCAACACATAAACGACTGTCAGATGGTGCACTCTAACGGTCCTTATGGAGAAAATCTTGCATGGAGCTCGGCTGACTTGTCAGGCACTAATGCAGTTCAAATGTGGGTAGATGAGAAACAATTTTATGATTATGCCTCCAACTCATGCGTTGGCAACGAGTGTCGTCACTACACTCAAGTGGTGTGGAAAAACTCCGTAAGAGTTGGATGTGCAAAAGTTAGTTGCAACAATGGCGGTACTTTCATCACTTGCAACTATGATCCCAAAGGCAATTATATAGACCAGAGGCCATACTGAAGGCATGCCTTCAAATTAAATAAAACCAAATAAAACTAAAAACTTAGTAAGAGTGTGATTTTAATATATATTAAGTGGGCATTCACTAAAGTTCTATCCAAGAGTCAATAAAAGAAGTTGGGGAAAATGGTAGTATATCCCTTTTATCTATCTCTTATTTAGATGGTGTTTCGTT
Source organism: Trichosanthes truncata (assembly GCA_033996785.1). Classification (NCBI taxonomy): domain Eukaryota; kingdom Viridiplantae; phylum Streptophyta; class Magnoliopsida; order Cucurbitales; family Cucurbitaceae; genus Trichosanthes; species Trichosanthes truncata. The sequence continues at coordinate 43,406,989 of JAWPNB010000010.1, forward strand.
TCTCTTCGTAGTAATGTTTTGAATGTTTTTTTTTTTCAACTTTTGTTGCCTACTTGTGACCTTGGGTCCCTTATTTCTTTTTCTTTTGTGTTCATCCCTTTGGGACTGTGAGCATTAGTTTATGTTATCAGATTCTCTCTATTTTGTTGGCTATTTCTAGTCTTTTCGTGTTATTGTTGGTTGTTTCCAAACTATTCTCTAATTTTCTGGTTGTGCTTTCATTTAAAATCAAATAGAATCTTAGGCTTAAGTCTTTGATGGATGAAAGAAGAGCACCATTTTTTTTTTCTTTTTTTGGTCTCTCCTTAATTACTATTTGGTCTACCAAACTCTTTTCTAATTCTCATCTCGCAGTGTTCTTGGGAAGACCCGACTCCCAAGTCTTGCCTAATTAAAAAATCAACCATTTCGCAGTTTTCACGTTTGAACTTCAATCATCTTTTAAAGTGCATATATTTGTTAAGGAATGTTCTTTTCTTTTGTTTTAATTCTAATAACTAAACCCCATGTATAACCCTTTTTTTTTTTAACAACATCATTTAAATAAATATATTTTTTTTTCTAATCCCACAATCACAAGGTTGAAAGATAAAACCGACTTTTGAAATGTTAATAAATGTTTGATCCATTAAATTGTATTAAGAATAATTTCATTTACTTAAATGTCTACTTTTACATTTATTTTAAAAAAACGCCCCTACATAATTTTTAAATAAAATTTGAAACTAATATTACTATAGAAAATCTTGACACACATATATTCTCCAAATTTAAGTAACCTTCCATATCCTTTTTTTTTCTTCCACATGTTTTTTCAATTCAATTTTTTAGATCTAGCTTTTCCTTTCAAATCAAGTTTTTGAATATTCAAATCTACCCTAAAATCATCTCTCTAAACATAGCTCAATTAGTTAAAATATATATCCTCAACTAAAAATTTAAATTTTTTAATTTTCACCTCTACAAATTGTTAGAGCTCAAAAAAATAATAATAATAAAAGCAAAACAACCTCTTTTTGGAGGACATCTATTGCAGGTGATAATTAATTTTCTCCAAAATAGGGTTCCTTTCTTCTTCCAAATGCTTATATGCATATGCAAGTTATATGGTATTATCACCTACCCGTCTCTATTTCTTTAATCTTAGTATTATCATCTTTTTAATTTTGCATGCTCTTAAGTGATAAAAACTTTCCCTCCCTGGCCTCTGATTTTCAAGAAATCTTTGTGGTCGACAAACTTTAATGCAGATGAAAAAGGTTTGTCTTACTTACTTTATTTAGATAGACAATTTAAAAGATATAAAAAAAATTAGAACTAAGAATTAAAAAAAAAAATAGAGTGATGAAAAGCTTCTAGAAGTCCAATTTCACCTAATTTCTACAAAATCCTACTAATTGATTTCCAATTATTCTTTCTAATGATTTTGTAGACAAAACCTCTAATCTATCCAACTATTTCTCCATAGTAGGTTAGAAATGTCAATCTCCCTTATCAGGAAAGAATTAGAAATGTCAATTTGAACATAACTCAACTGATTAAAACATATATCCTTGACCAAAAGGTTAGAAGTTCGAATCACCATCTTCACACATGTTGTTGAACTCCAAAAAAAAGAAAAAAAGAGAAATCGATAGGTCAAGTTTTCTTAACCGACTCATAGGATTTTTGCATATCTCTTGACTCAACCAAGTCAATATGTTTAATTATTAAAATTTGGCCTAAATTTTCCTCTCCCAAATGCATTTAATCCTAGAACAAAGTCTCCTTATATGGCTAATAAGAACGAATAATGAAAAACATATTAATTCGAATAAACGATCATAAAAACACATTATGTTCATATATTAATAAAAGTTTTTAAACATTCTCATATAATTAATAACTCAAAATAATAAACCACGTAGTAAAGTAATTTTCCATAAAGTGTAATTTAAAATTGGTGTTATTTTAATATTATTTAACTTTTAATTTAACAAACTAGCTAAGTAATTTTTTTTCACATTTAATCCTCGAAACCCGCTCTGATTTCTTAAAATTGGGATTAGAGATCAAAATCCCTGCATATATAAAAAGAGACAGCAAAGATATCTCTAACTTTGTCCCACCTAACTAGAATAAGAGAGAACTAAATCCAACCTCGGACAAACTTTTGTCTACCATAGAGAGACTTCATATCTAGATTTTTCATTAGGAAGAAAAATGAGGATGGGAGATGCTTAGCAACATTGTGAGTGAAATTTCTAAGATAAATATTCTTTTTTATAAGCTAAACTATTTTCCAAATCAATTCGACATTTTGGCCAAGTGGTCTAAAGCGCCAAATTTAGGCTCTGGTGATAAATATTCCTTGTTATAAGCTAAACTATTTCCAAATCAATTCGACAGTTTGGCCGAGTGGTCTAAAGCGCCAAATTTTGGCTTTGGTGATAAATATTCTTTGTTATAAGCTAAACTATTTCCAAATCAATTCGACAGTTTGGCCGAGTGGTCTAAAGCGCCAAATTAGGCTCTCGTGATAAATATTCCTTGTTATAAGCTAAACTATTTCCAAATCAATTCGACAGTTTGGCCAAGTGGTCTAAAGCGTCAAATTTAGGCTCTCGTGATAAATATTCCTTGTTATAAGCTAAACTATTTCCAAATTAATTCGACAGTTTGGCCGAGTGGTCTAAAGCGCCAAATTTAGGCTCTGGTCGGAAAGGGCATGGGTTCTAAAATAGCTGTCGTATTTTAATTCTTTTTTTTAAAGAAAATTGTTTGTGCAGATTTATTTTCTCTTTCCAAGAAAAAGAAAAGAAAAACATTGCCTAATCTGTACAAGAAAAATAAACTTATTTTTATCCTTTTTTAAAAATGTATTTTTATCCTTTTTTTAGCTTAGCTAAATGAGCCAATTTTAACATTACATATTTAGTTTCTTTAAATTAAATACTAAATAATATGAATAAATTAAATACAAAATATTCTGAATAACGGTGAGAATTTAAATGCCACTATATATTCAAAATCAATTTGTTGAACTAAAAAAGAAAGAAAAAAAAATCAAAATCAACTTAGAAAATTACTTATAATCAACTAATTAATGATATCAAAATCAAACTAACTAAACACTCACAATCCATACAAAAACAAAAAAAAAAAACAAAAAACACTAGAATTGAACTATGAAAATACTTAACCTAGGCACAAATTCAGCTGCCAAAAAACCTCAAATCTAGCTCTCAAATGTTTAGACTTGAGTTAAAAAAATTATAGAAATGATCAGAAAATGATTAAATTAGAATGATGAAAACGAAAATGTCCAATAGTTGATGATATTGCTAGAATGGTTGAATCTGAAATTTGCCAGATTTGAACATATTGTCTTTTACTTTTTTTTTTTTGAGTTCAACAGGTGGGGGATTCGAACTTCTGTCCTCTTGGTTGAGGATACATGTCAATTAACTACTCAGCTATGCTCACTTTGCATTTATTTATTTATTTCCCAAATTTCAAATTTTATATACAAGTGACCGAAATCACTTATTCATTAATATTGTTGATTCACTAATTTAATGTGTAATCCATTATATAAAGAAAATAAATCAAGAATCCACCAAGATGGCAGTAACTCATCGTGACAGCAAGTTAATGAACCATGACAGCAGTACATTCATTATTAGTTGTTTCTTCTTTTCCTATTTTTCCTTAACGGTTCCTCACAGTGCTCGTTATATATTTTCTCATATAAGTTCATTGTGTAATTAAGTTGTATTTTAAGATTTTCAATGCAAAATCACTTGCTGTTTATTCAACATTTTCACATTCACTATTATCACTATTATCAATTTTGAAAATATAGTATCTCTATTTGCCTTGCATTAAAACTACACAAAATAATATCAGAGCTCTTCAAGAAACTCTATGTTCCACTAAATAAACCAACCATCGACTAATCAGCAAATATGATTTCCGCATATAAATTAAGAGCTTGTTTAGAATGATTTTCTAAATACTTAAAAAACAGACTTTTAGTATTAAAAAACATTTTTAAGCACTTGGACAGTTATTTCAAACATATCCTAACTCAGTAAACTAAAACCTCAAATATAAAGGATGAAATTTTGTAAGAGATTTATAAAACATCTCAAGAAAAATGCAAAGAAAAAAAAGTGTGATCCTCCTTTTACTAACATAATTAGTTGGCTTGGCTAATATGAACACCGGAGCAATCTTTGATGTAAGAAGCTAAGGAAGCATATCCAAGTCAAGGTCATGTGCAAAGCCTTGATCAGTTTAGTCATCCAACTAGTAGAACTGTAGAAATGCCTTGAATATATTATCTAGCACTTAGAACGACCAAGCACAGGAGTCTAGGGACAAAGCGCCCTGATTTTGGGGGTTCGAGGGTGCAACGTGATCTCCAATGGGGGCTCGGGGGAAACGCCCCCGAAACTTAAGTTATATGGAGATTATTTTTCAGTTTTCGTTTTTGGGCTTTTTTGGAGCCTATTCTATTTAGGGTTTAAGAAGGGTGTTATATATAAACCCTCTAACTCTTATCTGCATATGTATCTTTGTATTTTGTACTATGTTGCTCCTCAAGATAGTAAAACAGTTTTTCTCTCTGCTCGTGGATGTAGGTAACACACCATTAGTGAACCATGTAAATCTGTGTGTCAATTTTCTTGTTTGATTCTTTGCGTGTCGCTTGTTTCTGTTGTCACAACGTCATCATGAAGCGGAGTGGCAGACGTCCTTTCTTGGGAGTCTCTTTCGAGAGGAGACATTTGGAGTCACCACCAATCATCATAGGGTGTGATTGGTTGACCCTCAAGTTGCAGGATCATCCACGGGAAAGACATCAGGTTATCTTATAAACTATGCATCACTGCTTTATATTATCTTTTGTACAACCTCAATGCCATTATTCTTTTTTGTTTTCTAGATGGTAATTCTACTAGCAGGAACATACATGGATACTCGCGTAAGATTGAGTTGGACCGGTACGTTACCGCACATGGAAGAATTTTAGTAGAGATCAACCTCAAGTTGATGAAGCCGGTCGGGCCACATGCTACAAAGTTTAACTTGGCTATAGGGACCACAATGAGGGAATCTTTTCCAGTTCGTTGTGCAACATTTGAGGCCATACCAAAAGAAGTTATAGACCTGGCTAAAGCAACATTGTTGGTAAGTTGATATTTTCGTTCATTGTGATTATTATATATAAAATATAAGTTATAATATAATTTTCTTTATATGTAGAATCATTTTTCGTTCGACTTGTCCAAGCCAGAGGTTATTAAATTTATTGAACGACAAATGCAAACAACATTCAAAGAGTATAGGGCAGAGTTGCATAGGCATTACAAGAAGCAAGGTACTCATGAAAGAGCACGTGCAAACCCACCTAGTCGGTTGAAGAATGCCATCGAAGACTGGCATCACCTATGCACTAGGTTTGAGGACCCTGGTTGGCATGTATGTTACTTATAAGTTTCTCAACAATATCATTTTATGCTACTTTCAGTTTTTAACTAATCATTTTATTTCTTTAGGAAAAATCGAAGAGCAGTCAAAAGAGTCGGTCGGCTCTAGCGTTCAACCATAGTTGTGGTTCGAAGACGTTCATCTCCGTACAACATGATGCGGTAGGGTAAAATACAACAAACATTTATTCTTTCATATGTTTATAAATCTTATTAGTGATAAAGAGCTTGTCGAAGGCTCTATCAAATATATTTATAAACCTAAACCTCTAAAATTTGTAATAATAGTGGTCAGGGTCGATCACAAGGATTGGATTTCTTAGTTCATTTAAGTACTGTAATTACTCTCACTTAACTTTATTTAGAGAAAGAAATCAAATGCAAACAAGCTAAACTAAACATCTAAGCTAGAAAGCAAAAGATCAATGGAGACACAATAGGAGAGAGATATCCTAGGGAATCAATTTCACCAATTAGACTTATAGCCAAAGCTACCAAGATTTGTCATGCAAATATTCCATAAACCAAGAAGTGAGGGTATTAACTGACTCTTTCAAGCACAATTAACTCTCATGCAATGTTAATCTAATATCTCTATCTAGATTTTAATAACATGCAAGGCTTTAAGCAACTTCTTTTAAGGGCTTCTAAGAGAATTCTCCACTTTCATGCAAGAATTTACAAATAGTCATGCAATTAAGTTCTAGCCTAAACCATACTTTTTCAAGCACAAATTCAGACCAATAAAGCAAATAATCTTTGATCAAGAAATTATAAGCATTAAATACATAAAAGCATGAATGAAACAAAAGCATTCAATCAAGGTACTTAATCAATTAAAATCCCTAAGTCTAATGGGTACATCAAAATCCCAAGTATTAGGTGCAAAGATACTAATAATATTCATATAATTAAATCTCTAAGTTCCTAATTTACAGCCACAAAACAGAAACTAAAACTAAAGAAAAAGGAAGAAATTAGCAAACAATGGTCGATCCCACATTCCCGTCGTGATCTCCATGTCCCTCGAGCTTTGGATCTTCAAAAATGCTCCACAAACGCTCCCAATTGCTCCCTAAACCTTCAATTTTAGCTTGGAATCGAGATTAGGGCTCCAACTCTCGGATTGGCCTCTCAAAACGGAGTAAAAAATGATATTTTTATAGAAAATCTCTAGGCAGTGTCGAGACGCTGCTTACAGCGTCTCAACACTGCAAAAAAAGATTTTCGCTCGTTTTTTTGCGTTTTCGTAGCGTCGTGATGCTATAGACAGCGTCTCGATGCTATCCTGCAGATAGCACTGGCCATTTTTGCTATATCTCTTCGCTCGGGTGTTCGAATGACCTTTGGTTCGATGCGTTGGAACCGTAATTCAATGTAGAATCTCCGGAACGTGGCTTATGCTCAAATAACATATTTAATCATCTTGAATTTTCAATTAAGCTTCAAAAGGCTCCAATATCCACCAAAATATTCTCAAATACTTGGTTTTGCTCCTCAAGTTCAGTTTCTACAAAATTAAGAGAAATATGTATAAAAGCTCACAAAATAATCACAAAACTAGCATAAATAATAGGAAATAAGATAGCATAAATACATGTTATCAATTAGTAAACCATTTTCTTATGACTTGAGTTACAGAAGGAGAAAGAATGTCGGGATATAGGACCCGTTGACCTATTTGAGCTAACGCACGCAAAACATGAAAAATGGGTCAATCAGGCTGCCGAGGATGCACATGTAATGGAGATAATTGCCCTAAAGGCACAGCTCGTAGAAGCAAATGACAAGTTGGCAAGGGTTGAAGAAAACATCGATGAAAGAATTGAGGCGACAAGGGAAGAAACAAGAGCAGAGATGACGACAATTCTCAATGCTCAACTGGAACAACATCGAGCAGAAATGCAGGAAATGTTTAAAAAGTTCATGGAATCACAAGGAGGACCATCAAAATAGGTATGAACTCTATTCTCTTGTAATAAGTTTAATTCTTGGTGGAGTTTGTGTGTTTTGTTTGCTATCCTGCATTTTTGTGCCTTGTTTCCTACCCTGCAGTGATGGTAGCAACATGCTTGAGATATATATTTTTAAGCATACGTTGTGGTGTTTAGTTGTTGGTGGAGTTCATGTACCTTGTTTGCTATCCTGCAATGTGAGGGGAGGGGGGTGTTTGATTTGGTTTGATATGTTTCTTTGTTTTGTTTTTCATATGTTTAATTAGTTGATTGTGTGAGAGTTTGTAATTTTAGTTCATTTTGGGTTAGTTAATTTTAGTTGAGTTTAAGATATACCTGTTAAGTTAAACATATAGGTTGTGGTCTTAAATTTTTGGTAGAGTTGATGTGCCTTGTGTAAGGGGTATTTGGTTTGATGTTTGTTTAATTAGTTGAGATATACTTGTTAAGCATAGGTGTAGTTTGAGATATACTTGTTAAACATGTATAGGTTGTGGTCTTAAGTTTTTGGTAAAGTTGATGAGCTTTGTGTAGGGAGGGGGGGGGGGGGGGGGTTTGGTTTGATGTTTATTTCTTGATATATACTTGTTAGCATAGATTGAGTTTAAGTTCATATGTTTAATTAGTTGCTTGGTTTAGTTCTTGTGTGCATTTTGTTTTTAATATTTACATGTTTGGTGGGAGTTGGCATTTAGGGACCAATTTGATGTTATGATCACTTGTTTATGGAATATAATTTAGGGATCATTTTGAATTTGTAATGTTCTGTTTTAGCTTTTGTTAGGATTTTTGGTCACCGAGTGCTCATTTGATAACATTTTGAAGTTTCAAATGGTTTAATATATTTGGCTAAAGTTAGAGTATGTTATTAAAGTTTTAATAAGTTTATATTTGCTTTTTAGGTATTTCGGGGTCGAGCAAGAGTTATGCGGGTGGAATTTCAAGCTGGATCTACGAGTGCTTTTTTTTTCTTAAATGTTTTATGTAATTTTATTTTTTACCTCTAACTTTGAATGACAAAATATTTAGTATCATTTTATATGTAAACATTTGTAGTAATATATTTTGATTTGTTTAATTTAAATGATATTTCAAATGCAATTCAGAATATGCTTTATTTTGCATATATGTATACTGTACAACAGGATTAAAAAAATAGGATTCAATGGAAAAACATATATGCAGTGGTTCTGCCGACGCCAGCTAAAACGGCATCGGCAAAAACCTATTTTGCCAACGCCAAACACTGGCGTTGGCAAATCCAGTTCGCAAGACTATGCCGACGCCCGTGAATTAGGCGTCGGCACAGACCCCTTCTGTCGACTCGCATAATGGTGCGTCAGCATAAGTTCGGCATGATGGATATGCCAACGTGGACATAAGTGCGTCGACAAATACAGTTTTCTGCCAACGTGGGAACTTATCGGCGTCGGCAGAAGCTCTGCCAACTCCGTTTTCCCGACGTCGTTGCTGACGCCAAAAAGCTAGTCGGCATAGGCTTTACCGATGCAGGTTTCACTTTTACTGACGTTTTTTCGCATCAGTAAAAGGTCAAATTTTTGTAGTGGTCACTCATTTTAAAGGAAGGTTGGTCTATGAAATAATAAATTAGGCTCAGGAATCGATTAAGTGTAGTAAAAGTGTTAGTACCCCTACAACACCTGTTTTAAAAAAACGACTACCACTTTTTATTTTAAAATCATCATTTTATTTATTAGTCCAAAGAAACATATTTTTGTGTTTTATTTTGAATATCTCAAAATTTATTAATCCACATTTTTAAAGTAAAATATGAACTAATAACTATGAGTGGCTCAAGGCCATTAGAAAAACTTGGAACTTATTTTGATATTTCAAAACAAATTCCTTATTTTATAAAAACAAATTACTTATGAAAAGAACTTTAAAAATGCGGTGGGTTCTTATTTGAGATATCCATTTTTAAAAGGAGGCAATTTTATTTCAAACTTCGTTGCCAAAACTTTTATTTGAAAAATTGGAAGATTCTTATTTAAGAAATCCAATTTTGAAAGGGACAATTTGTTTTATTTCAAATTTCATTGCCAAAATTTAATTTTCAAAAATTGGAGGGTTCTTATTTTAGAAATCCAATTTTGAAAGGGGTGATTTGTTTTATTTCAAACTTCATTGCCAAATTTTAATTTTGAAAAATTGGAGGGTTCTTCTTTTAGAAATCCAATTTTGAAAAGAGAAATTTGTTTTATTTCAAACTTCATTGCTAAAATTTAATTTTAAAAAATTGGAGGATTCTTATTTCAGAAATCAAATTTTGAAAGGGGCAATTTGTTTTATTTCAAACTTCATTGCCAAAATTTAATTTTGAAAAATTAGAGAGTTCTTATTTCAGAAATCTAATTTCGAAAGGGCAATTTGTTTTATTTCACACTTCATTGCCAAAATTCAATTTTAAAAATTTTGAGGGTTCTTATTTCATAAAATCAATTTTAAAAGATGGCAACTTATTTTATTACAAACCTCATTGCCCAAGGTGATTAAGGGGAATTTCTTATTGCAGAAATTCAGGAGACAATTTACTTTTTATTTTAAAAGTTTACTTTCAAGGGCCAATGTCATACATAAACCCAGTGTCAATTAGCAATCACAATTCAAACTTCAAATTGAAAATTAACAAACAATTAAAGGCAAATTTGAAATTTAAACAAACATGTCAATTGAAGTTAAACAACAAATTATGAACCAATTAAAAATTAAACAAACAAAATGACCAATAATTTGAAATTAAACAACAAGCCATGGGCCATATTGCAAATTTAAACAACATGCTAATTGGTCAAGTTGAAAATGCCATGGGTCAAATTGCAAATTGAACAACAAGTATGGGCCAATTTCAAATTTAAACACATATTATGGTCAATTTAAAATTAAACAAACAATTAAGGGGTTATTTGTACGGATGACCTTTTTTTATAAAGTCAAAACAATGGATGACCTAGTCTTTAACGATGGATAATCTTCTGTTGACGTCACATCAAGAGCGAGAGTACGATAAAACCCAATGAGAGCGAGAGCCATCTTCAACCTTCTTGATCTAGCGCGAGAGTACGAGAGAAATCCAACGAGAGCAAAAGGCCATCTTCAACCTTCTTCTCGCAGACGCTATTTTCAACCTTATTTTTCCACTTCATGCACACTGGTGGCAACCCACCTCAAATATAGGTATGAAATCTGAAATCCATTTTCAAATCTTATTGAAGATGGGTTGAAGATGGCCTATTGCTCTCGTTGGATTTATCGTACTCTCCCTCTCGATCAAAAAGGTTGAAGATGATCTTTTACTCTTGTTGAATTTTATCGTACTCTTGCTCTCGGTGTGACATTAACAGAAGATTATCCATTGTTATTTTAAAAGACCAGGTCATTTATCATTTTGGCCTAAAAAAATGGTTATTCGTACAAAAAACCCACAATTAAGGGTAAAATGGGGATTTAGCACAATAACATAAGGGTAAAAAAGGAAGTTTAAAAAAATCTTCCTTCACCACACCTCAACTTACGCAAGAAGAAGAAGATGGATGCATTTGGTCTAGCACCATTTAGGTCTAGACAGCGGAGGTTACTGCGCGTAGTCGGAGGATCGTCAGAATCGCGCTAGAAATTAGTGTGCTTTTCGTTCGTTTGTGTATTGCTAGTGGGGATTGGTTTTATTCAATTCTGGTGTGAAAGCTTCAGGTGCTACACGTTGTGGGTCTCAAGTTGGAGCTGCTGATTTGCGTCACAGGCCTTGCTGGTCTACTCGTAATGACGCTGTAGGTGGTTTACGTTGCTAGAGGTCACCGGTGTTGGTCGGGTATGGTGTCATAGTGGGTAATCTCGTCAGAACCTCGTGGGTATTGCTATTCGTGGGTTTCGCCGTTTGCGTCTGTCAAATGGTCACCACAGTTGTAGAGAAGCCGGAGAGCCACTACAATTGTAATCGTGGGTGTTCGCTGCATCGCAGGAGTTGAGAAGCTTGATGGAATTGAGACGTGTTGCGTCAAAATCATGGTCTATGGGTGCTATTTTTTATTTTTTTCAATTCTTTCTCTAACTTTCTTTTCCACACTACCTTCAACTCTAAAAAGTAAAAACTTTGTCTCTCTCCCCCCTTATCTCTATGATACTCTTCTTAAACACTCCCTCCAACTCCTATCTTAAACTCTTATATGATATTCTTTTCCTCCCTTTAATTCTTCTTCACTCTCTCTCATTTATACTCACGGATCTTGCTAAAATTACAGTTGAGCGTCTCATGACTAGGATCATGCAGTAGAATGAAGGCCAAAAATGCCTCTTTGGCAAGGTGTAGGCGTGAGAAACGTAGGGAAGGGAAAAGATGAAGTAAAAAAATAAAATAAAATAAATCAAAATTAAGAATAGTAAAAGTGATAAATAAAAAAATCAAAAGTAATTTAAAAAAATCAAACCAAACCAAATAAAATCTAATAAGATAAAATCAAAAGAAATAAAATGATAAAATAATAATAATAATAAATAGAAAAGTTTCAAACAAAGTTTGGTAAAAAATAAAATGAACCAAACACAAATCATAAACTCAAATAAACTCAAATCTAAATATAAAAATATACCAGACCAAATACGATATCTACATTAATAACAGGAATGTTTTGTTTTGGCCTGCTTTTGAACAATCTACTCATCTATTCTCACCATTTATGCATAAATTTCCACATTTCCATGCTTATAAATAGCAACGGTGTCCATCCCAATTTTCCACCAAATTTCTCACCATTTTCTAACTCTTAAACCAAAATGGCTCTCCTCAAGGTCTCTCTCTCTCTCCTTTGTGTCCTGAGTACTTCCCTTATATTCCCCTCCTCTCCCACTCAAGACGTTGTTGATGTCCACAATGTCGCTCATGCCCAAGTTTGTGTTGGACCCATTCAGTGGGATGAAAGCGTGGCAAACTATGCTCGACAATATGCCAACCAACATGATCGGTGAACTTTGGGTAAAGAAAAGTAAGTAAAGACGTTCAACCCCAGTTCAAGTGCACACTGCCGATGTAAGTATTATAATAGGAGTATTCCTGAGTATCGATCCCATAGGAAACAATGTAACAAAAATTATTGCTAAGAAAAATGTAAGGAGAATTGCAAAAATAAGGTTGGGTTTGGTGTGTTTGTTAAAAACAAAATAATTGTAGAATCTAATTGCAAGTTAAAGTGACAAAGATTGCATAACTGAATTGCAAAATTGAAAATTGCAAGATTGAATAGCAACTAAACAGACTTGATAAAAAGAATGAAAATTGCAAAAGAAATTCTTTAGAGAAATGAGGGGCTCAAGAATGTCATTGCACTAAGTTGTAATTGCAAACCAAAATTGCAATTCCAACCTATTCTACATTCAATTGTAAACCGAAATTACTACTCCTATTCACCTTGAAATTAGGGTTTAGGAGACTAAGTGAGTAACCTATATGTCTATAGTCTATCTATCTTAGGTAATTTTGGCTCAATAATTTTTTAGGTATTGGAGTCTTTGATCCCTATGTCTAGGGTAAGGAATTGGCTTATTTCTAAGCTCTTGTCTCCATCACTTGTGCGAAATCCGCTTATCACTAACCCCGTCGATATTAGATCTATGCTTGAGTTGCTACCTTAGTTGATCAATCTAGGATCTCAACGGAATTTTATTCAACACAAGCAAACAATTGAGATGTAGGCTTGATTTGTTGGAATTTTGGCTACAATTACTTCTTAGGGAATTCACATCCTTGAACACCCCAAGAAGTTTATCTCATATTACAAGTAAAAATTCCACAACAAATTTTAGAATTAAAATCCATGCTTGAGAGAATTACTTACAAGCCTATTTGCAACCAAAATGTAACGACCCGGATTCCTACGACTCTCTAAATGCGGAAGCACAACCTAGTTACCTCGCTCATGCCCGAAATTTCGGCAGCATGACGCCGTAACTACAAGAAACCAAAATTTTACAAAGACCTGGAAAGAGATATAAACACTTCTATGTTTCAGAGAACAGACTCAGCACCCACCAAACTACGATACATAGTGCTGAGCTCAAGCAACAGACAAAAGAACCTAAGAACTTCTAACCAAATGCACGGAAGTGAAAGAATTTTAAACTTTACAGACCCACAAACAACAGGGAACAAGGAATAAAAACTAAAAGCTAAAACAGGGACAAGGAATTTGGTGGAGTCTCCATAGTCTCGTCAAGTCATTGTTTTCGTCACCTGCCTCGAGGATGTGCACAATCTGCAAAGACAAACAAAGTAGCACGCGTGAGTATAAATATACTCAGTAAGCAGCTTACTCAAGAAACCACCGAATAAAGAGATCATACCAAGAAAGGAACTGCCCTTACTCACTTTCATGCTCAAATTTTGATATTTATCCTAGTGACTAAAACTCAAATATCCTTCCTCAACTTTCACCACTTCCTAAACCTAACTTCGTGTCGTATTTGCGAGTCCTGTAACCTAGAACCAAACTTGTGAAGGTAGTCAACCCTTACACTCATCACAAGGGGAAAATCACCCCTGAGCTAGCCACACAAGCAATCAGGGAACGCATCCCCTATGCTCATCACATCACAAATGCCACACAGGCAGCCAGGGAACGCATCCCCTGTGCTCATCATAATAGGGAAATCACCCCTAAGCTAGCACATCGGCAATAAGGAACGCATTCCTTATGCTCATCACATCACATATGTTCTAGGCTTACAAACTCGAACGAAACGACAGAATTAGGGTAGGTAGCACCAATCTAACGGGCCTTTGAACTTTCACAACAATTTTGGAACCTCTCGGGTCATTCACCATACCAAAATTCATTCATCATTCCCAAACCTCATTCACAACTTGATCTGAAGTTCATAAGCACATTCAATGGGAAAAATCGCCCCCTAATTCGCCCAAGCAAAGAGGGAAAGCAATCCCTCAACTCTTTCCATACATTTATAACGTCTTACGCCTCATATATATATATATATATATATATATAGGCGAACACCAGTTCTAACAGACCAATCCGAAAGGCTGCCTACTTCCTAGGCCAGCACTAAAATGACCCACTTCTCATTCTTTTAAGAAGTTATTCGTAGCATATGACCCAGGCCCACCTTCCATAAACAACCACTATCTCATCATAGTGACTTTTCGCCATAGATCAAAAGCACGAATCTCGAGTAAGAACTTATGTCCTAGTTCAATGGCACTTCTAAACAAAACTTTACTTAATCAAAACCCATATGTGTGCTAGTAGCATAAAGCCATCAACCATTTAGCTCAGAAATCGGCCCCTCGCCCGTCTCAAACAAGTTAAACACAACTCGTCATTCCCAATACTTCAAACACAAGGATTACTAGACCATTTAGTCCTTTAGCTCAACGTTCGAGGTTTTATAGCCACTCTGAATTCCATCTCAAGCCACAGATCACAACAATCCAAATATGCGTGCTTATACAATCTAAACTAACTTCCCATACGTCCTTACTTTATAAGGAACCACGATCATAGTCAACTATGCATTCCAGAGGGTTAATCTATAACCAAATCCCTTACTAATTCACAAGGCCAAGTCCTTAGGAGCACCCCACTAGGAATCATGACTTATACCAAGCCACTCAACTAAATTGACAACTTTCTTTAAATTCTTGGGTTTAGGTACAATAAGGCAAAACTCTTTTTGAAATATTTACTAGGCGAAACATCCACGACCAACATGGTTACACCTATACTTCATACTTGAAGGAATTACACTCACGGCCACTTAACATACACCAATTCAAACAACTACTCTCTTAAAGTGCTACTCATGCTAAATCATAAGCCATTCGAAAATGTTAAGCCTCTAATTTCCATCATAAACATATAAAAGACCATTTACAGCTCAAGTAACACCCATCTCAATCCATAAGTCATTACATATTTCATAAACATGATTTTTATACATACTTTCACAATTTCCAAATTATCAAACATACTCCAAATTTAAATGGAACCATAAAGGGCTTAAATCCAAATGACTACTTACAATTTTACTCCAAGGTTCAAAGTAGCCCATAATTGAATACGTGATCCTGAAATGCCAAACAAAGTCTTGAAGAATAATTAACAAACCATTTTAAACTCCAACCATGAACCCAATTAAGTTGAAACAAAGTTACCCATTAAAACTCACCTAACAACACCCTTACTTGCTGAAATTTGAGGTCAAATTGGTCCAAACTCGACAACCTAGCCTCCAAACATAATGGGTAACCTTGTACAAAGTCCAACGTATTATGGGTAAATTATAGAACACTAAAACAATACCTAAAATCCACAAAAAGCCCTTAAAACTCAGTCTAACACCCATAAATCAAATCGAATCGTTGCTAAAGCACTTACCCATGAACCAAAAGCTTGTTGATTTACTTCCAAAGGGTCTAAATTTATATATTTAGAATCCAAAGGCTATGGGTAATCTAAAATAAATTCCAAACTTTATGGATAACTCAAATTCACAAACATAACCAACCAATAGATTAAATTCAAAACTCGGAATACTTACCCACTAAGAATCGAGGTCGTAAGCAACTGTACAAACACCGAACTTGTCGGAAACATCCCAAAACACCACCCCCGCTGCTGTCTGTACAAAAAACAGAGAGGGAGAGACAGAGCCAATGGCTCGAGCTGCAGCAGGTGATGCACGCAGACGAGCTGGACGCGAGAGAGACCGGCGGTGTAACTGCGGCGGAGCTGAGCGTGCTGATCGGTGATGGTTGGACATGGGGCGTACGCGAGCTGCAATCGTTCGAGGGCAGATCGACTTCTGGGCGGAGTTCGGCGTGCGGCGGCGACAACACGAGGAAGACGAAGAAGAAGAAGAAGTTGCAGTGGTGAGGGAAGCCCGACGGTTCGCGTGTCCTGCAGTTCAACGAGGAGAGAGAGAGAGAGATCGGGGAGGGAAAGAGTTATCGGGAGAGGGAGGGAGAAGAAGGAGAAGATGGAGAAGAGGAAGAGAAGAAAGAAGATAAGGTTAAAGAGATTTTTTTTAAAGCAAATTACTAAAATACCCTTACACCATACTTTCCTTCCAAAAATGCCCTTCTAACCATTCTAAATCTTCAAATTAGCCCAACTCAAAAAAAATTAAATTCTCAAATTAAATTCCAAATTTCGAAAATAACGCCCCTGAACTAATTGGGCATTACACAAAAACTAGAGGAATTAAAGAAGCTTGCTGTTGTACACCAGAATTGAAGATGCAGAAAAGAAAATTTAGCAACCTTCATTCAAAAATAAGCCTATGGATAGAAAACCCATAAAGAAAAATTCCAGAAAAATACCAATAAATTGTTTCATCAATCTAAACTCAATTCAAAAGCTTAATACACAGTAGGTAAGAAACAAAAAAAAGAAAAGAAAATTTTCAATCCAAAGAACTACATAACAGAAATCAAATTCACCTAAACTAAGAACAAGCTAGAACAAAAAGAATTGAAAAATACCCATTGTTTTCCTTTAGTTTTCAATCAATTCAATCCCCTCTATTTCTAGAGAAGAATGATTCCTCTGGCATATTTCTACATAAGATGCATTGACATGAAATTAGACCTACATAAATGCTTGCAAGAATGCTCCTTATAGTGTTGCAACACCATTTGAGAAGCCTTTCTGCCTTGAAGGGTTGCAGGCATAGCTTTGCAACGCTACTCAATAGATTTTTTTCTTTTGTATAAAATTTGAAGGGACAACGTTGCAACACTGCCCCTAGCGTTGCAACGCTATCACGACTTTATAAAAAGGAAGTTTTGCTATTCACAAAAGGGGAGCCGTTTTGAGAGACCAAAAACCTTAAACTCGATTCAAGCACTGTCTAAGGACATAGAGGAGAGCCGAGGAGGAGACTCAAAGCTCGAGATCGTGGATATCACGTCGGAGACGAGTGTTGGCACGCGACCTAAGTTTCCTCTCTATTTCTTTTACTTTTCTCTTGAATTTAGGAGTTTTTGTGGGTTGTACTTATGTTGTAACTATGTGTTTAGACCCTTGCTTGATTGTAGTTGTTGAACTTTTGGTTCATTTTTAGTTTAATTTATATATTGTCGTCTTTTATGCATCTTGCTATATTGTCTTAGCCTTTGGCCATGGTTTTGCATGTTTAACTAAATTTAGCTTGAGAGAGTAAGTTTAGTTATAGAACATTAGATGCATTACTAGATTTAATTTATTGCACGAGAGTGAGTAGATTAATTCTAGAAGCCCTAAGAGAATAACTTAATGCCATGTTTAGTAATGAAAATAGACTGAGATGTTGATTTGTTGCTAGACTATTATTGCAAAATATTTAGAGGTCTTGTTTTATAACTTTAATCTTGATAGGGCCTTCGACAAGCCCACAATCACTTTTCTTTTCTAGGGTATCTAATTGCAGCCCTCACTATTACTCTGCTAGTATAGTAGACTGGTTGTTGGTGACCATTCTCTTCTTTGATTAATGTAGAGCTTACAATGGTGTCAGAAGTTGCCACATAATGTAGTAACTCATCTCCCGTAATTGGTTTGGTAAGGAGGGGAGCTAAACTTAGATAAGCCTTTAATTCTTGAAAAGCTTGTTCACATTCCTTCGTCCATTCAAATTGAACATTCTTTCTGCAAAATTTTAAAGAAAAGTGTCTACCAATAAATCTACTGACAAACCTGTTTAGTGCTATAACTCTTCCATTGAGACTCTGAAGTTGCTTGAGATTATTTGGAGAGAACATCTCTCGGATGGCCTTTAACTTGTCAGTGTTGGCCTCTATTCCTCTTTAGTACACCATGATTCTAAGAAATTTTCCTGATGTTACTCTGAAGGCGTATTTTCTTGGATTTAACTTCATCTTGTACTTATGGAATATTTGGAATGCTTTGTTTAGGTCAGTTTCATGCTAATATGCTTTAATGCTTTTAACTGGCATATCATCCATATATACCTCCATATTCTTCCCAAGCAATGGAGCAAACATTCAATTTACCATTCTTTAATAAGTTGCTAACGAATTCTAAAGACCAAATGACATGACTTTGTAACAATACAGCCCCTTGTTAGTGATAAAAGGGATCTTTTCTTGATCTGGTCCATACATCTTGATCTGATTGTATCTAAAGTAGGCATCAATGAAACTTAGTAATTCATGGCCTATTGTTATATCTACTAACTGATCTATCATAGGCAAAGGATAACTTTCCTTAGGATAGGCCTTATTCAGATCAGTGAAGTTGATACACATTCGTCATTTGTCATTAGACTTCTTTACTAAAACCACATTGGATAGTCATTAAGGATAATGGACTTCCCTAATAAAATCAGCGTTTAGTAAATCGTCTACTTGGCTGGCTATGATTTAATTTTCCTCCTGATTAAATGCACGTCGCTTCTGTTTTATGGACTTGATATCTCTGTCCACGTTCACCCATGCGCCATGCGTCAGAATGTATTCTTGGCATATCTTCATGAGACCAAGCGAATAAGTTTGCATTGATTATGAGGAAACTAATTAGTTTTTCTTTCTATTTTTCCCCAGATTTTTCCCAATGTTCACTCGTCTGTCCTCTGACGTGAGTAGAACATATTCTAATTCTTCAACAAGTTACCTCTTCTGGTCACCTTCAGTCTCCTCGGATGGGTCGAGGGGCTGGTCAACCGTCTTCTTTGTTGTTTCATCGCTCGATCCTCTAAGTTCGTGCTTTCTTTCAGCTCGAATGGTCTGGTCGGCCTTGGCCTCCATATGAGGCTGATGAGGTGTGACTTGTTGGGATTTATGCCTAAAGCCTCGTAATTAATGATTTATTTAATAATTAATAATAATTGTGATTATTTTATTTGCAATATAATATTATCCATTATATGAAAAATCCAAAGTTATTAATGTAATCTTGAACAGTATGTGGCTGACATGCGGGAGGATCGTGTTCAAGAAATAACCTAAAGGATCATAGTATATGGATAATGTTGGGTGCCTTTTCCTGATAACACTATTGATACGGCCCACTTTGTAATAGCTACAAATGATTTGATCCAAATCGTTCATGTGGACACATATGAGTGGGGATATCTTATACAATGAGTTTGTATAAGGCTGGACCACGAAATATTTAATCTCTCTTTATAAATCCGTTAATTGAGAAGATTAATATTTCATCAAGATGATCATATGCGACTCGATCTTAATCCTGAGTGAGTTATGAACTCCTGTCTGTGAGGGCTTGTCCTTTGATTTGCATGGGTGAGAGCGGTTTTTGTATTCTATTCAATAAGCCTACCATTTTGGAGACTTGCCAAATAGGAAATTGGGAACATAATCTCACAAGATGAAATTCATTCATTCCCATATTAGGTAAGTAGATAAGTAGTTCCCTTAAGTGTTGATTTCGGGACTTGAACAATGGAGCCCCACCCTCTCACTAGCCCGAGGAGGACTTCGTTTATGGTTAGATCATAAACAAATTGTTCATTAGAGGATCAGTAGTACTTAAGGTGCAAGATGTAATAATAGGGGTAAAACAGATTCTTGACCCAGCTGTAATTATGAACAACTCATGAAGGACCGACTTGCATGTAGTGATTATATCCATGGACACAATTTGTCCTACAGTGCATGAGAGTGCTGAAGGAAATAATCGAATTAAAACCACAGCGAAAGCATATGAATCGTCTTTGATTTATTTAGAATTAAACTAAAATACAAGGGTTAAACAATAAATACCTTGATAATAATATTATGGAGAATATTTTGGCGGATCTTTATCTCTTCCACAAAGTCTTCCTGACTATGACTCGAACACAGAACCAAGACTTGTGGGAGCCTCTTTGAAAGAAAATCCCCAAGGGATTGGAGAGGAAGAGGTCTAGAGAGAATTCTCTAATTCTCTCTATTGAGGAGATGTGTGTTGTGAAGAATTGCTCAACCTAAGGGTCTTATTTATAGTGACCAAGAGAAAATCTTTGCCATAATTAAAATATTATATTTTAATATCTAATTGTAAAAACCCGAACCTACTACTACTCTCTCTAAAGCGGAAGCACGATCTAGTTACCTCGCTCATGCCCGAAATTTCGGCAGCATGACGGTGTAACTAGGAGAAACCAAAATTTTACAACAACCTGATAAGAATGAAAAAACACTTCTATAACTCAGATAAAACGCTCAGCATCTAACAAACTACATCAAATATGCTGAGCTTCAACATCAAACACAAGAATTCTAAGAACTCTAATCAAATACACCAAAACTAAAGAATATTTAGAATTTACATATCAACACTACAACAAAGAACAAACTACAAAACTAAGAGTAAACGATCAAGGAAAGGAACACTAGGGGAGTCTCCATAGTCTCGTCAAGTCGTCGCCTGCATCATCCACCCCAAGCATGTGCACAATCTGCAAACCAAACAAAGTAGCAAGGATGAGTATAAATATACTCAGTAAGTAGCCCACTTAGGTGTCCAATGTTTAAAGAAACCATTTAACCTTCCACAACATTCACTACTAACCAAACCTAACTTCGTGTCATACCTGTGAGTCCTGTAACATAGAACCCAACCCTGTGAAGGTCTATAACCCTCACACTCATCTCAACAGTGGGGAATCATCTCTCAGCTAGCACACGGCAATAGGAAACGCATCCCTATGCTCAACACAGTGGGGAATCACCCCTAAGCTAGCTCACAGGCACTAGGGAACGCATTCCCTACGCCCAACATAAATCTCTGGGGAATCATCTCTCAGCTAGCACACGGCAATAGGAAACGCATCCCTATGCTCAACACATTGGGGAATCACCCCTAAGCTAGCTCACAGGCGCTAGGGAACGCATTCCCTACGCTCAACATAAATCTCTGGGGTCCTTGCCCCTATGCTAGCACCCACGGCAATAAGGATCGCAACCCTTACGCTCGTCACAATTCTCTGGGGATAACGCCCCTATGCTAGCCTCATCAACACAAAAGTTGTCCTGGCACGTACATCTACTTCTTAATCTCAACTCATCAACCATCCAACTACCACTCGCACACCCTACCTGAGTCCATCCCGGTATGGCATTGTCTCGAGCACTACCAACGAGCCATGTAACTTAGGTTGACTAAGGCCGTGAAAGAAAATAACTCTCACGCCTACATACAATAGAACATCACCCCTCTATGCTAGCATACAGGCAATAAGGGACGCATCCCTTATGCTCAACATAATTGGGGAAATCACCCCTAAGCTAGCACCATAGGCCATAAGGATCGCAATCCTTACGCTCAACATAATGGGGAATCACACATAAGCTAGCACACAGGCCATAAGGATCACAATCCTTACGCTCAACATAATGGAGAATCACCCCTAAGCTAGCACCACAGTGAAGGAACACAATCCCTCACTCTCATCACATCTAGTCAACCTAGAGTTACAGACTCGCCCAGGAGAGACATAAGGTCAGGTGGCTCTTATTTTATCAAGCACCTTGCATTTTCGCACTACTTTTGGAATCTAGAGGGTAATCTACCATACCAAAATCATTTGTTATATCCGGACCACATTCACAACCTGGCCCGTAGTTCACAAGCACATACCTGTGCTAGCGGCACATAGCCCTCCATCCCTTTTTAATCCAGAATTCAGTTCCATAACCCTCTAGAAATCAGGACGACCAGTAACTCTCTACTCACATTTAGACCCATCCAAAACTCGTTATATCAGCCCAAACATAAGACCATTCTGAACACATAAAATACGGTCCTCGACCCTGAGTATTGCATAACTTTAGGGTGCTCTACTTCAGCCTCTAACCCATCCTGAACCCAAAAGCATTGAACCCAATCAACCAATCAATCTAAAATTCAAGTTTTCTGCACTCCACAGCTAACCAAACATCTCATAAGTCCAAACATTTACAACTGTTTAGTTTAACACAACTATCCACACATTTATACTTACAAGGGTAAGCTATAGTCAAATTCATTTATAACCCCCGGCACATTTTCATCCATTCACTTGTAACTTTGAATCCCTTAACTAGAGTAGCAACAAGTTTCAGGCAATCTTAAGCCCAACACGATAATTCTTATATTGATTTAACCAACTACGACATCGCTCACATACTCATAATTTAGGCAAGAATGACTATTCACAAATCACCACATTCATTTCCAGACTTATCCAATTACAACCTCGAACAAATTCTTAAAGAGGTTCATATGCTAACATACTAAACTTGAAACTTTAAGCCATTAATTCCTTTATGACCACAACTTAGGCCGTTTTAGCTCAAGATTACTTCTAAACATAACCACTAATCTTTTCATATCTCATAACCACCGCTTTCAAGCATGCTTTCGAAATTAACAAGCTATCAAACATACATTTCAATCAAAAAGGAATTTAAATGGCTTAAATCCAAATGACTACTTACCTCGAATAGAATAATTAATATTATTCTAGTAGTGAGAATCTCCTCCAAACTTTGGTCTCCTGCTTAACCTTCAATAATCCATTAAAAATAAGGATTATAAAACTTGGTCCAAGATTCTTGAAATTTCATAATTGAGCTCCATTTAGTCCTTTTTATTTCCTTAGACCGATTTTAATTTAGCACAGTATCTCACCCAATAAAATTGACTGTGCGGAACCTTCAACCTTGCTGGAAATTTATATAGTTGTCTCCAATTCCGTAGTTTGATTCTCAAATCAATATCCTGAAAATTAAATCCATTACTTAACGATCGATCCCATTTAAAGTCCTTAATTAAAAACAATTGAGTAACGAAATTACCCAAGTCAGAACACGATTGTAACCGGGACCGTTCGAGCTCGAAAATTGGAATCGGAGACGGCGGCGCGTGCTGCGGCAGACGGCGGCGCGTGGCCGGAGCGTGCGGCAGCGCATGAAGGCTCTGGTAGGAGCGTGAAAGCGCGTGTGAAGGAGTTATCTCCGGATCTGGGTAGATCCGAACTCGTGGGGTCGGATCTGAGCGTGAACCGGCGAGTTGGGGTGACTGGTTTGGCTGATCCGGATGAAATCACGGCTTCCAGCGAGACGCCACCTGCGAATCCGACACCGGCGAGGCTAACGCAGACGACGTCGACCGGCATTCGTGAGCTTCGGCGAGGCTGAGCGTGACGAGGATGTTGGTCTGAGTTGCCCAGCGAAGAAGCTCACGGCGAGGCTCGAAGGGATGGCTGTCGCTCGGTCGGCCGAAAAAGAAAGAAGAAGAAAGAGCCGGCGGCGAAGTTGCAGCTTCGGCGAGGAAGAAGAAGAAGAAGAAAACCGGCGGCGAGGATGGGTGCTCGGCGGTGAGGTTGGAGCTTCGGTGGTGGCTGCTCTTGCTGCTCGACGAGGATGGCGTTCGCGGGTGGCTGAGGAAGAAGAAAAAAGAAGAAGAAAAAAAAAAAAAACGTTGGAGGATGGGTGTTCGGCCAGAGGGAGAAAGAGAGAGAGGGAGAGAGAGGGAGAGAGAGGGAGAGTTATCGAGAGAGAGGGGGAGAAGATGAAGATGGAGGGATAAGGATGGTACTTTCTTTTCCTAAAAAAAAAATTCCAATATTGCCCCTTGACCAACCAAAAATTCCAAAATTGCCTTTTTTTCTCATTCCAAATTTCAAATTAACCTTCAAATTTAAATTACCCAATGCAAATCATTCCAACTTAATTTCATAGTTTGAAATTAATGTTTGAAAATAAGTCGGGCGTTACACTAATATATTAAAATATATCTTGTATTTATTTGAATCTCATTCAAATCTCCTATGATATTTATTTATTTGAATCTTATTCAATTTCTATAAATATCTTTTATTTAATATATCAAATATACATTAATTATTTTAATATTTAATGTATCAAATACAATAAATATATTTTCCTCTTTTATATTTAATATATTTAATATATTAAATATTAATTTGAACACTTCAAATTAAATATTAAATTTAAACATTTCAAATTTTAATATTTAATGTATCAAATACAATAAATATATTTTCCTCTTTTATATTAAATATTAATTTGAACACTTCAAATTAATATTAATTTGAACACTTCAAAATTTTCTTTCAACTAAATTGATTTTTTAGTGTTACTATGAGCTAGCAAGGGGACCTTATGGACCTACAGATTATAAGCTCCAATGATACAAAATTAATTAATTAAACTCTTTAATTAATTAATTTTCATTCATTAACTATAGGTCACTCCACTATAGACCTAGAGTTGCACTCTTATGCACTGTAGGACAAGTTGTGTCCATAGATATAATCATTACATGCAAGTAGATCCTTCACGAGTTGTTCGTAATTACAGTTGGGTCAAAAGTCCGTTTTACCCCTATAATTACATCTTGCACCTTAAGTACCACTGATTCTCTAATAAACAATATGTTTATAATCTAATTATAAACTAAGTCCCTCTCGAGCCAATGAGAGGGTGGGGCCCTATTGTTCAAATCCTAAAATCAGCACTTAAGGGAACTACTCATCTACTTACCCTATATGGGAATGAGTGAATTCTATCTTGTGAGATTATGTTCCCAACTCCCTATTTGGTCAAGTCCCCAAAATGGTAGGCATATTGAATCGGCTACAAAAGCCACTCTCACCCATGCAAATCAAAGGACAAGCCCTCACAGGCAGGAGTTCATAACTCACTCAGGATTAAGATCGAATGACATATGATCATCTTGATGAAATATTAATCTTTTCAATTAACGGATTTATAAAGAGAGATTAAATATTTAGTGGTCCAGTCTTATACAAACTCATTGTATAAGATACCCCCACTCACATGTCTCCACATGAATGATTTGGATCAAATCATTTGTAACTATTACAAAGTGGGTCGTATCAATAGTGTTACCAGGATAAGGCACCCAACCTTGTCCATATACAATGACCCTTTAGGTTATTTCTTGAACTTGTTTCTCTCGTATGTCAACCACATACTATTCAAGATTACACTAATAACCTTGGATTTTTCATATAATAGATAATATTATATTGCAAATAAAATAATCAAAATTATTATTCATTATTAAATAAATTATTAATTACGAGGCTTTAGGGCATAACTCCCAACAAGTGCAACTCTAGGTCTATAGTGGAATGACCCTAGAGTTAATGAATAAAAATGAATTAATTAAAGAGTTTAATTAATTAATTTTGTATCATTGGAGCTTATAAGTTGTAGGTCCATAATGTCCCATTGCTAGCTCATAGTACCACTAAAAGATCAATTTAGTTGAAAGAAAAACTTGAAATGTTCAAATTAATATTTAATTTGAAGTATTCAAATTAATATTTTATATATTAGATATATTAAATATAAAAGAAGAAAATATATTTATTGTATTTGATACATTAAATATTAAAATTTGAAATGTTCAAATTAATATTTAATATATTAGATATATTAAATATAAAAGAGGAAAATATATTTATTGTATTTGATATTGTATTTGATACATTAAATATTAAAATAATTAATGTATATTAGATACATTAAATAAAAGATATTGTATAAGATATATTTTAATATATTAGGTATTAAAATATAATATTTTAATTATGACAAATATTTGTCTTGGGTCTTTATAAATAGGACCCTTGGGTTGAGCTTTAGACATAACACACATATTCTCAATAGAGAATTAGAGAATTCTCTCTAGATCTCTTCCTCTCCAACCCTTGGTGGATTTTCTTTAAATAGGCTCCTACAAGCCTTGGTCCAGTATTCGAGTCATAGCCATGAAGACTTTGTGGAGGAGATAGAGATCTACTAGAAATATTTTCATATTTACTCCAAGTAAGTTTGCTTAATCTTATTTTTTAGTTTAATTTTAAATAAAATCAAAGACGATCCAATGCTTCCGCTACTGACTGAAACGTTCATTCCTTCATGATTTCTCGCGCTCGTCACGGGTGACAATCCTGATCTGAATCGTCTTCGTCTTCATTCCAGTTTTGCTTTTCAATATCTCTACTCATCTTTTCTACTGAAAAAGCTAACATATCTTTCAAGCAAGAGTATTCTTCCCCACAAATGAAACCAATTGTTACCAAATTTTGGATAGGAGAATCTTACTTGACATCCACATGACAACAACAGTAAATTTATTTGGAAGGGGAAGAACGTGACTTGCAAAACAAGAAAAACCTACACACTGGTGTGGATAGGTCACACAGGCTTCGATGCTTAAATCAGTAAATAGTTGAGAGAGAATTAGGGTGTTAGGAGTATTTTGGTGGCTCGAATGAACTTCAATTCACTTACATCCTCTTCTTTGAAGAGAGAGTTTAAATACCTCCTCCCTAGTGTTCTTCGTGGGTTTCCTCATGGACTTGGGATTGAAAGGACCGGATCAGGCTGGATCGAAGGTGCACAGGCCAAGGGAGATGAAGACAAGGCCCAAAAGTGGGTCTTGTCATGTGTTCGGTCCGTTTCTCCTTCCCCTTGTTCTCTGGTCTAGTTCCCACTTGGTTCGTATTGGGCTTATTTGCTTGGTTTGGCCTTTAATTATAGTCATTTTCTCAGTCCGTTCTGGTGGTCTAATTTTATCCATAACATATTTGTTTGTCTTAAATTCAAAATTTTAAAATTTTAAATATTTTCTTCTAATTTTCCCCTAAGTATTTAGAAAGGGAAAAACTATATATATACGAAGTGTTATAATATAAAATTTTGCCTCTTGTTGTGAAAATGTTTTGCTATGCCTGTTTGTGATACTTGGTATACGATTAGCATTGTAATGAAAATTTTGAGAATATAAGTATTTGAGACAAGACACGTGGGTTTGGAGTGTAGGTAACATTCAATATTGTGACAAATGAAGAAACACACCTAGTATAATTTAATTGTATTAAATATAACAACTTGGAAATATGATTGTTGACCATAAAATCTTTTGTACATAAAAGAAACAGAAAAAGACAATAAGATCTTTTGAAACTGGATTGGATTTATGAGAAAAAGAGTGTAATCTTAATTAATATTTATATTTGTGTACATACATATATAGTTCAAATCATTATTCAAGAACCTGGCATATAAAATAAAAAGAGAGATTACATCTTTTATAATAGAAAAAACAACAAATTTAAATTGTAGTGGACCTTCTCCCCACTAATGGCTAGATGCATAGCATGAAAAGATAACTTCATCTAAGCACCTTTTATTTTCAATAACAAAAGCATATATAAACCAATATGAGCATAGTTTAACTATTAAGCATATATCTTCAACCAACATGTTAGAAATTCGAACTTCCCCAGGTTGAACCAAAAAGAAATAGAACATATATATTAATTATACTAAAATCCTTCTCTTCGAGAGAAAACGAAGCATTGGAGTTGGTTAATAAGGCCACTCTCCATCCCAATTGCCTGGAGGATCATAGTTGCAAGAGACAAACAACCAACCATTGTTGCACTGAACTCTCGCACACCCAACGCGATAAGAACTTCGCCAAACGATTTGCGTGTAATGAAGACACTCGACCCCGACACATGCGTTGTTGTTATAGCTATAGTAAGACTTTTCGCCTACCCATAAGTTCACTGCAGCTGTGCCAGTGAAGCCATTGTTGCCCTTTGCAAGGTTCTCGCCATAAGGCCCATTGGAATGCACCAATTGGCAGTCTGCTTTCCTAGAGTTGGCGTATGTTTGAGCGTAAGCAGCAAGAGTGGCGTTCCATACAATATTTCCCACGCCCACTTGAGATCTAGCTGAGTTGTGACCGTTGATGTAGTCTTGAGCTGAATTTTGGGCATAAGAAGACTTAATTAAAAGGGTTAGGAGGAGAAGAGAGAGTTGAAAAACGCCCATGAGTTTGAGAAAATACATTGTTGATTATCCTTATTGGGGATTTGGATGAGGAAATGGAGCTTAGGGTGGAACAATTTATAGATTGGTTGTTGAGTGTATTTGAGTAATAAAAGGGTTGAAATTATATTTTAATCCTTCTAAACTTTTAATTAAGTTAGTTTCATCTTAGTATTAAAACTTTCAAAATATCCGTTTTGGTCCATAAATTTTATTTTATTTTGATCTCTTAAATTTTTATAATGTGTCTATTTTAATCCTTTAACTTTTTAAAAACGATAATTTTAGTCCTTGTTATATTATTTTTTTTATGTAATTTCTACTTGTTCAATGCTTGTCTTTAACTTATGTGGCTCGAAATTACGCTCATATGAACATGCTGATACACATACTCAAAGCTACTTCATTAATATATTAAAAATAAAATTAAAAAAATGACCAAAAATATTTTTTTTTAAAGTTGGAGGACTAAAATAGAGATTTTAAAAGTTCAAGAATATTATTTTTTAAAGTTGGAGGACTAAAATAGAGATTTTAAAAGTTCAAAAATCCAAATAGGACAAATTTAAAAACTCTAGAACCAAAATAGATATTTTGTAAGTTTAATTTGGAGATCAAAATAAAACAACTCTCAAAATTTAGAGACCAAAATTGAATTTAAACCTATAATTGTGGAGGTGGTAAAGAGAGTATTAATAGCCATTGCAAGCAAAGGCTAACTTTAAGTGGTAAAATGGATGAATTTTCAACAAAAACATCCCCTTTAGACTTTGAGACTTTGCCGTCACCGTCGGGTAAGCAGCCATGGAAAGTATAATATTATGGTGAATATGTGCGTTTACCAATCAGTCCCATGTGCTTTTTTCTGAATGAGGAAGGAAACCCTGAATTAATGTTTAAAAAATCAATTCTTTCAAGTTAGGTTAACATAGAGTTTTATGCTTTAAAGTTTATCTCGTTAAATTTAATTTAGTTCTCAAAATTTAATTTAAATTATCTCACGCCTAATAATTAAAATTCCTCGAGTGAAGTGACATGACTCATTTTATTAGCGTCAACTTGAGAATTGTTCAATTGAATAAGTTATTATATTCTCGACCAAAAATTCATAGATTCAAATTCTACCACTACATGTCATTTAAAATAATAATAATAATAATAAAAATAAAACTCCTTTTCTTGGTATTTGACATTTACTATTTTGAATGTTCAAAATTTTCTAGAGGGTTTCCTTTAATCTCTTAACCTTTTTTATTCTAACTATTGAATACATTTGGACTCTCTATCTGTTAATGCCCAATTTTTTTAGAAAATTTGAATTTATTTTTTTATTATGGCCATTTACTACTTTTCAAATCAATTGTATGAAAGTTCTTTATTAAATTTAAATAGCTAATCTAAAATTTTTATCAGGCGGATCAAATTTAATTTCAAAACAAAATTGTATTATTTTTGAAGATTCATTTGTTGATTCAATTTTGAATTCAAATTTGATTAACCATTTGGTAGACCATGTCCATCAAATGAAATTTTCAATCTCATTTTTCTTTCTGTCCATTCAAATTTGACCATATAGCTGCTTGAGCAATGCTATATGATCACCATCATATGCAAAATGAAAGCAAGTTAAATAAGGAATCCAAGATGATAATCTCCATTATATCATCTGAGTTAAGGGAAATGATTCCAATAAACAATGCTTAAATTTAAGGACAAAAGGGATCAATTATGAGATATGTAATTGATGTTGAATTTGAGACTGAAGTAACAGCTTTATATATTGACTCATGTGTGAGAGTAGTCTGCTGTTTCAAGAGTGTTTTCATGAGATGTGTCATTTTGATATGTTGTTCATTTTTGGAGTTTTTTGTTTCCAATCTTCTTGTACATTTTTTACAATAATAGTCAAAACAAAAGAAGATTGTTCTCTTGCATTAATTTGAAAGAAACTTGTAATATATTAGTTCGCTTCTCACTTACAATTCACACACATTTATACCCATTAGAAAGGCATCTCAAAAGTCCATTCGAACATAGCTAAGTGAATAAGACACCTATTATACCATCGTAAAAATCGATGGTTTGATCCCTACCTTACAATTTCTAAACTCAAAAAAAGAAAAAAAAAAGTAAAATACAGTTTTGGCCCTTGCAATTTGGACTTAGTATTAGATAAACATGGGGTTCAATCTCAAAACCAATTGGCAATGAAAGGAGTAACTCATATATCTCATAAAGATTATGAGATCTTTTCATCTTTCCAATATGAGATTCTCAGCATGCCTCCTCAAGATGGTGCTTCTTTTGGGCTTACCATTCTTGAGTCAGATTCCAATTTTTGGACCGAATACTCATTTAGGTTTCATGGGCTCTAATACCATATTAGAAGAACATGAGATTCCATCTCAAAACTAAGATGTGGGATTCTTAACACTTAGTTTCTATTTGACCCCCAAATTTTTAAATCTAACAATTTTGGTCCTTGAGATTTGAATTTAGTATCTATTTGGTCCTTGAAGTTTTAAAAGCAACATGTTTGGTCCTTGAGATTTAAATTTGATTTTTAATTGATCCCTAAAGTTTGAAATTAGTTTCTAATTGGTCCTTGAGTATAATTGTTTTTAATTAAAAATCCAACTAATTTAGAAAATAGTATGAGTAAAGTTTTAGTTGCGTATTTTAACTGTGAAGGGAATAATCAAATTAAACCCACAACATAAGCGTTGGGATCGATTTTGATTTTAGTTTAGAATTAAACAAAAATATTTTAGGCTAAGAAAAATATACCTTTTAGATAAATATGAAGATATTTCTATCGGGTCTTTATCTCCTCCACAAAATATTCTTAGCTACGATTCGAACACAGAACCAAGACTTGTGGGAGCCTCTTGAAAGAAAATCCACAAGGGATTGGAGAAGAAGAGGTTTAGAGAAAATTATCTAATTCTCTATTGAGGAGATATGTGTTATATCGAATGGCTCAACCCAAATGTTCTATTTATAGAGACCAAGGGTAATCTTTGCCATAATTAAAATATTATATTTTAATATCTAATATATTAAAATATATCTTATACTTATTTGAATCTCATTCAATTCTCCTACGATATTTATTTATTTGAATCTTATTCAAATTTTATAAATATCTTTTATTTAATGCATCTAATATACATTAATTATTTTAATATTTAATGTATCAAATACAGTAAATATATTTTCCTCTTTTATATTTAATATATCTAATATATTAAATATTAATTTGAAAACTTCAAATTAAATATTAATTTGAACATTTCAAATTTTTCTTTCAACTAAATTAATCTTTTAGTGTTACTATGAGATAACAAGGGGACCTTATGGGCCTATAAATTATAAGCTCCAATGATACAAAATGAATTAATTAAACTCTTTAATTAATTAATTTTCATTCATTAACTCTAGGGTCACTCCACTATAGACCTAGAGTTGCACTCTTATGCACTGTAGGATAAGTTGTGTCCATTGATATAATCACTATATGCAAGTCGATCATTCACGAGTTGTTCGTAATTACAGTTGGGTCAAAAGTCCATTTTACCCCTGTAATTACATCTTGCACCTTAAGTACCACTGATACTCTAATGAACAATTTGTTTATGATCTAACCATAAACGAAGTCCCTCTCGGGCCAGTGAGAGGGTGGGGCCCCATTGTTCAAGTCTCAAAATTAGCACTTAAGGAAACTAGTTAATTATTTACTTACCCTATATGAGAAGGAGTGAATTCCATCTTGTGAGATTATGTTCCCAGCTCCCTATTTGGTCAAGTCCCCCAAAATGGTAGGCATATTGAATCAGGTACAAAAGTCACTCTAACCGATGCAAATCAAAGGACAAACCCTCACCGGCAGGAGTTCATAACTCACTCATGATTAAGATCGAGTCGCATATGATCATCTTGATGAAATATTAATCTTCTCAATTAATGGATTTATAAAGAGAGATTAAATATTTTGTGCTTCAGTCTTACACAAACTCATTGTATAGAATACCCCCGCTCACATGTCTCTACATGAACGATTTAGATCAAATCATTTGTAACTATTATAAAGTGGGTTGTATCAATAGTGTAACTAGGATAAGGCACCCAACCTTATCCATATACTATGACACTTTAGGTTATTTCTTGAACATGATCCTCCCGTATGTCAACCACATATTGTTCAATATTACACTAATAACCTTGGATTTTTCATATAATGGATAATATTATATTGCAAATAAAATAATCAAAATTATTATTAATTATTAAATAAATTATTAATTACGAGGCTTTAGGGCATAAATCCCAACAAACTGCCCATGTCACCATTCCAATATATCAAGGTCAACTCAACATAATGACCATTTATAAAGCAATTTTTAGGAACCAATTCACAATTTAAATCAAACTTTGATGACTAAACATATGTCACTTTTAAAACCTCAAGAACTAATTAGAAACTAAATTCAAATATTAAGGACTAAAAATGTCACACCCCTTCCCAGCTTACTTGCCTAACCTAGGAAGAGATGTAAAGATAGAGACAATCAACCCTATTACTAGCTCTCCCTGACCATCCCAACATATAGCTGAAAATGAAGGCAACACAGCACGTTTGAACAAGTAAGTTTGAAACGCTCAAATACACATATGAGCAAGACACATTCACTTTCAGTCCTATGTTCTTTAACAAGTCATAACATTTTATAGTTATTACAACCTCGCTAAAATGCTTTTACTACAAACTATATACATAAGAAAGTGTATATACAAGGAGCTAAAACGGCGTGGTGGCAAACAGGTCTTGTCAAGGCTGAGCACCAGGAACTCGTTTGCTACCTGGGGAGAGAAAACATGTTGAAAACGTGAGCTGGAAAGCCCAGTGAGTGTCTATCTTAAAAAAACATTATAAGCTCAAAGGTGAAGCATAATGATGGACAAGCTACAAGTTAGAGATAACTTATCACTTATTTGTAAGCATAATCAAACCATGCTACCCATTTATAGGTTTAAGTCACCACATTATGTATAGCATAGAAACTCATAATGTAGTACGATACTGAAGAATAGATATTTCAAAAGCGTAGAAGCTCATAACAATAAAACTCATAACATGATACCACTTTCGAACCTTAGCTGTGGTAGAGTCATCTCTATACCAACAACGTTCATACCTCTCTCACGTGCACGTGGAATGCCATTGAACACACTGGTCTTCCCTAATACCTTCTCTATGTCCTTCAGTATTGGGGTTAGACCAGTTACTACCCGAATACCTTCTCTTTGTCCTTCAGTATCAGAAATCATGATTCCTCCCTCCCAAGTACCTTCTCAATGTCCTTCAGTACTGGGGGTTAACAACATACCGGGGCATACTTTGATTACCTTGGAAATCATGTTTTGATAACACAAACAACAAATTCTCAACATTTGCACTTTTCCTTTCTAAACATGTTTCCAAGTGGATTTACACAAGGCATTTTCTAAAGGAAATCATACTTCCATAATTTAGTTTCCATGCTTGAATGTGTAGTTACAAACTAATTCAAATCATGCTTAAGTGCCATCAATGACATTCTATTAAAAGCTCCATGAAAAATATACAAAAGTAAGTCAAGCATGTTTCAATGATCAACATTTATGCTTTTGAAGAAAAACAAAGGTCAAGCATAGTTCTAAAATAGAGTCACTCACAATCACCAAAAGGGTTCCAAGGATTATAAGCTATTCCTATCTCCGTTTGCCCTGAAAAAGAAATTAATAACATTAATTCCTTTCCTTATACACCTTAAAAACATATCTAATTCAGTCTCATAACTCAATTCATAATAACCATACACACTTGGGTGTAAGGTATATAGAAATGGAAGCACATCTCCTTCAATCTCTTGCTAGCAGTTTTTTTTTTCTTGCACCTAAAATTCCAGGTTCAACTTTCAGCTTGGGTTCCTCAAAATTTAGCAAAACAACAATCTAATATTTTTTGATAAACCTCAAGTACAACATCTTAACTTACTTACCTCAAATTTTCAGCTTCTAATTCCTCCTCAAGAGCTCAAAAGAAACTGATTTCTTCACACTGTTCTGCTAGCAGTTTTTTTTTTTTGCTTGCACCTAAAATTCCAGGTTCAACTTTCAACTTGGGTTCCTCAAAATTTAGCAAAACAACCACCTAATTTTTTTTTTGATAAACCTCAAGTACAACATCTTAACTTACTTACCTCAAATTTTCAGCTTCTAATTCCTCCTCAAGAGCTCAAAAGAAACTGATTTCTTCACACTGTTCTGCTAGCAGTTTTTTTTTTCTTGCACCTAAAATTCCAGGTTCAACTTTTAGCTTGGGTTCCTCAAAATTTAGCAAAACAACCATCTAATATTTTTTGATAACCCTAAAATACAACATGTAAACTTACTTACCTCAAAATTGTAGCTTCTAATTCGTCCTCAAGAGCTCAAAATCACCAGATTTCTTCACCCTGTTCTGCTGGCCGAAAAACTGGGAACACCTCTCGGTTTTCTTACATTTTCACGACCTTCTTCTTCATATTTTCTCACAAAATTTTCCAGACCTAATATTCATTCAATTTCTGAGATTTGGGCTCAAGAATCATCGAATTTTCTCAAGTGGATTGAGAGATATGACTGTTTTAAGTTTATCCACTTCCTAGAGCTTCCAGCTGTCTACTGCAGTCACAAGTGTTGGACAGCTCATCCTTCCACTATAACAAAAAAACTCCAACGAAAATGTAACTAAAATGGTCAGCTCCTCCTTCTCTCTTTAGACTTTAAGTCCCTTTCAATCCACCTAAATTGTAAAGAAATTTTAACTAAATTAATTAGAAATTACAGCTTTTGTATTCAACACAACATACACCTAATGTGTACCCAACTTGCTCATGACCTTAACTTACTTCAACTCAACTTTTAATATGCTTATCCCAATGCGTAACCTGTCTCCTTATGAAGCTTTGTGTACGTTAATATCCACAACTTAGGAGATTCCCAAATTCTACCACGACATCTTTTAGTGCAACCTATATCAATTTGCATATGTCAAAACATCATATATGAGCACAATATGATCAAAAGAGAGTTTAGGGCTTACAAAAAATGTTAGTTTTTAAAACTCAAGGACCAAATTAAACCTAAGTTTAAATCATAGGGACTAAAAGTGTATTTTACAAAAAAAAAAAAAAAAACAAAGAGAAAAAGAAAGAAAGGAAGAAATAAATGCATCTCAAAAGCACATGCATAAAATTAAATTAATACATGACCCTTAGGATGGATTAGCCTCATCAACAGATCCATGGGTAAAAGGCAAGCCTAAAGTCAAAGTTTGACTGACCTAGCCCAACCCATTTGTTCGTTGAATTGGATATGAATCACCCTTTTGAAGAGTGAACTGGCCTATGGGTCGGCATGTTTGGGCCATATTTGGATCGACCCGTAAGGCTGGCCCAATGAACTTATCATTGTGCAACCTAAATATGTAAGAAAATTGTAATGGGTGTCAAAATTAGTTATCATATTTGCAAATATGTCACACATAAATAATTGACAAATATGACAATTGTTTTCAAATTTTCGCGTGATTATTTAAATATTTTTTTGTAATTCCTTTTTTATCCTTGTTTGAATTAGCTCATGATGGAGAAAATAAATAGCAAAACATTAAAAGAAAGAGAACACATATTGATTTAAGAAGCAAAAATAAAGAAAAACAAAAACTAGAAAATAAAGTAAGAACTTAAAAGAAAGAATAACTTAAATGAAGAACTTTATTAAAATAATTTTGCTGTAAATAAAAGAACTAAATTAGAGACAAGAACTTGAAGTAAACTAAATGTGAAATAATCAAAGTTGAAGTGCTGGAAATTAAGACTGAACAGAAAACTAAGTTGCTAGAATTTAAACTAAAACAGAAAAATAGAAACTGCTATTACAAGAGAAAAGTTGAACTTCAAGGAGAGAATTATCACCTCTTCAATCAATCTAAACTCAACCTCTTTCAAGGAGAGTAAGATCTTCACAACGTTAGACTTTCGACAGAGTTGGATTAAAGTTTGGGTGGTGTTTCTTCTCCTTTTAGCCGAGAAAACAGAAAACTAGAAAGTGCAGAAAAATAATGGTCTTTAATCTAGTATGGCCGATCGTGGACTCCTTTTTCCTGGCTTGAATCTTCATATTTATAGCCTCCAAATGCTAGAGTTTTCTCCTTGGATGTTTAAGGCAAGAATCGAATCTTTATGAGCTTGATTCGTGGAGAATATCTTCAAATATTAGCATAATATCAGGCTTCCAGATTTTTTCCCTTATTCTAAGAATTCTGTCTCCCAAGTGAAATTGCAATTGCAATTTGCAATTGCAATTCTGGCAGTTTTCACTTTTCTGCATAAAAACACCAAAACTCATCAAAAATCAACTCGTTTCCTCTTATTTCCTATTTCGTAGCTCAAAACAATTCCTTAACAAATTTTGGCTATTTTCTCATTAATTTTCTATATTTATTAGACATAAAAGCATGCATTTGTGCAAATAGCTTAAGTAAAAAGAGCTAGAAATATGTAAAATATTAGCATTATCACACCCCCAAACTTAAGCCATTGCTTGTCCTCAAGCAATATCATAGTAAACATACAAACATATAAGCACATAACAAGCCAAAACAGGTTCTATGAGTGATTCTGATAAAATTACGCCTTTCAGAGGAGGTCTCATGCTCATAACACTTACAAAACTTTAATGCTTCCACTACATGCAACTTCTATGTCTCCCTTGTCTAAACAAAATACTTTCATCCTACAACTACACCTTGAGTTCATACTGCCTAGTACCTTTAGTTAAATTTCACTTGATTGCTCATAAGCTAACTTTTTGATGGTTTCTAATAACATCCCCCCAAACTTATTCTTCATTGCGAAGGTACATACTTGCTTTTTTTTTTTTTATTTTTAGAGAGGGAATCTTTTTGTCATTTGTGCCTTCGCTTTAGCTTACAAACGCTTTTTGATGAAAGTATCTAACTACGAGCACTTATCTCATCAAGGTCATTTGCATACTCACTTCCTAAGTTAACCTTTCATGCAAAGGAAATCATGGGTGTCATGGCTGCCCCTAGTTACTCAGCTTACTCTGAAAAGGAGGAGTATCTTTCAGATGTAATGGAATTATCAACAATTCTTGTTGATATGTTAGTAGCTTCATTGAAAATTAATTCGTTTAACACTATTTTAATGTGAGGTTTATGATTTCTCATATGGTATTTTTCTAAGAAAATAGCATTTGTCGATACAAATACTTTATTCTTTTCAGGACTGTAGAAGTAACCACCTCTAGTTTCTTTGGGATAACCTACAAATAGGCATGCTTTAGAACGAGATTCCAATTTCTTTGGATTTGTTTTCAGTACATGTGCTGGACATCTCCAAATCCTGAAGTGTTGTAAACTAGCTTTATGACCCTTCCACAGTTCTAACGGTGTCTTGGAGACACTTTTGGATGGAACTATATTTAGTATGTATAACGCAGTTTCTATTGCATATCCTCACAAAGAATCTGGTAGTGGAGCATAGCTCATCATAGATCGAACCATGTCTAATATGGTTATGTTTATCTTTTTTGAAACACCATTTTGTTGAGGTGTTCCAGGAAATGAGAGTTGGGATGTTATTCCATTTTCTATCAAATGGTCTTGAAATCTTAATTCCATGTATTCTCCACCACGATCTGATCGAAGTGTTTTAAAAGATTTACCTAATAACTTTTCAACTTCAGTCTTGTATTCCTTAAACTTTTAAAGGGCTTCAAACTTATATTGCATTAGGTAAAGATACCTTTATCTAGAATAATCGTCTATAAATGAGATGAAGTATTCATACCTTCCTTTAGCTTTAACATTCATCGGACCACATAGGTTTGAATGTATATGTTCTACGGGTTCATTGGCTTTATATCCTTTTCCAGTAAAAGGTCTTTTATGAAGGAATGAACGTTTCACTCTGCAATGGAAGCATTGGATCATCTTTGATTTTATTTAAAATTAAACTAAAAATTAAGGTTAAGCAAATTTACTTGGAGTAAATATGAAGATATTTCTGGCGAATCTTTATCTCCTCCATAAAATCTTCCTGACTATGACTCGAACATAGAACCAAAGCTTGTGGGAGCCTCTTGAAAGAAAATCCACAAGGGATTGGAGAGGAAGAGGTCTAGAGAAAATTTTCTAATTCTCTATTGAGGAGATATGTGTTTTTTCTAATGACTCAACCCAAGAGTCTTATTTATAGAGACCAAGGGTAAATCTTTGCCAGAATTAAAATATTATATTTTAATATCTAATATATTAAAATATATCTTATACTTATTTGAATTTCATTCAAATCTCCTACGATATTTATTTATTTGAATCTTATTCAAATTTTATAAACATCTTTTATTTAATGTATCAAATATACATTAATTATTTTAATATTTAATGTATCAAATACAATAAATATATTTTCCTCTAATATATTAAATATTACTTTGAACACTTCAAATTAAATATTATTTTGAACATTTCAAATTTTAATATTTAATGTATCAAATACAATAAATATATTTTCCTCTTTTATATTTAATATATATAATATATTAAATATTAATTTGAACACTTCAAATTAATATTAATTTGAACATTTCAAAATTTTCTTTTAACTAAATTGATCTGTTAGTGTTACTATGAGCTAGCAAGGGAGCCTTATGGACCTACAGATTATAAGCTTAAATGATACAAAATTAATTAATTAAACTCTTTAATAAATTAATTTTCATTCATTAACTATAGGTCACTCCACTATAGACCTAGAGTTGCACTCTTATGCACTGTAGGACAAGTTGTGTCCATAAATATAATCATTACATGTAAGTCAACCCTTCACGAGTTGTTCTTAATTACAGCTGGGTCAAAAGTCCATTTTTCCTTTATAATTACATCTTGCACCTTAAGTATCACTGATCCTCTAATGAACCATCTGTTTATAATCTAATTATAAACTATGTTCCTCTCGGGCAAGTAAGAGGGTGGGGCCCCATTGTTCAAATCATGAAATCAGCACTTAAGAGAACTACTCATCTACTTACCCTATATGAGAAGGAGTGAAT
Organism: Trichosanthes truncata; assembly: GCA_033996785.1. NCBI lineage: Eukaryota > Viridiplantae > Streptophyta > Magnoliopsida > Cucurbitales > Cucurbitaceae > Trichosanthes > Trichosanthes truncata. Next base: position 43,446,429 of record JAWPNB010000010.1, read on the forward strand.
TCCATCTTGTGAGGTTATATTCCCAGCTCCCTATTTGGTCAAGTTCCTAAAATGGTAGGCATATTGAATCGGCTACAAAAGCCACTCTCACCCATGCAAATCAAAGGACAATCCCTCACAGGAAGGAATTCATAACTCACTCAGGATTAAGATTAAGTCGCATATGATCATCATGATGAAATATTAATCTTCTCAATTAACAGATTTATAAAGAGAGATCAAATATTTCGTGGTCCAGTCTTATACAAACTCATTGTATAAGATACATGCACTCACATGTCTCCACATGAACGATTTTAATCAAATCATTTGTAACTATTACAAAGTGGGTCGTATCAATAGTGTTGCCAAGATAAGGCACCCAACTTTATCCATATACTATGACTCTTTAGGTTATTTCTTGAACATGATCCTCCCGTATGTCAACCACATACTATTCAAGATTACACTAATAACTTTGGATTTTTCATATAATGGATAATATTATATTGCAAATAAAATAATCAAAATTATTATTAATTATTAAATAAATTATTAATTACGAGTCTTTAGGGCATAAATCCCAACATTTTAGTCATTTTCCCTTCCAAGCCGGATTCATAGACTGGTAAAGTGTCTAACTCTAACTTGCTTAGAGGACCACTCTTTACTAATCTTTCAATTCTCTCTAAATTGATGTGAACCAATCTTAGATGCCAAAGATAGGTATCATCTTTTAGAGAAACCTTTTGTATTTTCGTTCTGGATTTAGTAGTCTTAAATAATTCAGTGTTAAGAAGCATTTTACCTGCTAATGGTCTTACCACATATAACTTATTTTCAATAAAAGTAGAACAAATTTCAAGTCCATTTTTCGAAATAGAAACTTTATTATTATAAAAATTTAAAGAATGAAATTGTTCAACAAGACAAGAAAGTGAACTGAGATCCCTCTTTATCTTAGGAACCAAATATACATTTTCTAAAAGTAAATAAAAACTATTAAAAAATAAGTTAACGCTTCCAACGGCTATTGTTGACACAACTTCCCTAGAACCCACTTTCATAATCATTTATCCATCCTCTAACTGCTCCCACGAGTCACTTTCCTGATAGTGGCTCCCGAATCAATTATCCAGGTAGATTTAGCATCTTCCACTAAGAAGGATTGAAGAACAAGTAAATCATAATTACCTTCTTTTGACTTCTTCTTTTTGTCTAGGTATTAGGACAGTTTCTCTTCCAGTTCCCTTCTTCATTACAGTGGAAACATTTTCCTTTCGCAGGTTTGTTTACCTTGACTCATTTTCCTTTTGAAACAGCTTTTGTTTTATTCATCTTCTCATTGGATTTTCTCTTCCAAATTTTAGTTCCATAAGTTGAAGCTTTAGACTTAGTTCTTGAGATCGAACCTCTAAATTTGAGCTTGCTAGAAGTGGCAACATTTGCCTCTCCACTTTTTCCTTTGTTTTTCATTAAGGACTCAAAGTTTGCAATTCATTTAGAAGAGTTGTGAGATTGTAAGTAATTTTGTTCATAGCAGCATTACTTTGGAATTGAAGAAAACTCTTGGGAAGTGTTTCCAGAATAAAAATGACCTGGCTGGATTCATCAATAATGGCTTCATTCATTTCAGCAACATTAAAGTGGACCATCATGTCAAGAACATGTTCTCGCACGGACGACCCTTCTTTCATGCTTGTGTTATGAATGAACTTGAGAGCATCATGCTTAATTTGATTGGATGGTTGTCCAAACATTCCATGCAATGACTCTATCATCTCATATGTTGTCGTCATGCTCTCCAGCTTTTCGGCCAAAACATCAGTTATGCTAGCCAAAATTTAAACTCTTGAGTTTTTGTTGGCCTTGATCCAACAATCATATGCTTCACGAACATTTTGTGCAGCATTAGCATCAGGTTCTTGAGAACATTCCTCAGTTAGAACGAATTTCATATCATCCACAACCAGTCTAGTGTTGATATTATTTTTTCAAGTCGTATAATTTTCAGCAGTCAATTTTTCAGCAGCCATAATAGAGATTAAGAGACATTTTGTTGGAAAAATAAAATTAAGAATAATCAGGAAACATGCAAACATTACCCAAACAATTTTAGCATAGAAATCAATCATTTTGTTAAACCCTATAAATTATTTCTAATGCTATGGTAATTTAATGATTTAGAACAAGTGCCGCCATAGGGTAGGTCAAGTATTCCTTCACTAAAGTGAGACAATCTCAACCAAACATTATACCAGAATAACTCTTATTCCTATAAGATTCAATTACCATTAATTTGGTCAATGACATTATTAACAACCTTAATTAGCCATTTGTAAGTGTAACTCATCATATCAAATCCTATAATTTTATCCCAACAAGTGTCATTGTAGGATAGGTCAAGTAATGGTACAAAATTACAATCTTATCCTTCTCAGGAGATTTGCCCCTGATAATGACGCATGCAAATATCTTCCGTAGGGGGACAATCCAAAAGCCACCATGAGGCCCCACATGGATCTCATGTTTTAAATCAATGATAGAGATTGTAGGATGTGTTGTCACATATCATTCTCCCACTTACTATTTTGAAATATGGGTTTCTCTTACTTAGACAAATTAGGCTAATCTCATTTAGACAAATTAGGCTAATCTCATTTATCTAAGTTCCTAATCTATCATTCATAACCCTTATGTTGGTTAGATTGATTTTAATGTGAATTACTAAGTTTATTAAACTTTAAAAGAAACTAATCGCATTATGAACATATTTAAATAAAATTTGACTAATTCAACTCCCAGGTCAGTTCCCAGTTAGATGTGTTCCCTTTCGGTCAACTTAAATACTTCAGTCTAGACAGAACCTTCCATAGTCAGAGTTCCTTTATAGTCAATTTTTATTTCAAATTCATTAATCTTTAATTAACTATTAATAACTAGATTAATGAACTTAAGTGAATTAATAAATTTTTTAATCCTATTAAAAAAATTAACTCACTTGGATAATCTTAAATAAATACCATTTTAAACCCTTTTCAAACAAAAATTAAAAGATTATCCTAAATTCTAATCTTATTAGAAAAAGAAACTGAATTTAAATTATTTTAAACAATTATCAAGAATATCTTTAATAAAAGGAAACCCTAACCTCGTTAGGAGAACATGCATTCAAAGAAAGCAAATATCCTAATTTTAATTTTCCAATCAAATTGTAAATTTAACAATTATAGTCAAAGATACGGAAAATATAAACTAATTAGGAAAAACAATCTAATCAAAATTTTCAAATATAACAATTATATTAAAAAATAAGATAAGATGCATGATAATGTTTAACCTATGGTGGGATTTTAAATCTAAATGGCATACTTTGTGCAACAATAAATTAATTTAAAACATATATTACATGCATAATTAAATTAAAACTAGCAAAATTGACCAGCATATTTGGCATATCCTAGGAAATTGAAAACAATTTAAATTACAACAATTTAAATCCAAGAAATATTTTGGTGTTCAATATCTTTTCCTATCTTGTTCTATTCAAATTTAAGGTTTAGAAAACCTATATGCTGTCGAAAAGTGAACTTCAATGTGGTGAATGTCGTTTAGCAGACATGCACATTATCTGGAGATCACCCAACCACGTTTCACACCTCTTGAATTCGGTCGACACCTTCAGCGTAACACATGGTCTTAGTTAAATTTTAATTTGCCCACTGTATCTTCATGTTTCAACCATGAATAAATTGTCCTAGCTGTAAAATTTGACTTAGAGTTAAATAGAATATATCATGGACTCCAGCCAGCTTGCTTCTCACATGAAAAATCAAGTTTGGGCCCATTTTTTTTTTTAAAATTTAAAAACATTCGCGATTAGTCCTTCAAGAAAAGCAGATGATGCAATCGACATGTGTGTTTTTAACCGAAAACTGAAATTATTCACTAAAGCTTGAAAATATATTTAATTTTTCAGCTGCTTAAAGAATTATCCCTCATGCGTTTGTAGTAGATGTAAGAAAAATACATAAAACCCTAATCCTTATGGGTTTTACAAAGATCTTATCAAAGCAATAAATCTAATGTCAAATAACCAAAACAATCAATTTTGCAAACCAACACAACACATATATGAAAAATTAAAATACCCACCATGTACAATTTTAATTCTAAAAAAAACTCAAAGACAACTCTGATACCAATTGAAGGGTTAAACCCAAGTAAAAGCTTCGGAATCAGTTTGAGTTTATTTAGAACAAAATAATAATATTATGGTTAAGCATGAACATACCTTGAATAAAAGAAGTTCCTCTTGTATACTTGGTCTCTTTCACAAAATCCTTCCTTGCTATGTCTCGAACAAAAGATCAAAAGAGTTCGTGGGAATTTTCTTGAAAATATAATGAGAGAATGAGGGGACAATTCTTCTAGAGTTTCTTTCTCTTATTTGGAATGCCTACCAATGGCTCACCCCTAGGTCCCTATTTATAGTGGCCTAGGAAAAATAATAAAATAATATATTTTAATATCTAATATATTAAAATATATTTATCTAATCAATTAAAATATATTTATCTAATCAATTTGAATCATATTCAAACCTTTCCAAATTCTCATACGACTTCTATTTATTTATTTGAATCTAATTCAAACTAATAAATATCTTTTCTGTAATGTATCTTAATATGTTAACAATTTCTTTAATATTTAATGTATCATATACAATAAATATGTTTTTAATATATCAAATATATTAAATTTTAATTTGAACAATTCAAAATTTTATCTCAACGAAATTAATTCTTATTTGTTCATATGAGCTGGCAAAAGGACCTTATGGACCTACATATTATAAGCTCCCATGATACAAAATCAATTAATTAATCTCTTTAATTATTTAATTTTCATTCATTAACTATAGGTCACTGCACTATAGGCCTAGAGTTGCACTCTTATGCATTGTATGACAAGTTGTGTCCATGGATATAATCAATACATGCAAGTCAATGATTCACAAGTTGTTCGTAATTACAACTGGATCAAAGTCTGTTTTACCACTATAATTACATCTTATACATTAAGCACCACTGATCCTCTAATGAACAATTTTTTTATGATCTAACCATAAACTAATTCCCTCTCAGGCTAGTGAGAGGGTGGGGCCCCATTGTTCAAGTCTCGAAATCAGCACTTAAGGGAACTACTCCTCTACTTTTCCTATATGCGAAGGAGTGAATTTAATCTCGTGAAATTATGTTCCCAGCTACCTATTTGGCCAAGTCCTTAAAACGGTAGGCTTATCTAATCAGTTACAAAAAACCATTCTCACCCATGCAGATCAAAGGACGACCCTCACAGGCAGGAGTTCATAACTGACTTAGGATTAAGATCGAGTTGCATATGATAATCCTGTGAAATATTAATATTCTCAATTAACGGATTTATAAAGAGAGATTAAATATTTCATTAATAATTAATAATAATTTTGATTATTTCATTTGCAATATAATATTATCCATTATATGAAAAATCCAAAGTTATTAGTATAATCTTGAACAATATGTGGTTGACATACGGGAGGATCACGTTCAAGAAATAACCTAAAGAGTCATAGTATATGGCTAAGTTTGGGTGCCTTACCCTGGTAACACTATTGATACGGCCCACTTTGTAATAGTTACAAATGATTTGATGCAAATCGTTCATGTGGAGACATGTGAGTGGGAGTATCTTATACAATGAGTTTGTGTAAGACTAGACCATGAAATATTTAATCTCTCTTTATAAATCCGTTAATTGAGAAGATTAATATTTTATCAAGATGATCGTATGCGACTCGATCTTAATCCTGAGTTAGTTATGAACTCCTGCTTGTGAGGGCTTGTCCTTTGATTTGCATGGGTGAGAGTGGCTTTTGTAGCCGATTCAATATGCCTACCATTTTGGAGACTTGACCAAATAGGGAGTTAGGAACATAATCTCACAAGATGGAATTCACTCCTTCCCATATAGGGTAAGTAGATAAGTAGTTCCCTTAAGTGCTGATTTCGAGACTTGAACAATGGGGCCCCACCCTCTCACTGGCCCAAGAGGGACTTAGTTTATAATTAGATTATAAATAGATTGTTCATTAGAAGATCAGTGGTACTTAAGGTGCAAGATGTAATTATATGGGTAAAATGGACTTTTGACAGCTGTAATTACGAACAACTCATGAAGGATCGACTTGCATGTAATGATTATATTTATGGACATAACTTGTCCTACAGTGCAGAAGAGTGCAACTCTAGGTCTATAGTGGAGTGACCTATAGTTAATGAATGAAAATTAATTAATTAAAGAGTTAATTAATTGATTTTGTATCATTGGAGCTTATAATATGTAGGTCCATGAGGTCCCCTTGCTAGCTCATAGTAACACTAAAACATCAATTTAGTTGAAAGAAAAATTTGATATGTTCAAATTAATATTTAATATATTAGATATATTAAATATATAAGAGAAAAATATATTTATTGTATTTGATACATTAAATATTAAAATAATTAATGTATATTAGATACATTAAATAAAAGATATTTATAGAATTTGAATAAGATTCAAATAAATAAATATCGTAGGAGATTTGAATGAGATTCAAATAAATATAAGATATATTTTAATATATTAGATATTAAAATATAATACTTTAATTATGGCAAAGATTTTTCCTTGGTCCTTATAAATAGAATCCTTGGGTTGAGCTATTAGACACAACACATATCTCCTCAATAGAGAATTAGAGAATTCTCTCTAGACCTCTTCCTCTCCAATCCCTTGTGGATTTTCTTTTAAGAGACTCCCACAAGCCTTGGTCCCGTGTTCAAGTCATAGCCATGATGATTTTATGGAGGAGATAAAGATCCGCTAGAAATATCTCCATAATTATCTCAAAGGTATGTTTTGCTTAGCCTAAATGTTTGTTTGTTTAATTCTAAAATAAAATCAAAGTCGATTCCAACGCTTCCGTTGTGGGTTTAATTCGATTATTCCCTTCAATTTCAACACTGCAGAACCAAACTCATGACCGACAAGTCGTCCTGTGTTTAAGGGGGTGTATTAGGATTTAGTTAGTTTGTTTTAGATTGTTGTAACAAACCTTGATTTTCTCTCTTTTGTTGCACACTTTGTTTTTCTTATCTCCTCCAGCCTTCTTACAAATAAGGCTTACCTGTAACCTTCTGGATGATAAAATATAGAATACATTTTACTCCTTCACATATTTTTCACCTCGAAGGTTATGAATTATCCTCAGAGAGGTACTCAACACTCTAAAATAAATTAATATACATACATATATATTTAAAGAAAATTACAAGGTAATTTGAAAAACTTTTGTTTAAAACCAGTTGGAAAATATATTTCTTTCTAGAAGAAAATGATTTTTTTGGAAACCTAAGAAGTTCCATTTGTTTGAAAAAGTCATAATTTTTTAGACAAAAGGATTTGATCCTATAGAATAGAAAATATGTTTAAAACATTTTGATTTCTTTGTATTTGGTTGGAAAAGGAGTCTATGTAACGTTCTATTTGGAACCCTCTTAATTTGGGATGATGATTTGAAATCATTTCATGCGATTGAATGCCAAAAAAAGTGAGGGATTTGAACTCGTTTGTGATTTCAAATCTTATTTTTTTAAAACATTTTTCCATTCCAAATAGGTCGAATTTGGCAGGATTTTAAGTTTTAAAAAATCTATGTCCAATTTTACCCCACCTCTTACGATAGTTTCTTCATGATAGTTTTTCTCTATTCAACTTCATACCAATCAATATTTCTTCTATATTCAAACTCAACGCCATTAAATCAAACTAAAGGTAAGGTTTCTATTTTGTTTCTTGATAACTTATAGAAACATAAGTTATTTAGCCTTAAAAACCAGCTATCTTGCGTCAAGAGTAGAAGAAAGCATGCGTTTGAACTTGAATTGCTACAAGTTTTGAGTAAAAATTTATTTTCTATCTTAAATGCTTTGAATTGAATAAAAGTTATAGGATTAAAAACCATTCCTAAGTTTTTAAAGGAAATCTCTGTTATAGGATTGAGTTGTGACGAGCATAAGGAACGCGAGCCAAGTAATGGCATCAGAGCAATACTTCGGCACAAGAAGCCATGTTGACACAATTTAATACATGATCAAGAAAAGTCCCATCAACTAATCATTGCCTAAGATCAGTTAAATCGGGGATCAAGAAGTTAACGTGGCATGCACTCATTTGGATCATTACTAAATGATCTACCATGGATAAATTTGAATGGCCACATCTTCAATTTGTGTTCAGAAGAAGCATGGGTCAAAGTCAACATCATATACATGTCACTCCTTTATTGGCTGAATGCGTCTATTTATACAATGAAATAGAGCTGAAGAGGGGTTGCCAGTTCCTCCAGTTCATTTGTATTCTTTAGTTTTTTAACAACACTTCTTTAACCTTTAGCTTCCTGGACAAATAGTAGAATTCAACCTGAAGCTTGAAGATTGCAGATTTCAACCTTTAAATTTAGTTGTTATCGTTGTTTTAGTTTATTTAAGTCTTTCTTTTCTGCTATCCATCGTAATGAGGATGTACTTAGTAGTTAAAGATTCTTAGAAAATTTAGGGCTCGTTTGATAACGTTTCCGTTTTCTATTTCTTGTTACCATTTCAGCTCATTTTTAAAGAAACATACATGTTTGATAAACCATCATGTTTCTTGTTTTTAAACTTTTAGAAACATTTCTAAAAAAGGGGCAAAGTTTGAGAAACTACAAAAAGTAGTTTCTCAAATTCTGTTTCTATTTTTTTTTTTCATGTTTCATGCATATATCCATATTTCTCTTTTCCCTTTCTACACCCATCTCTCCCCTCTCTCATCTTTCTCTCTCTTCCATTCTATTTTTTTTTCTTTTAATACTTTTTGATCTTTTCGTTTTTTTCTTCTTTTTTATTTTTATTTTTTCATTTATTTATTTCTCTTCTCTCTTCTTTCTCTCTCTTCCATCATAATCTTTTTTCTTTTAATAGTTCCTTATCTTTTTTTTTTCCTTTTCTCTTTTCATTTATGTTTTTGTAACGGCCGGTTTATTTAGAAGCTTTAATTTTGAAATTTTTGGAAATCAAGTTGGATAAATTTCTTCAATAAGTATATTGATTTTGAGGTTATTTTGAAATTTTGGAGTTTTAAAATGGGCAATTTGGGAAAGAAGAGTTTGGTCTTAGGGCATAATTGGAAGTTGGATTTTTTTTTTATAAAATAATCTCCCTCATGCTTATCCTCTCCTTCTTCTTCTCCCTCATCCTTCCCCTTTCTTCTTCCTCTTCCTCCCGAAGTCTCCCCTTCCATTTCTCTCACTCTCTCCGTTCGGTCTTTCCCTTCCCGGTCTCTCTCTCTCTCTTTTTCTCTGCCGCCGAACAGAGCAAGCGCCACCAGCTTCCCTCTCGCCGCCGCCCTCTCTCTCTGCTTCAGCCGTGTGCACGCCGGACTCTCCTCGTCGCAGCCGTTCCCGGTGAAGCCGATACCCACGTCGACTGCCTCCTAGCTTCAACCGCCAGCTTCTTTCCTTTCTCTCTTGCGTTCTGCACAAACAACAAGGAAGAGGAGTCTATTTCGGGTCATTTTCAGCATGCTCGTATTCGGTAAGCTGTGTAAAGTTTGAATTTGGTGTGGGTAAGTGTCAGACATGATTATAGGTGGTTTGTTTTTTTTTAAATCAATTGATTAAGGCTGTTTTGGTGAATAAATCGAAGTTTTAGAGTGACCCATTGGTTGTTGGATTAATTTCTAGATTACTCATTGGCGATTGAAGGTTGATTTAGGTAATTTTGTATGGTTTGAGCTGCTGTCCAGAAGACGTTGATCTCGTTTTGGGGTGAGTTTCTTTTGGACGCTTTAGTTTTCACCTTATTGGAGGTTATGTTTGAGATTGGAGTTACTTGAGACATATTTTAGGGGTTTTGTCGAGTTTAAGGGCTACTTTGATGTTTTAAAGCTTAACCTTAGCATTTTGGGCTTTGTTCAAGATTTACTCATTGTGTTAGGAGGTCGGGTTGTCGAGTTTGGACCATTTTGACATCAATTTCAGCAAGTAAGGTGCTGTTTTGGGACTTCATTTAGTTACTCAGGATCGGGCGTTCGAGTTCTAGGCCGCTTTGAATGTTGGAGTAATTTTGGTAAGTAGTTATTTGAATTTAAGTCTTTTAAGTTCTTAAATGAATTGTATGTGTGCTTGATGTTTGTAATTGGTGAATTGTATGTTTGAAATCGTTCCTAGGAACCATGTAATGGTTAATGGTTTCATTCGGGGGTAGTTTTGAGCTCAATGGCTTAAGTCTGTGGCTATAAAGAGATTAAGGGTTTAAAGAGTCAAGTTATTGGTGTTAGCACGAGTAGGACCTTAAGAGTTTACCTAAAGTTGTGGTTGATTGAGTTTGGCTCATGTATGTAGTGCTTGTGATGAAATATACACGTCTTTTATGATTATGTGGGTCATGGTGTGAACGGTTGAATCATCCTGAATTGTCCTTGAGTTAAGTTGCTTGAGCACGTATTAAGATGGTAATAGGGGCTTAAAGACCAAGCTCATTATAAATAGCAAGAGTAGTACTTTACAAAGTATGCCTATGATAGTGATTGGATTTGTAACATTGTTCTGATATTTAGAAGGGTTGTAGTTAGGTATTTGTTGTTGCAAGTAATCAATGCGGAAGAACTTGTCGAGCTTGGTAATGGAGTGGAATCTTGAATTAGTTTGTGCTCGAGGTTTAGGAATGGTGATTGTGTTTGATGTTAATGTTTATGAGCTTATCGTAGTTCTCTAAAGGTTTTGCGTATAGATTATTGATTTACTCAGAATGCTTAAAACTCTTGAATGATTGGTTGAGGTATAGTTTCTACGGGGTGGTAATGAATTGACTGAGAGCAAGGCGATGTAGTGGTTGGTTTGGGCTAAAGACTAATCTAGAACATCTTAAGGGTTTCAGTGGGCAGGGCTGTGGTTAGTGCTGTAGGCGTTTAGAATGAGCAGATGATTGGGCATGTTTAACGTATTTCAGTTGGTCCCGAATGTGAGTAGAGGGTTACTGGTCGTCTTGATTTCTAGGGTGGTTATGGAACTGAATTCTGGATTAAAGGGATAGAGGGCTATGTGCCGGTAGCACAGGTATGTGCTTGTGAACTACGGGCCAGGTTGTGAATGTGGTCCGGAAATAACAAATGATTTTGGTATGGTAGATTACCCTAGAGATTCCAAAAGTAGTGCGAAAATGCAAAGAGCTTGATAAAATAAGAGCCACCTGATCTTATGTCTCTCCTGGGCGAGTCTGTAACTCTAGGTTGACTAGATGTGATGAGAGTGAGGGATTGTGTTCCTTCACTGTGGTGCTAGCTTAGGGGTGATTAATTCCCCATTATGTTGAGCGTAAGGATTGCGATCCTTATGGCCTGTGTGCTAGCTTATGTGTGATTCCCCATTATGTTGAGCGTAAGGATTGCGATCCTTATGGCCTGTGGTGCTAGCTTAGGGGTGATTCCCCATTATGTTGAGCATAAGGGATGCGTCCCTTATTGCCTGTATGCTAGCATAGAGGGGTGATGTTCTATTGTATGTAGGCGTGAGAGTCATTTTCTTTCACGGCTTTAGTCAACCTAAGTTACATGGCTCGTTGGTAGTGCTCGAGACAATGCCATACAGGGATGGACTCAGGTAGAGTGTGCGAGCGGTAGTTGTATGGACGATGTGTTGAAATTAAGAAGCAGATGTGCGTGCCAGGACAACTTTTGTGTTGATGATGCTAGCATAGGGGCGTTATCCCCAGAGTAATGAGTTAGGGGGCGATTCCCCTAGAGTGTTGATGATGCTAGCATAGGGGCGTTATCCCCAGAGTAATGAGTTAGGGGGCGATTCCCCTAGAGTATTGATGATGCTAGCATAGGGGCGTTATCCCCAGAGTAATGAGTTAGGGGGCGATTCCCCTAGAGTGTTGATGATGCTAGCATAGGGGCGTTATCCCCAGAGTAATGAGTTAGGGGGCGATTCCCCTAGAGTATTGATGATGTTGGCGTAGGGGCGATGTTCCCAGAATGATGAGTATGAGAGTTGTCCTCTTTCTTCGTATTAGACTTCCCTAGAATGCATGAATCGCAGGTATAACATGTGTAACACTAAAGGCGAGTGAGCCTGAGTTAAGGCAAGTGGCGTTTAGCTGATTAAAGTGAATTTATGAGATTGAGTTGGGTTATGTGAGATAGGGCGATGCCCTCGTATGTATGGATTTGAACTTTGGACCCTTAAGTGGGCTACTTACTGAGTTTGTTTATACTCATCCTTGCCACTTTGTTTGTTTTGCAGATGGTGTATATCCTCGAGGCGGGAGACGAGGGCGGTGACTTGACGAGGCTATGGAGACTCTAATCCTTGCAATAGCTATTAGTTTTGTAACTTTGTTCTTTGTTGTAGTGTTGATCTGTAATTGCTAAATATTCTTTAGTTATCGTGTACTTAGCTAGAGTTTCTTAAAATCCTGTGTGTTATGTTGAAGCTCAACATATTTGCTGTAGTTTGTTGGAGACTGAGCGTTTTATCTGAGTTATAGAAGTGTTTTTCATTCTTATCAAGTTCTTGTAAAAATTTTGGTTTTCTCCTAGTTACGTCGTCATGCTGCCGAAATTTCAGGCATGAGAGAGGTAACTAGGTCGTGCTTCCGCTTTTAGAGAGTCGTAGGATTTCGGGTCGTTACAATTTTTCTCTTCTCTCTCATTTCATTTTTTTTTACTTTCAATTAATGAGCTTTTAGTTATTATTTTCTATTTAAATCTCTATTATTTTTTCTTTTGGTACAATTTTAATTTTTTATTAAATAAATAAACAAATAATTTATTTCATGTTTACCATTAAATGTAAATAAATAAATAAATAAATAAATAAATATATATATATATATATATATATATATATTATCTCTCTTTTTCTGATTTTATTTGCGTGTATTATTGGCTAATGCATTTTTAAGAAAAAAGATAAAAATACAGTTTATTATTAAATTAAAGAAATGTGGGTGTGCTTGATTCTAACCTTAGACAATTTACAAATTAGTCTAATTGAACTAACTCGTGTAAGCCAAAATCGTTTAAGGTGAATTGATAGAAGTGAGAAATGACATTGCAAATCAAATCAATATTTGAAGGATAAAATTTATTCTGATTATTATTCTGATTATTATTAATTTCGTGTTGGGCCTTGAATAAAATATTATAAACTCTTTATAATTGTTTAATATTTATTTTAATGCATGTTATATGTTTTATTATATTATATGTACTAAATTTTATTTTTACTAAAAAACAAGAAACAAGAAACAGTTATCAAACACATGTCTATTTATGTTTCCTTTTTTTTAAGAAACAAGAAACATAAATAATTATTAAACATGTTTATGTTTTTAGTTTTTAAAAAATAAGAAATAGAAAACAAGAAACGGAAACAAAAAACAGGAAACGAGAAATGAGAACGTTATCAAACGGGTCCTTAGTATTTTGTATCAAACTTTACAATTTTTCCATTGCAATAATTTAGTGGAATTATCATCATTTTCATTTTCTTTCTTTGTTGTCCCTTGCACCATGAATAGCTAAATCTTCGCAAGATATGGCTTAAGAGGAATTTAGTATGCAAGTTTTAACCTTAATTAGAATGTTGAATATTACTTCTCAAGTTTCTTTGGCTGTAAGTAATTCTTCCATTATTAATCTCTGTTTGGCCTACCGAAAGAGGTAAAAGCATGCATTCATACTGAAAGTGTGGAAGTGTTTGAAACGTCCAAAGAAAACAAGAGTGAAATGAAATCACTAGGTTACTTTAGAAATAAAGTAACCACTTGTAAGCAAAAATGAGTTGGGACTTTGTTGAGAGCATAGACTATGACTGCATAATGAGCTTAACATCCTTCTTGAAAGAGCTAGGATAAGTAGGAACTCATGCACCTAGGAGAGATATATTCAGCAAACTAGTGCGATCAAGAACATTGCATATTAAAGGATTCGAGAGCCATACCCTTGCATTCAATCTATTGTATTTCCATTTTCATTAATTATCACCTATTTCCTTGTGTTTAAACTTCAGAATTAAACACTGTTAATACTTTCTCTCCAGTATGTTCAACACTCGTAAGAAGTCAATTGCTTTTAAATATTAAGTCCCTATGGATTCGACCTCATAATACTTCCTGAATACTACTTGCTCGCGTTGAGTTTATACTTGGGCTCAACGCGGGGTGGACAGATTTGTTAACCATTTGCATGCATTTAAAACATGAAAATCTATACAACCTTCAGTTCATGACACTGGTTGCACATACATTTTTGCATATTATTGTCCATTACTTACACCTTGGATTATAAACCACACAACAAATCGAGCATTTCTCCATTGTATATTTTTCTATTTGTTAAAAAAAAATAACAATAATTTCAATCTTTTCAATGTACCTTTATCATCTTCAACAAGTTTTTTTTTTTCTTTTTTTAATAAACAAGCAAACTAGAGGTGAGTTATTTTTTTTCTTTGTTCATTTTCTTAAACATTTTTTTTTTATTTATTGATTTGATAAGAATAATATATTTTTTTTGTTCCTTTTTATATATTGATTCAATCAGGGTTTTTTTTCCTGTATGTATATTTTTTTAGTTTTTTGTTTTCATACATTCGGTTGAAGAAGAAATCAACAAAAAAATGATTTTTTTCATTTTTTTTCTCCATATCTAGGTAGAACAAATCAAATCTCTTTTGATGGATTTTGTTTAGATTCGACTGGGTTCAATCTTTTTTTTTTTTTCATTTAAATTAAGACATTTGCAATTTTTTTATATTTTTATTTTTAACAATAATGATAACATTTGTAAATTTTAATTTAATAAGTTGATTTGTTTTGATTATTGATATGTTTTCATCATTATGTGTATTTGATATTAAAATATTTTGTTATCATTTAAATAATCCTCTACAAAATGCTTAAGGCCATAATAGTAAAATGTTATACTTTCTTTTCATTTCTCGTGAACACCCAAACAAGAAATTTTAATTTCGGTGATTTCAAATCAATTTGATTCCAAACGCAAATAGAAATTTGAAATCATTTCCATCCTTTAAAATCCTGGAATTTGAAATCATTTCTTACCAAATTCATCCACCAAATAGAGCATAAGATTTCCATAATCAGATTTCAACAGTGAAAGTACGTTTTATTGTTATGAAAAAAAAAAATTTTAAGAAAAAAGAGAAATTAATCATATTTTCAAAGCAAAAGCAATTTGTAAAAAGGAAATATATGATCCTTAGCATTAAAAAAAATCTTTTAGTAAATGGTTATCAACGGGGTCGTAGTTTTCAAAAACTTATTTTTTTTTTTTGAAATTTAATTAATAACTCAAATGTTTTATTAAGAAAGATGAAATTTATTGTAGAGAAATGATGAGAAAATAAGCACAATTTTTAAAAATAAAAAACTTAAAACTAAATGAATACCAAACTGAGCGTTAATATTTTATTGGTACTTTAACAAACTATAGGTTACGGTTTTAAAAAAATGGTTGCCTGAAGTCCAATGTCTAAATTCGACTTTACTCAACAAAGATTGTAACCCACTTTTAAGCCATGGTTTTTTTTTAAAAAAAAAAAAACTATGGTCTTAATCCAATCATGAGTTTACCAAAGACCAATTTTTTGTTTAAGAAAATGTGGCCCACTAGGACTAAAATTGAACTTTACACCATGATTAAAAAATGTCGTAGTCTAAAACTTAAGCCCCGTTTGATAACCATTTGGTTTTTGGTTTTTGGTTTTTGAAAATTAAACTTGTTTTCTCCCAATTTCTCTACAATGGTTTTCATCTCCATTAAGTAAGCATTTGAATTCTTAGCCAAATTCTAAAAACAAAAACAAAATTTTGAAAACTAAGGCCCCGTTTGATAACCATTTGGTTTTTGGTTTTTAGTTTTTGAAAATTAAGCTTGTTTTCTCCCAATTTCTCTACAATGGTTTTCATCTCCCTTAAGGAAGTATTTAAATTCTTAGCCAAATTTTAAAAACAAAAACAAGTTTTTGAAAACTACTTTTTTTAGTTTTCAAAACATGGCTTGGTTTTTGAAAACATAGGCAAAAAGTATATGACAAAACAAGTAAAACCATAGGTGGGAGTAGTATTTATAGGCTTAATTTTTAAAAACCAAAAACCAAAAACCAAATGGTTATCAAACGGGGCCTATTTTTTTTAGTTTTCAAAACATGGCTTGGTTTTTGAAAACATAGGTAAAAAGTAGATGACAAAACAAGTAAAACCATAGGTGGAAATAGTATTTATAGGCTTAATTTTCAAAAACCAAAAACCAAAAACCAAATGGTTATCAAACGAGGCCTTAACTATATGATTTTACTAATTGACTACAAAAAAAGTGTGGTCTAAAATTAGACCCTTAAATCATGGTAAGAACAAATTGTGGCCTCAAAAACAATTATATATATTTTTTTAAAAAAATTAAAAAAAAAACTCAAACACAATTATAATTTTACTTTAGACCATAGCATGGAAAACAATATTATGATCTAAAATTAATACTAGTCTCATAGTTGCAATACATGCCTATATTCACACGGTTAATATATATATGCAAAGTCTTGTTATTTATCTGATAAACAATTGACGATATTATAATAATAAAAATCAAAATGATTATAATTTTTTTTAAAAAAATTTTAGACTAAAATAGACTCATTTTAAAAGTTTAGAAGAAAAAAAAAAGAAAAAAATTGAAACTCCATGACAAAATAAGATTTGAACCACATGGATTATTAATACAACTATAACATATAATTTTGGATAATTAATATTTGTTCATAATTAATATTATAGTTTTTATTTTTTTTGGTTTGAATTAAAAATTCATATAATTTTCAGGTCTAATTCTAAGTAGAATTATGGATGCTTTGGGGAGTTTTCAATATGTTATAGATTTAAAAAGGTAACATTTCAAAGATTTATGAGGGTTATTGTGCTTTTTTTAGTTCAAAACATGGAAATGGGAGGATTCGAACTTTTAACTTCTTAGTCGAGGATATATGTCTTAACCAGTTGAACTATGCTCAGGTTAGTAATTATGCTCAAATTAAAGGTTCACAAACTTGGAGATGAGAGGATTCGAAACTCTGACTTCTTGGTCGAAGGTATATGCCTTAACCAGTTAAATTATACTCAAGATGATAATTATGCTCAAATTAAAGGTTCACGAATGTAATTGTAATAAATATAATTTATAATTTAGGGAAACATATTTGAATAATAAAATGATAAAATTAACAAAGATTCTAAAATCTCTACGCATGTGATCTTTAATTTGAATAAAGGTTCTAAAATCTCTATGATATCCAATCTTCCAACCAACTAATGCATATTTGAATAATTTGAATAAAAAATGATGCAAATCAAAATAGAAAATAATATTTTGCTGTAAATTAAAGTTTAAAATTAAACTTTTATAAAAAAAAATAAATTTATTAATAGATCTTCTCGATTTATTAACTTTTGTAAACAAAAATAAATTAACAAATAGATCTCCTCAAAACTTCTTTCATAGATTTAAAGAGTTTTAAAATTGAGAACCACTATCTAATTAATGATTCTCTTGAATTCGAAAAGTTCATTAAAGATTTTTTCAATTACTAGATAATACTAAATTTAAAAATAATAGAAAAATAATAATATTTTGGTTTAAATTAAAGTTTAAAATTAAGTGAGTAATCAAATGATGCAAATAAAAAATAATAATATTAAAATGTAATTCTTCATTTTCCATATGTATAAGACCCCTACATTCAACTTTTATATGTACATTGCATTTTTAACATTATGAAACACGTGGAATGCACGTAGTATCCAACTAGTAACTGAAACACGTGGAATGCACGTAGTATCCAACTAGTAACTTAAAGGGGAAGTTGTTAATAGCAAAACAATAATATTGTAAGATTCTCTCTTCTCTTATATTCTTAGATAAGACTTTGATACCCAAGTCTTGGTAGAGAAGAACTACTCCTATACATACATCTTCATTTTAATCTAGCTTTAGGGTTGAAGAAAGTAATTTTCTCTACTTGCTTAATTTTCCAAGAGAGGAATGATACATTAATAAGCCAAACGATTTACAGAATCAAAACAAAAAAGGCAAAGCCAAAATCATTGGTTAATATTTAATCCAAATGATTTGTGGTTGATTACAAGGAAAATCAAATCAAATCTATATAGAAAATTAACTGTAAAATATATAAAGGGATAGTAAATATGTGCATAAGATTTTGGCGTTTAAAGCTCATGTTCTGTCATCCCCACTAAAACGTAGGGATGATGGAATGACCCCGAGTTTGGATCGTAGTTCACATAGGCGAGGCGCAGCTAAAGACTTTGTTAAAAACAAGTTGGTCACGTGAAGGAACATATCGAAGATCAATTTGTTTGCTCGAGATTTTTTCTCAGATAAAATGAACATCAAGTTCAATGTGCTTCGAATGAGCATGAAACACAGCACTGTTTGCAAGAGCAATGGCACTCTGGTTGTCACACCATAGGATGGGGCTGTAGCTATAAGAAAGCTAATGTTCCTTCAGAAGATAGCTGATCCATAATATCTTAGCAGTGGCATGGGCAAGTGAGTGATATTTAGCTTTAATGCTTGATCGCGAGATTGTAGGTTGTCATTTAGATGACCAAGAGATAAGGGAGGATCTGAAGAAGACATACTAGGAGGAAACATAGCGTCTATTTTTGGGGTTAAATGCCTAATCAACGTCATAATATGCTGTAAGAGTGAGATTATCGCTTGTTCGAAGATGTAACCCATGGTATATCGGACCTTTGAGATATCGAAGAACCTTTTTAATGACTTGCTAATGAACATTGGTGGGTTGCTTGAGGAATGGGCTCAGGCGATTAATTACAAATGAAATATCTTGATGAGTCTGAGTAAGATACTGCACAACACCAATAGCTCGATGATAGATGGTCGGGTTTGACATGGGTTCACCAAAGAAGGAAGATAATGATGTGCTAACATTAGCTGGAGTGTTACATGGTTTTACATTTTGCATGTCAAACTGAGTAAGAAGTTTAGAGATGTACTTACTCTAGTTGAGAAAAAGACCATTTGGTGTTCTAGTAATCTGAATCCCAAGAATGTATTGTACAGGCCCTAGATCCTTGAGAGAGATTTGGCTTTGAAGGGCTTCAATAAAGGAAGAAATTAACTTTGAGTGGCTGCCAGTGACGAGAAAATCATCAACATAAACCAGAACAATCAAGGTGTGAGATCCATTTTTAGGAAAAAAAGTGATGTATCAGCCAGTGAGTTGGAAAAACCTCATCCAAGAAGGAAATGCTTCAAACGATCATACCATGCTTGCGGTGCTTGTTTGAGTCCGTAAATGGCCTTGTGTAATCTGCACACATAAAGAGGAAGTGTGGAGTCGATATATCCCTCAGGTAGATGCATATAGACATCCTCTTGGAGAAACCCATGTAAGAAGGCATATTGACATCAAGCTGTTGGATCGGCCAATTAAATTGTACAGCAAGTGAAAGTACCAAATGAATGGTGGAGGCTTTAGAGACCGGACTAAAAGTCTCACTAAAATCAATCCCAAGTTGTTGGTGAAAACTTTTTGCAACGAGGCAAGCTTTGTAGTGCTGAATACTCCCATCAGAATTGAGTTTGGTTTTAAACACCCATCGACAACCAACAACGTGCATAGAATCTTGAAAAGGCACAAAACTCCATGTTTTGTTAGATTTTAAAGCATGAAACTCATTATCCATGGCATGCTTCCATTTTGGATATTGCACAGCAAACTTGACAAATGTGGAATCAGTTGGAATTTAGCATATGGATGTAGGAATGGCAATGGCTTTGGCAGAAAAGGTTTTTGGCTAAAAAATACCACTTTTTCTCATGGTTTGCATGGGGTGGGTTGATAAAGGAGGAGGAGTAGGTGTTGGGATAGGTGGGAGAGGTGATGGCTGCAAGGATGAAGTAAGAGTAGATGAGATATCATCATTAATGACATGTAACGAGGAAAAGAAGGGAGCATACCTTACACATGTAGCGAGGAGGAGGGCGTCAAAGAGGGAGCTGTGGAAGGTGGAGTTGAAGTGAAACAGCACGCTGGAGTCGCAGTTGGTGGTGGCAAGGAAGTAATTGGGTTGTTTAAATTGAGTATATGTGGAAAATGAAAAATGGTGGATGTCGGATTGAGTGGTGTAGATTTGGGAGTGTTTAGAAAACCATGGGCAAAGAGAAATTCATGTTCATGAAAAATAACATGGCGAGAGATAAAGATGTGACCATCTAGATTTAGTGAAATGTAGAGTTCTTACCAAGATGAATAGCACTCTGGTTATCGCAGAATATCACATACCGTTGTTGCTTGAAGCCCAGCTCTTGTATAAACCGCTTATCCACAACATCTCTTTGCAGGCCTCTACTGCTGCAATATATTCTTCTTCAGTCATAGAAAGTGCAACACACTTTTGTAGTCTTGATTGCCAAGACACTGCACCACCTACAAACGTCATCAAGTAGTCGGAAGTGGACTTTCGATTATCTGAATCTCTTGCCATATATGAATCTGTGTAAACGACAAGCACTGGCTTTCTACCTCCAAAAATGAGCTTCAAATTGGAAGTACCTCGCAAATATCTCATGATGTACTTGACTGCCTCCCAATGTTGTTTTCCTGGAGGACATAAAATGACTAACAACACCAACAGCATAAGCAATATCTAGTCTAGTACACACCATGGCATACATCAAGCTCCCAACTGCTGAAGCATGTGGGACTCTTCTCATGTCTTCATTCTCTTTATCTGTAGGAGGTCTTTGTTTGCTACTTAGTTTAAAGTGACTGGATAGAGCAGAACTAACTGCTTTGCTTTACTCATGTTGAATCTTTCAAGCACCTTCTCCAAGTATTGCTCCTATGACATATACAGTTTCTTTGATGTTCTGTCTCATATGATTCAAATCCCAATAATCTTCTTTGTTAGCCCCAAATCCTTCATGGCAAAGGATTTGCTCAACTGTTTTTTCAACATCTCAATTCTTAAAACATTCCTGCCAACAATCAAAATGTCATCAACATAAAGCAATGATGTAATAAAATCATTGTTAGAAAATTTTTGAACAAAAATCCAATGATCAGAAGTAGTCTTCTTGTAGCCTTGCTCCCCCATAACTGACTCAAACTTCTTGTACCACTACCTTAGAGCCTGTTTCAACCTATAAAGACTTTTCTTCAGCTTGCGAACAAGATCCTTTTTGCCTTTCTCCTCAAAATCAGGTTTTTCCATATAAATTTCTTTGTTTAAGTCTCCATATAGGAATGCAGTCTTAACATCCATTTTCTCAACCTCTAAGTCAAGGCTAGCTGCCAAACCCAAAACTACACGTATAGAAGACATCTTAACAACATTAGCAAAAATTTGATCAAAATCAACACCTTTCTTCTGACTGAATCATTTGACTACTAGTCTTTCTTTGTAACGCAGTCTTGAGGTGTGTTCTTCTTGTTTCACTCGATAAACCCACTTATTTTTTAGTGCAGTTTTCCCTTTAGGCAATTTCACAAGCTCAAAAGTATGGTTTTCATGTAAAGACTTCATCTCATCTTTCATCACATCAATCCACTCACTTTTTGTGCTCATCTTCTATGGCCTCTTCATAACTCTTAGGTTCTCCCCCATCAGTCAATAACACATATTCATTAGTGGAATATCTTATTGATGGATGTCGATCTCTAATAGATTGGTAGCATGTAATTATGTTATCTTATGTCCTATTATTTATGCTAGTTTGGTGATTATTTTGTGAGTATTTATGCCTATTTCTCTTAATTTTGTAGAAACTGAGCTTGGGGAACAAAACCGAGTGTTTGGGAGTATTTTGTGGATATTGGAGCCTTTTGAAGCTTAATTGAAAATTCAAGAAGATTAAAAATATTATTTCAGAATAAGGTACATTCTAGGAGATTCTATATTGAATCACGGTTCCAACACATCGAACCAAAGGTCATTTGGACACTCGAGTGAAGAAATATAGCAAAAATGGCCAGTGCTGTCTGCAATGTAGGGCCGCGACGCTTTCCACAGCATCCCGACGCTACGGTAAACCCAAAAACCCTGTTTTTCGCTCAGAAACGCATGGAAACCAATTTTCTTGTAGCGTTGAGACACTGTTATAGCGTCTCAACGCTGCCTCGCAATTTCTGCTATAACATCATTTTGGGGTGCTGTTTTGGAGGTTTATCCGAGGGTTTCAGCCCTATTCTCAATTCCAGGCTAAAATTGAGGGTTTAGGGAGCAATTGAGAGTGTTTGTGGATCATTTTTGAAGATCCGAAGCTCGAGGGACTTGGAGATCATGACAGGAACGCAGGATTGACCATTGTTTGCTAATTTATTCATTTTCCTTTAGTTTTAGTTTCTGTTTGGTGTCTGTAAATTAGGAACTTACAGGTTTAATTGTATGAATTTAAGTATCTTTGTTCCTAATACTTGGGGTTTTGATGTAGCCATTAGACTTGAGGTTTTAATTGATTAAATACCTTGATTGAATGCTTTTGTTTCATTCATGCTTTTATGTATTTAATGCTTATAATCTCTTGATCACAAATTATTTGTTTTATTGGTATAAATTTGTGCTTGGAAAAGTCTGGTTTAGGCTATAACTTAATTGCATGACTATTTGTAAATTCTTGCATGAAAGTGGAGAATTCTCTTCGAAACCCTTAAAAGAAGTTGTTTAATGCTTTGCATGTTATTAAAATCTAGATGGAGATATTAGATTTATAACATTGCATAAGAGTTAATTGTGCTTGAAAGAGTCAGTTAATACCCTCACTTCTTGGCTTATGAAATATTTGCATGACAAATCTTGGTAGCTTTGGCTGTAAGTCTAATTGGTAAAATTGATTTCCTAGGATATTTCTCTCCTATTGTGTCGCCATTTATCTTTTTCTTTCTAGGTTAGCTCTTTAGTTTATCTTGTTTGCATATGATTTCTTCTCTAAATAAAGTTAAGTGAGAGTAATTGCAGTACTTAAATAAACTAAGAAATCCAATCCCTGTGATCGACCCTGGCCACTATTATTACAAATTTTAGAGGTTTAGGTTTATAAATATATTTGATAGAGCCTTTGATAAGCTCATTATCATAGATCTCCTAATTGAAACATCTGTAGGAACTTCAGTTTTTGGGAACTGTTTACTAACATCATCATATACCTCAACCTGTTCAGAACCCTCTACCTCATTTGTACCATCAAACTGATCATTTTGAATCTCATTCTTAGTCTGTGTAGAAGGCTGAGCCAAAGGAACTGAGTCTAAGTCAATCAGATCACCACTATGTTCATACTCTGTTTTATCTGTCTTCTCGATGTCTTGTATGGTTTGGTCTTCTATAAACACAACATCTCGACTTCTAATGAGCTTCTTATGCACTGGATCATACAACCTAAAATCAAACTCATTTTGACCATAACCAAAGAACACACATGGTCTTGTCTTTGCATCAAACTTTGATCTCTCATCTTTAGGAACACGAACAAAAGCTTTACAACCAAAGACACACAGGTGATTGTAAGATATATCATTCTTTGACCAAATCTAGTTCGAAACATCGAATCCCAACGGAACACATGGTGTGAGATTTAAAACATGTACAACTATACTTAATGCTTCACCCCATAACGATATGGGCAACTGTGACTGTAAAAGCAAATATCTCACTCTCTCAACTAGTGTTCTGTTCATTCTCTCAGCTAACCCATTTAACTGAGGAGTTTTAGGAGGTGTCTTTAGATGCCGAATACCATGATTCCTACAATACTCATCGAAAGGTCCATGATAAGTATTAATTAATCACATTTATTATGTCTAATTTCCTTACATTTTAATTGAATATTGTGCTTAATTGTTAAATTTGTGTTTAATTTAGTTTAGGTGGTAAATTGCCAAATATTTTATGAAATTAGTCTAAAAAGCATATTTTAGATTAAATTTACAAATCAAAATGAAATTGGGAAATTAGAAATTGAAAAAATATATAAATGAATAAGAAAAGAATTAGAATATGAAAAACAAAAAAAGGTTTATCCAGAATTCATAAATGAGTTAAATATATATATATATATATATATATATATATATATCTTTTATATGCACATGCTGGTTGCATTTGAAATTGGGCTCAAAATTGAGCCCAATTAACTAAACAAATAAGAAGTTACTTATTCATGTGGCTGCAGGACTTTCGTAGAAAAACAAAAGGGAGCAGATATGTGGATGGGAATTGGAAATGCATAGTCATCTTCTTCTTTCATCAGCAGTTTCCCTCTTCTTGGGCAGAAATTGAAGGAGAACTATTCTTCTTCTCCTTAGCATATTTTTAGAAGGGAAAAAAGCTATTTTTAGTGGGAATTTCTACCTATAAAAGGGAGTGTAATGCAATGAGAATAGCAGTGAAGAGTTCTAGCTTCTTTTGTAAAAAGGGTTTAGAGAGTGAAAAGAGTGTTTTCAATTTTCTTTAGTTTTTTGAGTTTTCTATTTTTTTTTTTTCCTTTATGTTTTCTCCCCTTCATAGTTTTTATTACTTTTCCACCATGTGTGGCTAAGTTTTAATTTCTAATTCAAGGGTGATTTAATTTTCTAATTGTAATTTTGTGAGGCTTTGGGCTAAATTGAAATTTTGTCTTTAATTCAAGAATTCTTTGTTTCTTATTCCTATTTATATGATTGATTGTTATTTAATTAAATTGACGCCTTAATTTAGTATCAATTGATTTATTGCTATTTATGATTTGTGATCCGTAATTGTCACAATGGATTAAAATATGTAGTAGAGAGTTGGCTTATGTGTGTGTAATTATGGCTTTTCCATTTTACATAGCTTGCATAATAGACTCTAGGGAAACAAAGAAACAAAAATTAATTAATTTGTAGCTATCTCAATTAGTTAGTTTTGGTTTAGTCATTCTCATTGTTTTTAATGCTATTATTTAATCGATATGGAACGCTATCGTACCCAATTGATTAAATGGTAAAGTTTGATTTTGATACTTGGTCAAAGTCAGTTAAAATATGAGAATTTACACTTGTTATGACTTTTCCAAATAAGTAGACTAAGTTCTTGAATTTGAGAAATTGAAATTGATTTTTTTTTTAAGCCTATGATTAAAATTACAATTGGATGAAATTTATACCCTTGAATTGGAATTTTCATAAAATTGATTTTTTTTATTCGTTTTTTTTTCATTATTTAATTAATTACAATTTTTGTTCAACAATTGAACCCCCCTTATTTTGTTATTACTTATTTATTAACTTTGAGAAATTAATTCAATTGGTTCCTTTGGGATTCGACCTGGTCCACTATTTCTACAAGTTAGATCTAGAGAATCAGTAATTATTTTGGAGGGCTTCGACAACCCGACCAGTCCACAATACTCACCCCCATTATCAGTCATAATACACTTCAACTTTTCACCAGTTTCTCTTTCAACAAGGGCATGAAACTGTTTAAACACTTGCAACACTTGATCTTTAGTCTTCAAGGTATAAACCCACGTTTTCCTTGAATGGTCATCTATAAACGTCACAAAATATGATGCATCTCCAAGTGTTTTTGTTTTCATAGGACCACACACATCATAATATAGTAAGTCAAGTATATTTGGCTTCCTAGAATGCTGAGATGCCTTAAAAGAAACTCTTGTTTGCTTTCCTGCCAACCAATGATCACATCTTTTTCAGAGGTGCATTCTTTATACCAGGAAGATGATTTTTCATACCTAGAATCATCAAACCATTCTCACTAATGTGACTGAGTCTCTTATGCCAAAGCTTCACACTCTCTTCAGTATCCACTGTATTTATATCGCAACCAGTAATCTTAGTGGTCGGATTGTACAGCAAGCGCACACGATCGAAGTAATATAAAATGATATGTGAGTACCAAGTATCGAATCCCAAGGGAACGGAGTAACAAACATATTGTAAAGCAAAGTGTATGGAAAATTGCAACTTGAAAACTAAAAATTGCAAAAATAAGGTTGGGTTGGTGTGTTGGTAAAAAGAACAATTGCAGAATCTAATTGCATAATCTAGAAATGACAATAATCGAAATAAGGAAAATTGCATAATTGAATTGTCGAATCGAGAAATGACAATATTGGAATAACATACTAGATAGACTTAGTAATTGAAATTGCAAAGGGAATTTGGATAAAGAATGGGGCTCAAGAATGTCATTGCCCTGAGTTGTAATTGCAAGCCAAAATTGCAATTCCAACCTACTCCACACTCAATTGTAAACCAAAATTACATCTCCTATTCACCTTGAATTTAGGCTTTAGGAGGCTAAGTGAGTGACTTATATGTCTATAGTCCCTTTATCTTAGATCATTCAGCTCAACAATTTTATGGGTTTTGGAGTCCTTAATCCCTATGTCTAGGGTAAGGATTGGCTTATGTCTAAGCTCTTTCTCCATTACTTGTGTGAAATCCGCTTATCACTAACTCCGTCGGTATTAGATCTAAGCTTGAGTTGCTACCCTAGTTGATCAACCTAGGATCTCAACGGAAATTTGTTCAACACAAGCAAACAATTGAGATATAGGCTTTGTTTTTATTGAAATTTTGGCTACAATTACTTCTTAGGGAATTCACATCCTTGAACCCCCTAAGAAGTTTTAGCTCAAATTAAAGATAAAAATCTTACAACTAATTTTTGAGGAAGAATATATTAAAATGCTAAATTCAACAAAGATTTAAAGGAATTAAATGCATTTTTCCATCCACAATTGGATCAAACAAAACTGAAAACTAAACCATGAACTTAAAAAAAAAAAATCCACGAAATAACAATTGAAGCAAAAACAAAACCAACATAATAACCATCATAATAGAGGAAAAACATAAAACTTGAAGGGAAAATAGAACCGATATAGCAGTAGCTTTCGGTGAAGAACAAAAAAAAACAAATAGAAAATAGAGGAAAATCTGGACAAAAACCCACGAAATAAAGGCTGGAATTAAACATAAACTTAATGCAAAACGGAAATCGAATGAAGAACAAGACTATACTACTATCATCTCTTGGTAATACAAGAAGAAAATTCAGAAAAGTAAAGACAGAAACTGCAGAAAACAGAGTAAAAAAAATCTGCAGAAAACAGAGGAAGAAAACCATGAAGAACAACTCCAAAACGTCTCCAAAAACTGATTGTTTAGCTCATCCTCTTCTTCCCACTTTATAGGCCTTCATTAGGGTTGAAGAATGCCCAAATTTCGTGCTCAAATTCCCTTAAATCATGCTGTAATTGAAGATTTTCGGAATGAGTTAAATGCAGATTTTTTCTTTTTTTTACTTTTCTGCTACTCCAGAAACAATTGCAGAATCCCGATTTTGCAATTTGATTTTGCAATTTTTCCAACACACCAACCCAAGTCTGCTGCTCCAATTTCCTTAATTTATGTGGTAATTCATGCTTTCCATAATTGGGTTGTGCGCAGAAATCGTTTCCCATATATTCCTCTGTTGTTTCAAAATTGCAGAATCTCGAAATTGCAATTTTGATTTTGCAATTTCCACATTTCCTGCAAACAAGCTTGATTTACTTAGAAATATATCCCTATTGCCATCATTCTTGTTTCTTTCTTATTTTGAAGCAATCTTTCACTAATTTCAAATTGTCTTAAGACAAAACAAGAATATTTTAAGCAATTAGGAGTTAAATAAGCCTTAATTCTAAGGCTTATCACTTAGCCTACATCAAATACAGTGATGAAAACTTCTCTCCCATAGTTACCACCATGGAGCCTTTAGTAAGTTTTCATTTACCATCATAGAAGGTATTGCAGAAACCTTCATCATCAAGCTTACCCGTGGAGATTAAATTCATGAGAATAACAGGGATGTGTTTTACATTCTTCAAAATTAGCACAGAACCATTCTTGGTCTCCAAGTGCTCATCTCCAATGCCAACTACTCTTGCTGATCCATCATTACCCATCCTAACATTGCAAAAATCACCAGATGTGTAGGATGCAAAGAAATTCCTCATTGATGTAGCATGAATTGAGGCACCACTGTCAATCACCCAACTGCTCTGTTGTGTAGCAAGATTTATAACATCACCATCAAATAAAATAAGGAACTCTTTGG
This sequence comes from Trichosanthes truncata, assembly GCA_033996785.1. Taxonomy (NCBI): domain Eukaryota; kingdom Viridiplantae; phylum Streptophyta; class Magnoliopsida; order Cucurbitales; family Cucurbitaceae; genus Trichosanthes; species Trichosanthes truncata. Next base: position 43,474,688 of record JAWPNB010000010.1, read on the forward strand.
TGGCTTCAACAACTCTATGTGTGTTATTACCATCATCATTCTTCTTTTCTTTACCTTTATCATTTTTAGTTGTCGACAATATTTCTTTATATGCCCTTTCATACCACAGTGAAAACACTTAACATTTGCAAACCAACCACATTTGCAAACACTCAACATTTGCAAACCGACCACTCTCTACCCTTTGGATCTTTGCTCTTACCCCTCCCCCTTTTTTCAGTAACAAGAACCTTCGATTGTGAAGAAGAGCCCTAAGACTTTTTTCTCATCTTTTCATTCAAAACACTGTTTTTTACTAAGTCCATACTTAGTACTCCATTTGGGGTTGATTTCGATAAGGAAGTTCTAAATGTCTCCCACGAGTTAGGCAATGAACCAAGAAGCCATAATCCATGTATCTCTTCATCAAACTTGATATTCATTCTAGCTAGCTGATTAATGATACCTTAGAATGTATTCAAGTGATCTAACATAGATGTTCCATTTTGGTATTTTAAAGCCATCATTTGCTTGATCATAAACAATTTACTATTACCAGTTTTCGAGGCATATAATGACTCAAGTTTATTCCACAAAGTTCGTGCATGATTTTCTTCACCAATATGATTTAGAATATTTTCTTCAACCCAAAGTCTAATAATGCCACACACTTTCCTGTGACATATTTCCCATTTTGCATCAGTTTTATCATCAGACTTCTCAAGTGAAAAAAACGGGAAGATACAAATCTTTCACATATAAAATATCTTTCATCTTTCTTTTCCAAACTTGATAATTTGAGCCATTCAAAGTAACCATCTTACTTGTACTGGTTTCCATGTTCAACACAAGGTACTTAACTAATCACAACCTCACTCTGATACCACTTTGTTGGGATAAACACTATATTTTAGAGATCGATTATCCCCTCTTGTGTGAACCTAATAGGAAATTAGTCAAGTAGAAACAATAATAATAATAATAATAATAATAATAATCAAGCATAGAACATCATCAATTTTAACGTGGAAAAACCTTGTAACGGCCGGTATGTTTGGGAGGTTTTAATTCTTATTGTTGGATTATCTAAATTAATTTTGGGTTAAATTGAGGTTTACAGAAGAGGAGAAAGGGCAAAATTGGAAGAAGAAAGTTGGTCAAAGGGCATTTTTGTAATTTTCTTAAAAAATTTCCCTCATTCTTATCTTCTCCATCTCCTTCTTATTCTTCCTATCTTCTCCCTCCCGATAGCTCCTCTCCCTCACTCTCTAAATCTCCCTCTCACCGGTAAGCTATTTTCCTTCTTCGTCTCTCTCTCTCTCTCTCTTCTTTCCGCCGAACAGAGCAGACGCCGCCGGCCTTCCTCCTGTCACAGCACCCTGCCGAACGACAACCACTGCAGACCACGCACCGCCAAGCTTCAGCCTGATTCGTGGTGACAGGTAATTTCCTATGTTTTAAGACCGACTGAACTCCTCGGGACACCGTAGGAGCCTCCTTTAATTAAACCAATTTACAAACGCTTAATTGGTTCTAATTTAATCAACTAATTTGGCACGACCAATACCAAAAGAATTAATTAAATGCATTACACTTAAGGGATAAGCCGAAACAAGTTAATTAATTAAGACTGGTCGATCTAAATTAACTAAGCCATCGCTAACAATTCTAAGGCCTACCATGTACTCGTAATTAAGCAATTCTACTTAATTTAACCGACGTGGCTACCGGCCTATTTACTACTCAAATTAAGCTAGAGACCAAGGACCCCTACGAATACATCTAGCATAGCTAAGAAATCTCTAAATTAATTGATTTGTCAGTTCAAACAAAGTAGAAATAACTAGGAATAAGCATAAGAATTTGCAAGCCATAAAACAGTGTTGGAAATTTAAATTAACAACCAAATCTCACAATAAAATGCATAATACCGTATTTACAACCCCAAAACGGCGACAAAAGTCTAGCAATCCATCGAAACGATGTAGCCCGACACCGAGGTTTGATGAAAAACTCCTAATCTATCCTAAACTACTGAAAAACAGAGAGGAGAAAGTCTAAATTGGTCTCATGACGGCTAAAAATCGGAGACAAATGACCTAGAGGACGAAAAAATCTATATATAGGAATCGACGGAGAGTCTAGACGCTCTGGACAGCGTCTAGACGCTCCCAGCGTCACAAGGGCTCTCCGCAGCGTCGAGGGAGGCTTCAGGGAACTGCCGATAGCGTCTAGACGATTTGGAAAGCGTCTAGACGCTACCCAGCGCGCAGCACTGCTTATTTTTGCTCTAACTTTTCGCTCAGGTGTCCGAATGACCTCCGGTTTGATGCGTTGGAATCATGATTCAACGTAGAATCTCTCGGAACATGCCTTATGCTCAAATCCCTACAAAATGATCAATTAATTACATTAAAACCTCCAAACTAACATGATTTCAGTATGAAAATATAGAACTATGTTGGTCCTATCAAATAACCCCCAACCTAAATCTTGCTAGTCCTCGAGCAAGACCCAAACAAAAATAATAAAAATATGAATGAATGATTACATGCACGAGACTATAATTTCAATACTTTGGAAAATTGCAATAACTACAAAAGAGAAGCAGACATACACTATCCATGTTTTGAGACACTTTTAAAAAAATTTCTATTCTTTCCCACATGTGTGTGTGCCCTCGTAAAGTAGTCTCTGCAAGCTAGGAGAAGGTCTATAAGGCTCTCAATCCATCTTCCCCCTACACTGGCACTAGGACTAGCTACCAAGCTTCCAAACCATTAAACAAGTAATAGGTTACTAGGTGCCTGAACTCAAACCCGCGGGATAAACTTGTATCACTTTAAAAACCAAAGGGCACTAGCTTTCACACACCTGTCGCAGGGACCCATATCCAGAGCACTGGCTCAATGGATGGCCTAACTGATCACAACAAGGGTAGCTCTTTTTACCCCTTGATTCACTAAACTCATTACAAGCTTATTTTATTTTCTTCTTTTTCTTTCCTTTTTTTTTTTCAAGAATGATCTTCTTTTCAAGCACACTTTCTTTCTTCTTCTTTTTTTTTTTTCTTTTTCTAGGCCAATCACATTTTTACTTCTCCTAAGCAACGCATTACAAGCTATCAATCTTTCCACTCAACAACTAGCCCTATACCTATCGGGGTGACAACAGACATACAAGCTCTATAATCCCACCTTAAGCTTTCAAGACTACTAAAAGAAAGGCTAACGTGCTTAGATCGTGCAAGAAAGACCAGAAAATTTTGAAAGTTTGGCACAAAAAGACCCAAAGCAGGATAGCATTCATATACTTCAGCTAATGCAATTAAAGCAACATACCATGCATGTCATCAATTGTTCTCATCAAGCAACAAGTAAACACATCATCAAGCATTTAAGTTCATAATTCACACAAAATTTTTGAAAAAAAAAATTCACACAAGAATCATGTTTAACATAATCGATCAACAGTCCGAGCTCAGGTGCTCAAGGACAACATATAAGCGCAACTATCAAACCCAAAGATAAGTCCGAGCTCAAGTGCTCAAGAACTCAACCAATCATGCTAAACACATCATCAAAGCACAATAATAACCTCCACCCCCAACCTAAATTCTACATTGTCCTCAATGTACAAAAATCATTGAAAATGAAAGGACAAAAAGAAAGGGGAACAGAAAACCTCCCATGAAAACTCAACACGTAGGTGGGTGGTGGCGCGGCAGAAACCTCCAAGAATGATAATTCTTCTGCTCAAAGGTCAATTTGTTACCTACAAAACAAAGCAAAACAGGCTAAGCTAGGAAAAACAAAAACAGAAAGCAATAAAAGAAAGCAACTAAATTTTCAAGCCTGGCTGTCTCCAGGAAGTGCAAATTTTTATAGTCGATTGCTCGACTTGCCGTGTGGCACGCGTCAGGGCACATAAAAATTCTCCCATTTCTTCGGCCCTTTCTTCCTCGAATCTACAAAGCCCACTACACTAAGCAATCTCTTCAACATTTGATGGGCTCCAGAAATGTAGGTCTTTTTGGGATTTTTCGACTCTGAAAAAGAAAAACAAGAAAAATCAAAAGAAACTGACTCTGACTCGTGAGAACTAGAGGAACATACACAAAAGAAGGGGGAATCAAGGTACAGAACAGACGCAGGCCTTTCGGCCTCCAACTCTATCACCTGGACTTCCTCGCATTGAAGCATGGTTTCCTCAGCTTCACAAACCTGTTCTTCATATGGCAAACAAACTTCATCGTTGAGCTCTAAGCTAACCAAATCAGATTCTCGTACCTCAGGGATGTCTATAGGCGGTTACTCTTGAATGCTCTCCACTGAATCAGCTAGTTGAATGACAGAGTCACCCTGTATCCTAGTCATCTCCTCTCGAAATTGGAGATTGTTATGCTGAATTTGGAGATTGTTAATAGCAATTTGATTAATTAAATCCTCTAAAGACATACCTGAAACTAAAGATTCGGGGGTCGGGTTTTGCTGCTGCTCATGGTATCCATATGATCGATCCCACTCAGGACCGTGAGGATCGTGGCTCGTGTCGTGCTGGTCTGGAACTCTTCCAAGACTAGAGGCATGCCATGTTTTGTAACGACCCGAAATCCTACGACTCTCTAAATGCGGAAGCACGACCTAGATACCTCGCTCATGCCCGAAATTTCGGCAGCATGACGGCGTAACTAGGAGAAAACCAAAATTTACAACGACCTGGAAAGAGATATGAGCACTTCTATAATTCAGGAAATAGACTCAGCACCCTCCAAACTACGATACATAGTGCTGAGCTCAACCAACAGACAGTCAAACCTAAGAACTTCTAACTAATTACACGATAGCAAAGAATATTTAGGATTTACAACCTAACGCACATCAAGGAACAAAGAAACAAAACTAAAAGCTAAACAGGGAAAAGAATTTGGTGGAGTCTCCATAGTCTCGTCAAGTCGTCGCCTGCGTCATCCACCCCAAGAATGTGTACAATCTGCAAAACAAACAAAATAGCAAGGATGAGTATAAACATACTCAGTAAGTAGCCTACTTAAGGGTCCAAAGTTTAAAGGAACCATACCAAGCTCTTACTCACACTCGTGCTTAGATTCCAAATACTTCCTTCAATTATTTTAAGAGTCCATTTAACCTTTCACAACATTCACTACTACCTGATCCTAATTTCGTGTCATACCTGCGAGTCCTGTAACCTAGAACCCAAACCTGTGAAGGTCTATAACCCTCACACTCATCTCAATAGATAAATCACCCCTAGGCTAGCACACAGGCGCTAGGGAACGCATTCCCTACGCTCAACATAATGGGGAATCACCCCTAAGCTAGCACACAGGCGCCAGGGAACGCATTCCCTACGCTCAACATAATGGGGAATCATCTCTCAGCTAGCACACGGCAATAGGAAACGCATTCCTATGCTCAACAAAGTGGGGAATCACCCCTAAGCTAGCTCATCGGCAATAAGGAACGCATTAGTTATGCTCATCACATCATGATAGCCACACAGGAAACCAGGGAACACATCCCCTCAGCTAGCATACAGGCAATAGGGAAACGCATTCCCTATGCTCAACACAGTGGGGAATCACCCCTAAGCTAGCTCACCGGCAATAAGGAACGCATTCCTTATGCTCATCACATCATGATAGCCACACAGGCAACCAGGGAACACATCCCCTCAGCTAGCATACAGGCAATAGGGAAACGCATTCCCTATGCTCAACACAGTGGGGGATCACCCCTAAGTTAGCTCACAGGCACTAGGGAAACGCATCCCCTATGGTCATCACATCACATACGTTCTAGGCTTACAAACTCGCACGAAACGACAGAGATCGGGTGGGTAGCACCAATCTAACGAGCCTTGTACTTTCACAACGATTTTGGAACCTTTCGGGTCATCTATCATACCAAATTTCTTCCATCAAGACTGATTCACAATCACAAACCGACCCGAAATTCATAAGCACACACAATGGGAAAAACGTTCCCTAACTCACACAAGCAAAGAGGGAAAGCCACCCTCAAGCCTTTCCAACATTTACAACGTCTTACGCCTCATATATATATATATCCAGGCGAATACAAATCCTAACGGACAAATCCGAAAGGCTACTTACTTACTAGGCCAAACCCACTTCTCTTTCTTTTAAGAAGTCATTCATAGCATATGACCCAGACCCACCTTTTATAAACAACCACAATCTCATCATAGTGACTTTTCACCATATATCACAAGCACGAATCTCGAGTAAGAACCTATATCCTAGTTCAATGGCACTTCTACACAAAACTTTACTTAATCAAAACCCATATGCGTGCTAGTAGCATAAAGTCATCCACCATTTAACTCAGAAATCGGCCCCTAGCCCGTTTCAAACAAGTTAAATACAACTCGTCATTCCAAATACTCCAAACACAAGGATTACTAGACCATTTAGTCCTTTAGCTCAACGTTCGAGGTTTTATAGCCACTCTGAATTCCATCTCAAGCCACAGATCACAACAATCCAGATATGCGTGTTTATGCATTCTAAACTAACTTCCCATACGTCCTTACCTTATAAGGAACCACGATCACAGTCAACTATGCATTCTAGAGCGTTAATATAACCAAACCCCTTTACTAGTTCACAAGGCCAAGTTCTAGTGAACATCCCACTAAGACTCATAACCTATGCAAAGTCACTTAAGTCGACAGCTTCCTTTAGATTTCCGGGTTTAGGTACAATAAGGCAAAATCTCATTTCCGAACTATTTACTAAGCGACTCATCCATGACCAACATGGTCACACCTATACTTCATACTTGAAAGAATCACACCCACGACCACTTAACATACACCAATTCAAACAACCACTCTCTTAAAGTGCTTCTCATGCTAAATCATAAGCCATTCGAAAACATTAAGTCCTTAATTTCCATAATAGCCATATAACAAACCATTTACAACTCAAGCAACACCTACACCAATCAGCAAATCACTACATGCTTCATAAATATGGTTTTCAAGCATGCTTTCACAATTCTCAAGTTATCAAACATACATCAATTTAAATGGAAACTTAAAGGGGCTAACATCCAAATGACTACTTACATCAATAACTTCAAGATTCAAGGTAGCCTAAACTCGAATGCTCAGTCTTGAATCGCCAACAAGGTCCTACACATTATGGTTAAATTTTTAAAACACTACAACAATCCTTAAAACACATTAAAACTCCTAAAACATGTGCCAACTATCTCCAATCTCATTCCTAACTTCAATTAAGATGAAAACCATAACACCCAAAGAGAATTTACCACAAAACCAAGTCCAAAGTCCACTGGACAGCAGCTTAAGCGCTCCAATTTCGCCTAATTCGACCTTCAATCACATTGGGCACTCTAAAATACAATCCAAAGTATTGTGGGTAAGTTTCAAATCACCAATTTAGCCCTTCAATTCTATCTTACAATTCATAGATTACTTCGAATCAATTTTGAAACACTTACCCATGCTAAAACGAGCCCAAACAACGTTGTACCACGACAAACTCGTTGAATACTTAGCTCCGAAATAGCCTCCTCCTGCTGTCTGTACAGAATGCGCGCGTGAGGGAGAGAAATAGAGGCAGCTTGCGGCTACTGTTCGACGAGCTAGGCGGTGTTGGATGAGTGCAAACGGGTGGCGGCGAGCAACTTGCGGCGTGGCTTCACCGGCGGTCGAGAATAGGTGTGCGGCGGGCTGGGTTGCGGATGGGGCTGCAGCAGGGCGTGCGCGCGGGTTGCTCGGCGGAAGGGAGAAAGAGACCGGACGGAAAGGGAGAGAGAGAGAGAGAGAGAGAGAGAGAGAGATTTCAGGAGTGAGGGGAGAGTCATCGGGAGAGGGAGGGAAAAGGAGGAGAAGATGGGGAAGAAGGAGAGAAGAAGAAGATAAGGTTGAGGGAAAATAAAAAAAAAAAATACTAAAATGCCCATTTTTTTCTTTTCTCATTCCATACTTACCCTTTCTTAAATTTTCAAATCTCAAATTAACTCCAACAATCTAAAATACTTATTTAAGAAATTAATCCAACTTGATTTCCAAAATTTAAAAATTAATGCTTCTAAATAAACCGGTCGTTACATGTTTGCTCCTGCCTCTCAAGCAATAGAGAAACTGAAAAGGCTAATTTAGAAATTTCAAATTTTAAATCACTAACCTCTTCATCGTGTAGAGCAACTCCACTGAAATTCCAGAAATTATTAGCCATAAAAAGAAACAAGGTATAGATTTTTTTTTTTATTGAAATAAGAAAACCAAAATCAAGAAATCAATTTAATTGGCAGTTCCCCGGCAACGGCGCCAAATTTTGGTGAGGTTGTCGAAGCCTACCAAAATTAAACTGTTTTCCTACTCTAGCTTGTAGAAATAGTGGACCAGGTCGATTTCCCAAATGAGCCAGAAATTTTATATTCTCAGTATTAAATTCCAGTAACAAAATGAAACGGGGGGGGGGGGGGGTTGGAAAATATTTTCTTACTTAATGGAAATAAAAATTGACAAAAATAAAACAATTGCTAAAAAGGATAAAAAAAATTAACTCTTACCAAGTTCCAGTTCAGAGGTGCGGTTATATCCAATTACAAACATTGATCATAGGCATTCAAAATATTTAATCTTAACCATGCAAGTACTCGGTCAACTTACTAGGAAACCCTAAAAAGTGCATGCTCCCTAAAATCATTAACTCTAACAAACGCCAAGTTAATGCTAATTACCTAAACAAGTCTTTACGAAACTGCTTCAATTTATTTAGGTAAAGGCATTACGAACTTTGGAACGACCAAGACAATTGATCAGGTAAAACAACTTTCACCTAATTAACATGCTTCTTTAATTCCTAGAATTAAACATGAATTCTAATGCTACCGGTTCATTCAACATTACAATTACGGATCATGATCGTGATTAGCAATAAAGTATGTAAAGGGATTAAGGCGTCCATTTAATCAATATACATACTTATAAAATTAACACGGGAATTAAAGAACACTTGCAATTAAACGAAAACTAAGTTTAAGTACAAGCCTCACAATGTCGTAACTGTTTACAACCGACCTCCGAACCGGAATCGCAGTATCTAGCCGAGCATCTCCATAGAAAACTTCGAGTTTAAATAAGCTCGGATTGACACCATAAACTCTCCAAAAGTAAAGGGAAAAGGTCTAAAAAAAAACTCTCTCAAAATCGTGTGTGCAAGGAGGCAAAAAGTGTCTAACCCTAAAGAGAAAAGTTGTTTAAAGAAGTCAGAGAAGCGTCTAGACGCCTAGGACAGCGTCTAGACGCTTCACCCGCGAATAAGGAAAAAAATTTGGTGGAATCAGGGTAGCGTCTCGACGCTTGATAGTAGCATCTCGACGCTACCAGCGTTTTGAGTAGCCTCCCCGTAGCGTCGAGCGAGCCTTGCCTCTTCAAGCTCCGGGCGTCTAGACTCTTGAAATAGCGTCTAGACGCTATTCTTGCGGTTCTCCAAGCTTGACATGATTGTGCAGCAGCGTCTCGACGCCCAAAACAGCGTCTAGACGCTCTGCACTCGGCTCTCTTGGCTTGTATGGTCTCTCTTCTCCATTATAATGCTCAAAATAGGTTCGAATGGCTTCCTTTTAACCCCGATTCATCCAAAGTCTTCCGATTGGCTCTGAATTGCTCAATTCCCTGCAAAATAGATAAATAAGCACGTGAGGGCAACTAAACTAGCATGACATAAGCTGATAAAAGAGCACTATTACTGTGCTATCAATCCGCCGCAAACCACTGCGAAGGCTCACGAACCAGTCGCCGGAATGCCACCAGCTCGCCGTTCTTCTCTCTCTCCCTCTCGTTTTGATCAGACATCAAGGTGGGTGCTCTTTAGAGTCGGGTTTCGACAAGCCCAAGATTCGTACAAGCCGTATACGGCCTATATTTGGAGTGGGTAGGCTTTCCAACTTCAATACTATATGAAATTGGTTGTTTTCTTTTTAGTAATTTGAGTAAACTATGGATCTTTGGATTTAGTTCAGAACTCCCATTGCGTTTAAAGATCGTTTTGGGCGAGATCGAGTTGATTCGAGCTGTTGTCTGGTAATTTCCAACACTGTTTTGATGTAAGTTTTTCATGGGTATCGAATTTTCCACCTCCATTAAGGCTAAGCGTGAGTTAGGTTTTAGTTGGACATATTTTAGGACCTTTTCTTGGAGTTTAGGGGCTGTTGTGGTATTTTAAAACTTAACCACGATGTGTAGGACTTTGTTTGATGATTCAAGATCAAGTATTCAAGTCCGGGCTGCCTTAAACCTTGGAGTTATTCAAGTAAGTAGTCATTTGGATTTAATCCCCTTTAAATTCCTTTTTAATGGAAATGTATGTCTGATAGTTTGTCAATTTTGAAAGCATGCTTGAAAGCGGTGTTATGAGATATGTAATGGTTAGTGGATATGTTTAGAAGTAGTTTTGGGCTAAAGCGGCCTAAGTTGAGGTTATAATGGAAATTGGGGCTTAAAGTTACGATTTTATCATGTTAACATATGAAATACCTTAGGAATTGCCCAAGGTTATATTTGGATGAGTTCGAACACGTTTGTGGTGAATTGTGAACAATCGTGTTTGCCTAAATATGAATATGTTAAAGATGTCGTGGTTGGTTAAATTAATAGGAGGATTATCATGTTGGGCTTAAGGTTGCCTGAACTTGTTGTTATTCTCGTTAAGGGATTCAAAGTTACAAACAAAGGATGAAAATGTTCCTGAGGTTATGAATGAAGTTGATTATAGTTTTTCCCCGTAAGCATAAAAGTATAGATAGTGGTATTAAATTAAATGTTTGTAAGTGTTTGGGCTTTCTGAAATGATTGGGTAGTTGCGGAATGCAGAATACTTGAACTTTTAGATTGAATGGTGGACTAAGGTTTAGCTTCCTTAGGTTGTGGATGAGTTAACTATGTACAGGGCGTCGAAGTTGTTAGTTTGGGTTAGTGGCTGAAGTAGAACACCTTAAGGGTATGCAGTATTCAGGGTCGTGGACCGTGTTCATGCGTTCAAAATGGGTTAATGACTGGATATGTTTAATGTTTTTCAGAAGGGTCCGAATGTTAGTGAAGGGTTGTTGGTCGACCTGATTTCTAGCATAGTTAGGAAATTGAATTCTGAATTAAAGGGATGGAGGGCTATATGTCGTTAGCACATGTATGTGCTTGTGAAACTTTGGTTCGGGTTGTGAATGCGATTGTTTATGGAAGGTGGGCCTGGGTCATATGCTACGAATAACTTCTTAAAAGAATGAGAAGTGGGTCGTTTTAGTGCTGGCCTAGGAAGTAGGTAGCCTTTCGGATTGGTCCGTTAGGATTTGTGTCTTGCCTATATATATATATATATATGAGGCATAAGACGTTATAAATGATGGAAAGGCTTGAGGGATTGCTTTTTCCCTTTGTTTATGTGAATTAGGGGGTGACTCCCCATTGAAAGTGTTTGCAACCCTCGGGCCAGTTTGTGTTTGTGATTCGGGCATGATGGATGAATGTGGTAAGGTGGATGATCCGGAAGATTCCAAAACTGTTGTGAATGTACAAAGGCCCGTTAAATTGGTGCTACCTACTATAATTATGTTGTTTCGTGCGAGTTTGTAAGCCTAGAACGTATGTGATGTGATGAGCATAAGGAATGCATTCTTTATTGCCGCTGGGCTAGCTTAGGGGTGATTTCCCTATTATGATGAGCATAGGGGATGCGTTCCCTATTGCCGTGTGCTAGCTTAGAGATGATTCCCCATTATGTTGAGCGTAGGGAATGCGTTCCCTAGCGCCTGTGTGCTAGCTTAGGGGTGATTTTCCTATTATGATGAGCATAGGGGATGCGTTCCCTATTGCCGTGTGCTAGCTTAGAGATGATTCCCCAGTATGTTGAGCGCAGGGAATGCGTTCCCTAGCGCATGTGTGCTAGCTTAGGGGTGTTTTCCCCATTATGTTGAGCATAGGGAATGCATTCCCTAGCGCCTGTATGCTAGCATAGGGGTGATTTCTCTATTGAGATGAGTGTGAGGGTTATAGACCTTCACAGGTTTGGGTTCTAGGCTACAGAACTCGCAGGAATGACATGAAGTTAGGTTCGGGTAGTAGTGAATGTTGCGGAAGGTTAAATGGACTTTTAGAATAACTGAAGGAAGTATTTGAAATTTAAGTACGAGTGTGAGTAAGAGCAGTTTCTGCTTGGTATGGTTTCTTTAAACATTGGACCCTTAAGTGGGCTACTTACTGAGTATGTTTATACTCATCCTTGCTACTTTGTTTGTTTTGCAGATTGTGCACATTCTCGGGGTGGATGACGCAGGCAACGACTTGACGAGACTATGGAGACTCCACCAAATTTCTTTTCCCTGTTTTAATTTTTAGTTTTATTTCCTTGTTCCTTGATGTGTGTTTGGTTTGTAAATCCTAAATATTCTTTAGTTTCATGTGTTTGGTTAGAAGCTCTTAGGTTTGGTTGTCTGTTTATTGAGCTCAGCAGTATGTATCGTAGTTTGGTGGGTGCTGAGTATATTTCCTGAAATATAGAAGTGCTCATGTCTTTTCCAGGTCTTTGAAATTTTGGTTTTCTCCTAGTTACGCCGTCATGCTGCCGAAATTTAGGGCATGAGCGAGGTAACTAGGTCGTGCTTCCGCATTTAGAGAGTCGTAGGAATTCGGGTCGTTACAAACCTCCCCAAGGTTAGGAGTATAAAACCACGGACTGAAGTCAAAATCTCCACTATAATCAATAATAGGTTACAACGAGTTCTCCCTAGTACCAACTAGTAAATCTTGGCAATAAACGACAATATTCCAAGAGAACAATTAAGAAAGATATCACCCAAAGTTGAACTCAACTATCCACTGCAATCTGACTGTATGCAACTCCAAAAGAAATCTCCACCGTTTAGATGGAAGACCCTTGTGTCAGGAACACGCTATCAAAATTTCAGCTTGATCGAACCACGAATCAACCTCCTAAAGGTTGAAGAACGAATCTGTATGGAAACCTTTCTTTTCTATTTTCTTTCTATCTCTCCTCTGCCTTTTTGTCTCTCTCGCATGTGTATAATAACCAACGACTTCAATTTTATAAAAAAAATAACCTAGCCCACATGGGCTCTTAGTTTCTTCTACAAAGTGAAAAATAAGCCCAACACACTCCACATTACATTGCACTAAAAAAAGTTATTGGTGATAATAATAAGTAGGTGTACCAAGGACATCCGAACTAAGTTCGAATAATCTTAATACCATCAGAATTAACCCATCTCGATGTCTTTTCAAATAGAAAGAAAAAAATTACAAAAGTTTAGTTCATGAACTTATAAGTTTGTATCTATTAGATCCATCAACTTTAAAAAGTATTTAATGGGTCCCTAAACTTTCAATCTTGTATCCTAATAAGTTTCTAACCTTTAAACGTGTTCAATATATGGGTCCCTAAACTTTCAATTTTGTGTCCACTAAGTCTCTGACATATTAAAAAATTTAAAACATTAATTGATTTACTAGACATAAAATTGAATTTTGTGTCCAATGAGACCTTAAACTTTCAATTTTGTGTCAAAATAATCCTTGAATTTTAAAAAATGTCGAATAAGTCAAAATCTATTAGACACAAAATTGAAAATTTGAGGACCTATTAGATACAAAATTAAAAGTTTAAAGATATATTAGACAATTTTTAAAGTTAAAGGATCTATTAGACACAAAATAAAAAGTTCAAAGACCTATTAGACACTTTTCAAAAATCATAATTTCACTTCTAGAAAAGACACAATGTGAATATATTTTTATCAATTTATAGACAGAAGGTTAATAGAGAATAAATTGTTTTTGAAAAAGTTAACAATAAACTAATAGTATGAATTAATTTTAGGATTTGTTAAAAGTATGGAAACTAAATTTGGACATTTGAAAGTTAAGGACTAAAATAAAATAAGTCTCAAAGTACATGGACCATAATAACATTTTAACCTTTTTTTTGTATAAATATATAAAAAAAGAAAATGAAACTTAAAATAATAATTAGAATTTTTTGTTTTATAATAATTATAGTTTATTATAGAATTAAATATCAAAAAATAATTTATTAAGGTTTAAAACAATATTTGTAATTATTTCTATTTACTTTTTACATAAAACAGAGTCATATTTAAGAAAAAATTAAAACAAAATCTATAATATTATATATTTTTTATTATTTTATATTTTTTATGTTGTAAATACTAGAATTCTAATTCTAAAATTAAAATAATAGAAGAAAACAGTTATATATATATATATATATATTACAGAAAAAGAAAGGAAAAACCAATAAAGGCAAGCAAGCCTGATATATATATATATTACAGAAAAAGAAAGGAAAAAACAATAAAGGCAAGCAAGCCTGGATTCAAACACAGGTATGCACGCATGGGAGAATTGGCCAGAGGCATTGAATGCCACTAAGATAGAATGAAGTTTTGTTAACTAAGATGAATTTATCTAATATTAATGACATATATCCTATGGTATTACTTATACTCACTATAAATAATGTCGAAAACTTTGGGGGGCCATGGCCTCCCTAGTCTCAACAGAGATCCATCAATTAAGAGGTTAAAAATTTTAATACCCCACTCTACATATTGTCATATATATATATATATATATATATAGTGCTTTGAATGAGGAAAGGACCTTAAAAAAGTGTTAATATTTATAGATGGGTGGTGTGGTTCATGAAAGTGTATTTGGATAATAAAATTGTGAATTAAGGTGGTAAAGTGAGTATTAAGTCACGGAAACCATTGCAAGCAAAGGCTAGCTTTAAGTGGTAATTGATGAATTTTCAACAAAAGCATCCCCTTTGGGCATTGAGACTTTGCGGTCACCGTCGGGTAAGTCATGGGAAGTGTAATATATTATTGTCAATATTTGCATCTATAAATGGAAGTCCCATGTGCTTTTTCTGAATGAGGAAGGAAGCCATGGATTAATTTTATAAAAAAGTTGATTCTTTTAAGTGTTTTTAAAATATGTAAAGCACTTTAGTTAACTACTAACTATAGAAATGAACCTTGCAAAAGTAGCAAATTTCTTAAAGAATTATAATTGAAGTCAATTTTATTTTATCTTGCCCTACGAAAAAATTATATATCTTATTTCCCCGTTTGCCTACTTCAATTTAGGAAAAAAAAAAATCTCATCTTAATGGCAACTTTTGTAAAGTGAAATCAACTCACGATCACAGTGACACATTCGCATCTCTTAAAGGAAACAATAATATTATACAGCAAAGTTATAATATTGCCCCTAAACCTTTGAAAAAAAAGGGTTAAAATACTATTTTAGTCTCTCTACTTTAGATTTTGTTTTATTTTGGTCTCTATAATTTCAAATGTCCAATTTTAATCTTTGTACTTTTAATAAAGCTTAAAATTGGTCTCTATGATAAGTTTGAAGTTAATCTTTATCAAAATTAGTCAAATAATAATAATAATTTTAATATAAGAAAAGACACAATGTGAACATACTTCCAAAATTTGTAGAGAGAAAGCTAATAGAGACTAATTTTTTTAAAAGAAAAATTAACAATAAACTAATAGTAGGGACCAATTTTAAGCTTTATTAAAAGTATATGAACTAAAACTGAACATTTGGAAGTACAATGACCAAAATGGAACAAAGCCCAAAGTACAGAGACAAAAATAATATTTGAAGAAAACAAAAACCCTAAAATTATGGGACTCATTATTCAATTGCAGTTAATTAATAGTATATATATCTTCGTTGTTTTTTTTTATGCTTTTTTTTCTAGTTGAACACAATATTTAGAGATGGGAGATTTGAACCTTTGACCTCTTGGTCAAAGGTATATGTTTTAACAGTTGAACTATATATGCTCGGGTTGACATATCTTATTTCTTTTGTTTTGTCCCCAATATATCTTTGTTTTTAAATATTAAAGTGATAAAATTACATTTAAAGAAGTAATAATCTTGTTATATATGAAATATACAATGAAATGTAATTTAATTGACAAATCATAATGCCAACACTTTAGCATAGCAAAGCCTCTACGACATCTTTAGATGAAATATTATAAGTTAGAATTCCTTTCTATATTTGTGATGTAATGTTCTTTTAAAAAAACAACCTACAAATCAATGTGAGAGGTAACAGTTACTATATTTAAAACGTGACCATTCTTACGCATCTCAAAACTTTAAACGATTGGTCAATTGCTACTATTTCCCAATATTATTATGCTTAGAAACCATATATTTCTTTCTAAAATTTGAAAAAAAATCACGGTGAATGCCTTAATAACTCTCTTTAAAAGTCACAAGTTTAAATCTTTCATCTACTATTTTGAATTGTAAACATTAAAAAATGAATAGGCTTTTGCAATAATAGTAAATCTGGTTCAAATAATAATAGATTTGCCATAGTAATATATTTTTTTTACAAAAATGCTACAAATGTAAGAATCGGTATATCAATGATGTACTTTATATTAGTTATATCAATAATAATATTAAAAAAAAATAGTATAACTTTATATTGGAATATCAGTGATACTCAATAAATTTGCAAATATGGCTACTAGTTGCCACCAATCATAATTTTCCAAAAGTGAAACACATCAATAAATGAAAAGGGTAGATAGATAATTTAACCCCAAACGTTTATGCCATGTTTTAAAATTTGTCCCTAATCTTTTAAAATATTTTAAATTCATGCTAATTTATGTATTGATTGTTTCCAATCAAGTTCTTAAAATTCCTCATGGTTAAAAACATGGTTGTTGCCTAATTTTGGACAGGAGAATGCACCTGACCTCCACATGACAGCAACTATGAATTTGTTTGAGAGGGGAAGAATGTGGCCTAGAAGACAAGAAAGATATGAATACCGGTATAGTGCTTGCCACACAGGCTCCGATGCTTAAGTCAGAGAGTGAATGAGTGTGACAAGTTAGGGTTTTGAGAAGGAGGAAGAATTTACCTTTCTCCCTTTGAGAAGAGAGCTTAAATACTCATCTTCTAGGGTTTTTTGGAGGATTCCTCGTAGGAATAGGGCAAAAAATAAAGGACCGGATTGGGATGAATGAGTGTGGACTGGAACAAGACGAGAAGAAACAAGGCATAAAAAACCGAATTGAAGTGAGGTCGGCCTCAGGCTTTGGCCCAAGTCGGCTCCCTGTTCCTATCTTGCGTTGACTCGGTTTTGGCTTGGTTTCGGCATGTTGTGATATGTATTGGGCCTTTTAGCACTGTCTTGTTTTTAATTTCTATGATAGGACTTTTTTAGGACAAAATGATGAATCTGTCCCGAATTAGGAGAGGGAACATGTCGGAGACGGGTTGAACCATGTCAAGGGAGCCAAAGAAGGTGAGCCCAACCCCATGGTGGGGTCGGCCTAGGCTGAGGCTGACTAGGAATTTGGGCCTCGGGCACAAATTCTTGCCTCCTTTATCTCTTGGAGGGCCAGTCTCTTTTTCCTTTTGATCAAATTTGATCCGTTTTAACTCGTTTTGAGCTCCTCTTTGCATATTTGCTCTTCCACTTCCTTTATAAATATGATTTGTCTTTATGGTCGAATTTTATCCATAACAATTAGTGTATTAAAAATGTACTTTTATGAGGTTGTTAGCACATTTTTTATGCTAATATATTTTCATAATTATGTATTATAAATGTCACTTTACAACCTATTATTAGTTATGTAATTACCAACTTTGAGTATATTTGATTTGTTTGGTATATATAGTTCATGATGGTTGATTTTTAGATGTTATGTTCATAAGTTTTGAAAAGTTTTAGGTAAATGTAGTTGTTATGTCTTATATATTACAAATTTTGAGTTTAAGTTCTGAAGTTTTGTTAAGTTTACAAGCTTTGAGTTTATTTGATTTTTTGGTATATATAGTTTATGACATTTGAGTTTTTGATGTTATATTCATGTTTTGAAAAGTTAAGGTAAATGTAGTTGTTATGTGTTGTAACTTTGGTAACTTAGTTACGTTTTGATGTTATATATGTTCACTTCTTTTGAAATGTTAGTTCAATTGGGACGTTAGATGTTTTATAGTTTTGATTTTATGCTCATAATTTTTTTTAATCATTTGTTTTAATTTAATGAGTATTTGCTTTGTTTTTCTTAGGTGCTTTGAGTCAATGTTATTCTCGAAAGGTACTTTCCAAAATTATGGGAATATGAAGATGATGAGAACGAATGAAGATTTATTTCTAGATTAATTTAGATTTCTTTTATGCTGAAGTTTTATTTTTATCTTATATATTCAAACTTACGAACAAATAGTAAGAGCAAATTTGGTTTAATATAAAGTTTTAGTTATATCATTATTTTGTGTACAATTCTTTTTAGGTACCACAAATTCGAATTATACTGACATTCCAAAGAAAAAATATTGAATTTACAAAAACGGAAGAAATTTTGACCAAAAAGAACTGTCAATAATTTCATATAAAACTATAGACAATTCCAAATATGGCAACGACTCTATTGGAGTAGCGTCGACATAGAGGGATGTAACGACCCTAAAAACACAACAGACTAAACGCAGAAGCACGACTGAGTTACTTCGCTCATGCCCGAAATTTCGGCAGCATGACGGCGTAACTATGAGAAAACCAAAATTTACAAAGACCTGATAATAATAAAAATGCTTCTAAAACTCATATAAGTTCAACATCCACCAAACTACGATAAGATATGTTGAGCTCAACCATCAGACACAAGAATCTAAGAAACTCTAACCAAATACACAAAAGTAAAGAATATTTAGAATTTACAGACCAACACACTACAAGCACTAAGATACACAACTAAAAGCTAATAACAGGAAAGGAACTTTGGTGGAGTCTCCATAGCCTCGTCAAGTCCTTGCCTCTGTCACTCGTCTGGTGGTTATGCGCCATTTGAAAAGACAAACAAAGTAGCAGGGTGAGTATAAACATACTCAACAAGTAGCCCACTTAAGGGTCCAAAGTTTGAATCCATACAAAGGAGAGCATCGCCCTAACTTACATACTCCTGCTCAATCTCAATCATTCACTTTAATCAGCTATGTGTCTACTTACCTTATCACAGGCTCATTTCCCTCCGATATTACTACGAGTTATACCAACGAGTCATGTATCCTAGGTTGGCTTAATGCAGAGAAGGAGAACAACTTTCACACTCATTACTCTAGGGGGTATCGCCCCTTATCTCATCACTCTAAGGGCACCGCCCCCTATGCTAGCATCATCATCACTCGAGGGGAATCACCCTCTAACTCATCACTCTGGGGATATCGCCCCTATGCTAACATCATCACTCTAGGGACATCGCCCCTATACTCATCACTCTGGAGATATTGCATCTATGCTAGAATCATCACTCTGGGGACATTGCCCCTATAATCATCACTCTGGGGACATCACCCCTATGCTAGCATCATCATCACTCTGGCTCACGCTCACCACTCTGCCTCAACCTCCTAGAAATACATGCTCGTACGAAAAAAGGAGGTGGCACTAGCCTAAAAGACTTTCGCTTAGCCACAACACACTGAGATCATCAAGGGATATTCCACCCAAGAGATCATAAACTTCATTCTCACCTCGACTTATAAATCGTATGCATAACCACAAACACGAACTCAACACCACGCAGACTTAGGTAGACAAGGTTCGAACATAAGTTCAGAGCAATTCCCTCATCACCAAAACCTCATACCTATTCAAGCAAAGTACAAATTACCGACTACACCTCTTGCTTATTCAAGCCAACAAGCTACATAAGCGTTTAGGTAATCATGTCCCAATCACACTTATACCAAGGCTCGAACATAAAGTTATCACGAACACAAATCTCAAGTATGGACTTATGCCCTAGTTCAACGATATTCCTAAACAAGAACTTCACTTAACTGCAACCCATATGGGAGCTAGTGGCATAAAGACCTCAAACCATTTAACTCCAACGACCTACACACAAAAAATCAACTCATCCAACATCCCAAGGGAACGCAACCCCATCCAACCATTCAAGCGTTTTAGACATACTGTACTCCAATCAATACCCCAACATCTCAAACAAGGATTACTTAACCCTTTAGTCCATTAGCCCAAGCATTCAAGGTTCCACAGCCACTATGGATTCCACTACAAACCATAGATCACAGTCACCCATACATTCCAGAGCGCTGTCCCATAATTGAACCGTTACTAGTTCATAAAGCCAAAGTCCTTATGAATACTCCACTAGCAATCATGACTTATACAAAGTCACTCAACTAAGTCGACAAGTTCCTTTAAATCCCAGGTTGAGGTACAATAAGGCAAATCTCATTCTTGAGATATTTACTAAGTGAAACAACCAACGCAATTGTTGTGGGCATTCTGAAACTAAGTCCAAAGATTCATGGGTTGGCCGACGCAATTGGAGTAGTGACGGCATAGAGGAAATGTTGACACTATATTGAGTAGTGTCAACAAAAGCTCTACCAATGGGGCTTGGCCGACGAAGATACCAACAACTCGTTTTTTGTCTGAAAAATCTTTTCGTATGCTTTTTGGACTTTTTTACCCCTTTTTTGAGTTGGAAAAAGCCCAAATTCTTTGGGTGATTGCATTACTTTTCTAATGGCTAGTTATACCTTTCCAACAAAATGATACCCTTGATATTTCCTCTAAACTCCTACTTAGAAATTGTTGGGATTGTTAGGAGTGCGACCAAAGTCCTACATTGACTAGATAAGGGGAAGATTATGGGTATATAAGTGAGAAACAACATTTCCATTGGTATGAAGCCTTTAGAGGAATCGAAAGAAAAATCATGAGAGCTTATGCTCCAAGTGGACAATATCATACCATTATAGAAATAGGCAGCAGGTCATTGTCCTTAACATGAATAGTTTGTTTTCCAAGGAAAAGTTTACATAATATTTCAAAGTTAGGCAATGTAGTCCCACAAGCATAGAAAAAGTTAATAAATGAAAAGTCAGAAATATATAAATGATAAATGCAAGAGTAGGATTTCTCTCTTCAAATCATAAAGAGTGAAAATTAACGGATAAGTACCTTTTCCTTTGATTTTTCTTATAGTGGAGGGTGTTAGTAACATTATTGATAGAATAAACTTTTAAATTTCAAAATACCAAAAATCATTACAAATGTAACAAAAAAGTAAATTTCACAAATATTTTTATGGTTTTAGTCGATCAATGACTACATTAATCAATAATTGATATGTTTATATAGTCATAATTATTATCTATGTTAATCGTCAATTATATAAATTAGTGAGGATCAATATTACATAAATTAATAATAATTTATGTATATGAAGTAATATTGATCTTATATAGTTTTGTGAGAAGCTTAAAATATATATGTACTTGAAAACTGGATTTTTTTAATTAATATTGTAGTTTTTAAAACTTATTATAAAAATATTGTAGTTTTCAAACTATTTATATCAATATTGTAGTTTTAATTCGTTGGTAGATGGTCGTCTCTTGAAGAGACAACCATATACACGCATTTGAGATGGTCGTCTCTTCAAGAGACGACCATTACCAAACTTTTAATAATTATACCAGTTGGCATATTGGTCAGTTGATCACTCTAAAACTTAAGGGGTCTAGGTTCGAGTATTGTGGAACGCAGTTTTCAAATATTTATTTCTTTTTTTCCTTCACTTTCTCTCTTTCTTTATTATATTGCAATCGATTTTGGGAAAAGAACAACTTCGTTTACGTCATTTTGAGTTGATTTTTATTTAAATCAAATAAGATATCTTTCGTTTTTTTAATATTTGAAGTAAATTGAATTTTCTATTGTAATTTATTCTTTTTGTCTAAGAAATTGAAATTTATTTAAGTATTAATTATTTAAATATTATATTGCAATCGGCTTTGGGGGAAGAACAACTTTGTTTACGTCATTGTGAGTTGATTTTAAATAAAATGATCACTTTATTCAAAATTATCATGTAATTCTTTCTAAATAAATAAAAAAAAATACAGAAATATGAGAGAATGAAAAATCCCTCATATTAGAAAATAAAATATTTAAATAATTAATACTTAAATAAATTTCAATTTCTTAGAAAAAAAGAATAAATTACAATAGAATATTCAATTTACTTCAAATATTAAAAAAATGGAATATATCTTATTTGATTTAAATAAAACAAATAAAAGAAAGAAAAAAAAAGAGAATAAAAGAAAAAAAAATGGAAGGAAAAAAAGAAAGAGAGAAAGCGAAAGGAAAAAAAGAAATAAAAAGTTGAAAACTGCGTTCCACAATGCTCGAACCTAGGCCCCTTACGTTTTAGAGTGATCAAATGACCAATATGCTAATTGGTATAAGTTTTAAAAGTTTGGTGATGGTCGTCTCTTAGAGACGACCATCTGCCGCATACCCTTGGTCGTCTCTTCAGAGACGACCATCTCAAATGCGTGTACATCAAGAGACGACCATCTGCCAAAGAATTAAAACTACAATATTGATAGAAATTGTTTGAAAACTACAATATTTTTATAATAAGTTTTAAAAACTACAGTATTAATTAAAAAAAAATCCCTTGAAAACTTGTATGATTAAAAGAATCTTGCGTGATTTAATCAAATTCATGAGCAAGATTATTATATTAATATTAATTATGTACGAATTTTTTTTTTATCTCAAAAAAATTATGTAGGCAGAGTGTAAAGACTAGAAAGATAATAAATGTTTTTAATAATAATGGTGTGAATTTTCACTCAACTATTATTCTTTTACGTTAGAAGCCTAAATAGCATCAAGTCAATGATTTCATCAAAGTTTAATTATAGGCCAAATATACATGATACTCCCTAATTTTTTGAATAATTTTCTAACATGGTTCTTATTCTTTTGCAATTCTCAATTTTACCTTTAATGATTTAAAAATTCTCAATTAGATCATCTATTAAAAAAATTATTAATTTTTTTAAAAAAATGTTGATTCATCATTAAATTATTTTTTTACTAACATATTTGAACACATGGACATTTCATTTGAGTACTTTTTGAGACATAAGATCCAATTTGTTTATTCTCAAAATCCAGCTCATCCATCAATAAAATCCATCTTTTTCAAGTAGCATGCTTATGTGTTCAAATGTGTTAATAAAAACCATAATTTAATAAGACATAAGTTTTTTGTTAATAAATTTTAATAAATTTTTTTTGGAAGGACCCAATTGAAAATTTTTAATACATTAAGGATAAAATTAAGAAAGATGAAAGATGAAGGACTTAATTGAAAATTGCCTAAAAGATTAAGAACCATTTTATTAGCTATAATTAAACATACAAGGCAAGGATTTAATCAAAAAGATTCCCTAAAAATATACTTGTATCAATATGGTAAAAGTCCAACATTTTTTTTAAATTAACAAAATTTAGTACATATAAATAAATATAGAATTAAAAAAATGGGAGCTAATATAAATAATATTTAAAACTATATAAAAAGTTTTAAGTTCGTGATCGAAATTTTATAAAGTTGATAGACAAAAATAGATATCATCATCTAAATTCAGAGGTAGTAAATTTATAATTTGACCACCAACAACTTCAAATACAACTACAATTGTAATACTAAGGTAAACATTATTACTATTGAACTCGAAAGTTTAAACCGATAGCTAGTAAAAGTAAACAAAAACAGTATGCATATCTCACATCTTTCCATATGCATATCTCACATCTTTTCATTTTTAAGTGCTTAATTTTATACATGTTTGTGTTTCACATCCAAACAGGACTAGCGACTAGAAGCTGCCACAAGTAGAATTGAAATTGATGATCTTTAAGGGTTACCAATGACCATTTGCTTGCTTTTTCCACAAGAAAAATCAACCTTGGAATGTTCTCCCCCTCGATTTTCAACTCATGTCTTATTCAAAGTTAGGGCTTTGTATCCATATTTCGCGTAATTTGGCATGTTGAATATGGAAAATTTTGACACGGCTGAGGAATTATCATCTCAAATAAGTCGATCGCAATTAACTTATCTCTTTTTTTAGGTCAGATGTTCAAATCCAGTACTCTTAAATGATTTGAATTTCCAACTTTTAAAGAGATAAGTAATATCTTGATCAATTGACTTGTGCTTAAGTCGGTAATATATACTTTTTTTTTTTTGAGATCGTCTCCATTAACTATGTTTAAGAGATCCTTGATATCGGAATTTTCTGGGTAAATATTAATGTCTATTTTTGTTGCTTTCGCTTGTGTTTATTTTTATTGGATTGGAAGTTTTGTTTTCGACTAAGGAAAAGATTTTAATCAATCGCCATTAGACTTATAATTTTCAATTTTTAATCTCAATAATACTCAACTTGGTTTAGTTTAACGAATATCTCCAGTCCTTGGCTTGAATCGATATTGTTTAATATTCTAAGCAATATTTAATATAAGCAAGTTAATTAAACATTAAAGCACAAGGATTTGAATTGAGTAATCTTAATTAAGTAATAAAATGCAACTCAATAGTTTATAGAAGGTTTTTTTAGTTGAATTATACTTTTCTACTTCGTACTCTTGTTATTACATTAGGGTTAAAAAACACATATAACCATTAGTTCTTAAACTATAATATGTAACAATTTAGTTCTTATAATTTTAAATTCGCAATGATTTAGTCCTGAGGTCAAGTATGTAATAATTAGTCCTTTAGTTTAAAATTTATAAGGAACTTTATCTTCATATTGGAAAAAATTCATCAAGTTGACTAACCGATCTTTATTGTGTAACAATTTAGTCATTTTAGTTTAGAAAAAAACCTCCATTACAACGAGACTTTTTATAGTATGCACAAAATTATTTCAAATGTTAAACAACAATGATTAAGTTATTACAAGTTTTAAATTATAAAGACTAAATCATTACCTATTAAAGTTCAAGCATTAAATTGATAAATTTTAAATTACATAAATAAAATTGTTACATATAAAAGTTCAGTGTCAATAGAGCATAGCTCAGTAGATAAGACACCAATTATCATCCTAGAGATCCATGTTTAATCTCCTCATCCTACAGTTGTTAAACTAAAAAAAATATATAAAAGTTCAGCAACTTTAATGATTATTTTAGTGAAAATACAAAGAACAAATGTGTTTTTTTTAACTTTTATAAATCAACTGATTAAGACATATACCTTCTAGCAGAAAGTTAAAGGTTTCAAATCTCCACTCCACCATACCTATGGTTGAACTTTAAAAAAATTACCAATTCATACTATATCAATATATCTGTTTTACGTTAATTTTCCGCTATATTTAATATTATCCATTAACAATCAATATTATTAAAATTAATAAATTAAGGCAACAAAAAATATTTGATTTAACTTATCTTTTTTTAGTATTAAGATAGCCGTCCATCTCGGTTGGTTTAATTGCGTGTATGCTATGCTTTTGAACAATCTTTTTCTTTTCTTTTTTAATAAAAAATGCTTTTGAACAATCTACAAAGATAAAATCTCATATACTTTCACAGAATACTCCAAATTTCCAATTGCCTATAAATAATAACCATGGCCATCCCATATTCTCACACAAATCTTCTCAGCAATTTCCAACTCCAAACCCAAAATAATGGATCATCTTCTCAAGCTCTCCCTCTCCCTCTTCTGTGTCTTGAGCTTCTCCATGCTTCGCTCCTCTCTCGCTCAAGACTCGCCTCAGGACTTCCTCAATGCCCACAACGCAGCCCGTGCCCAAGTTGGCGTCGAACCTGTGCGATGGGACGAAGGGGTGGCAAGCTTTGCTCAACAATATGCCAACCAGCGCATCAACGACTGTCAGCTCGTACACTCTGGTGGTCCTTACGGAGAGAATATTGCATGGGGCAGCCCCGACTTGTCAGGCACTGCTGCAGTTCAATTGTGGGTGGATGAGAAGCAATTCTACAATTATGATACCAATACATGTGCAGCTGGGAAGGTGTGTGGCCATTACACCCAAGTGGTGTGGAGAAATTCTGTGAGAATTGGATGTGCCAAAGTGAAATGCATAAATGGTGGCGGTACGTTCATCACCTGCAACTATGACCCCCGAGGCAATATCATTGGACAAAAGCCATATTAAGAGAGGTTTTAACTAAAATAAGAGTAATGGTAATGAGTATTAAGAGAACATGTTCATTAGTTGCTGAATAAAAATAATTCAAGAGTGATCGACTGGTTATTTCTAATGAAAGTTACGAGCACATGCTACCATTATTAATAATGAAATCATAACAGTTAAAAGCCTACATAGGTTTCTTTTTTTTTTTTTTTTGGTAAAGAGCTATATATGATATCAATATAATTAGTTCTAGAGAAACCATAATAAAGGATAGATTTTGATGCTATAATTAAAAATATGTATATATAGCACAAACTATTCCTGAAGTGTAGTGATTATCACCAGTACAATAAAAATTACACTCTCCAACTTTTAAAAGTTAAAAAATTGATTAATTTCATTAACCTTTATTCAGGTATTCGGCTGACTATTTACCTTTTACTCTCTCTCAACTTTAATCCCTCTCTACTTTCTTTCCCTCCCTCCCTTTTATTCTCTCGAAACCACCATCACTAATTCTTCCCATTTTGACGTATAGGCTCAACTCATGTTCGTGATTAATATTTGAATGCAAAATTTCGATATCTAAAAGCCCCATATCATTTAGGACATCGACGTCATTGAAGAGCAAATCATCAACTTTTCTTAATATTTTAATATTCCTTGCACAGTTCACCTGAGGGATATAAATTTTCATTTCGAACTATATGCAGCAAACTACGCATCTGATCATCTTTGAACTTGCTTGGGTCATCAAGTTCGAGGGTGAGAATGTGTGAGATTGAAGAACAGCAGCCAAAGAGACATGCATGGCAATTCAACATATTCCTTATTCACTTTAAGTAGAAGATCTAGTGTAACTAGTAGCAGATCTGTCACATGATAAAATATAAATTTTACAAAAAATTGTACATGCGCAAGAACCCGTGTATCAAAGTAACATATGTTTGTAAGCAGAGTACTTTGAATTAGGCATATCAGTGATATATCTTGGTACCTGAATTTGGTTCAATGGTGAATTTGTTAAGATTAATCTAGACAATTTCAAATACATGAATAGTTTGATACATGAATTACATTTAATTATATACATGAATAGTTTGATACATGAATCAATTAAGTACATTGATGAATGTTCATGTATTTGTGAAGAGTCATGTATTAGTATTTAATATTGATGTCTTTTGATGTACTTTCCTACTAGTATAAATATGTGTAGGATTTGTCATTTGAAAGCAAGAAAAACTAAAGTGAAGTTGTTTACCAAAATACAAGTTCTTGTTTCTCCAAAATTGTGTGTGAGTAAGAGAACAATTTTCTTCTCTTGTCTCTTGAGTTGTGTTGTGGGTGTCTACTACGTTTCCAACAGAATTTATATGGAATGGGGATCAAACGAGTGCCCTACAAAGAAAAGAGAGGATTATATACCAGTGTGGTGTTAAGCCATCTGCACTCCAACACTCAAGTCTTCCTTGCAAATAGCTTAGACTAGAGAATTTGGGAGTTGTTTAGGACGTATCTTTCTAAATGGCCATCTCTATTATTTATTTTGTTCACAGTAGAGTAATGCAAGATGGTGCTTAATTCTAGCTGAAAATCATGGCAGAATTTTTGGGATTACACAATTAAGGGATTAAGGTGGGGCTTGCGTCACAACATGGATCTTTGATCATCTTGATCATGTTTAGCCCGAACTCTTACACTTTAGTCAACTTCTTTGGGCTAACTCTTGTGGGCTTCCCATGGAAAAATCTTCCGGGGTTCACTATACTCGTGGGGCAAATCTCGCCAGTCATTAAAACTCGGCTGAGGCCCAATTGGGCCTTGGCCTCTTCAGCCTTTTGTCCTTGGCCAAGTCCAAAAGGCAAACCCCCACGGTATGGGCCTTGGCCTCATTGGCCATGGCCAACCCTCATGAGGGTCGCCCTTTTGGCCTCATCAGCAATGGCTAACCTCCATGGGGTCGGCCCTTAGGCTTTGATTGAGGCCCAATTTGGCCTTCGGCCTGCCGCCTTCAAGTTTTTGGCCGCGACTGTTTTGGGCCTTGGGCTCGTCATGTTATGCCTTTCAGGGCTTCATATGGCTTTTTTCGGTGGGCTTGTCCTTCAGAGCTTGGGCTTAGTGGGCTTTGGCTCTTGTCCCATCTCGACAATTCTACCTTGTCAAGATTGTAAATCTCCAATCGTGCGGTGCCATGGTTTTTCACTCAATCATGGCCAGCCTTAAGGGGAACTCAAGCCCTAATCTATTTTTTGCAACTATTTGTGGCTTCGTCGAACCTTAGGCGAGGTTATTCATCCTCAACCAAGCTTCTTTATATCTGCAAAGGAAGTTAACTTGGTCATACAAATTGCTCATACGAGTATTTTCACTCTTTCATAACTCTAGCCAACTTGCCTCTACTCTAGGCCAATCATTCAATTACAAAATCAACAAAAGTATAAAACATACAACCATTCTTGTTTAAATACAAAGATAAACAACATTATAGTCCATAACAAAACTCCTAAAAACCAAAAGAAAAATAAAGGGAAAAGAGAATAAACTAAGGTCGCGTGCCAACACTCGTTCCCCACGTACAAGTCCACAATCTCGAGCATTGAGTCTCCTCTTTAGCTTTCCAAAGGTCTCCTCTAAGCTCTTAGACAGTATATGAATTGATTTAGGGTTTTAGTCTCTAAAAAACGGCTCCATTTGCTAGAATGAAAATTTTCTTGTTATAGAGAGTCGAGACAGTATTGCAACGCTAGGGGCAGCGTTGCAACGCTATCCCTCGAATTTTATAAAAAAGGAAAAAATAAATTTGGCTAGCATTGCAACGCTGTAAGTAGCGTTGCAACCCTATGTCTGCTGGTCTCTAAGGCTGAAAGGCTCCTAAAGTGGCGTTGCAATGCTATATATGGCATTGCAACGCTATACTCTCAGGTTCACAAGTTTGTTTCCTTCTCTTCAATGCTTGGATCTTCAACTATAGCTCCAATTTGCTCCATATTCATCCAAATACTTCTCAAAACTCCGGTTTTGCTCCAATTGCTCAGTTTTGTAAATTATACATAAAAATACATGAAAGTACACACAATCATAGCAAAATTAGCATAAAACTAAGTCTAGAAATAGCACACTTATGCATGCTATCATTGGGGACAACAATCCTCCACATATCTCCACATTGGTATGATGCTGTCCACTTTGTGGATAAGCCCTCATGGCTTTGTTTTTGATTTCACCCAAAAGGACTCATACTAATGGAGATAGTATTCCTCATTTATAAACCCATATGACTCAAAAATACATATTTTCTAGGGCTAATCTTTGTGGTTTTTAGTAATTTTATGTGCCTAAATACTTTATTTTGTAGGTAATTGAGTCCGAGGAGCATTTCAGAGCATTTTGAATGTTTTTAGAGCTTTTTAGAGGATTTGGGATTAATTTGAACTCAACCAGAGGTCATCTGAGTCCTAATTGACATTTTGGAGGATAAATGACCATTTTGCCCCTGGTGGAAGTGTCTAAATGCCCCATTGCCACTCTAAAGACACTGAAAATAGAATGCCGAAAATCATGATAGCGTCGAGATGCTATTGCTATAGGGAGTCGTGCGACCTTGTGGGGAACCCCTGTGACACTAGTCTTGAGACAACGAAAGAGTCGAGACACTGTTCCAAGCGTCAAGATGCTACTACAAGAACTATAAATAGTTCATTTCCTCATTTAGGTCAAAAGGGCGATAATATCCCAACCACCAAACTAAAAATTCTCTCTGTTTTTCACTCTCTTTTAGCCCCTTTCTACATTGTTTTCATATTATGGCTTGTATTATGGTCATTTACTCTTTAGTTTCAATGTTTGATTAGACGATTAAGCGGGTTCGAGAGTGATTTAGAGACTCCAACATGTATGTTTTGAGATTTATGCATTAATTCCATATCGTACTTAGTTTTATTGGGTTTCTCTACTTGTTTTATAGTTAGCATTGAATGAATGTTTTAGATTGACAACCTATGGATATTTATTTCAATGTATGGCTAGCTTGGAACATTTATGGATTCATTTATGCTTTCCTAAGTATTTAGTAGCACTAGGCCATTGCTTTGTTTAAAAGTGGAACGTATACTCTCGGGTAGAGTTCTAGGCCTTAGTAGATAACCAACACCTAGATTAATTAAGCTATCTAGTTAATCAAAGTGTCATTGGTCAGTCTTGAGCTTAATGCAATTAACTCGAAGGTTATGGAATGCTATCGTGCCCAACCCTAGGGGTTGATTTAGGATTAAACAAGTGCTAGGCTTAGTTAATCTCACAAGAGGCCTTAATTAGGCGGGTTATCCGCTTAGTTGGATTAAGCAATAAAACTAAGTGCAATTTCATTTAGATAATCAATGATAAACGTTCGTGTTGGATCTTGAATGAAGTACCGAGTCTGTTTGCTTAGTAAGTGATTTCTTTTTCTACTGTTATTTAAACCTCTATTCTTTGGTTTTCTTGCATTTACTTCATTTGTATCCAAACTCCCCCCTCCATGGTGTTAAAATTCAATTCAAGCATGAGAGAAATATCGAGTGTCCCAAATAACTCCAACTAGCC
The DNA here is from genome assembly GCA_033996785.1 of Trichosanthes truncata. NCBI lineage: Eukaryota > Viridiplantae > Streptophyta > Magnoliopsida > Cucurbitales > Cucurbitaceae > Trichosanthes > Trichosanthes truncata. The sequence goes on from JAWPNB010000010.1 coordinate 43,505,377, forward strand.
TCCCTATGGATCGACCTGAACATGATATCCTAAATTATTAGTTGGTTCAATTTATAAATATTATTTGATGTACCTGACAAGTATCACTCAAATTGGCGCCGTTGACGAGGAGCCACAGAGTTTTTGGTATTTTTCTTTTTCTTGTTTTGGACTTGTTTTTGTTATTAACTTGCTTGCTTTTCTGTGTATGAACACTCACTCCTCGCGAGAGTGGGACTTCAATTCTTTGTAGAAATCATGAGAGAGGAGCGTCGGTTGAGAAAAAGAGTAAAGGAAGACGGAGGAGAGCCAAACATTGAGTTTTTCTTTGATCTCAGTGAGCTTTCTAACCTCGTGGAGTCTTCTGAAGATAAGTAAATGGATGAGCAGATGTTGAAGCAGTTGGCTGCCCCAGATCTTAACCAACAACCGTTGTGCATCACTTACCCCGAGACGCTATGTGAGTTTGGACTTAAACAAGGTCTTATTCACTTATTGCCTTCGTTTCATGGATTTGCAAGTGAGGATCTGCACAAGCACTTGAAAGAATTTCACATCGTGTGTTCTAGTATGAAGCCACATAGAGTGATAGAGGAACAAATAAACCTCAAAGCGTTCTCGTTATCACTAAATGATCAAGTGAAGGACTAGTTATACTTCTTGCTGCCTGGCTCTTTGACGACCTTGAATACGATGAAGAAACTTTTCCTAGAAAAGTTTTTTCCTGCTTCAAGAGCCACGAATTTGAGAAAATAGATATACGACATAACTCAGATGACTGGGGAGACCCAACATGAGTATTGGGAACAATTCAAGAGATTATACGCAAGCTTTCCAAATCACCAAATTTCAGTCAGAGGAGTATTTCAGAGCGTTTTGAATATGTTTGGAGCTTTTTCGAGTGTTCGAAATTAATTTGAATTCAACTGGAGGTCATCCAAGCCTTAATTGAAGATTTAGAGAACAAATGACGATTTTTCCCCTGGACGAAGCGTCTAAATGCCCCAATGACGCTTAAAAAATGTTGAAGACAAAATGCTAAAAATCATGATAGCGTCGAGACGTTGTTCCAAGCGTCTCGATGCTGCTATGGGAGCGCCGCACGATGCTGCGGGGAGCCTCTATGACGCTGGTCTTGAGATAGCGACAGCTTCGAGACACTGTGCCAAGCGTCTCGATGCTAGTACGAGAACTATAAATAGTTTCTTTCCGCATTTAGGTCAAAAGGGGGATGATATTCCGGCCACCAAACTCGAAATTCTCTCTGTTGTTCACTCTCTTTTAGCCCCTTTTTACTTTGTTTTCATATTATGGCTTGTACTATGGCCATTTACTCTTTAGTTTCAATGTCCGGCTAGACGATTAAGTGGGTTTAGGAGCGATTTCAAGACTCCAACATGTATGTTTTTATATTTATGCATTAATTCCATATTGTACTTAGTTTTATTAGGTTTCTCTACTTGTTTTATAGTTAGCATTGAATGAATGTTTTAGATTGACAACCTATGGATATTTATTTCAATGTATGGCTAGCTTGGAACATTATTGCTTCATTTATGTTTTTCTAAGTATTTAGTAGCACTAGGCCATTGCTTTGCTCAAAAGTGGAACAAATGCTTCGGGTAGAGTTCTAGGCCTTAGTAGATAACTAATGCCTAGATTAATTAAGCTATCTAGTTAATCAAAGTATCCTTGATCGGTCTTGAGCTTAATGGAATTAACTCAAGGAGTATGAAACGCTATCGTGCCCAATCCTAGGGGTTGATTTAGGATGAAACAAGTGTTAGGCTTAGTTAATCTCACTAGGTAGGCGACTTATCCCCTTAGTTGGATTAAGCAATAAAGCCAAGTACAATTTCATTTAGATAATCAATGATAAACTGTCATGTTGGATCTCGAATGAAGTACTGAGCCTATTTGCTTCGTAAGTGATTTCTTTTCCCTACTGTTTTTTAAACCTCTATTCTTTAATTTCCTTGCATTTACTTGATTTGTATCCAAACTCCCCCTCCATGGTGTTGAAATTCAATTCAAGCATTAGAGAAATATCAAGTATCCAAAATAACTCCAACTAGCCACCCTATGGATTGACTTGGCCACTATATTGCAAAATATTATTTGGTTTGGTTTATAAATATTATTTGACGTGCCTAACAATTATCAGTCAAAACCCACGATCTTTCTCTTATCTAGCCGATGTGGGACTTTGGTCGCACTCCCAACAATCCTCCCCTCGAACAAATTACCAATCAAGCCTTCCATCAAATAATCATCTATCCGTTTAGCTCTTATATTGGCCAACTCCCTTTACTAGAGCACACCATCAGTCCAAGCCAACTCTTTTACCGGAGTATACACTGCTAATCGTATAGAGCTCAACCAACGAATCTCCACCATGATTATGCCTTCAAGGCTGCTCGCCTCCTTCGTTCGGCACCCGAGGATTCTACCAACCACGACTCAAGGGCATGGCTCTGATACCTCTGCTAGAAATAAATACCCCCCACATATCTCCACATTGGTATGATATTGTCTACTTTGGGCATAAGCCCTCATGGATTTACTTTTGGTTTCCCAAAACACAATGATACATCTTAAGTACCTTTCAAATATCGAAGCACCCATTTAACTGCATTCCAATGCTCATTTCCAAGATTTGACATAAACCTGCTTATCATGCTCATTGAGTAACCCAAGTCAGGTCTAGTACAAATCATGAGATACATTATGCTTCAAACAACATTACAATAAGGAATGTTTGACATCTTTAACCTTTCTTGATCAATAATAGGACACTGAGATGAAGAAAATCGAAAATGAGATGCTAAGGGTGCTAAAACTGCCTTACAGTCAAACAAGTTATACTTGTCAAGCAGTTTATGCATATAGCTCTCCTGCAAAATGGTTAACAAATCTTTCTCCCTATCTCGCTTAACATTCATGCCTAATATTATTTTTAATGCACCTAAATCTTTCATTTCAAACTCACTACTCAACTATCTCTTGAGTTCACAAATTCCAGCATAATCCTTAGATACTAGTAGCATATCATCTACATATAACAATAGATAAATATAAATACCTTTTCGAGATAGTTTCCAGTACATGCATGCATCATATGAGCTACTGTTAAACCCTTGATTTAGAATGAAAGTATCAAACCAAATACACCACTGTCTTGGCGACTGCTTCAGTCCATAAATGGACTTGTGAAGGCGACAAATCATATCTTCATTTCCCTTCACTTCATGGCCTTTAGGTTGAGCCATGTAAATTACCTCCTCAAATTCTCCATGAAAGACTATTGTGGTGACATCCATATGTTCAAGAAACATATCAAAATGAACAGAAATATACAAAATTAATCTAATGGATGAATGCCTCACCACCGGAGAGAAAACCTCATGAAAATCAACTCCCTCCTTTTGAGTGTAACCCTTGGCCACTAGCCTAGCTTTATACCTAGGTTTGCTGTTACCTCCTGTACCTGGTTTGATTTTATAAATCCACTTTGATTGAATGAGTTTCTGTTTATGAGGCCTTGGAACCAATGACCATGTCTGATTCTTACGAAAAGAGGACAATTCTTCTTCCATTGCAGCTTTACATTGTTCCCTAAAATCAGATGCAATAGCCTCTTTGTATGTAATAGGCTCTACCTCAATACTATTAGAAGCATAATTAAAAACAAAAGCAACTAGATTAGCAAAACCATACCTCATAGGAGTTTGTCTTACCCTCTGAGGTCTATCATGTGCAAGCTGATAGTTTTGTAAGTCATGGTTACCTGAACTTTCTTCAGTGAATGCTCCTCTATCAATCAAAATCATCTCCTGTTGAGATTTTCCACCAACATATTCAGACCTCTGTGAAGACTCTGTTTGTGAAACCAGAGGTGACTCATCACTAGATTCACCTGAAGTACCTGATGGTCGTGTTTCAGAATCAATTCTGACTTCAGTTTCAACATTCTTAACTGACTTCTGTTCTGGTTGTCTTTTAGTGCAAAACGACATCTCTTCTTCATTAAGAGTGACATCTCTGTTGATAATACATTTATACTCATATTCTTCCAAGCACCAAAGCTTATATCCTTTGACACCTGGAGGATAGCCTAGAAACATACATTTCAATGCCCTCTTGTTCAGTTTTCTTTCCTTAACATGAGCATAAGCTAAACAACTGAATACTCTGAGATGAACAAGACTTGGAGCTTATCCTTTGCATACCTCTTGAGGAGTCTTGAATTCTATAGCAGAAAATGGACTCCTATTAATGAGATAACAGTCAGTTTGGGTAGCTTCTTCCTAAAACTTCAAAGGTAACAAAGCATTAGACAAGAGACATCAAGTATGCACCATTATTATTCTGTTGAACCTCTCAACTAAACCATTCTACTGTGGAGTGTGTGTATCAGTAAAATGTCTTGTGATTCCCTCAAATTTGCAAAGTTTATCAAATTTGTTATTCACAAACTCTAAACCATTATCAGTCTTTAGATACTTTACCTTCCTTCCTGTTTGGTTTTTAGTCTGCTTCTTCCATTTAAGGAATTTTCCAACAGCTTCATCCTTCTATTTCAATAGATAAATCCACACCTTCCTTGAAAGGTCATCAATAATACATGAAACACCTTGAACCTCCCATACTAGGTACCTTGGTAGGATTCTACAAATCTGAATGTACATAATACAATATGTCTTTAGTTGAGTACTTCCCTTTCCAAAATTTCTCCGTAGTAGACTTTTCCATTATGCAATGATCGCAATATGCTTTGGTATGAGGTCTTTTGGGTGAAACCAAATGCAAAGCCATGAGGACTTATACCCAAAGTGGACAATATCATACAAATGTAGAGATATGTGGAGGGTCGTTGTTCCTAACACACCTTCTAGAATATAATACTAAATGTCTTGTTTTGGTTACTAATTTTATAAATTGATAGTTATATAGGTATGTTTATTAGATTGTCTGCATGTCTCCACACTGGTATGATATTGTCTACTTTGGGCATAAACCCCCATGGCCTTGTTTTTTATTCTGCCCAAAAAGATTCATACCAATATGGATATTGTTGTAAAGGTAAGTATTTTTTGTTGGGCATGCTCTTTATTTTTGACATTAGTCTTTTGGCGATTATTTGGGCGATTGGAGTCTAGTGTTGGTCGATTGGGTATTGTTTTCTAAATTAAAATAGGGCCTAGGTGAGATTCATCTGGTGTAATTGAAGAAAAAAGATTTGTTTCAATTAATGCTAAGTGTCGGTTTAAGGAAACTTTTAAAAAGAGATTGCCCTATTAGGAAAAAGGATTTATTTTAGTTGATGGGGAGGAAAATTTAGGATTTTCAAAGTACATAGCTTCAGTAATACAACAGCAGGGTTGGGAGCACTTTTGTAATTATCCCGAAATTGTTAATGCCCCACTTGTTAAGAAATTTTATGCCAATTTTGGGAAAAAACGGGGGTCCGTTGTTAACATTTAGAGTGTAGACATACAGTTTTCTGCTGCTGCCATTAATGAGTAATTTTCCTTTGAGGATGGCGAAGATGAGTTTAGTAATTTCGTGGCGAGTTTGTCCGAGCAAAAGTTGAGAGAGGTGTTGGAAGAAAGAACTACCTAAGTAACTTCATGGTCTGTTTCCTCCCATGGCAAGAGAACATGCTTGCAGGCTAGTCTCGTAGTTAGGCGATTTTCATCACCAATGTTGGCGTTTAAAGCGAAGGTGCAAATGACAAAGAGGGGTTGTCTCGAAAAAAAAAAAGATTGAAAAAAATTGTGATCATACTGTCCCCATCCTTTGGAATATTGTGTTGAAATAAAATAGAGTAAGACTTTTTTATCTCAATTTGGAGAGCTTCATGTGTAAACTCATTAACTTATGTATAAGCATTTTATTGAATACAGTTGTTGTCTACACACTAAGTTCCAAGATTTAAACTTTAAAGTTGCTTAGGAGAGGCAAGTTGGTTAATTAGGGCTTGCACACACACACTAGGAGGTTTCTTTATCTTGCAAACAACTTTGTCGTGGCATGTAGTGTTGTATGTGAACGAGAAAGGAAAACCTACCTAAGGAACCAAATAGTCCAAGCTTCCTATGATCTCCCACTTTTAACTCTTTTGTAGTGTTTGTTGTCTTTTTTTTTCTTTTAGTACATCAGTCGGGGATGAGTAATGTTCTAAGTTTGGAGGTGTGATTATCATATGAAATAGGGTTATTTTAGCACTTTTCTTAGCTTTTTATGTGAAAAAGTAGGAGTGATTTGCTTTGTTTTTTCCGTGTTTTGTGTGGTTTATTCGGTGTTATTTTAGAAGTTAAGTTAAGGTTGTTTTTAGCTTTGTTTTCTCTTATTTTCTAGTTTTTTTTCCCCTATTCTAGTGTTGTCAAGAAAGGTTCTCTTATCCTTTGTTTTGCTTTCGTTATTATTTTGATAATGAATTTAAGAGTATGGACATATATTCTTAGCTTATAAAACAAGTGAAATAGGGGCTTAATTGTGTTTATATGTCTAGGTTTTCATATGAATATGTTGAATTTAGTTTATAAACCTTAGTTCGTAATTTTGGAAGAAGTTTTGGGCACAAATTAGTCATTTTCGTTTACTACTTGAACTTTTCTATGACTTTGCTACAGCAAATTGGGCTCAAACAGAATTTAAATTAGAACTTCATAAATTTCGACTCTCTTCTTTTTATTGCTTTTATTTTCGTTTAACTTGTGGTATTGTGTACTTAATTCTACCTTTAAGTTATTATTAGTGTGCTCTTTAATGTGTGTGCTTTTTGCCTCATCTTTCCTTGAGTTTCTTTACCTCTTTTGCTTTAGTATTAGTTTTTAGTGAGTCTCAATCTTATAAACTTTGCCTACTTTGGTCCTCATGGGATCGGCCTTGTCCACCAATTACTACCTACGATTGCATATGCTTGCGTAGTGAGTTTTTGCACAACATAAAGTAACAATAAATGTTAAGTATGCTAGAGGCTGATGCTTTTGTATGTAAGAAAAGTTTCTTCTTGTTGCATCATTATAAGATCTGAAATTTTGTTGTGGGACCCCATGCATTTGTATGTTGCATATGATTTGTTTATAGAAGTTTGGTGGCAATTACCCTCCCATAAAAGAGGAAATGGTGTGCATGAAAGTAATGTACATATAGAGGAAAATGAATAAAAATGAGGTACTTAGTAGACCACAGCTCAGCCATGTTGACTAGATGCCAACTATCAAATGGGTAAAGTCTCAATAAAGAGTCTACTATACCGAGAAGTTGGGAGAGGAAGAATGGATTAATTATTCACACACGGCCATAGAGGAAAAAAATGAAAAGTTTAAAGATGAAAAGGTTGTAGGTCCCACTAAAGGAAATGTTGCATGTGTTTGCATATCATAACCCCTCGTAGTGGGGTCACTTACTTGGTATTTCTAATACTCATTCTTTTCAAAACTATTTTTTTAGGTAAATGTAAGGGCATTCTAGGCGAATGATGGGGTTTGTTATGAAAGGCCATGGAAGACTTAGGAGGGCATCTTTCTGCATCTTTATAGTTTCGTTTCAATTATTTTAATGAGTCCTTTTTTGTATAGCTTTTGGTTGAAGTGTTTTAACTTTTTTTTTTTTTGAAAAAAGGTTGAAGCATTTTAATTAATCTTTGGGTCTCAGTGCCATGAATTGAATTTCTATGTTCTAAAAGTTTTCCTTGGGATCCAAAATAAAAGTTCTTTTTTATTTAAAGAGGGTTTACTTTGTTAATTATTTTTTACTTCAATGAAACTTTTGAGACCATTCTAGCATGCATTTAAGGTAACGACCCTAGTTAGTTGATGTCCTAGAGGTTGGGTTGTAACATTAATTAATAAATGAATTCATAATATTTTAATAAAATAACATTTTAATTTATTTTTTTTGCAATATGTGAGGTGGGCGAATCGAACATTTGACCTCTTGGTCGAAGGTACATGATTTATGCCAATTGAGCTATGTCATATAGGCAAATAACATTTCAGTTATTAGGTATATGTGAAACACATATCAAATAAAATACATATTCTTTCATCCTTTTTTTTTTAGCTCTGTATTCTCTCATCCTAAATCATCTTTTATGATGGTCAATGTTGAGGCACAAATCTAGGCAAAGGGAATGCACCTGATTTGCAGGTGATTCAACAGTAAATTTGTATTTTGAAAGGAAAGAGATGGCCTTCAAAAAAGGAAGAACTGCACATGGATGTGGTGGTTGTCACACACTCTTTGATGCATAAGTGATGAACTGTGTTTATCACCTTTATGGCCTTAAATTTCGTTAATTTCTTAGTTAAAGTATGATTGATTGCATGTATTTACTATTTTTATTGTCCAACAGTATGCATAAGTGAAAGAGACACGTGGAAATAGTCATTTGGTGATACTTGAGTCATTCAAGGGGTAAAAGAGTCATTTTTGGGTGAATTTAACAATTATTTGCTCTTTTATAGGAATTTGCCAAAAATAGAGTTTTGCGACCGCAAAGTTTCCAAGGCTAAAAAAATTGCAGTCGGCCTAGATTTTTGTGGTCCATTTAGTTTGAGTCAAATTTCCAACCTACGCCCTATTTTGACTATGAGGGTTCAAAGTCAAGGTCTAAAGCTTGAAGGTCGCCAACAATTCACCCTTCAAAGGCCTATAAAATGGATGGTTTGTGATGGAATGAAGGAGAGACGAAAAACAGGTTTTTACAGTAGATTTTGAGTGAGAGACATAGAACAGGGAACGAAGTGGTGTTTGAGAGAATTCCTTTAGAAGATACTCATATTTCACACCTTAGAACCCTTAGTCTTAGAGAATCAGCTTGTATAGATCGTCCACCATGAAAGAGGTTCAGATAAACTCTTAGAGTGATTTTCCCTTAAATGTAACTTAGTTTTTGCATTAGGAGTTCTTTGTTTGCTGTTTTCCAGCACTTGTTATTTCTATTTCATTTCATCTTTGTAGTTATGAATTCTATTTCAATGAAGTGTTCTATTTTTATTTACTCCATGTCTAGCTAAATTTTTTCTTGGGATTTGGTTTCGTGGATACCCTAAGGAAGGGCTTAGCCTAGCATATTATTGCAAATTTAGTTCTTAAATGTTTGTTTAAATTGGCCACTTAAATTAGCATGAAATATTGAGTCCGGTACTGTGAGTGTCAAGCAATAAATGGCTGTCATAAAAGAGATATACGAGGAAAGCCTAGACATGGATTCCGTTGTTGACCTTAGACATATTGTATTTTTAATTATCTAAGAACAGTTGACCATGGACATATAGGAACAACTACTTAGTCTCTTAAGGGTGCTTGAAATCAAGGCTTGATAAGAGTTAAATCTGATTCAAAGCACAAAGTTAAAAAGGTGATTATGTGGTCGCAATGATTTAGCAACGTTTCCTAGGGCTGACACATAACTGAATTCCCATGTTTTCATTATTGTCTCAAGTCACATTACCATTAACATCTTTGCTTATTTTATTGGTTACCTTTGGTTGCATTAGAGAGCACTTTTATAACTTGAAACTTTGTTAACAGTCCCTGTGGGATCGATACTTAGACTTTATCCATTTTATACTACTTGTGGTTAGCGTATACTTTCGCTAGGGCTGAAAATACTTTTTCACTACTTTTCTTGAACCCTGGATTCATTTCAGCATCCTGATAACTCATAGAAATATAAGTTATTAGGTTCCAAAAATAGATTATTTTTGCTTTGAGAGCACTGATTTATGCATTGAAAAGGGCAATTTTAGCTGAAGTCTTGCGAAAAGAGAATTCAAAGTACATGTGCTGAATATTTTGAGAAACTAAGAAATTATGTTTTATTTTTTAGAAAAGTACATATGTTGGCTGTTTGATCGTAGGGTTGTGAATGCATGAAGAAATCTTGGAGTGAAATTAGTATGCTTGCGGTGAAAAAAGCCTCTAAAGTTCAACCCGTAAGAAGACCTTCTAGAACGAAAATTTTTACATCTGGGACCACAATCTGTCAAATGGGCTAACAAATTCAATTTTATAACCATGAGGGAATCTGGATTGCCACATGGCTGAATCCTGATTGGTGGAGATGTATATTTAAAGAGGAGTTGAGCGAAGCTTTAAGTCTTATGCTTCCCCAGTTTTTGAGTTTTCTTTTCTTCTCAGTTGATTTTAGAGTTTTTCGTGTATTTCTTTCCCTTCGTCTTTAATTTTTAGTAGTTAGTTAGTTTACATTTAAGCTCCTGCAAGTTAGCATCATATTTTGAAAAATAAGAAGAAGTTGCGACAGAAGCTCATCTTCAACCACTGGTTTTCAAGTTCATTTCTGCATTTGTTTTTAGAATTTTCTTTGTGAATTTGTACTTTCATTCTCGATTAATACAATGATCAATTTAAGCTTTCATTTCATCTCATTTTCTCTTTTAATTACCATGAGTGGCTAGATCCTCATGGTTTGGCCTTTAAGGAACCTTATAAGGTGAATCTGATTGGATGAATCAATAAATATTGGTATATTCCCAATTTCTTCTTGATTTTTGTAGTTCTTCTATTGCTTCTTTCTGTTTGGCCAATCGAAGTGAAGTATTAACACGTTTTAATACTGAGAGGGTTAAAACATGTGGATCAATCAAGAAGAACAAGAAATTAATTACTAGGACATTTTAGAGTAAAATCATCTACTCGTAGAATGAATAGATAGGTTTTATTGCACTGAATTTGTGATATAAATACACATTTTCTTTGTCCTTTACACCCTTGTAGAGAGTTCTAGGGTAAGTAGGTATCTATTTCTAATTGAGAAGAATCCAGAAAATTATTGAGAATTCCAAGAGGAAGAACACTGTAAGGGGAATTGAAGCCAAACCTGTGTTTAATCTGCTTAACCTAGAGTCTGTTTAATTTTTATATTTGTCACATATCATTGCAACATCTATTTTTGTTACCTTAAAATCTATTGCGCATAAATTAAATCAAATCTATGCAAGAATTTTTTTTCCTTGTGGATCGATCTATAAAATACTCCAATGTATTACTTGCCTATTTTCAGTGTACACTTGCGTTGAATTTAGGGGTGGAACTCTAACAAATCTATGCATTTGTTAACATATTTCCAATTTATTTCATTCAACCATGATAATTTTAGCATGCATAAATCCACAACACATCCATCATTAAGTCAAAGGGTTAAAAGTATAGGAAGCTTAAGAGTTTTAGAGTGAGGATGGAATTATCTTCAATGGAGTCTTCATAATCTATTTATATAAGATGACCTAGGGTTTCCATTCCCTCTTCCAAATAGGATTTAGGTTACAATTGAACCAGGCATCTCCCGAGATTCTATGGGCTATGGGTGTGTGAAGTATATGCCCACACGTGCTCGATTGGGCTCAGGCCGAGGCCAGCCTTTGGGCCTTTTGGCCCAATAGCTTTTTAAATTGGGCTCGATTTTGTCTCGGGTTCTGTATGAATCCCAATTTTCCCTAGTTGTCCTTTATTCCTTTGGGTTGGATCCTATTGTCCAAATTTACCCATAACATTACACTCCCACTTGCAAGTTTAGATTTGTGGGTTAGTTATTCATGGGTAAGACACTCAAAACCCAATTTAGGAGTATAGATTTTATTTATGAATTTGTCCTCAAGGAATTGTATTTAGCCTAATACAAGGTGGTTCCTGTGTTTTATTAGGCTTTCACTTTGGAATGACCCATCAAGTCTATTGGGCTGACGTTTTGGCTTTCCTAGGCTTTTAAATATAAAAACTTTGGAGTAAGCCCCAAATTTAATTCTAGAATGGCCCATCAAGCCCATTAGACTGATTTTTTGGCTTTCCAAGATTTTCAATAAAGAGTTCCAGGGTAGGCCCCAGATTTAATTTTGGAATGACCCATGATAGCTCTTAGAATGAGAGCTATTTAGGGTGCTTTAGTGAAGATTTTGTAGCTTAAAAACACCTTAGGTACTTTTGTACTAAAAAGCCTCTATGAATTGATGTTTTAGTAGTAAAGGAGCCCATCTTCATGTGAAAACCACTTTTGAGCTTTTTAATGCATAATATTACTTAATTGTGCTATTTGTGACTTGTGTAGGCCATTGTTGAAGGTAAAAATGGCTAAGTGTGAAAAATCCAACCTGCTATGCTAGAGATTTGTTGTTGATGGAAGGTCAAGTTTGCTAGAGCAATTGTTGTGTTTTGATGAAGCATCATTAAAGCTAGAGCATTTATCTGGGATCAGTTACGCAAAACGCACGTGGGAGTTATTTCATTAATTGACGTGGACAATTTATAACACCTGTACTGATTTAAACCAATGAGGGGCTGCCATTAGTCTTAAAATGTCCACTCAGCTCTGATTTCAAAGAAGGGGAGAGGTATAAAGCCCTAGCTTGCCATTTTTGGAAAGAGGCTGAAAGGAGGAGAAAAGGTCTTGGAGATTAGACATTTGGAGGGGCAGAATTTTGAGAAGAAGAAGAAGAACCCTTTTTGGGAGGTGATCCACTTCTGGAAAGGAGGGAATCTTGCCATAAAGGAGCTGCCCAACAACCATTTCTTGTCCATTTCTCCTAGTTTCTACAGTATTTCTTTATTTTTCAGCATTTTGATATTAAAGACAAGTTTTAGAATGTTATTTGAGAATTTTCTTGCTGTTATGTTGCTGTCTTTTCTTTTAAATATGAACTCATCACCCCTTGGGTGAGGGATTAGGGGATTTATTGTTGATTTTTGCTGAATGAAACAGTAGACTTGCATATTCTTCACTCCTATGCCTTGTGTGCTTAATTTTTAGCTTGGATTTGTCTGGCCAACTCATCTTAGCAGTGTTTATCTTAACTTTGGGAAGAGAATGGGTAAACTGAATTCATGGCATAACATTAGTTCTGATTAGGAGCATGCTCTAAGGTAATTGGGGACACTAGGGATGGTAACCCACCTAATGTTTGTAGTTAAGGGCTTAATTTCAGAGGTTAATGGGAGTTAATCACTGATTCTTTGGAAATTCTGGAAAGAATCCGCGAATTACCCTGCATTGAGTGTTGAAGCATGATCTATGCTGTAGCATTTAGTTTGATGAAGCAAGATTTTACCCCTAATCCTGATCCCTTTTCACAGAATCTGTTTAATCCAATTTTATTCACTGTTTTCCTGTTATTCCAGCATTCCAGCACCATTTTAATCTTGTTCCTTAGTTTCTTTTAATTTCATTGCACCAATTGATGTTTATTTCTTGTTACCTAACTAAAATCAGCTTAGGCATTGTAAAAATCCACATAACTAGTCCCTGAGGAGAACGATATAAAAATACTTATCACTTGCTGCATTTAGGCTGTGTACACTTGCACATTTAGGGTGTTTTCATTCTGAAATTGCATACACTCTTTTAAGCAACAACCCATCACACACATTGGGCTTATTTTTTGGCTTTCTAAGATTTAAGGGTTGGCCCGATATTTAATTCTAGAATGACCTATCAAGTCCATTGGGATGATTTTTTGGCTTTTCAAGATCTAAAATAATAAGTTTCAAGGTTTGCCCTAGATTTAATTTTGGAATGACCCTTCGCGAGATCCATCTTAGATTTCTTGGTTGTGCTTAGATCAACTGACCAAGCTCCTTTTAAGGACCCAATTAATCTCCCAAGTTTTGCATCCTCCGCAACTAAACAGAGTTTTACACATCATGTCTACAACACTTTATTATGCTTGTTTAGTCATGCTCAATTGGGACCCATCATGAGCGTACCTCAGATTTTTGGGTTACAAAGATCAGTCAACCAAACCTTTTTAGAGTTCAATCAACACCCCGTGTCGCTTCCTCTGCAACTAAGTGCTCAAGAGTTTTGCATGTTTAGTGCTTTGTTTGCACGACATAATCGGCGTATTAGAGTGGGCTCTTAGATTTTTTGCTCCAATTTTATCATATTTGGAGTAAACTCCATATTTTTTGTTCTAAAATTGATCAACCATGTTTGATTTGATCATTAAATAAGTGGAAAGTATGGAGATTTTCTCAAAATATCCTTGAAAAAACTTTTTGGACACGTGGCGGCCTGAGATTGGTCAAAAAGTGTGTTGGCGTCGATAGCATGCAATTATGCTATCTTATTTCCTATTATTTTAGCTAGTTTTGTATGATTTTGTGTGCTTTGATGTCATTTGTGTTTAAATTATAGAAATCGAGCTAAAAGAGCAAAATTGGAGTGTTTGGGGGTATTTTGGTCATATTGGAGCTAAATCGAGCCATTTTGGAGAGAAAATAAGAGAATATATGATGCACTGCCAATTGGGGCCGTGAAGACGGCATTGCAACCCTTGAAATAGCGTTGCAACGCCCAATCATATGGTGCAAACCCAAGAGCTAGCCTTGGAACGCTACCCTATGGTGTTGCAACGCTGGAAACACCTTGGGAAGAAACTCTTCGTCCGTAGTGTTGCAACTCTACCCCTACATGCAACAAGAAACAACAACGTTTTTGGATAGGATTGCAACGCTGTCCCTAGCATTACAACGCTATCACGATAGGCAATATATATTCTTCGCTTCTTCTTCATCCAAAGGGAGACCAATTCGATAGATAATACCCTAATCTCGATTCCAGAGCATCTTGGGTGAATTTCGGGAGGATTTTGGAGCTTAGTTGAAGATTTTGGAGCTTGGGTTCATGGTGGATTGCCTCGGGAATGCAAGATCGACATAGACCTAAGGTTTCTACCCTTTTTCCTTTAATTTTAGTATATAGATTAAGTTGTATTTAGGGAGTGTTGGGTTGTAATTACTGAATATGTTTAGTTAAATCCCTAAATTCTATGGGTTGTTGTAATTCATGGACCATTGCACTTAATTTTACTTAATTTAGTTTGTGATTGTGGTTTAATTAGTATTTATGTTCATTCATGCATTTTAGGCTTAATTCCCTTAGATTGTGTTCGTTAATTAATTGAGGTAGGGCTAGGAGGAGATTCACAGGAGATTCTTAGTTAGCTTAATGCACAATTAGTTAGCTACTCGAGTGACAACGGGATAAATGGTTAATTAATTGTAGTTAGTGCTGAAGATTAATTAATTGGACACCGTCTAATTGATTCGTTACTAAGTGGAGGCTCGACAAAGATAAACTTAGACTTGAACTGGATGCATGACTATAAATTAATTACCTGAATGACAGCAGAAGTAATAATTAATTTGTAAAGGTCATTGACGAAGGTTCGTTAATGCTATGTGAGAATTAATTAATGAGAACGACACGTGATTTAATTAATTGCATTCGAGTTTTGAGGAGACTGACAAGAGATTTCATGACCTTAGGCTTCTAGACTTATGAATCGAACACTTGGTTATGCCTAATTGCTAGCTTAATAAAGTAAATTAAGGTCTAAGAATGCAATCAACACCCATAGAATTACCTTTTGATTTGTGTCTCCCATTTATCTTGCTTTCTAAGTTTAGATATTTATTTCTCTGTTTTATCTTGTTTTCTGTTTTATAAATAAAGTAAAGTGAGACTATTCGCAGTAATTAATTGAATTAAAAACCAATCCTAGTGGATACGATACTCGATACTCTTGTGTTGTTTTATTATTACTTCGATCACGTGCGCTTGCATGTACACACCTATCAGGCATGTGCCCAACACATGTTGGCACACGCCAGCTGATGGGACACGTCAAGGTCGACTAGAGGTCGGCCTTGATCAAAGCTGGTAGTAGCTACTATTAGTAGTCAGTTGTGGTTGCGTCTACCACCTGTAGGCACGTAGAGCCGTACCTACCATGTGCAGGTCGGCTTAACCAATTAGCTTTTTTTTTTAATTTGAATTTGAATTTGAAATTCAATATTCAAATTTGAATCTCAAACTATCTCGCTCATATTTTCCTATAAATAGGAGACTTGGATTGGAATTTTCCTCACCATCTATTTCTCTCCTTCTCAACCTATAGGTGAGAGTTTTGCTCTTTTTTCCTTTCTTTCTATAATGTCTAGTGGGGAAGATTATGGCTTTTATAGAACTTCATTTAAGGGAGATGAATTCTCTTCAAATGAAGAAGGTTCTAACACCTCTTTTTATGAGTCAAATTCTTTTTTACACCATTCTGATGAAAAACCCAATGCTCCCATTAGGGACTTCCCATCCTCGGTGACCGAAGCTCAACTTGAGCAACTACGGTCGAGTATGACATCCCTGAGAGCATGCATATGAGGTTCCTGGTCCTAGCACATTATTCAATGAGCCCACCATAATCACTTAAACAAATAAGAGATATGATAGCTTTTAGTTATAGCATTTATACAAAATGTTATTAAAAAATGTTTGGACGGGCTTAAATTTTAGGTTCAATGTTATTAAAAAATGTTTGGACGGGCTCAAATTTTAGGTTCCCGCTCCTTTTATTTTTAATTAAAACATCCTTAACATTTACTTTCTCTCTACGCATTTCTTTTTCCCATTCACGCCTCCCCACTTCCCTCCATATCTTCCTCATTCACATCTCCCCACCTTCCAAATCTTTACTTTCAAGCCCTAAACCTAAAACTTAAATCTTTGTTTGGGTTTGCCCGATCACTTGATTTTAAAGTGTTTCTTTATGGCGATTGATGAACTGAATGACTTTAACTCTGTTATTTTCTCTATCGATTTCTCCTCTATTTCACATCAAAAGCACATCGCCAAGAGAATATAGAACCCAATGAATCGAGCGTTCTTCAACACCCAAACAGTGTTGTCATTGACGACAACCTTGACTCAAATGTGTTGAATGAGCTTATCCATGGCATTTTTCTGACGTCGCAAAATTCCTTTAATAGGAGAATTTGAGCCAATGTTACCTTGCGACAAAAGGAGTCAACAATATTGATGGAGAATTTATTGCTGCAGAAGATGATTCAAGTTGAGTTTTTGATAAGACGACTGGCGAAAGTCAAGCCGCACTCTATTAGGGCTTCGTGGATGAGGTTAGTGCCGAAGAGATGATCAGTTCTATCTTAACTATCACATAACAACTTGCCCGAAAATTTATCAACATGTATAAATTTCATAAGCTTTTTTATCTTCTTTGATATCTAAACATCATGATTCAATTTCCATGGTTATGTTTAATATTGGAGTTTGAAGAGTTACGGAACAAAGAAAAGGAAAAAGATAAGGTAAAAAAGAAGAGATTAAATATATGTTAAATCACCAGTTGTTTGAATATCATATGTAGGGGCTTCACGTGATAGTAAAAAGTCATTTCAGCCAATGCTATCTTACCAGTTTTTGTAAGGCCTGAAGCAAATTTGATAAAATTATACTCTGATGCACTTATTATTTTGTTTGTTTACCCTTCTTCTTATATTTGTGATTATGGTTGTGATTGTGTGTTTATCAAAATTCTCAAAGAATTTAGTATTATCATGGTTGCAATTGTGATTACACTTAGCAAAATATAGGTGCATATATATTCAACTCAGATGATGATTTTTCAATGTGTAATTAACTTTAATTTGTCCATGTAGATCTATTTCGTTTGCTATCATCAATTTTCAGCTCATATGATCATTTACTCATGCATCTCTATATTTGACGATCTTATTTGAGAAGTGTCATTGATTTCAAGAGGCACAATATAAAGAGATGACTCAAAATAAGAATACTTCTCAAAATATTTCAAGGTAAGTCTTTGATTTCACTAGTATAGTAGTGTTTGTTTTTTCTAGAGGCCATGGGGGGAGATGACTCTATGTGGAAACGGAGAGATCAAACAAAAATATCCGGAACCAAGAGCAAAAGTACAATCGTATAATTTGTTATAGTTTTCTATTGTTGATCTCTTCCCAAGACCAATGAGATTTTTTTAGTATTTCACTTGTGAGAACTATGCTCTAGTTTTCTTTGAACTTCTTATTAGGTAGATTACAAAGAAGAAGAAATTTATGCTTGTAAACAATAAAAACTTTTTGAGTAGACTTTCATTTAGTACACGTTTGATCCTTATTGTGTCTTCAAGCTATTGCAAATTTTGCTAGCATATGGGAAAATAATTGGAGGAAAGTGTAGTTGTCCTTTTAAAAAAAATTCAAACTATTTGCTCTTAAGTACTAGTTGCTGTCTATAAATACGTACATGATAATGAGAGAAAGAATACTTAATAGAAATTGAAAAGTTAATATGTTTTGGAGTTGTAAAATGTAAAGCAAAGTTTCATTTTTAAAAACCTCTTTGGTTGGGTTTGTTTTAATGGTTTTTTGTTTTCTTTCCTATGCTTCTAACTTCTTTCATTTTACATGTACTTGAAAGTTGGTCTAGATAAACAATAAGAGAGAGAGGAGTAAATAAGAAATGAAAAAATGAAAGAAAGAACTGAGAATAATGAGTTCTAATGAGTTAAAATGCAGAGAGATGAGTAGAGAGAGTTCCTAAGAAAATAGGGAGATGTAAAAGAAGAGATAGAAATATGTTAGACTTTCTTAAGGTCAAAAGTGTGCAAAATGAGAGTTTGGTTGTTTTCTTTTTCTAACTCTTAAAGTATGTTTGTGGAATGGTATTATTTTGATTTCTCAAAGTGTTGGTCTTCTGTATCTAGTTGGACATTTGATAGTTTACGTCTTGTGTTGTTGCTTTGTGATGTGATAAAAAGCTTGTCGAATGCTCTATCAAATACAGTTTATAATACCGAACTAAAATCAACTACTTGTAGTAATTAATAGTGGGCCAAGTCGAACCATAAGGAATCGTACTAAAATTATTTTCTATTAATTGGTTTTCCTATTGACATGGACTAGGGGGAATTTAAATATGAAAGGGGCAGAAGGAATGAAAGCAGTAAGATAAATGCTAACGGTCCCACCTCAGACACCAATTTGGGTTGTAAATTATGGTATAATGTAATTTTTGTGAGATTATGCTTAATTTCCTTATGCTTTTCAGTAGCTTCTTGTTTCTCTTTATCCTTGCTTATTACTGTGCATGCTCATAGTTAGATTGACACTCTATATGCATCGAGTATGTGCTTTAGGCTAGTTTAAAGTAACAAGTATATAGCTTGAATATCATTTAGCTTGTTTATTATCTTTTAATTCTTGCTTTAACGACTATAGTATGAGCATGTTCGTTGATAGACTAACAACCTATTCGATGTTCTTGTAATAGCTAGTTTGAGGTAGCAATAAGACCAGATCGTGTTTGCATCATAGAGGCTAGTCTTTTGTGTAGTTTGCACACTAGGACTTAAGAATCAAGAGAGTGAATTAGTTAAATTAGGAATGTATGTCTAGTTTAATTAGCTTGTCTTAATCAATCCCTAGAGCTTAAGGTGATTAGCTACATTAGTATGGAAAGCTATCATGCCCAACTAATTAGGGCTAATTAGGCTAATTAACATGATGCTAGGTAGGGTTAATTGGGATTTAGGGGATCTAAGCTTCCTTAAAGGCTTGTCCGACTATTCCAGCAAGTCCATTAGGTGGTAAAGTGCTAACTAGATATCTTGTTGGTTGTCTGTGATCAAAAATTACATTGTCACCTGGTTTAGCCCCAAATCGGTGTCTGAGGTGGGACCGTTGGCATTTATCTTACTTTTTTCATTCCTTCTATCACTTTCATATTTAAATTCCCCTAGTTCGTCTCAATAGGAAAACCAATTCATAGAAATTAATTTTAATTCGATTTCCTGTGGTTCGACCCGGTTCACTATTAGTTACTACAAGTAGTTGATTTTAAATCGGTATTATAAATTGTATTTGATAGAGCCTTCGACAAGCTTTTTATCAAATTGGTGCCGTTGCTAGAGAATCGCCAATTAAATTGATTTCTTGATTTTGGTTTTCTTATTTAAAAAAAAAAACAATAATACAAAAAAAGAGTTTATACCTTGTCTCTAGTTCTGGCTGACGATTTTAGATATTATGAAATTTTTTTGTCAACTGAGGAACAGATATGTGAGGCAAAAGAAGTCGAGCTTCAATTTGAGGAGGTCCAGGTGATAGAGTTTGAGGTCGAAAGGCATGCGTCTGTTATATCCTTTAGTTCTTCCTTACTATGCGAATGTTCTTCTTTTTGCTTCATGAGTTAAAGTCAGTTTCTTTTGATTTTTCATGTTTTCCTTTTTCATAATAAAAAAATCCCAAAAAGATCTGCATTTTTGGAGCTCATCAAATGTTGAAGAGCTTGCTTGATGCAGTGGGCTTTGTCGATTTGAGGAGGAAAGGGCTGAAGAAATGGGAGAAATTCTATGTGCCCTGACGCGTGCCACACAGCGAGTCGAGCAATCGACTATAAAAATTTGCCCTTCCTAGAGGCAGCCAGGGGAAGAAAAAAATTCTTGCTTTCTTTACTGCTTTTTGTTTTTACTTTTTCGTAGTTTAGCTTGTTTAGTTTCTTTTTGCAGGTAATAAGGTGACCTTTAGGAAGAAATTTTTTCTCATTCTTGAAGGAGGTCTTGGCCGCCCCGCCACCACCCGCCTACGTGCTTAACATTCCAGGGGAGTTTTTCTGTTCCTTTTATCTTTGTCCTTGCATATTTTTAGATCTTGATACATTAGGGACAATGTATGAATTTAGGTTGGGGGTGGAGGTTGTTGAATTTTGAGCTTTGATGTTGAAGTGTTAAGCATGATTGGTTGAGTCCTTGAGCATCTGAGCTTGACCTACTTTTAGGTTTGATACTCTTGCTTTAATGTTGAGTCCTTGAGCATCTAAGTTCAGACTTTTGATCAATTGTACCAAGCATGATATTTTTTTTATGAGTATGTTGAATTTGAGCTTTTATTGAAAATTTTTATAAATTTTTTTAGATTAATTTGAAGTTTAAATTGGATGTGTGTTGCATGAGTAGGACAATCTATGAGATGCTCTCCATTGTGTTGTTATTTGCAAATTGAGGAAGCATGATTATCTTGTCCTGATTTCCGCATATTCAAAAAAATTTCCTCGAGTTTCTTGTATGTTTTGAGCACCTTAGCTTACCTTTTGATGCCTTGAAGGCCTAAGGTAGTGTTATAGGGTTCATATGTTTGTTGTCACCTCGAAAGGTCTAAACATTAGTTTGACAGTGACCGAGCATGATAGATAGTAATGTGTTGCTTAGGAAGAAAAAGTGCTTAATTTGCCTGCAAAGAAAAAAAAAAGAAAGTGAGCTCAAAAGAAAAAAATAATTTTAGTGTAAGAAAAGAAAAGAAAGAAAAGAAAAATAAAAGAGAAAATAGACTTGTAACGAGTGGAAAAAGCTTAATTTGATAAAAAGCTTGTCGAAGCCTCTATCAAATACAATTTATAATACCGATCTAAAATCAACTACTTGTAGTAATTAATAGTAGACGGGTCAAACCACAGGGAACCGAACTAAAATTAATTTCTATTAATTGGTTTTCCTATTGACACGAACTGGGGGGAATTTAAATATGAAAGGGATAGAAGGAATGAAAACAGTAAGATAAATGCTAACGGTCCAACCTTAGACACCGATTTGAGGCTAAACTAGGTAACAATGTAATTTCCGATCATAGACAACCAACAAGATATCTAGTCAGCAGTTTATCACCTAATCGCCTTGCCGGAACAACAAGACAAGCATCTAAGCAAGCTTAGATCCCCTAAATCTCAATTAACTTGACCTAACATCAGATTAATTAGCCTAATTAGCCTTAATTAGTTGGGCACGATAGCGTTCTATACTAACGTAGCTAATCGCCTTAAGCTCTAGGGATTGATTAAGACAACCTAATTAAACTAGGCATGCATTCCTAATTTAACTAATTCGCTCTCTTGATTCTTAAGTCTTGGTGTGTAAACTACACAAAAGACTAGCCTCTACGATGCAAACACAATCCGGTCTTATTGCTACCTCAAATTAGCTATTACAAGAACATTCGACGCGAATAGATTGTCAGTCTATCAACGAACATGCTCATACTATAGTCGTTAAAGCAAGAATTGAGAGATAATAAACAAGCTAAATGATATTCAAGCTACTTGTTACTTTAAACTAGCGTAAAGCATATATTTGATGCGTATAATGTGTCAATCTAATTACGAGCATGCACAATAATAAGCAAGGATAAAGAGAAACAAGAAGCTACTGAAAAGCATAAAGAAATTAAGCCTAATCTCACAAAAATTACATTATACCATAGTTTACAACCTGAATCGGCGTCGAGTGCTTAGCCAGACATCAAACCGAGCTTCTCAAACACTGAGGATTGACCTCCTAAACTAATCTATCCTAAAACGAAGAAAAACAGTAAAGAATGGAGGGAGAGAAGCCCATGGCAGCTGTACAAAATGATGCTTAATGACCTAGAAGGAGAAAATTTCCTTTTATAAAAATTGTGGTAGTGTCGAGACTTTACAAGCACGTCGAAAGAGGCTCGTCACAGCGTCGACCTGCCCTCACTATTACAGCGTCGAGACACTTGGGACAGCATCTCAACACTACCTTGCATCCGCGCGTTATGTCCTCTTTGTAGCGTCTTGACGCTCCAAGCAGCGTCGAAATGCTCTTATGGGGCATTTCGATCAATTTGCTTCTAATCTTCACTCAATTGCTCAAATGACCTCCGATTTAGTTCGTTTTAACCCCAATTGGATGCAATTGCTCCAAAATACTTCTCTAGCTCAAATACCTACAAAATAAACAAATAAACACATAAATTCTAACAAACTAACAATAATTAGGTATAATAAATTAGGACTATTTTGGTCCTATCATTATGGTTTCTAAATCTTCTAGATTTTGTGGCTTCTTCTATCAAGTCTTCATCTAGATTTTGGCCTTATTTATCTTTTTAGGGTACTATGCTTTTTTTGTTTTCTCCTTTTGTTTTTGTATTGTTAAGGCTTTTCGTCTTTATATATCTTTTTCCAAAACTATCCATACTGAGTTCACAACATTTATGATCTATACTGGTTCCACACACCAACAAAGTAAGCTAGCCATTTCAATATATATTTGCGAGTGGTAAAAATATTTAAATGAGCATTTGGGTTGATGTTAGGACATATTCCAATTCTTCCAATTTTATTTTTCTCAAAAATAGAATTTAAAATAGACTTTATTTGAGTATAGTATATTTGGAAAGAAAGACCACAAATAGTTTTGAATAAAGCGTTAGTTGATAGGCTACTTCATGATATGAATGAACTCCATACAACAAATTTTTGGAGAATGTCTTTTTATCAGTTTATTTTGATGGCCATAATAAAGAGCCAATGTCTAACGTCTTTCTATCATTGTCAAATGGTTGTCATCTTGATCATGAAAAGGTTTTGTTCCATATATTGTTTCTTATGCCTAATTGGGTTCGGCGTAAATCTTGGTAGCCTACTGGCATCTTTATCCTGAAGGATTATTTCTAAGTAAAAAAGTAGCTAGGCCTTCAATCTTGTTGTATTGGTAGGCTTAAAATACATTTTCAAAATGTGGTAGTACATATTTGAATTTATTGTTTTATTCGTAAAAAAATTATTGACTTTTACTTTTAATTTGTATGCTTGTATTGAATTTTCATATTGACAATTTTTGTGTAGGTTCAGGAAGTGATTTGCTCTACATCAATGGATTGTTGACATCTTGCATAATTGGACTTCGTTGATCATCAAAGTATATTTTTGTGTAGCATGCATGTAGTCGATGGATGAGTTTTGTACCTTTTAAACTAGGTGAGAATTGAAATATTGAGATGATGTATTTGTACATATAAATGTAATTTTTTTTTTTCATAAACAGGTGGATGCCTTCTATGTTGTGTTAAATGACTACTTAATTATGAATGAATAAGTTTCGTCGTTACAAATATGTGCAATAATATTGTAACATCTTCTGATGCTATAAAAAAGTTATAATAGCATCTTTAAAAATAACTACGTAGCAAGGACAATATTGTTGTACTATTAAAAATTGTAAAACATAGTATGACAAGACTTTCAATAATATGGACCATGACTTTGGTTAAAGTGCCTCAAAAGCTGGTAACAAATTCATCAAGTTATTAATATTTATAATAGCTGCATATATATTATAAATCTATGACAACATTTTCATAAAGCAATGAAAAGGCATAAAAATGATTTTATAACCTTTTCTAAAAGCTATGAAAAATTATTATAGCATTTTTTAAAAGCAATTTAAATTGTTCACTCATTTTTAATAACTTTTATAAAAAGCTATAAAAAGTCTGGGACTTTTTATAGCATTGGTTGTCATGACTTACTGCGAAATGCTATAAAACGTCTACGATAGCATTTTTTCAAAGCTATCATAGAGCTTTTTTCTTGTAGTGAATGTGGCAGTCTCATAATAACTGCTAGATGTGGATTAAATAATTTTCATGCCCCTTAATAACCATTGGATATCAATTTGAGATACCTGTCTCTCTCCATCTAACGGTGAAAAACTGTCAGCCACATTATGGAGGCCTCACCGAGTAATTTCTCCTAGTCCTGATGATTGCATTAACACTCTTCCCCTTGGCGAAGTCTCTTTTTACTTAAGCATGTTCCGTTTTGGTGTTCGTCTTCCCCTTCTCCCATTTCTTCAAAACTTTTTTAGCCTTAGTCCAACTTGCTTCAACTCAAATTCTTGGATGGAGCCATCTTATTGGTTATTATTCCCTTTGGCAAGAATATGGGGGAGGGTCTCCAATGGATGTTCCAACCTTCTTATCTCTCCACCAAATAAATCATAGTCCTTCTTATGGTGACCTTTTTTATTATATTATGGCTAAAGATCGAGCACTTGTTGGCTTCAGTTCAAAAATGGAACCAATGGTTCCTAGTCAAGGGGAATTGATTGGCTCTTGACTCATCTGGCCATTCTTATGCAGTTCCATCAAGCTTTAAGGAATATGGTTTGTGTCTTCCCATTTTCTCGCTCAGAACCGCTCTTGTCTTATATCTTTGCTAACTTTCTTCTTACTTTTGTCTATTTCAGTTCCCCTTTGTTTTGGTCATTGTAGGGTCGCAGTCAAATTTGCAATGATCATTAGGACATTGGATCTAAACCTTTGCTTCGATTTAAATTTTTTTACTCAAGAGAATCTTGTTGCTTTAGGCCTTGCATTTCCTATCCCTACTAGAGGTAAACGACACTCTATTATGCTTGTAGTCAAATTGTTGGATCGACTTCGGGTCGGCTCGAGTCAACCAGGGTTTTTTTCGCTTCCTCTTACCTCTATTCCTTGTTTTTTTTTTTTTTCAGAAATGTCTGGCCATGTTCCTTATGTTCTTTATTGTAGAAACAAAATAAGAAGTACTAAACTCGTTGGAAAATATTTATAGGCTGTTGAAGTTGATTTGACTGACTTGACTTAGAATAAGGTTGTTCCAATAAAGCCTTCGTTACCACCCCAGAGCAACTGCCAAACTATATGGTCCCAAGCTGAGTCAATCTTAGGTTAGGGTCGTAGAGCTTTGAGCTCATCCACTCGAACCGTGCTTTTGTTCTTCAAAAGTATTACCCATAATCCAATAATGAGGTTGATCTACTAGGTCAAAGCTTTTACTTGTGGCAAGGTGTCGGTGATGGTTCTGTTGGAGGTCAATTCGGTGCTTATGATCCTTCTGAGGGCATTACTTAGGCCCTTTACCACCTTCATGAGTTAAACATTTCTTGATTCTTTGTGTACATGAGTAAAGACAAGACAAGAATTGCCAAAGCATTACTCATTTTCTAGTTTACTAACTTTTTTTCCTGGTCTTATAGGCTTTCAGGAAAGTCTCCGTCTCCTCTTTAAGCATGGCGAATTACATCACTTACCTTCAACAAAATTTTGTTTCTCGAATGGAGTTAACTCAAGCTCAAGGCAGTTTGAACCATGCAAACCACTTT
The DNA here is from genome assembly GCA_033996785.1 of Trichosanthes truncata. Taxonomy (NCBI): domain Eukaryota; kingdom Viridiplantae; phylum Streptophyta; class Magnoliopsida; order Cucurbitales; family Cucurbitaceae; genus Trichosanthes; species Trichosanthes truncata. The sequence goes on from JAWPNB010000010.1 coordinate 43,531,140, forward strand.
TTGACACGAGTTCAGGCTAAGCTTGCGATAGTTAAATCCAGCTCTGAGGTTGAGATTAATAACCTAAAACTTCGCTTAGCCACAGTTGAGGGACATCTTAATGATGCCAAGTATTTAGTTGATGTATTTAAGCAATCTCAGGAGTATATTGACATGCAAAATGAGATAATGGAGTACAAGGTTACTTGGTCAGCTCGCGAAGCAGCTTGATGTTGGGATTTATGCACTAAAGCCTCGTAATTAATGATTTATTTAATAATTAATAATAATTTTGATTATTTTATTTGGAATATAATATTATCTATTATATGAAAAATCCAAGGTTATTAGTGTAATCTTGAACAGTATGTGGTTGACATACGGGAGGATCGTGTTCAAGAAATAACCTAAAGGGTCATAATATATGGATAAGGTTGGGTGTCTTATCCTAGTAACACTATTGGTACGACCCACTTTGTAATAGTTACAAATGATTTGATCCAAATCGTTCATGTGGAGACATCTAAGTTGGGGTATCTTATACAATGAGTTTGTGTAAGACTGGACCACGAAATATTTAATCTCTCTTTATAAATACGTTAATTGAGAAGATTAATATTTCATCAAGATGATCATATGCGACTCGATCTTAATCCTGAGTGAGTTATGAACTTCTGTCTGTGAGGGCTTATCCTTTGATTTGCATAGGTGAGAGTGACTTTTGCAGCCGATTCAATATGCCTACCATTTTGGGGATTTAGACCAAATAGAGAGCAGGGAACATAATCTCATAAGATGGAATTCACTCATTCCCATATAGGGTAAGTAGATGAGTAGTTCCCTTACGTACTGATTTCGAGACTTGAACAATGGGGCCCACCCTGTCACTGGCCAGAGAGGGACTTAGTTTATGGTTGGATCATAAACAAATTGTTCATTAGAAGATCAATAGTACTTAAGGTCCAATATGTAATTACAGGGGTAAAACAGACTTTTGACCCAGCTGTAATTACGAACAACTCGAGAATGATCGATTTGTATGAATGGTTATATCCATGGACACAACTTGTCCTACAATGCATAAGAGTGCAACTCTAGGTCTATAATGGAGTGACCTAAAGTCAATGAATGAAAATTGATTGACTAAAGAGTTTAATTAATTAATTTTATATCATTGGAGCTTGTAATCTTTAGGTCCATAAGGTCCCATTGCTACCTTATTGTAACACTAAAATATCAATTTACTTGAAAGAAAAATTTGAAATGTTTAAATTAATATTTAATTTGAAGTGTTCAAATTAATATTTAATATATTAGATATATTAAATATAAAAGAGGATAAAATATTTATTGTATTTGATACATTAAATATTAAAATAATTAATATATATTGGATTATTAAAATATAATATTTTAATTATATTTGCCCTTGGTCTCTATAAATATGACTCTTGGGTTAAGCCATTAGATATAATACACATCTCCTTGATAGAAAATTAGAGAATTCTTTCTAGACCTCTTCCTCTCCAATCCTTTGTGGCTTTTCTTTCACAAGGCTCCCACAAGCCTTGATCCTGTGTTCGAGTCATAGCCAGAAGGACTTTGTGGATGAGATAAAGACCCACCAGAAATATCTTCATATATTTTTAAGGTATGTTTATGTTTAACCTTATTATTATTATTATATTCTAAATAAACTCAAACCAATTCCTACACTTCCACTAGGGTTTAATTTGATTATTCCCTTCAATTGGTATCAGAGCGCTATGTTTGATTTTGTTTAGAATTAAAATTGTGTATGGTGGGTATTTTAATTTCATATATGTGATATATGTGGTGGTTTGCGAATTGACTGTTTAGGCATATTTATCATTAAATTTACATTTTGATTAGATCAAATTGTAAAAATCCATTGAGTCTAAGATTTCATTGTTTTTTAAAACTCATGTGACGTGAGCTGGGTGAGACACGGAGGCTACGTTTTTAAAATAATATGAGAGTAGCATATGTATTATTAAAATTAAAAAATAATAAAAATAAATAATATATATATATCAAAACTTCAAGCTGCTGCGACAAAGATGGCCTTTATAAATACCATGGATGTGTTGCATAAGATGAGCTGTATATATTATTTAAAATGAAAAAAAAAAAAGGAAAAACGAATAGCAGCTAGGCAAACATGCCCAAAATTGGGTGAGCTACAATGGGCTGAAATCATAAGGTCCATTCATTTTTTTTTAATCAGTTTTCGAAGGACCAATTATGATCTGCAAATGGCTAAAGCTAATTTTTATTTAGCGTTTTAAAAATCCTAAATTTGGAATGATTCCAAATAGGAAAAGATATTGAAGATCAAGATATATCTTGGATTTAAATTATTGTAATTTAAATTGTTTTTCAATTTTCTAGGATATGCCAAATATGCCGGTCAATTTTTCTTTGTTTTAATTTAATTATACATGAGATGTATGTTTTAAATTAAATTGTTTGTTGCATAAAGTACGCCATTTAGATTAAAATCTCACTGTAGGTTAAACATGATCATGCATCTTAATTATTTTTTAATATATAATTGATATATTTAAAAATTTTGATTAGGTTGTTTCCTAATAGAGATAAGATGTTTATCTAATTAGTTTATACTTTCCATATCTTTGACTATAATTGTTATATTTGAAAATTGATTGGAAAATTAAATTAGGATATTTGCTCTCTTAAATGGAATGCATGTTTACCTAACAAGATTAGGATTTCCATTTATTAAAGATATTCTTGATTATTGTTTAAAATAGTTTAAATTTAGTTCATTTATTTGTTTCTAATTGGATTAGAATTTAGTATAATCTTTTAATTTAGTTTTAAAGAGTTTAAAATGGGGAAATTTTAAGATTATCCATGAAGTGAATTAGTTTTTAATAGGATTAAAAATAGTTCTTAATTTCACTTAGGTTCATTAATTTAGTAATTAATAATTAATTAAAGATTAATGAATTTGAAATAAAAATTGACTATAAAAGAACTCTGTCTATGGAAGATTCTACCTAGACTGGGGTATTTAAGCTGACCGAAAGGGAATACCTCTAACTAGGAACTGACCTCAAATTTTATTTAATTTCACTAAGCATGTTCATAATGTAATTAGTTTTAAAATAGTTTAATAAACTTGGTAATTCACATAAAAATCAATCCAACCAACATAAGGGTTATGGAGGATAGATTGGGAACTTAGATAAATGAGATTAGCCTAATCTGTCTAAGTAAGAGAAAACCCTATTTCAAAATAGTAAGTGGGATAAGGATATGTGACAACACATCCTACGATCTCCATCATTGGTTCACATCGTGAGATTCATGCGGGGCCTCGCAGCCGCTTTTGGACTGTCCCCCTACAGAAGGTGTTTGCATGGGTCAGTATCAAGGTGAACTCCTGAGAATTAAGGATTGTAGTTTTGTTTCCAATACGCAATCTACCCTACAGTGGCACTTATTGGGATAAAACTACGGGATCTCAAATGATGAGTCACACTTATAAAGGGCTTATTAAAGTTGTTAATAATGTTCTTGACCAAACTAATAGTAACTAAATATCATAGGAATAAAAGTTGTCCTGGTATAATACTTGGTTGAGCTTGTCTCAGTTTAGTGAAGGAACACTTGACCTACCCTATGGCGGCACTTGTTCTAGCTCACTAAAGTATCGTAGCATTAGAAATTATTTATAGGGTTCATTTTTCAAATTGTTTGATTTCTACACTAAAATTGAATGAATAATTGTTTGCATAATGTTAAATAATATATTTTATATATTTCTATATTATGTAAATTTCTCTCATAATTTTAATTTTGAATACTGATTTGTCAAGTCGAGAAAAGTTTATTAGTTAGAAAAGTAACGTTAAGACTATAATGACGGTGTAAAATTTTGAATTTGTCTTTATTAAGAAATGTTCTCAAAACTTGTAGCCAATGCTAATCAAATTGTTCGACAACCACATAATTAATGAATCAAAAGTAAACGAGATAGTTTGTATGTATCTCCTAGTTGACATGTTAGATGTCAAGCTTAGAAGATAAAGAAAATGACAAGAACATATGAGATGTTGAAATCAATAGAAACTATATTTAGATAATTGTCTAAATGATCTCGAAATTAAGCATTACAAAAATCCAAGAAAAGAAATCAAATTACTGAAGTTATATAAAAGGAAATAGTTCTTAAATTAGTTAGGACAGTCATAATTAGAGGAATTTTTTGAAATACCTTTATGGGAAGAAAAATATAAATGAAAGTAAATTTGATTTTTTGTGGAGAATAAATAATGACACATGGATAGTTGATACAAGATCCACTATTATGATTTATTTTTTTATTACATTTAATATGTAATTCTTGGAAATTACTTAACATGTAGAATAGTTTCTACAGGTTGGTACCAGGAAGCCCATCTCAGTTAGTGTAGTGGAAGACATTAGGATGTCATTAAGTAAAAATTGTTACTTAATTTTGAATACGGTATTTTTAGTAACCATAAGAGAAATTCAATTTCTCAAACTTTTTGCTAAAATGTTCATATAGTATGCATTACTTTGAAGTATGAAAGTTTATATTTTCAAATTTGTTTGAAAATACATTCAACTGAAAATAAGAACAATTTGTATATATTAAAATATTGACATATACTATACTACAAAATACTGGGATATTTAGGATTATAGAATCCATAATAGAAAGACATTATTTTCTCCTAAAAGATGATACTTGACTTTGGTTGTTAAGCTTGATTAACATCAACTTGAATAGAATGAAAAGACTAGTAAGAGGTAATTCTCTAAAAAGTTAGTTAATTACTTTACCTGTTTGTAGATTTTTCCTTTCATGGAAGATAATCATTGGACCTTTATTAGATAAGATTACAAGGCTAAATAATACTTTGGGCTTACACATTTTCACCCAAGTGGTATGGTGAATGTAAACTTCAAATAAAGTCATGAATATTTCATCACTCTAATTGATGATCATTCATGGTACAAGTATCTTTACCTAATACAACATAAGTCCAAATTTTTTGAAAAGTTCAAGAAAATTAAGATTAAAGTTGAAAATTAATTAGGTAAATCTATCAAGATATTATGATCAGATCATAATAGAAAGTACAAAAACCTTACATACTAAGATTAGCTGATAGAAAATGGATTTTTATCCTAAATATCTTAATACCAAGTACAATTTTGTGAAATTGTGCTGCAAGAGGAGAAACAGGACATTGTTAGACATGGTGACATCAGTAGTGAGTTACACACCATTACCAAACTCGAATTAGGAAATACAATAGAGATTGCATGGTGAACATAATTCCCTCCAAAAGTGTCTACAAGACATATTTTAAGATTATAGAAGAGTAGTAAAGTTGGTTTACAACACTTCACCATTTGGAAATGTTAAGCTCACATGCTGAAACAAACCTAAAAAAACTTGTATATGTTCAAAGATAAGTCTAAATGTAGGCCACCCCTAAGGAGTACAAAATCATCTTTTATCTAGTCCTACAACGAATAAGGTATTTGTATGACAAATATCACTTTTACAAGGAATGTCAAATAAAAGACTACAAACCTTTAATAAGGTGAGATAGTGTTAATAAATTGGTTCGAAGTGAAGCTAACAAAAGTTGTTAACAATTTAATTACATTTGAAAGTCAAATGGATCCTAGTCATGAATTGGATAAGCCTCATCGTAGTGAGAGAGTTATGAGATGACTCAACCTTTACAAGGACTTAATTGAAGCCCAAAATTTTCATGTTAGATGACAAAGTTGAAGGCTTATTGCCCGCAAAGTGAGACTAATGGCAAAAAGTTAAACCTAATAGGAGAAAGTAGACTGCGAGTAAATTTTCTCACTTGTTGTCATACTAAAGTCTGTAAGCATTATTTAATTCATTGTTGCATATGTGATACAAAAAATGAATGTTTAGAATTCTTTTATGAAAAGAAATCTTAGATGATGCATCTACACAAATCAATCTGAGAGGTTTATTTTCAAAGATCAAAAGCAATAGGTTTAAGAAATAGTAAAGGTTCATTTATGAAATGAATTTTACAATTAGATCTTTGAATATAAGGTTTGATAAAAGTATCAAAACCTATGACTTTGGATAAATATTAATAAAGCTTGTATATACTAGAAAATTATTAATTGCTTAGAGGATTTTTTCTCATGTTTTATGTTGATGATATTTTACTCATTATGAATGATGTAAGATTTCTATCTAACATAAAAAGTTGACTAAGTAACCAATTCCAAATGAGTGATTTGGAATGACTCTGTATATTTTATATGTCTAAAATAGAGATTTTAAGGACAAAATGTTAACTTTCTCTCAAACATCTTATATTGACAAAATTGTTGTCAAATATTTGATATTTATGTCTAAGGAAGAGTATCCTAAAACAACCTCAAATGTTAAGAGCTTACGATTAATTATCTACTCTAAGTAGAAGACAATTAATGCATAAATGAGACTTAACAATTAATATATAGTTGGTTAGCATATATGAGTTAAACGAATGGTATGACCATTGAGTAGAAAATTAAAAAATTTCTCAAATTATCTATGGATAATGAGAAATTTGTGTGTATGGAGTAAAATATTTGATATTTACAAGATACACTGATTTTTACAAATATTTAGGGAATCTATGTTAAGATGAATTTTACCCTGGGTGGTGGAGTGTAACACCCGAGACTCTTTGGGTAAGTTTAAAATGTTGTTTTGGTAAAGTTTTATTATGAATTTAATTATTTTGAGGGTAATTTGGTGATTTTTGGAAAAGGAAAGGGTATTATGGTCTTTTAGAGAGAAGATATTTTGATTTTATTATTATTATTATTATTATTATTATTATTATTATTTAAAAAAAAAAATAAAAAAAAAAAAAATTTCTTCTCTCTCCCTCGCGCAGCCCTCTCCCTCGCGCAGTCTCTCTCTCTCTCTCTCTCTCTCTCTCTCTCTCTCTCTCTCTCTCTCTCTCCCGAACCCCTCACCGCCGATCACCCATCCATCCTTTCTTCTTCATTCTTCTTCTTCTTCTCCCTTGTACTCCGGCTGCACCACGAACCGTCGGAGCTCCACCTGAGCTGAACACAGCCACCGCAGAATCCATCGGCTTCCTTCTTCATTTCGTCCGACACCCACGGCCGATCGCCGGTTTCTGTTCGCGAAATTCCGAGTCAAGCAATCCATCTTCTTCTTCGTCTTCTTCCTCTCGAGTAGCAAGCCGCCACAGCACTGAACATCGCCGGAAAACACCATTTCAGCAGCGTTTTCAAGGTGGGTTTTCGTTTCCGTGAGATGTTTGGCATTTTGAGCTCGAGTTTGATTGATTTTCAGCAAAACGACCTCGAATTCTTGTAGATCGGGCTGCAACACATCAGAAACGAACCCCCACGCGCCAATCGGAAGTCCACGCGCCGGCCACGCGCCGATCAGAAGTCCCACGCTCCGCCGTGAAGCCCACGCGCCGCCGTTCGCCGGAGTTGGGTAAAAAATTTCCATTTGGTCCGTTTCGTCGAGTTATTAATGTTATAATGTGTTTTAGCGTAATTCGGATGGTTTAAGACACGTTTAGGAAACTTTTTAGGTGATTTGTCGAGGACCTTGGATTGTGCTTGGAGTGGGAACTCGAGAAGCTCATTACTAGTGAAGAAAGGGTATTTTAGTAAGTAAAGATTTAAGGTAAGGGATCTCACAACGAAAGAAGTTTTCGAAACCTAAAGCTAGCTCTATATTTACTTTGAAATTTATGTTTTCATGTTAAAAAGAATGGAAATGATATGTATGTCTTTGAAATGCGATTGCCTTGAATCATGCATTCATAACTATGTTTTAAAACGAGCGGGACCTCATGCATGTGTTGTGTGCTCATGAAAAGATTTATGTAAGGCCGTGACGATAATTCTCCCAAAAGTTTTATGTGGGTTATGAGGGAACCCGAGTCTTCGGACTCTCTATGCTCCCGGAGTTCGAGAGTGCTCCACGATGGTAGCCGACGGGCTTGAGTCTTCGGACTCCACGATGGTAGCCTTCTGGCTTGAGTCTTCGGACTCCACGATGGTAGCCTTCGGGTTGAGTCTTCGGACTCCACGATGTATATTAGCTTTCGAGCTCAACTCTCAGAGTTAGGGGAGGACTCTATTCGATGGAAAAACTATGTCTTCGGACTATTCACGAGGCCCTCGGGAGAATTTAATCGTTCACGAGAGCCGCGAGGAAAAGTACATGGTTTATAAAACGAATTTTAGGTCCCCTACTAAAGCGATGGTTTACGATGATTTTATGATTTAAAATGACATGTTGCATGCGATTGAAACTCTTGCTTTGAAACTATGAGTTACTTACTGAGTATTATTCGTTAATACTCACCCTTTTCCTTTTTAAAAAATGTTTTCAGGTAAGGCTAAGATCGGGCCTAGCGCGTGACCGGAGATCAGTTACTTGAGTCATGGGAGCCGACCGATCGCTATTCCGCTTCTTTTATGTTTCTGGATGTACATAGAACTCATGTCAAGTTTTTAAATGTTTAGGAGAAGGTTTCAAAGTCTTTTAACCTTTCTTTGTAAATCGTGCACGTGTATTTGGCTTTCTATGTTTGAATTCACTTGGTCTCTGCTGTTTGAACCCTAGCATCATATTGAGAAGTTTTTTGGATGCTAGGAGGTTGTTTGAAAATCTTAGAAGTGTGTTTTTCTATGTCTTATCAGGGTCAATTTTTGGTTTTCGCGTAGTTACGCCGTTATGTTGCCGAAATTTTCGGTAATATAGCGACGTGACTTAGTAATGACTCTTAGGTAGCGTGTTGAGCCTATAGGGTCGTTACAGTTGGTATCAGAGCACTAGGTTATAGGTTCTGTAGACTAGCTTACTTCGTAAGCATCAGGTATCCCATGACTAAGTAGTGATTTCCAGTCATCGCGCAGGTACGCCTCTGAAGTAAACTTTTAATTCGTTTGTTGAAAAGCATGTTATTTTTTTTATGAAATGATTCATATGTGAAATGTAATTTTAAGTTAAGGAAAGTTTAAGAAAAGTTGAAAAGTGTGATCCCTTTTGATGTGGAGGTTAAACTTGTTTGTGTTTATTTGTTAAGTATGCCGCCTAGAAGGAGAGGCAGAGGACGGGGTAGAGGACGTGGTGCTGGTAGAACACATGACTTACCTCCTGAGATACCAGTGGAACAGGAGGTGAATTCTGGGGCGAATTCTCCTGTTGCTCAGGATCAACCTAATCCAGTTATGGAGCCTGCAAATCCTACGGTTGCGTCGTTAATGTTAGAGGCGATGCAGAACTTAGTACAAGCGACCGTGACGACCCAGTTAGCGCAGATGGGTCAAGTTTCTACGCCAGCTTCACTACAAGCCCGTCACTTGAAAGACTTTAGAAAGTATGATCCAAGGGCGTTTGACGGATCCTCTGAGGATCCTATAGTGGCGGAGTTATGGTTGTCCTCTATGGAGAACATTTTTCAGTTGATGAGTTGCCCGGATGAATATAAAGTTTCTTGCGCCACATTTATGCTGAGGGATGATGCGTACCTATGGTGGGAATCTGCTCAGAGGACCATAGGTACAGGAGAGGGAGTAGTGACATGGCCGATGTTCAGAGAGGCTTTCTGGAACAAATATTATCCTGCGACTGCACGATACAAGAAACAAGAAGAATTTCTACAACTTAAACAGAATCGACGTCCAGTGGACGTCTACGAGAGGGAATTCACAAGGTTATCTCGTTTTGCTCTCGAGCTGGTAGATACTGAGGCCAAGAAAACGGAGCGTTTTGTAATGGGTTTGGATCCTCAGGTTAAAGGTGTGGTGCAGGCTGTAGCACTTCACGACTATGCTGCTGCGGTAAGGACAGCAGAGTTTATTGTTGCAGGCCAACAGAGTGAGATTCCTATGGTCCAAAACCCGAGTCAGTCATCCTCTGGTCACAAGAGGAGATGGAGTCAGGCGAACTCGAATCCCCAGCGTTCTCAACAGTCTTCACAGTCGTCCATGAGGTCGCAGGCCGCTTTTAGTCAGAGGCAGCAAGTGAATAGGCCGGGACCCAACACTGGGGAGAAACCTCGTTGTAATGAATGTGGAAGGTTTCATTGGGGTCAGTGCCTGATGCGGTCTGGGTTGTGTTTTCGATGTAAAAAGGAGGGACACAGAGCTGAAAATTGTCCTACCTTCCCAAACAGGAGAGGCCAGTCTTCGGGTTCAGGTGGAGTAGGACTTAATAGGCCCACACTTCAGCAAGGGAGAGTTTTTGCTAGTACCAGCAGGGAGGCTGGTAACTCAGATGCTGTAGTTACAGGTACGCTTCCCGTTTTGGGATATCTTGCGTTTGTGTTATTTGATTCAGGTTCTACACATTCCTTTATTTCTGCGTCTTTTGTGAGACAAGCTGAGTTAGAACTTGAGCCATTGCCCTCTGCTTTGTCTGTTGCTACTCCGATGGGGTTGAGTCTATTAGCTACTGAGGGGATTAAGAATGGTAAGATGATAGTTTCCGACCACGAGCTGGATGTGAATTTGATAGTCCTCGAAATGGAAGGGTTCGATGTTATTCTAGGTATGGATTGGCTGGCTTTGAACCATGCTAATATTGATTGTTTTCGTAAAGAAGTGGTGTTCACGCCACCAAAACAGGCCAGTTATAAGTTTAAGGGGACTAGAACTGGAGTTAATCCAAGAGTGATATCTGCTCTTAAAGCGAGAAAGCTAGTTTTTAAGGGATCATGGGGTATCTTAGCTAGCGTTGTGGAAGTGAGACACACCGAGGTTCACGTATCGTCTGTGCCTGTGGTGAATGAATTTCTAGATGTGTTTCCTGAAGATCCTTCAGGGTTGCCTCCCGTGAGAGAAATAGATTTCACCATAGAACTTGAACCAGGAACCGCTCCTATCTCTAAAGCTCCTTATAGAATGGCACCAGCGGAATTGAAGGAGCTGAAGTTGCAACTGCAGGACCTATTGGATAAAGGTTTTATTCGACCTAGCGTGTCTCCTTGGGGAGCACCGGTCTTGTTTGTAAAGAAGAAAGATGGAACCATGCGACTGTGCATCGATTACAGGGAATTGAACAAAGTTACGATTAAGAATAAGTACCCTCTTCCTCGTATCGACGACCTCTTTGATCAGTTACAGGGAGCGTCGGTGTTTTCAAAGATTGATCTAAGGTCAGGGTACCATCAGTTGAGGGTCAGAGAAAGAGACATCCCTAAGACGGCATTTAGATCACGATATGGACATTTTGAATTCACGGTGATGTCTTTTGGTTTGACTAACGCCCCTGCAGTTTTTATGGACTTGATGAATAGAGTATTCAAGGAGTTCCTAGATGCTTTTGGATTGTATTCATTGATGACGTCCTTGTATACTCTAAAACTGAGAAAGAACATGAAGAGCATTTGAGAAGAGTGTTGACGACTTTGAAGGAGAACCAGTTGTACGCGAAATTCTCCAAGTGCGAGTTTTGGCTTACAAAGGTGTCTTTCTTAGGACACATAGTGTCAAGGGCAGGGATTTCCGTAGATCCAGCGAAAGTAGAGGCTGTAACGCTATGGCCTCGTCCGACTACAGTTACCGAAGTACGGAGTTTCCTGGGTCTAGCAGGTTACTATAGACGGTTCATCCAGGATTTCTCTAAGATAGCTACGCCTTTGACTCAACTAACTCGCAAAAGCAAGTCATTTGTCTGGACTGACGAGTGTGAAGCAAGTTTCCAGACACTTAAACAGAGACTGGTATTAGCCCCTGTTCTTTCTGTGCCTGAGGGAACAGGTGGATTTGTAGTTTTCACTGATGCATCGAGAAAAGGGCTAGGAGCAGTGTTGATGCAACGTGGAAAGGTTATAGCCTATGCGTCTCGCCAGTTAAAAAGTCACGAGCAAAACTATCCAACCCATGATTTGGAGTTGGCCGCAGTTGTCTTCGCCTTGAAGATCTGGAGGCATTATTTGTATGGTGAGAAGATTCAGATCTTCACAGACCATAAGAGTTTGAAGTACTTGTTTACACAAAAAGAGTTGAACATGCGACAACGTAGATGGTTAGAGCTGGTAAAAGACTACGAACTAGAAATTCTTTATCATCCTGGTAAGGCAAACGTTGTCGCAGATGCTCTCAGTAGAAAGACTGTACATACTTCAGCTCAGATCACTAGTCAGGATGAGCTACAGGCAGAGATGGAGAATGCTGAAATTGCAGTTTTGATAGGTGAAGCGACTACACGCTTAGCTCAGTTGACTGTGCAACCAACTTTGAAGCAAAAAAATTACTTGTATGACTCAAATAGTTCATTTGAAGATTTGAAAGGTGTTTCAAATATGATTCAGTCTATTTTTTATTATGATAATAGTGGTTCAAAGACTAATATTAAGAAAATTAAAAAATACCAATGTATAGAGAATCATATCGAGAGAGAGAAAGCATCATGGTAGTGACCAAGATGGCTTTTAATGGCAATCGTTTGGATCTATATGAAAAGACTCTCTAGGTTAAAGTGTTTGAGGGTCATCTAGAATGTCTAAGATTATGAGACATGTCTCGTCTTTGCTAGGGCAAGTGGGAGAACATGTTGGGTATAGAGTATGCCTTAAGATACATGTCTCGCCAGCTTTAGTGCAAGTGAGAGATTGTTGGGATTTATGCCCTAAAGCTTCGTAATTAATAATTTATTTAATAATTAATAATAATTTTGATTATTTTATTTGCAATATAATATTATTCATTATATGAAAAATCCAAGGTTATTAGTGTAATCTTGAACAATATAAAGTTGACATACGAGAGGAACATGTTCAAGAAATAACTTAAAGGGTTATAATATATGGATAAGGTTGGGTGCCTTATCCTGGTAACACTATTGATACAACCCACTTTGTAATAGTTACAAATAATTTGATCCAAATAGTTCATGTGGAGACATGTGAGTTGGGGTATCTTATACAATGAGTTTGTGTAAGACTAGACTACAAAATATTTAATCTCTCTTTATAAATTCATTAATTGAGAAGATTAATATTTCATCAAAATGATCATATGCGACTCGATCTTAATCCTGAGTGAGTTATGAACTCCTGCCTGTGAGGGCTTGTCCTTTGATTTGCATGGGTGAGAGTGGCTTTTGTAGCCGATTTAATATGCCTACCATTTTGAGGACTTGACCAAATAGGGAGTTGGGAACATAATCTCACAAGATGGAATTCACTCCTTCCCATATAGGGTAAGTAGATGAGTAGTAACCTTAAGTACTGATTTCAGGACTTGAACAATGGAGCCCCACCCTCTCACTAGCCCGAGAGGGACTTAGTTTATGGTTAGATCATAAACAAATTGTTCATTAGAAGATCAGTAGTACTTAAGGTCCAAGATGTAATTACAGGGTAAAACAGACTTTTGACCTAGCTGTAATTACGAAGAACTCGTGAAGGATCGATTTGTATGTAATGGTTATATCCATGGACAAACTTGTCTTACAATGCATAAGAGTGCAATTCTAGGTCTATAGTGGAGTGATCTGAAGTTAATGAATGAAAATTGATTAACTAAAGAGTTTAATTAATTAATTTTATATCATTGGAGCTTGTTATTTTTAGGTCCATAAGGTCTCCTTGCTAGCTCATAGTAACACTAAAATATCAATTTAGTTGAAAGAAAAATTTGAAATGTTTAAATTAATATTAAATTTGAAATGCTTAAATTAATATTTAATTTGAAATGTTCAAATTAATATTTAATATATTAGATATATTAAATATAAAAGAGGATAATATATTTATTGTATTTGATACATTAAATATTGAAATAATTAATATATATTAGATATATTAAATAAAAGATATTTATAAAATTTGAATAACATTCAAATAAATAAATATCGTAGGAGAATTGAATGAGATTCAAATAAGTATAAGATATATTTTAATATATTAGATATTAAAGTATAATATTTTAATTATGACAAAGATTTGCCCTTGGTCTCTATATATATGACCCTTGGGTTGAGTCATTAGATATAACACACATATTATCGATAGAGAATTAGAAAATTCTCTCTTGACCTCTTCCTCTCCAATGCCTTGTGGATTTTCTTTCAAGAGGTTCCCACAAGCCTTGGTTCTATGTTCGAATCATAGTCAGAAAGACTTTGTGGAGGAGATAAAGGCCCACCAGAAATATCTTCATATATTTTAAGGTATATTTATGTTTAACCCTATTATTATTATTTTATTCTAAATAAACTCAAACGATTCCTACACTTCCGCTATGGTTTACATTGATTATTCCCTTCACTCGAGTATATCCAAATCAAGACTATGAAGTCTTGAGTACTCAATTTATTTCTATTCGCGACAATCCCGATACATTCCCTAAAGATCATGATGGAACTTCAAGCACTAAAGGTCATAATATGGAGACTAATCGTATTCAAAATGACGAATGACTGCCTCACCTTATTTCCTATGTATCTTCAACTTTGCATTGTGTATTTAATATTCCAAAAAGAACTCCTAATGATTGTAACGATGTTTGACAATTAAATGAAACATTCATATTTATGGAATACATGATTTGCATGGCTCAAGCTATTGTAGCTTTGAATTGGTTGATTTGTTTTTGTTTAAGACTTGGGACTGTAAGACATCTTTGCCTTGGCTCGGCTCGGCCAAGTTTACCTCAGCCAGCCCCCATTTTTTTACTTTGTTGCTATTTGAATTGCCCTTTGCATTGATGTAGAAGGCGAATGTGAATGGTTTTTTCCTTAGCTCAGCCATAATGGCTTTGGCTCGTCCTCAATCATCTGCCTTTGATTCATTTCCTGAAATTATCTTCTGGATCAATGCTTGCTTTTTGTTTAATAAGGAGGCATATCCTCTTTTGTTTGCTTTTTGTTCGATAGGAAGGCATATCCACACTTGTTTGCTTTTTGTTTAACAGAGAGACATATCTCCTTTTATTTTCTTTTTGTTTAAGAGGGAGGCATATCCTTTGTTAACCCCTACTCAAGAACGATGTTGCTCATAGGTAGATCTTGCTTAAGTACAAATTGGCATTTCAAAACATAAATTGTATTGATTAATGTAAATTGAACTATAACATTGATGAATACTCATGAAAAGGCAAATCTATCCTACCAAATTAAAAATTATAGCCTATTGAGCAAGATTTTTAATAGCTCTATAGAGCATAAGTACATAGAAAAGAAAGAAAAAAAAAAACCCTAAAGGATGAAGCGGCCTCAGCTTGGCCTCCAATTAGCCTGCATCTTTTTTTTTTGTCATGTCAATCTGGGAAAACTATGCAGTAATATTCTCTATACGTTTTTTGTTTTCCTTTGACCACTCCAATCCCATTTGGTGTTGGAAATTTCATGGTGTGGTGATAAGTTGATGGCACTGCCTTTAACTCATGTAAAGTCAGTCTTCCTATGATGGCATTATATGCAGAATAACAATTCAGAAGTTTATCATTCTTCTCACTGAGTTAGGATTTTCCCCAAAGGTCACATGTACTTCAATGTTTCCTTCAGGGTTAACCTTTTCTTCACCAAATCCAACTAAAGGTGTTAGACTACTTATTAATTGTTCTCTACCCAATTTCATAGCATTGAAGGCTACTAATGATAGGACATCTGCTGAGCTTCCTCCATCAACCAAAATACGATATACCTACATTGGCAATTGTTAATGCAATCACCAAGGCATCATTATGGGGTTGATGGAGATTTTGTGCCTTAACCTCTGTGAACTCTATTTTGGAATAGAGTTACTAACTTGGACAAAATAAATCACATTGTCCTCTGATGTATGCCAAGCTTCTCGAGCTTTACCTTTTCGTTTTCGATTTGACTCTCCACCGGTGGTCCTCCACAGATAATTATGATTTCTCGTCGTGGTGGAGAACCTTAATCTTCCTTATTGTTATGCTCATCTCGGGCCGACCTTAGCCTCCTCCCGACATCTCCATTGGTGTATTATTTCAAGAAGCCATTATGTATGATGGCTTCAATATCATCTTTCAACTGGTAGCAATATCGGGTTAGATATATGTGGTCTTCATGATAGAGGCAATATTTATGTTTATCCCTCCTACCTGGTTATCGTGTTCATCTTTTTAGGCCACTTCAGTGGGTTTAAGTGACGTACCTCCATTAAGATTTGTTTCTGTGGGATTGTTGTTTGAGTATACTTCTGAAATCGGCTGGTTGGTTGATCAGGCCGAGGTGACCTCAGGTCATCCCACTCTTGCCTCTTGGCTTCTTGATCAAATTTATCATTGGCTCTTCCTCTATGAGATTGATCAATTTCACCCTTGGTTTCTTCTGTCACTCCCTTCAAACGAAGTAGCTCTTTTGCACTCATGTATTTTTGTGCCCGGGTGATAAGTTTCACATATAATGTTGGTTGTTTCTTTCCCAAAGATCATATAAATCCTTGATCTTTGAGTCCTTTAACTACAACCATCAAAGCAACTCCATCAATGTAGCCTTCAACTTGTAGAGCTTCACTATTAAAATGAGTTATGTACTCTCGTAGAGTCTCTCTTGACCCATGTTTAATAGTCAGCAAATGAGTTATAGGCTTCTTCTAGTTTCTTCCTCTTAGGAACTATGTTACAAAAGCCCGAGCTAACTCTTTGAAGGAGCTTATTGACTTTCTTCTAATCTTTTGGAACCAGTCCATTACTGCACTTACCAAGGTATTGAAAGGAATAATCTAATTAAACTCTAGCGAAAGCTTCGGAGTTGGTTTGAGTTTATTTAGAAAAAAATAATAATATTAGGGTTAAGCATAAACATACCTTCAATAAAAAAAGTTCTTCTTGTATACTTAGTCTCTTCCACAAAAGTCTTTCATGCTATGTCTCGAACAAATGGTCAAAAGGGTTTGTGGGAACCTTCTTGAAAATAGAATGAGAAAATGAGGGGAGAATTCTCTAGAGTTTCTTTCTCTTATTTGGAATGCTCACAATGGCTCACCCCTAGGGTCTTATTTATAGTGACCTAGAGAAAATAATTAAATAATATATTTTAATATCTAATATATTAAAATATATTTATCTAATCAATTTAAATCATATTCAAACCTTTCCAAATTATCCTACGAAATTTATTTCCTAATTTGAATCTAATTAAAATTTAATAAATATCTTTTCTTTAATGTATCTTAATACATTAATAATTTCTTTAATATTTAATGCATCATATACAATAAATATGTTTTTCCTCATTTAGTATATCAAATATATTAAATTTTAATTCAAACATTTCAAAATTTCTCTTAACGAAATTGATCCCTATTTGTTCATATGAGCTAGCTAGCAAAGTGACCTTATGGACTTATATATTATAAGCTCCAATGATACAAAATCAATTAATTAAACTCTTTAGTTAATTAATTTTCATTCATTAACTATGGGTCACTCCACTATAGACCTAGAGTTGCACTCTAATGCACTGTAGGACAAGTTATGTCCATAGATATAATCACTACATGCAAGTCGATCCTTCACAAGTTGTTCGTAATTACAGCTGGTTTAAAGTACTTTTACCTCAATAATTACATCTTATACCTTAAGTACCATTGATCCTGTAATGAACAATTTGTTTATGATCTAACCATAAACTAAGTCTCTCTCGGGCTAATGAGAGGATGGGGCCCCATTGTTCAAGTCCCGAAATCAGCACTTAAGAGAACTACTCATCTACTTATCTTATATGGGAAGGAGTGAATTCCATCTTGTGAAATTATGTCCCCAGCTCCCTATTTAGTCAAGTCCCCAAAATGATAGGCTTATTGAACCGACTACAAAAACCACTATCACCCATGCAAATCAAAGGACAAGCCTTTATAGATAAGAGTTCATAACTCACTCAGGATTAAGATCGAGTCGCATATGATCATCCTGTGAAATATTAATCTTCTCAATTAACGGATTTATAAAGAGAGATTAAATATTTCGTGGTCCAGTCTTATACAAACTCATTGTATAGGATACCCCACTCACATGTCTCCACATGAATGATTTGGATCAAATCATTTGTAACAATTACAAAGTGGGTCATATCAATAGTGTTACCAGGATAAGATACCCAATCTTATCCAAATACTATAGACTCTTTTAGGTTATTACTTGAACATGATCCTCTTGTATGTCAACTACATATTGTTTAAGATTACAATAATAACCTTGAATTTTACATAATATTGGATAATGTTATACACAATATAAAATAATAAATTATTTTATTAATTAATGAGAAAATGTTTAATTACAAAAAGTGAGCTTTAGGGCATAAATCCTAACAGGTAAAAGAGAAAGCCCTACATCTAATTGGATATTGTACACCATGGAGTTCCATCTATGATTGATACGTGTCTAGATGTTCTAGAGGGTCTCTTTTACCATCATAAGGTTTAATTGTTAGTGCTTTGAATTTTGGAGGGAGTTGCACTTTCATAATGCTGTCAGTAAAAGGAGAATCTATCTATTCTAGTAATGAATCAAGATCAAAATCAACATCTTTTTCCTTTTGTAAGTTTCAGCCCAACTCGCTCTGCAACTTCAGCAAATCGGCCTTCCATGGTGAATTTCCCGCCTCAGCCTTAGCCAAGGCTTTCTGCTGCTTCTTCTTCTCAATCACACTTCTCAAATCTGAGCCCCCAATATACTAGTTGATAAGGAGCTTGTCGAAGGCTCTATCAAATATATTTATAAACCGAACCTCTAAAATTTTGTAATAATAGTGGCCAAGGTCGATCACAGAGATTAGATTTCTTATATTAATTAAGTATTATGATTACTCACACTTAATGTTATCTAGAGAAATTAAAACCAAGAGATGAATTAAAAGTAAACTAAACTATTATTTACAAGATTGGAGACACTTAGAGGGAACCCTTCTTTTTAGACATTGGTTTTAATAATTAAATACTAGCTTGGTCAATTTACAAAACAAATCAAATATGCAACAATTATAAGCCAAGAAGTTACAAAGACATTTAATTGGCTTGCTCAAGCCTCAAGTAAATCTCATGCTTAATTAATAGAACAACTTTCCAGTCTCATCCCATAATTAAACATGGCATTACAAAACTCCTCCTAATAGCTTTTATTAGCAGACAATTCATTCTCATGCAAGAGTCTACTAACAATTATGCAAACAAGCCTATATTCAAGTCTAATTTTTCAAACTAAAACTCAAAGTATACTAAATTAAGCTTTGGCCAAAAAATTAGACAATAAATATTAGAAAGCATAAATAAATGCTGCAATATAACAAGTTCTAAGCTTAAACCAAGCATCCAAAAATAACCAAGTCTAAAAGCTGAGTTCGGTCACTCAAATTCACAATTACAAACCTTAACTCATAAAAATCTAAAAACAAAGACTACAAAATAAAAAAGGAAAAAGGGAAAACTCTCTTACGCGTACCACACTCGTTTCCGTCGTGCTATGCCGTGATTATGAGCCTTGAATGTCTTCCTTGGCTCTCAAGAATGCTCCCTTAGTCCCAAATACTGAGTAGAAATCGAGTCTAGAATGGTTCATGTCCAAATGGCCTCCATTTTTTTGTATACAAAATGTAGAATTTATATTATTGTGGCAGCGTTGAGACGCTAAGGACAGCATCTCAACGTTGCGCCCTAATTCGCATGATAAAGAAGGAAATATGGGATATCGTTGAGACGCTACATGCATCGTCTCAACGCTACTCATGCGGGAATGTAAGCTTTACTTGACTGAGTTGACAACGTTGAGGCGCCATGGACAGCATCTCAACGTTGTCCTCTCGGGCTCCATAGCTACAACTTATATTCTCCTTAACTCAAACTCGAAAACATGCCTTTGTGCTCCAAATACTGGATTATCTTCCCCTAATGCTCAATTTCTCTGTATTTGCTCGAATCCTACAAAATGAATAAATTAAGTAGATGAAAGCACATTTTAACACCACAAACTAGCAAGAATATAAGCCTAGGGATACCACACTTTTGTGTGCTATCACTAGTCTATAGCTAGGATTCTTTCATCTCGTTAGCTATGTTCGGGTCGGCCTCAGCTCTGATTTCCCTAGCCATGACACATTGCTATTGTGCAAGTAACGGATTTTTCTTAGCTGACTTTGCTTCATTGTCCATAATGTCCCTTCCTTTGTTCTTCTCTCTAAGGTTTAGCCTATCTTTTTCTTTTAGGTTAAGGGTTTGGGTATTAGTATCACCCATATCCTTATCCATTAAGGCTTTTCCATTAGCGAGATCTTGAACCAAGCCTAACTACTCTAGCTCCTTTTGCTTGCGTCAAACTTCTGGATCATGTCAATCCAAGATTTCCAAAATACGTGTCAGGTTCAGATCCATTCCATTGACCTTTCTCTTCAATGCATCAAACTCCTCGGGTTGGCTCTCTCGAGGTTGAGGCCGAGGATAAGGTGAGCTCTTCCCCAATGAAGGATTCACCATTATTTGAGAAGTATCTTCCCTCGTCCTCATCAAATGGTGTTCTTGATCAAAATTATCTCCATCTAGGGCATGGTGCAAATCCATTACCTTTTTGCTCATCCTCGATGTTGGTGTGCAAACTTCTTGATAGAGCACTCTTGTTCCCCACAGATGGCACTGATCAGGTAAACCTTGTGGGTTAAAAATACAAGAAAGAATTTCAGCCCAGTGTAAGTGTACACTATCGATGCAGGTAATAAAATTATAAGTACTCCAAAGTATCGATCCAACAGGGAACGAATTTTAACAAAAATTAAGAATAACGCAAAGATGTTAAAAAATTGTAACTAGGGTAACCAAAGTGAAACAAAGTTTGGGGTGGTTTATGTGGATAAACAAAAATATAACAATTACAAAAGGAAGAGACTCAAACATGCTTATCCCCTTTTGGTGAGAATTGTAACATAATTGCAATTGCAATCCTAACTTGACACAAAAACGTTGTAAACCGAATTCAACTCCTATTCAATCTTGATTTCAAAACCCTTAGGAGGCTAAGTGATTGGACTTATATGTCTATGGCCAATTGAACTTCGATAAATCGGAACAAAATTCTAGTAGTTTTGGAATCTTGCCCTATGTCTAAGGTCAAAATTAAGAACTTATTTCTAAGCCTTTCCCTCTATTACTTTTGTGAAATCCACTTTCCTCTAACCTTTTCAGTATTAGATTCAAGCTGATAAAGCAACACTAGTCGATCAATCTAGGTTTACCAAAAACAAGTTAATCAACAAAAGCAAACAAGCCAATGTGTTAAGCTAGGTCACTTTTGCAATTAAGCTTACATTCTCATCTCTAGGGCATTCACATACTTGAATCCCTAAGGAAGATTTAGTTCATGTTAAAAATAAAGAAAATTTGAGAATTAATGTTAAGAAAATTCATATGTGCAGAAAATTAAATAAACAGTAGAATGAATAACTTAAAACAAGAGTAAACTTCAACTTGAATTTATAAGGAATTTTAATAAGCCTTACAATAAGGAAAAATACTCCAAGAGTTCAAGTACTAAATAAATAAAAGGAAAATGAGCTACAATATTTATCAAATGCTAAAATTCAAAGGAACTAAAATAAAAGATTGAAACAAAACTGGAAAGTAAATGAATCCAATGAAAGCAACAAGCTGGAACAAAAACTGGAATTATAAAAAAAAAGTTTTTTCAACAACCTCTCTTTCCCCTTTCTTTAATCAACTTCAATTCAATCTTCTTCAAGATGAATTGGGTCTTTACAAGCCAAGGGTTTCGCCTTGGTTGGATTGAGCATAGAGGAAAAGAGAGGAAGAAGAAAACACACAAGACAACAAGATGAAGAAAAAAAATTGCAGAAAATGATGGGTCTTCTTCCAATGATGAATTCCCCCCTTTTTTGTGTGTTTTTCTTCCATTTTATAGACCATGAAAGTTAGGGTTTCCTTCTTTGTCTTTGAAGAAATATGGCCAATTGATCTCGCTAGAATCGTGGAGGAAAATCTAGAAAATTTCTCAAGAATCTCACAAATTCCGAATTTCCTGCATTTTACAGATATGTGAAGAATTGCAATTTCAATTCTACCTTGTTCAAAATCGATTGCCAAATGCGATTGCAATTGCAATTCTTCGCAGCATCAATTTTCTACATCAAAATAAAGTTTTCAGCCATTTTTTCCTTCTTTCCACTTCTTTTCTTCATTTGGTTCATCTCTAACATGCTTACTAACTTTCACTAAATAGTGCTAAGATTTCCTAAACTCATACACATAATTTCATGGAATTTTAAGCATAACTTGAGTCTAACAGGAATAAATAATCCTTCAGAATGAGAATTATCATGCACCAACTGTTCATACACAAATCTAGATAAAGGAAACGCATCTGATCTACACATGATTCAAAAGTGAATTTGTATTTTGAAGGGAAAGAGATGGCCTGCAAAATAAGAAGAACTCCACACTGGTGTGGTGCTTGCCGCACACACTTTAATGCTTAAGTTAGAAGGTTAAAAGTGTAGCAAGCTTAAGAGTTTGAGAGTGATGGTTGAATTATTTGCAATGGAGTCTTCATAATCTATTTGTATGAGGATGACTTAGGGTTTCCTTTCGCTATCCCGAATAGGATTAGGTTAGGTTGAATCAGGCATCTACCGAGGTTCATTAGGTTGTGGGCGTGTGAAGTACACGCCCACACTACTCGACTTGGCTAAGGTCGAGGCAAGCTTTTGGGCCTTTTGGCTCAACAGCTTCTTATCTCAGATCCAATTTTACCCCGAGTTCTATATGAATCCCAGTTTGACCCTAGTTGTCCTTTATCCCTTTGGGTTTGATCCTATTGTCCAAATTTATCCATAACAGTCAATATTTTAACTATTGAATTTTAAATAATTTTTTCATACTTAACATTATAAGTGTCATGGGCAAATCTATAACGGCGTTATAATAATCTTTTATCATAGTTTTATTTATTTATTTTTTGAGTTCAATCTTTTATCATAGTTAATATCCTAGTGGATAGTTTTTCTTTAGGGGAATTGTAATGGGTAGCAAAAAATATTAGGATATTTGCAAATCTAGCGATGGTTTTTGAGATTTACAAATGTAGCAAAAAAAAATTAATCTGATTTGCATTTTTTTCATTATTCCAATTTTACCCTCATTAGTGTATCAGATGATATATCAGTAGTATATCTGATATACTTATATTTATGGTATATATATCAACAATATATTTGATATGTTTTTTGTTTTTTGTTTCACAATATTTTTTTTATTATGCTATGTACCTATTTATAGTCTGCTTATTAGGTACATCAATGTTAAGTATATAAGTGAAAAGATATACTTAAAATAAACTATATCACTAGATATACTTCATTTTAGGTATATTTGATGTATTTAATATGAATTACTGATATATTGTTGTTGATATACTTCATATTAAGAATATCATTTCATTGATATACCTAAATAAACTATATCAATAGTATATCACTGATATACTTCATTTTATGTATACCTGATATACTAATCAATATGAATTACTAAATTGATATACCTTAATAAAATATATTAGTAGTATATCATTGATATACTTCATTTAGGTCTATCTGACATATTGAAAATGATTTTTTTTTTTTAGTATAATGGGGGTTGCGGGGGCTCGAACCACAGACCTTTTGGTCGTTGACACATTCAATATGTCAATTAAGCTATGCTCACTTTGGCTACTGAAAATGAATCACTAATATACTCTTGATATACTTCATATTAGGTATATCTTATACATTGAATATGAATTACTAATATACTGTTGATATACTTCATATATATTAATAATGTAATTTTATTGATATACCTAAATAAAGTATATAAATAGTACATCACTGATATACTTCATTTTAGGTATATCTGATATACTGAATATGAATTATTGATATACTCTTGATATACTTCATATTAGGTTTTTATAATATACCGTTGGTATACTTCATAATAGAAATGTCATTTGATTGATATACCTAAATAAAGTATAACCGTAGTATATCATTGATATATTTTATTTTAGGTATATCATTAGTATATCAATAGTATATCACTAATATACTCGGGAATAAGCAAAGGGTTATTTTTAGACTTTTTGCAAGTTACGTTTGGGCTGAGCCAATTTTTTTTGCTATATTTGTAAATTGGAAAAAGGAATGACACGCCTGCAATTGGACTTTCTTTTTTTATCATTGTTCCAACTACCCTTTTTTTTTTTATCATTCTTGCAACTGGCTCTTTTTTTTTTATTATTATTGTTAATAATTTATTTATCATTTATTCTTCACCTGCTGTGGTTTATCATTTATGTACCTTTTTAATTTACCATTGAAGTGATAAAGTATTGTTCAAGTTGCAATAATTTTGTAAGTTTGTAGTGGTTGTTTAAATTGAAAATTTGAATGTATAATCCATTCAATTTAAGGGTAGTTTTTTTCGCTTTTTTTTCTTCTTTTTTATATGGTTAATAATTTCGATTTATTATTATTGTTATTTATGGAGAAATGATCTTTTGGTCGTTTATTTTGGTCGTCTACGGAGAAATGATCTTTGATATTTTCTCCAAGTCGTTTATTTTTTATTTTTTATTTTTTTAATTTGAAATAGTTCGTTTCAAAGGAAAAGTTTACAAGTTATATCTTTCAAAGTTAGGCACTGTAATCTCACAATCACAGAAGAAGTTAATAATGAAAAGTTAGAAAAATGCCAAGAGAGAGTATGATTATTTCTCTCTTTAAATCACAAGGAGGGAAATTAACGGATCAAGTACCTTTCACTTTGAATTTTCTTATAGTAGAGGATATTGGTAAGACTGAAAAATGATAAATAGTATTTGAAATTTAAAAGTATTGAAATTACAACAAAAAGTAAATGACACTAAGATATTTATGATTATAATCCACAAACATCTAGGTTAATCAATCATCATGATGATTCTAGTAAATCAATATCTAAGCTAATTATCAATGTAACATCCTGATGAGACTAATTTTATGTTTTTTAAAGTTAATTAGAGTTATTGTTTGAACTCTAATTGAACTAAATTAGATTTGAATAGACTAAATTAAGATAATTAAATTTTCAAAATTTTTGGTGAGAGGTTTTTAATTAAGTCTCAAATTCATTATTTTAGAAATTTTATTGTTCATTGAATGTTTATTTTAGAATTAAGAGAGCTGAAATTTGTCATTGGAAGATTTTTCCTAAATTAGTGATATTTTTGGTCTCTAATTAGAGTTAAATTAGGAAAAAAGAAGAAAGAAAAGAAAAGAAAAGAATAAAAGGGTTTGTTTGTAGTTGTAAATAAAGAAGAGTAAATTAGATTTGAATAGATCAAAAAGTTAAAGATTTTAATTTTGAATTTTCCATATTGTTGAGCTCAGAAAAAAAAAATCAAACCTCGATTTACGTACGAGGCACGGGTTTAAACAAAGTTGTTATTATAATTTTATCTTAGGTTGTTTATCTATAAATAAAGTATGATAAGGATTTAATATGTCAAAAGTTATTATTTAAAATAGTTAATTATCAATCAATAATCACTTTGTAATCAACATCTATGTTAATCATCAATTATATAAATATATCTAAAATTACTGCAAAAAAGTAAGAGAAATAGAATACTATCAATCATGACAACTAATGATTACCGGATTTTTCTAAAAAAATACTATGCTTGCAGTCTCACTTTTAAGAATCCTACATATGTACCTTTTTTTTTAATTTTTTAAAAAAATACATATTTGAAAATAATTTATGAAATCAATTTACCCAATTAAAGTTTTATATAATTAAACTATTACTAGAACTTTTCAAAAAAAAAAAAAAAACTATTACTAGATGCAAAAGCATTACTAGTAAATCTAAGTCCAAAAAAAAAAAAAGCATTACTAGTAAATCTAATAAGTCATATCAAAATCATTTAAGTAACCATGTTAACAACAATAACTATTAGAATTAAAAAAAAAAAATCTAGGACTATTGAAATTTGTTAATATTCAAGGACTAAGAAGAAACAACCATCCAAAATTAAAAGATTAAATTTATAATATTACATTCTTTTTAACCAGGCTATTGGAAACTTTTTTTTTCTTTTTCGAGATTACAAATATATATTGACATATCAATATAACACTGCAAACATTTGAACACAAATACAAACAAAACTATAGCACCAAATTCCAAAGTTTGAGTTTGAGACATGATATTTTTAATCCTTTTAATATATTTTTTTATTTTTAAGAAAGAGACAAAAGTAGTGTTCTCTATGCACATCTCATATGTCATATCTTTCAATTTTTACGTGCTTATTTTTCTAGATGTTAGTGTTTCATTTCCAAGTATGATGAGCGATTGAAAGTTACCACAAGTAATCCAAGTAGGGGTTACCATTATTTGTTTGCTTTTTCCACAAAGAAAAATCAACCTTAGCATATTCTCCCCTCAGTTTACAATTCATGTCTTATTCAAAGCAGGGCACTGTAATTTTCCATATTCAATTTTGCAATAGACATATGGAGTAGTCGAGAATTATCACATAAATTTTTTTCCCCCCTTACTCTTAGGATGAGTTGAGTTGTAATTTAACACATGCATGTTTCTTCAAAGAGATCGACTAACTATGTTTAAAGAGAGGACTCTTAGGATTTAATCGTAAGTTAAAATATTTGTATTATTATATTACATGAGGTTCCATCTCAAAATTAATTGGCAATGAAATGAGTAACTCATGCATCTTATTAAGAATGTGAAATCTCCCAATCTTTCCAATGTGGGATCTTCAATATGTATTATGTGATTTTTTCATTATATCATTCATGAATGTTTAATGAACATTCATGAATTTGGCAATTGACATCAAATTGGCAATCATGCTCTTGCAATCGCCGACGCTGCTCAATTCCCCCCAGCCGGCTCAGTATTCGCCGCAGGTTCACCAGCGTAATGACTCGCAAACCCTCCATTTTATACTTCTCGAAAGCCTCTTTCATCTCCTTCCCCTATTCACCCCCCTCCTCCACGAACCTCCCGAACTCCACCATCTCCAGTAGGCCGTCGCCATCCGAATTGAAGGTTGCTGCCGGCTCGGCCTCTGTGAGATCCTCCTCTATCTAGGCTGTTAAAAGAGAGAGAAACCAAAAATAAAGATGGAGTGAGAGAAAATTAAAAGAAAGAGAGAAGGGGAGAGAGAGAAAGCTTGAGGAGAGAGATTTTTTTTTTCATCTTTAACGTTAGACTAACTTCAAAACTAACGGCAATGACCATTTTTTAGCTTCATTAAAAGTACAGGAACTAAATTTGAACATCTAAAGTTACAGGAACTAAAGTAGAATGGAACTTAAAGTACATGGACCGAAATGAAATTTCACCCTAAAAAGATATAATTTAACTTTTTTTTTTTAAGAATGGATAGTTACTACATATGCCAACAAAGTGCACCTTCGATTTTAACCTCTCAATATTTGGCTTGAAATAATCTTATGTTGGGTGACCTCTTAGAAATTTTCTTAGGAATCATGTTTGGATTCCGAATCCTCCGCCTGGGACGTTACACATCCATATCTCCGTTGATTGCGGGTATGCTCCGCTATTGAACAATCTAGAAAGCTAAAATATTCTCTTGACATAATATTCCACAGCTTCATGCCCTATAAATAACAACTATAAGGCCATCCCATTTTCACCACACCAAACTTTCTCAGCATTTTCCAACTCCAAAACCAAAATGAATCTTCTCAAGCTCTCCCTGTCCCTCTTCTGTGTCTTGAGCTTTACCATGCTTGTTCCCTCCTCTCTGGCTCAAGACTTACCTCAGGACTTCGTCAATGCCCACAACGCGGCCCGTGCCCAAGTTGGTGTCGGACCCGTGCAGTGGGACGAAAGGGTAGCAAACTTTGCTCGACAATATGCCAACCAGCGCATCAACGACTGTCAGCTAATACACTCTGGTGGTCCTTACGGAGAGAATATTGCACAGGGCAGCCCCGACTTATCAGGCACTGCTGCAGTTCAATTGTGGGTGAATGAGAAGCAATTCTATAATCATGACACCAATACTTGTACATCTGGCCAGGAGTGCCGTCATTACACCCAAGTGGTGTGGAGGAACTCAGTAAGAATCGGATGTGCAAAAGTGAGATGCAGAAACGGTGGTGCATTCATCACCTGCAACTATGATCCTAGAGGCAATATTATAGGTCAAAAGCCATATTGAAAGAGACTTCAACTAAAAATAAGAGTATTAGCAAAGGTAGAGCATGCCAAATAGTTGCTACATAAAAATAATTCAGGAGTGATCTACGGATCATGTCTTATGAAAGTTTACGTATTGCATGCTATTATTATTATTATTAATAATGAAATCCTAATGATTAAAAGGCTATATATGTTTTTTTTTTTTTTAATTTAGAAAAGAGCTATATATGATATGGATATAATTAGTTGTAGAGAAAGTATAATAAATGGTTGATTTTGATGTTAAAAGAAATGCACAAACTATTCATGAACTATGTTGATTGTTAACATTATAATAAAAATCGTTACACCCTCAAACTTGTAAACGCGAAAAAATTGGATCATGTCATTAACCTTTGAATCACTTCACTATCTCTCTCAACTTTACTAGTTCTCTATTCTTTCTCTCCCTCCTAAATCTGTATCGAAACCACGATCATTCCTCTCATTTTGATTCAAAGGCTCAAATCATGTTCATGATTATTTGAATGAAAAAGTTCAATATCTAAACAGCCCCACATCATTTAGGACGTCGACGCCCTTGAAGAGAAAATCATCAAGTTTTCATAGTATTTTTACATTCCTATAGCACAATTCACATGAGGGATGTATTTGCATTTCGAACTATATTTAGCAAACTGCGTAGAAGATTAAGGATATACTTTATTAAATAATTGATACATCAATGATATATTTTATATTAGGTATATTAGTGATCATATACTTTATCAATGATACAAAAATGATATATTAATGATATATATACGAGGAAAAAATTTTCATATTTACAAATTATTTTTTCGTGTAATAAATTTACAAATATAATAATTAGTTTTGCCACCTATTATAGTTTTTCTAGAATATAATACTAAATTTTCTTTGTTTTGGTTACAAATTTTATAAATGGATACTCGTATAGACATGTTAAGCTTTGAGCTTCCCTTTTTGCAATTGTCCCTCTTCCTCATTCGTTCTCTCCTTATTTAATTTCTTGTTAGTAAAAAATCTAACCCTAATTGAATATCATAAAATTGGTCCTTCATTTCAAAGTATCCATGGAATGATATTTGAAAGTGATATTTGCACCACCTAAAAATCTACCATATTCAACACTAGCCTCAGGTAGCCTAAATGACTCTAGTACAATACTTCTATTGACATGTTTATTTGAAGTCACATCACTCTTCTATTTAATAACGGATGGCATAAATAATGGTATAGACCAAAATTGTCCATTTAAGAAAAAAAAAACACCAGAACATATATTTTGAAAGTTAAGAGATGAAAATAGAATAAATTTGGGAGTTCAATCACCATAAAATGATATTTAAACCATAATTCTAATATGTATAGAGTTCGTCTCTCAATAATATGTGTTATTAGTAAAAATATTTTAATTCTTGAATCTAAAAGTAATTTATTCATACTTAATAATATAGTTTTTATGTAACCACCCGACTTTTCATATTAGACTTTCTAGAGACGTCACAACACTTTTTGCTAAAGCATCTAAAATTCTTTTGATCGGGATCCCTTTAAAAATCTTTACAAAACATAAAATAAAATAAAACGTTGAATCAATTGTAGTAGTTTCATAACATATCCTCCACTAACAAAATATTTTAGACAAAAACAACATAAATGCGGAAATCTCATCTAAATCACCCATGGCCCATTTCAGCAAAACTATCATGTCAATCGCCTAGGAAGTCGTTGCCTTTACCTGAAAAAAAATATTTTTGAAAATGATGAGTATTTAAAATACCTAGGAAGTGACCCCACTACTGGAGTCGAGATATGCAAACACAGGCAAAATGGTTTTTAAAACTTTTTCTCTAGTGGGACCTAAAACATTTTCGTAATGGAAACATTTCCCTTTAAACTTTTCTCTTTAATGTGAACAATTAAACTTTTCTCTTTAACGTGGACAAACACATGCAAAATGCTTTTCATTTAACCTTCTCAGATTCCTTTTCATTTAACCTTTTCAGGTTTCTTTTCATTTAACCCTTTCAGGTTTCTTTCCCATTAACCTTTTCAGGTTTATTTTCATTCAGATGTCCATCTATAATTTTAGGAGGGTAATTGCCACAGCCTTCGTAATCATTTTTTTTTCATGAAAACACATATATATGCATGAGGTCCCAAATCATTTTCAATTTTCATTCAGTGAAGCAACATAAAGC
The DNA here is from genome assembly GCA_033996785.1 of Trichosanthes truncata. Classification (NCBI taxonomy): domain Eukaryota; kingdom Viridiplantae; phylum Streptophyta; class Magnoliopsida; order Cucurbitales; family Cucurbitaceae; genus Trichosanthes; species Trichosanthes truncata. The sequence goes on from JAWPNB010000010.1 coordinate 43,561,606, forward strand.
AACATTCTCACATTATTCATCATAAATCATAAATCACGCAACACATTCATAAGAACATTTGGAAATCAAACACGTAGGCCCCGTTTGATAACTATTTAAGCCCCGTTTTATAACCATTTGATTTTTTATTTTTGGTTTTTGAAAATTAAGCCTATAAATACTACTTCCACTTATGGCTTTCCATGTTCTTTTATCTACTTTTTAGATGTGTTTTCAAAAACTAAGCCAAGTTTTGAAAACTAAAAAAAGTAGTTTTCAAAAACTTGTTTTTGTTTTAGGAATTTGGCTAAGAATTCAAGTGTTTTCTTAAGAAAGATGGAAATCATTGTAGAGAAGATGAAACCCATTGTAGAGAAATGGTAAGAAAACAAGCACAATTATCAAAAACCAAAAACCAAATGGTTATCAAATGGGGCCTTAGTTTTTGGTTTTTGAAAATTAAGCTTGTTTTCTCTCAATTTCTCTACAATGGTTTTCATCTCCCTTAATGAAGCATTTGAATTCTTAGCCAAATTCTAAAAACAAAAACAAGTTTTTGAAAACTACTTTTTTTAGTTTTCAAAACATGGCTTGGTTTTTGAAAACATAGGTAAAAAGGAGATAACAAAACAAGTATATACATAGGGTGGGAGTAGCATTTATAGGTTTAATTTTCAAAAACCAAAAACCAAAAACCAAATGGTTATCAAACGGAGCCGTAAAAATTCATTTTCATATAAAACATAACATTTTGGAATTCAGTTCCCAATTTACTTTGAGCAGTCCGGCGTAAAGTCACTTACATTGGCTACGAACGCAAGAGATAAACTTATAAATTTTCCACCTAAGGAATCATTTGCTCGACCTATAATCAATTTCCAAAGTAATCACTATTCAAAAGCCACAACAAATGAATCTTTAATTTTAATAGCAACTAGAACTTAATCCCAGTAGCTTGACTTACCAAAAAGTCTCCGCCTATACCAAATCGAATACTTCAAACTAATTAGAACCTAGAACAGAGAGCACCCCATAGTCAGAGATGGATTTAAATCACTTTAATTAAGTTCGATCGAGTTCAAGGAGGTGCCGAAACTTACTAACATCACCAACACAGACTGGAACACTTGGTGGTTTGACTCTAAACATGCTCGATTTCACAGATCTGGACTTAATAGCTTGTGGATAATTTGAACAAGGACAAATAACTATGGGTAACTTCAAATCTTAACCAACACATCTTGAAAACTCCAATGAAGTTGAACTTACCATCGATCATCAGAGAATTTCCGCACTAACGACGCCTGAGGACTCTGTTCGCTGAGCATTAATATCTAATTGGAAGGAGCGTCGACCACAGGGTCGAACGTCGCTGGAGTCGCGAGGATATTGGAAGGAGCGTCGACTACAGGGTCGAACGTCGTCGGAGTCGCAAGGATGAAGAAGGGTTGTGATAATTCTCATTTATGAGAATTATTTGGCCTTTATACTTAGTTATTCTTGTTATTTTATGTGTTATTAGATAAAAAGGCTAGCAAATAGTTGGTTTAAATTGAATTATTGTTGGAAGCCTTTTAAATTAAGTAAATGGAGAAAATAAAGCAAAAGAAAATGAAAACCACACTTACTTGATGTTTTTGTGCAGGAATTTGAAGAATGCAACAGAAATGCAATTGCATTGAAATTGCAATTTTGATAGTGTAACGACCGGTTTATTTAGAAGCATTAATTTTTAAATTTTGGAAATCAAGTTGGATTAATTTCTTAAATAAGTATTTTAGATTGTTGGAGTTAATTTGAGATTTGGAAATTTAAGAAAGGGTAAGTATGGAATGAAAAAAAAAGGGGGCATTTTAGTAATTTTTTAATTTTCCCTCATCCTTATCTCTTCTTCTCTCCTTCTTCCTCCTCACCTTTCCCCTCTCCTTCCCGAATCTCCCTCTCTCCGTCTGATCTCTCTCTTTCTCCACCGCAGCATCTTCTCCTTCGTCTCTTCCTCTCTCCGCCTGCTCTCTCTATTCTCGATTTCTCTTCCTCGCCGAACAGGTAGTCGCCGAACGAAGCTCTAGTCCACACGTCCTGCTCGTTCAGCGCCTCCGCTGTGAACCCGACAGCTCCGCCTGTTTGCATGCCGCCACGCACGCCAGCTTGTTGTCGTTTGCTCTCGCCGCCGGTTGCATCTCCCTCTCTCCCTCTCGGTTTTAGTACAGACAGCGAGGTGGGTGTTGGTTCGGGGTCAAATTCCAATGAGTTCAGTGTTCGTACAGACATTTGTGACCCCGATTCGAAGTGGGTAAGCATTTCGAAGCTTAATCTCAAACTATTGGTTAGCTATGTTTATGAATTTGAGATACCCATATAGTTTTTGTTCTAATTTTAGATTACCCATAGCCTTTGGGTATCAAATGTGTGAAATTAGACCTTTCGGAGCCAAAGCCAACTAGTTTTCGTTTCGTTTCGTTAATGTTCCTTTCTTTGTGGGTGAGTGTTTCGAAAGTTATTCAAAGTGATTTATGGGTTCTAAAACAGAATAGAATGGCTGTTTTGGTAATTCGAACTAACCCACAATGTTTTGGATTTTAATTTAGATTTTCCTATTGCGATTGAAGGTCGTTTTGGGTGAATTGGACTTTTTAAGCTGCTGTCCAGTGGGTACTGATATCGTTTTCGAGGTAAGTTCTATTTGGACGTTATGGATGTTATAGTTGTCACTTTATTTGAAGCTATGTGTGAGATTGGAGTTTATTGGCACATGTTTAGAAGTTTGTTGTGTTTATGGGCTGTTGTGGTATTTTAAAACTTAACCACGATGTGTAGGACTTTGTTTGACGATTCAAGATCAAGTATTCAAGTCCGGGCTGCCTTAAACCTTGGAGTTATTCAGGTAAGTAGTTATTTGGATTTAAGCCCCTTTAAATTCCTTTTTAATGGAAATGTATGTCTGATAGTGTATCAATTTTGAAAGCATGCTTGAAAGCGATGTTATGAGATATGAAATGATTAGTGGATAAGTTTAGAAGTAGTCTTGGGCTAAAGCGGCCTAAGTTGAGGTTATAATGGAAATTGGGGCTTAAAGTTGCGATTTTATCATGTTAAAATATGAAATACCTAAGGAATTGCCCAAGGTTATGGTTGGATGAGTTCGAACACGTTTGTGGTGAATTGTGAACAATCATGTTTGCCTAAATATGAATATGTGAAAGATGTCGTGGTTGGTTAAATTAATATGGGAACTATCGTGTTGAGCTTAAGGTTGCTATAGTCGTGTTGCTACTATAGTATTCGAGGGGTCTTAGTCATGTTTATATGTTTAAGGATTAACGTGATGATTGTTGTGATGAGCCTTGGAATGCATGTGTGACCTTGAATATAGCTCCTCTATAAGCATGACTGTAAGAGGAAGTTGACCTAAACTGAATAGATGAATGCGGTCCAAGTCTGAGTTCAGTATGCTTGAAATGCTCGGCTGGTTGATCACGTACGGAAAACTCGATTGTTAGGTTGGACGGCTAACAATCTAGGGCACCTTAAGGGCATATCAAATTCAGAATCTTTGCCTATGAAGTTGTGTTTAAAGTAGTTCGGACGACGGGTTGTTTTTAATAGGTTCAAGATGGGTCTGAAAGTGAGTGGAAGGATAAGGGTCGCCATGACTTCTGGTATGTTTAGGAGATGGGGTTCTAGAGTAAATAATTGGAGGGTAATATGCTGCTGGCATACATATGGGCTTTAGTTATGCAAAGTTTTGATTTAGGAATGTGGTATCAGGACGAAAGTCCATACTTGAGATTCGTGTTTGTGATCCATGGTGCTAGGTCACAACGATGCGATTGTGGTTGTTTATGGAAGGTGGGCCTGGGTCATATGCTACGAATATCTTCTTAAAAGAACGAGGAGTGGAGCGTTTTAGCGCTGGCTTGGAAAGTAAGTACCATTTCGGTTTGGTCCGTTAGAATTTGTGTCTCGCCTATTTATATATATGAGGCGTAAGACGTTATAGAAGTTGGAAAGGCTTGAGGGTTGCTTTTTCCCTTTGTTTATGTGAATTAGGGGGTGGTTCCCCATTAAAAGTGTTTGAAACCTTCGGGCCAGCTTGTGTTTGTGATTTGGACATGATGGATGAATGTGGTAAGGTGGATTGACCCGAAAGGTTCCAAAACTATTGTGAAAGTACAAAGGCCCATTAGATTGGTGCTATCTACCCTAATTCTGTTCTTTCGTGCGAGTTTGTAAGCCTAGAACGTATATGATGTGATGAGCATAGGGGATGCGTTTCCCTAGTGCCTGTGAGCTAGCTTAAGGGTGATTCCCCATTGTGTTGAGCATAGGGGATGCGTTTCCCTATTGCCTGAATGCTAGCTGAAGGGATGTGTTCCCTGGTTTCCTGTGTGGCTATCATGATGTGATGAGCATAAGGAATGCGTTCCTTATTGCTGATGAGCTAGCTTAGGGGTGATTCCCCACTGTGTTGAGCATAGGGATGCGTTTCCTATTGCCGTGTGCTAGCTGAGAGATGATTCCCCAGTATGTTGAGCGTAGGGAATGCGTTCCCTAGCACCTGTGGGCTAGCTTAGGGGTGATTCCCCATTATGTTGAGCGTAGGGAATGCTTCCCTAGCGCCTGTGTGCTAGCCTAGGGGTGATTTATCTTTTGAGATGGGTGTGAGGGTTATAGACCTTCACAGGTTTGGGTTCTAGGCTACAGGACTCGCAGGTATGACACGAAGTTAGGTTCGGGTAGTAGTGAATGTTGCGGAAAGTTAAATGGATTTTTAGAATAACAAAAGGAAGTATTTGAAATCTAAGCACGAGTGTGAGTAACGGCAATTTTCTTCTTGGTATGATTTCTTTAAAAGTTGGACCCTTAAGTGGGCTACTTATTGAGTATGTTTATACTCATGCTTGCTACTTTGTTTGTTTTGCAGATTGTGCACATTCTCGGGGTGGATGATGCAGGCGACGGCTTGACGAGGCTATGGAGACTCCACCAAATCCCTTGTCCCTGTTTTAGCTTTTAGTTTTATTCCTTATTCCCTGTTGTTTGTTGGTCTGTAAATCCTAAATATTCTTTTGCTTTCGTGTATTTAGTTAGAAGTTCTTGGGTTTGATTGTCTGTTGGTTGAGCTCAGCACTATGTATCGTAGTTTGGAGGGTGCTGAGTCGATTTCTTGAATTATAGAAGTGTTTATACCTCTTTCCAGATCTTTGGAAATTTTGGTTTTCTCCTAGTTACGCCGTCATGCTGCCGAAATTTTGGGCATGAGCGAGGTAACTAGGTCTTGCTTCCGCATTTAGAGAGTCGTAGGAATTCGAGTCGTGACAGATAGATCTAAAAATTAAAGAAAAATCTGCAAATCTCCTAAAATCTAGGAATTTTGTGAGATATTGGCTCCACGGTTTTAGCTGAGATTTTAGCCATAATTGTGCCTCATTCAAGAAGGAAACCCTAGCCCAATTCATCTATAAATATTGGAGAAGAAGCCTCAAGAACCGAATCAGTTTTCTGCAGTTTCAGCCACGGTTGCTGCTGTTCCACAATTTTTTGCTGTCAATTTTCTGTTGTCAAATTTTCTGCTGTTAATTTTCTGCTGTTTTTATTTTCATTTGCTACTGTTTTCCAACTCCTTTAAACTTCAAAATTCAATCCTTCCTCAATGAAAATTAAAGGAAGTGAAGGCTCAATTCCCTTTGAAAAAAGTGGAGTTGAGTCGATTGAATAAGAAGAGAAAAAGGGGCTGTGTTCTTCCATTTCTTAGAATTTATTTTCTGCTTTATTTAAGTTATTTGCTTCTATTTAAGGAACTTAATTGTTGCTATAATTTTGAGTTTTAGCTACTGTTTTATTATTCCCTTTTGTTCTTGAAATTAATTAGTTGCTGAATTTATTTTGATTAATAGAATTTTAGTTGTACTTTCATTATTATTGAGTTGTTATTCAAGTTTTTATTAATTCTATTTTAGTTATGCACTTTGATTCTTTTAAATCATTATTTTTCTTTTCTTTAATTATGAGCTAAGTCTTTCTTTGGGATTCAAGCATGTGAATGCCCTAGAGAAAGGAATAAAGGCCTAATATGTAAGAGCAACATTGCTTAATCTTATAGCATTGTTTGCTTTTATTGATTGAAATTGTCATTACTAGTTTAGATTGATCACCTAGATTAGTATACAACAATTTGAGTCTAATTCTGAGAAGGTTAGATAAAAATTGGGTTTTCATAAAAGTAATAAAGAAAAATAGCCTAGACATAGGAATTTGTTTTTGACCCTAGACATATGGCAAACCTTTAAAACCAAAAGAATTGTGTTTCAAAATTAACTAAGTTCGTATTAGCCATAAAAAATCAGTTTAATCACTTAGCCTCCTAAAGATACTTCATAGAAGGTCGAATAGGTGTTGAATTCGGTTTACAAAGTTTAAGTGTTGAGTCAAAGGATTGCAATTGCAATTAGGCCGTAATTTCTTTCAATAGAGCAAAAGAATATTTGAATCCCTCTTTTATCATTTTCTTTTCAAAAACAAAAATTATCCCAACTATTGTTTTACACCGGTTACCCACAATGGCAATTTGAAAACATCTTTGCTTATTCTCTTGAATTTTGTTGTATCCGTTCCCTGTGGGGTCGATACTTTGGAATACTTCTAGTTTTATATTACGTGCATCGACAGTGTACACTTGCACTAGACTGGAGCCTTGTTTTAATTTATAAATATTTTCTTTAAGCCTCACGTTTCAGTTTGATCAGGTTATTGTTAGAGCTGCTATCAAAGAAGACGTTCGGAGTGGCCGAATCGTTTGCCGACGTTGCTAGGAGAACGTCCAAGCCGTCAGTCACATGTCTTACAGTAGATGTTGTGCGAGTCTGAGGGAGAAGGGGTCGTCGTGTCATGGGTATCCCTGTTCACGTCGATCTGCTAACGGGTGTTGGTCGGCGTTGCAGTGAAGAAGAAGATGTGAAGAAGAGTTGGGGGAGGCTGTGTTGGGGCTGCTAAACACGAAAAGGAGAGGGGAAGAGAGAGAAAGAATATGATAGAGTTTAAGGGTCTTTTTTTAAAAAATTAAATAGACAACAAAAACCAAAAACACTCTTTCCCCTTTTTCTTGTCTTTTTTTTTTTTTTTTTCAAACTTAAACTCTAAATTAAACCCCATGTGATATTTAGGTAAAATCCTAAAAAAATTAGGAGATAAAAGTTAGGACTTTTCAAATTTGTATGAAAAATCCAACAATTAATTAAATTCTCAAAATTATGAATTTGAGACTTAACTAAAAATCTCTTATCCCAAATTTGAAAATTTAATAATCTTAACTTAACCCATTTAAATTTAATTTGCTTAAAACGGATTTCAAGCAACAATTCCAACTAACCCAATTAAATCCAAATTAATCTCCAAAATATTAAAATTAGTGTAACTTAAAAATACGAGGCGTTATATTTTCTATTTTCTTAAATTGAAAATTATGTGCTTTCCATGAAAAAGTCACTATAATTCAATGGTTTTAATTCTAATTAGTAATTTGTGTACATTTTTCAATATGTAATAATGGAGTTTTTTTTTAGTACAAATGTGGGGTATATGAAGATTTGAACTTTTGATCTCAAAAAAATGAGTAGATGTTGAATTACCAACCATGCTCATGTTGCCAATTAATGGAGTTAAAGCAACATGTTTTAGTTGCAATATTATTTTTTTTCTCAATTTAGGCTCCATTTATTACCAAAAATATTCCAAACGATAAAGAATTTGGATAAAAATCAACTAGACTCAAATGATTGGAAATCGTTATTTCTTTGATGTCGTTAACTAGATATATATATATATATATATATATATATATATATATATATATATACATACATACATACATACTCACACATACAATGAATAGAGATATGCAGATTTGAACCTCCAATTTCAAGGGAAGGAGAACATGTCAATCACCGTTGAGTTATGCTCACTTTAATACTAAAAGTATATATTCTAAAATTGGAAGAAAAAATGTATTGATGTTTGTTTACTAGAACCTATTTAGAATCAAAATATAGGATTTAGACATGATAATTACTAAAGTATCGATTTCATACTTCTAGAGCTAATTCAAAATATATGAATAAGAGAATATGCTAATATAATTTTTAACTAAAATAACACTAACACTAAATAATTATTTATTTATTTTATGACTATTCTATTTGTTAATAACATTTTTTTTATTTTAATAAATTATTTGACGTTAACAAATAATAACTACCTAAAATTAAAATTACATCAAGGATTTATTTCATTTTTATTAGACAGCAATTATAAATATGAAATATTATTAAATTTTATTGTTTTGATAATTAATAGTAACGAATTATATTTGAATAATTCATTTCATATTAAAAAATAATAACGAAATAAAATAAAAACACATCAACTAAAAAAATAATAGTTTTGTTATGAAAATTCAATAGATATTCTAATTAGATGCCCCATAATCTTCATAAGTTTTATACATTCATATTTACTCACCTACATTAACTCTCATGAGTTATAAATCTCATTTATGTTAGATCTTGTAACCACTATATTCACAACCCTATAAATAGAGGGTTTAGAGAATATTTGTATACATCAATTTCAAGTTGTGAATAAGAAGCACATTGCCCTCTACTTTATTATTTCCATCTTAGTGTTCTTCTTGTTCTTATTTTGCCCCCATTTTATAACAAGTTTATAAATTTTTTTTTCATTAGAAGAGCAATTATTAAATATTTAATACTAATTAATTATATTTTAACAGTGCAAACGATATTAATTAGTAATAACTGAGTAAATTTTATTAGAATCACACCAATTAAATAAAGTTTGTATAATTTTTATTACAAGGAAAATGATTAGTGAAAAATATAAGATCAATTTTATTTGTATATATTATCTATAACAAGGTTCTATTTTGGCAAATTAAATCATAAAAGGTAACTTATTAAAATTAAATATTAAAAAAATTAAATATACATTATAATTTTATTAAAAAAAAATACATGCACTAAGTAAATGAGTATGATTTTTCTTGTTGGGAAAGAAAAATTAGTGCTAGCATAGAGTAAAATTGTAAAACAATTAATAAAGAGATTAAGGCCATGTATGGTTTGTGATCCAAAAATATTTTTCGAAAACAAAGAATTCAGCCGAAAACAAAAACAAATTTTTTATTTTCATTATATCTGAAAACACGTTTGGTTCCAATTTAAAAATTTTAAATTTGAATTCAAAATTTGAAAACTATGTTTGGTTGAAATTTGAAAATGAAGGAAAACAAATAAATTGGAGATATTGAAAAAAAGTTGTGGAGCCCACGAAAAAAGGAATCACAATGCAACTGGTGAGATATTTGAAGAGGAATAAGATTACTCCATTTAAGAGAGGGTGATTCTAAAATTGATATTGGATTCCACCCATTGATTCATTCTTTCATTTTAGTATACAAAAATGAAAATTTTGTTTCTCATATTAAAATTTTAACAACTTAAGCTCATATTAAAGAGATAATTAGGCTTATATTAAAAGTTCAAGGGTGTAATTTTAATCATTTTTTTAGTTCAAATTTCAGCAACTTTTATAATTGAAGGGTGACCATTTTTACATTTTCTTCTTCTTTTTTCAATAAGAGAAAAAATCAACCACCAAATACATTTCTATATTTTTTTTTCCTTATAAAAAACAAAAGACAAGAAATAAAACATTAAAGAGTTCTTGGTGACTAATCAAAATGATATACATAACTTTCCCATTTGAATTTATTATGTGTATTTTGAAACAAATACTCATTCCACATCGTTGAATCTTGCAATTAAGCACTCTTTCTAAAGAAAGATTAAAAAAAAAAAAAAAAACAAATTTGATTGGGACAAGTAGTTATTATAATATTGAAAAATAATAATAACTTAATTAAAAGGGAAGTTGTATACGACCTCATTTCCACTTACATCCTTGGGAAAGACTTTGACTCCCAAGTCTTGCCTTATAAGAACAACTCCTACACGTACGTATTAATTTAAAACGGCCTGATGCCCAAGTCTTGGCTTATGAATAGCTATTAAACCAAAAACATATATTAACTTTTAAAAAAAACATATATTAATATATATCACAGTTTTACTTTTTAAATACTAGAATAAAACTGTGATATATATTTAACATATGTTTTGTTTTAAGTTATAGAATTTTTAAAAGTATTTTTAAATTCTAAAGATTAATTCAATAAGGATTTTATTTTTTTTAAATATATATTTTTAAAATTTTAAAGAAGTAAAAAAAATAAGCACATAGGATTTTTAAATTAAGTTTTTTTTTTCATTTGAATTTGTAATTAATATTTCAGAAATAATTTTATTTAATGTCATTCATTATAATTTATAGCATGTGTTATTTTAGTAAGAAAAATATTGAAATAAGCTAAGCATAAACTAACTTCATTAAGTGCAATTTTGGAATTTCAAAATTATATAAAGCAAAAATAAGTCTAAAAATAATCATCTCACTTTTTATTATAATACAAATAAAAATAAATTATATAATTAATTAATCAAATTTAAAAGTAATTTATCTTTTTTTTTAGTTCAATGACATGTAGGAGTGTGGGGTTCGTCGAACCTTTAACACCTTGGTCGAGGGTATGTATATACCTTAATCAGTTGAATTATATTCAAGTGGTTCAAAAACTTTTATCTATGGTATTAGTAACATTACAAAGTAAATAGTTGGAGTCAAACTATCCAAAAATAATTCTAGAACGTCTATTTGAATCTTTTGTTCCCCAACACTTTGAAGAGAGAGAGCGTGCGATATGTAAGGTCCTGTTTGATAATCATTTGATTTTTTCTTTTTGGTTTTTATAAATTGTGTTTGTTTTCTCTCAATTTTTTTACCATGATTTTCATCTTTCTTAAAGAAACTTTTGAATTCTTAGCCAAATTCTCAAAATAAAAACTATTTTTTTAGGTCCCGTTTGATAATCATTTGGTTTTTGAAAATTAAGCCTATAAATACTACTTCCGCCTATGGATTTCCTTGTTTTGTTATCTACTTTTACCTATGTTTTTAAAAACTAAGCCAAGTTTTAAAATTTTAAAAAAGTAGTTTTTATTTTTCGAATTTGGCTAAGAATTCAAACATTTTTTTTTAAAGAAAAACGAAACCTATTGTAAAGAAATAATGAGAAAACAAGTACAATTTTCAAAAATTAAATGGTTATCAAATAGAACCTTAGTTTTCAAAACTTAACTTAGTTTGGGTTTTGAAAATATTTATAAAAAATAGATAACAAAATAAAAAAATTTATAGATACAAGTAGAGTTTATAAGTTTAATTTTTAAAAATTAAATAATTATCAGACCGCAATTAAATAAATTTAATGGAGGAAAACTTTGATGGCAGCTTAGTTTGCTCGCTTGACCGAAATGGTAGACAAGCTATCAGGAAGGAAACTTGATTTATTGGCAGATAGCTAAGGGTTGAAAATCCTTTACCAAATACAAGCTTTGAAAATGGGTGGGTGGAAGAAACTTGGGACCAATTTGCCATGAAATTCCGAAATAACTTGGAAAATTTCTAATGGGTACACCATCATTATTTTTTGAAATATTTGCAAACGCCTATCTACTTATATTCTAAATCATCAGAGTTGTTACAATTATGCTATTAAAATTTTAATTTGAGTAACACTAACTCAAATTTATATGAAAGCATTTCATAAGTTCGAAAGTGTAATTGCAAGAGTTAAAAATTTGAGAAATATAAATTGAAGAAATGTCTTTAACTATTTCAAGCCATGTCTAGTTTGGATGATGACAACAAACTTCTACATGTTCTAGCTTTTTGAGCTCGGTCAAATAAATAATGTTCTTCATCATATTAGCCGAGAAGGTTCCTAATATTATAGTGTATTAGGACAATAAACACTTCAATTTCTAATCCTATGAACAACACTAATGCCGTTATAAAACACTAACATCTTAAAAATAGGTGTCACATATGACCTTAATTAATAAATTAATTCACAATTTTTTTTAAAAAAAAACAACTTTTCAGTTTTCAAGTATATAACACAACAAATAAAATTTAAATTAGCTCTCCATCCTCAATCATCTTTTAGCATAACCGATACTTTTAGCTATTGAATTTAAAATAAAGTTTTAATAGTCAACATTATACGTGTCGTAACAAATCTATAATAGAGTTATAATAATCTTTTTATCATAGTTGATATCATAGTAGTTAATTTTTTATTGTCAATAATATATTTATCATTTATTCCCTACTGATGGTAGTTTATGCACTTTTTAATTTACCACTAACGAAGTTATAAAGTATTTATCAATTGCAATGATTTATAAGTTTGTAGGTGGTTGTTTAAAATTAAAAAATTGAATGCTTGATTATAACAAATCCATTCAATTTAAAGGTTGTTTTGCCTGTTCTTTTTCTTCTTTTTTATAGGGTTAATAATTTCGATTTATTATGGTCTATATTTTTGAACTGAAATGATTTCTTTGGTATATTTTTCAAAGTTAGGCACTATAATCTCAAAATCACAGAAAAAGTTAATAATAAAAAACCAGAAAAATGCAAAAGAGTATGTTTATTTTTCTCTCCTCAAATCGTGAGGGAAAATTAACGAATCAAGTACCTCTCTCTTTAAATATTTTTATAGTGGAGGCTATCTAAGACTAGAAATGATATTTAGTGTTTTAAATTAAAAATATTAATATAACAAAAAGAGGATTATATTACTATTTTTATGATTATATAACCGACCAACATCTAGGTTAATCAATGATTAATATGATTATAGTTGGAGTAGAAATTTTGGTCAATCAAAAATTGTCATGTCATTATTTAAAGTTAATGAAAAAATTATTTATTTAATTAGAGATCAATTGCAAATTTACAAGAATCCCTAAATTAAATTGCGGCAAATCCAAATACGTGTAATTTGAGTCAAATTTTAGACATAACCCAAATGAGAGGCTCTAATCCAACAAAATCCAAGCCCAAGGGCTAGGCCTAAGTTTAGGAGAGCCCAAGTCCAATGATTGGGCTCAAATATTAGTTAATTTGACTAATATTGTGATTTTATCTATTTTTGTAGGGCTGACTACGCAAATGGCCATTTTTTATTTCACGTTTTGAAAAATGGCCGAGCCATCTTAATTTTTTAAAATGGCCAAATCATTATTCAAAATTTTAATTAGTAATTATTAAATGACCAGATTACCCCTAACCACTTCCATGACTAAGATTCCCTAATTATCGGGTAATTAAATTTAATTTAAAATTAAAATCTAAATTTGAATAGATACATTTGGTAATCTAAACAACAAAAGTTGTTAGGATTCATAAACCAAACAAAAATTCAAAATTCAAAAAGATTATCTACAATTCAAACAAAAATACACAGCAATTAAAAACTGATTGCATAACAAAAAGATTAAAAAAGTAGTTAAAATAATAGATTAACAAACCAACAAAATAACATGCAATATGAAATACTAAACTAAAAAATAAAAGTAACTCAAAAACAACGAAGATTAACGTATTTACACATTTTTTAAAATATAATCTGATATTTTGAGAAGATACAAGGTACAAATATAATAAAATATAAATAGATTCGGTTTCTTTATTCCAGAGTTTAAATTAGATAGTTTGTTATACCTAAACCTACTATTGTCATCTATCTCTTGAGCTGCGTATGTGGCTGAAAAAAATATAGAGTAAAAATCAACTGAACAAAATACCTAATTCAAACATATTATCTACAATTCAAACAAAAATACATAGCAATTAAAAATTGATTGCATAACAAAAAGATTAAAAAATTAGTTAAAACAATAGATTAACAAACCAATAAAATGACAGGCAATCTGAAATACTAAAAATAAAAGTAACCCAAAAATAACGAAGATTAACGTATTTACACATTTTTTTAAAATATAATCCGATATTTTGAGAAGATACAAGGGACAAATATAATAAAATATAAATAGATTTAGTTTTTTTATTCTAGAGTTTAAATTAGGTAGTTTGTTATACCTAACCTACCATTGTTATCTATCTCTTGAGTTGTGTATGTGTCTGAAATAAATATAGAGTAAAAATCAACGGAACAAAAGACCTACAGAGAAATACACCGTACATAAAAAAAATAAAAAGTTCGAACACTACCACGACCTCATCTACCCCTTGAGCTATGTATGTGTCTTAAATAAATATAGAGTAAAAATCAACGGAATAAAATACCTACAGAGAAATACACCGTACATAAAAAAACAAAAAGTTCGAACACTACCACGAACTCATCTACCTCTTAAGCTGTAGGTGGACCATGAATAGAATCCAAGGCAAGTTCGCGACCCCTCTATGTCTTCCCCATCAATGGAACCAACAATCACCTTGTCCCCTACTAACACTTTGCTCTTCATCTTCTTCAGCATTGTCTTCACCACGCATAGCAATTCAACTCCAAGCCTTGAAGATTCCTACGAATCACCTTCTAAGCTTCCAAAAAGCTCTGAATCGTTGTTCGAACTATCAGAAAGTTGAGAAGTAAGCGACTGAACAATTACTGAAATTGGCTTGTCCAGTAGCAACGGTGCCGATGGCTTGAGATTTGAGATTCGGAGAGAGGAGGATTGTCTTGGAGAGAGAAAATAAAAAAAATACCGATGGCTTAAGATTTAGAGAGAGGAGAGAGGAGCATTGTCTTAGGGAGAGAGAATTTCGGAGAATGGAGAAGGAAGCAACTGAACAATTACGCGCATGAAATTAACTTCTGCAGCAGCGATGGTTACCGAAAAAATACCAATGGCTTAAGATTCGAAGAGAGGAGGATTATCTTGGGGAGAGAATAAAAAAAATAAGTATAAAGATACTAACTGCAATGTAAATCTTTCAAAATACAAATTAGATATAGTTTAAATAAAATAGGAGAGAGATATTTAGATTTGAAGAGAAAATGATTGTCTGGGGGAGAGAGAATTTCGGAGAGAAGAAGATTTTCTTGGAGAGAGAGAATCGGAAAAATAAATATAAAGATAATAACTGCAATGTAAATATTTCAAAATACAGATTAAATACAGTTTAAATAAAATAAGAGAGAGATTTAGTGTACGAGGACAAAATGGGGATTTGAAAAAAAAAAGGCCACACGTGCACCTCACGTATGACCATAATTAAAAAGAAAAATCGGATGGCCATTAACCAAAACAACCAATTCTTTTTAGCCATTCTTAGAATTTTCCCATTTTTGTAGACTGAATTTGGCGATCCATTAATTGGCCACATGAGTTTGGAAGTTTACTTTTTTAAAATTCAAATTTATAATTGAGATCTTTGACCAAGCACGGCCTTTTCAAGTAATTAGAAAATTCAACTTCAACTAAAATTTCTAAATATATATAAAGTTGGCGAATTAAAATTCCAGCAGAAAAATGATTGGAAATTTAGAACAATTAGAAAGCACTTTATTCTCCGTAATTTGTTCAAAATACAATAACGTAAACATATGAAAGTCGGACAATTTTCTTGTCTGCATTATTTAATAATATTTTATATGTATATGAAGTGCTCTTAATCTTGTGTAGTTTTGTGAAAAAACTTATGGATGGATATACTTAGAAACTTTTATGATTAAAATCTTCCGTACATAGTGTATACTCTTGACCAAGAAGTTACATATTCGAATCTCTCACTTCACATGTCCAAAAAAAAATCTTTCGTATATGAGAGCAAGATTAATATATTAGTATTAATTACATATGCAGGCAAATTATGTAGTAAATATAGACCAAAAAAATTTCAAACAAAGTCAAAGATTTGAATCTCCACCCCACATATTCGAAGTAAAAAAAAATCAGAAAGATATTTTTATAAAGAAAAAAAAAATAGAAAGATAAGAAATATATTTAAATCATAATAACATGAATGTTCATTCATACTATTATTATTTTATATTATACCTAAATAGCTTTCAGTCAAGGATTTCATCAAAACTTTATTAACGTACAAGGCAAGGAACGTACAAGGCAAGGATTTAATCAATGTTCTCATTATTTTATCTTAGATTGTTTAACTATAAATATAAGATGCCCAAGTAAGCTTAGTTCAGTGATAATTGACATGTACTTTTGATTAAGAGATAAGAGTTTGAATTTCCTAACTCCTAAATATTGTTGAACTCAAAAAAAAAAAAAAAAATATATATATATATATATATATATATATATATATATAGTATGATAAAAATTTAATATTTAAGTAATAAGTATTCAATAAGTTAATTATCAATCAATCATTATTACTAGTTAAAATTACTTTTGTCATGTTTAAAATTACTCAGAAACATGTTTTTAATCATTTAAAATTAAATTAGTGTTTAATTTTACACTTTTAAACGCGATTTTCATTTCATAAAAATTGATTTTGAATAATTAAAAGCATGTTTCGGAGTAATTTTGAATATGACAAAAATAATTTTAACCATTTTAAAATCACTTGCGAACATGTCCTAACATCACTGCAAAACGTAAGAGAAGTTGATTACTATCAAGTATGAATCAAGACAACTAATAATGATCGTTTTTTTTAAACTATGTTTCCTGCCTTAACCAAATAAGTTATGTTCAGGTTAGCTGCAATTACACTTTTAACAATATTACATATAAGTTTATCATTATTATTTTTTTCAGTAAAACATATTCGAAAATAGTTTATAAAATCCTATCCAATTAAATATTTATATAATTAAACCATTGCTAGATGCAAAATTATTACTATTCAGTCCAATTAAATTTAAGTAACAATGTTAATAACAACTTATTAGAATTATATAAAAAATTCGATGATATAATTGAATTTTTTTTTCATATTCAATGACTAAACAAAAACAACCAAAAATATCTAAAGATTAAATTTATAATTTTACATTTTTTTTCCTTCATGGAAAAATGAATTACAAATATATGACATATCGCTATAACACTACATACATTTGAACACAAAAACCAAACTAAACTATAGCACCAAATTCGAAATTTTGAGTCCATAATTATGACATTTCTATCATTCTAATATTTTTAATTTGTAGAAAGAGACAAAAACAGTGTTTTTTATGCACATCTCATATCTTTCCATTTTTATGTGCTTAATTTTCTACATATTTGTGCTTAATTTCCAAATATGATTAGCGACTGAAAGCCACCACAAGTAGTCCAAGTAGGGTTATCATTTTTGTTTGCTTTTTCCACAAAGAAAAATCAAACTTAGCATATTCTCCCCTTAGTTTAAAACTCTTATGTCTTATCCAAAGCTAGAGCATTGTAATTTTACGTATTCAATTTTGCAATAGCCATATGGAGTTGAGAATTATTACCCAATTCTTCTTCCCCTATTACTCTTTAGATGCGCTGAGTTCAGTTCTATGATATTATTATTATTGTTGTTGTTGTTATTTTCATTTTATCAGTTCAAGTCCTTGATTTTAGGATTTCAGTTTTTTAAGTTTTCTGCATGAATATTGGTTTTAATTTTGAGAACAGGAACGGAATTGCAATACCCATTATAATCCCTATTCCATACTTAAATAAATATATATATATTTTTATTTGTTTTTTTATACATACATTATAGAAATTTTTTGATTTATTTGTATTGATAATTTTTTTTTTTTTTGTGAGAAGTGTTGATAATTAATATTTAAAACTTATGAATTTTAGTTTGTTTGGACAATTTTCTTTATGATATTTTGAAAAAATGAATTATTTATTAGATAATTAAAGTTAAAATGAGATTTATATTTTCATTACAAATTTTAAGAGTTGAACCATTTAATTTGGGATTCCAATAGGGAATTTAAGTTCGATGAAAGATTGCTCATCTTTCTTAAATAAAATTTAAAAAAAAAAAAAGAAAAAAGTTTGTAAATGGAGAAAATATTCCTTACGCAAAACTTAGATGAACATCATCTTTCCGATGTGGAATCTTCAACATGGTACCTCTATGGGTTCATCATTCTTAGGTCTGATACCATATTAGAAAAATGTGGAGTTTCATCTTAAAACTACTTGACATTGAGAGGTATAATCCATGTATCTTATAAAGATTGTGAGGTCTCTTCAACTTTCTGATGTGGAATCTTCAACAATTGAGACTCCTCACCCGTTCATTGGTGTCTTTGTTGCTTTTGCTTGTGTTTATTTTTATTTGATTGGAGCTTTTGTTATCCACTGGAGAAAAGATTTTAATCTATCACGATTAAAATTTAAACTCATATATAATTGTGACCTTTTAATATCCGGGTGTAACCAATATTTCAAAACAAGACTTGGCTTGAATCAATATTGTTTAATGTTCCTTGTCTTCAAAAAAAAGAAAAAGAAAAAGAAAAAGAAAAAGAAAAAGAAATTGTTCAATGTTCCTAAAGAAAACTGTTTAATGTTCTAATCGATCTCTAATGTAAGGCGAAGTTAATGAAACATTCAAGTCAAAGGATTTGAACGAAGTAGCCATGATTTATTAAAAATTCTACTCAATAAATATTTAAGTCAGTATTATATCTTAAGATAGAGTTGGTTTAATTAGGGTAATAAATAGAGTTGAAAGGTGAAAGCGGCCTTCACCTTTCAAGCCTATTAATTATACTTTTAATTAATTCTATCCCTGTTATTTTTCAAAATTTTCAATTGGAATTATTTAGATCTACTTTTATTAACCTAACATAATTTAATTGATTAAGGTACTATGCATATTTTCTAAAATTCAATTGTTCAAATCCACACCCCACATTGTTAAATAAAAAAAATATTTAGTCACGTTTTAATAATTTAACTTGCCATTTTCAATAGTCTCTGTACGTAAAAAAAATGTTAGGCAACACTGTATCCTACATTAAAATATTTGTATTATGTGAATTTTTCTTTATCTCGTTCATGAACATTGAATGTTATTAAAATGAATAAATTATAGTAACAAAAGAGATATAATTTAACCTTTTTTTTATTAAGATTGCCGCCCTTCGCGGTTGATTGCGTGCTTGCTCTGCTTTTGAACAATCTACAATGCTAAAATCTCTATCTTCACATAATATTCCACAATTCCATGCCTATAAATCACAACCATGGCCATCCCATTTTCTCCACCCCAAAAACATCACAGCTTTTTCCAACTCCAAAACCAAAATGGATCATCTTCTCAAGCTCTCCCTCTCCTTCTTCTGTGTCTTGAGCTTCTCCATGCTGCCCTCCTCTCTCGCTCAAGACTCGCCTCAGGACTTCGTCAATGCCCACAACGCAGCCCGTGCCCAAGTTGGCGTCGGCCCTGTGAGATGGGACGAAAGGGTGGCGAGCTTTGCTCGACAATATGCCAACCAACGCATTAACGACTGTCGGTTGGTACACTCAGGAGGACCATACGGGGAAAATATTGCATGGGGCAAGCCCGACTTGTCAGGCACTGCTGCAGTTCGGTTGTGGGTGGATGAGAAGCAATTCTACAATCATGGCACCAATACATGCGCAGCTGGGAAGGTGTGCGGCCATTACACTCAAGTGGTGTGGAGAAATTCGGTGAGAATTGGATGTGCCAAAGTGAAATGCACAAATGGTGGTGGTACATTCATCACTTGCAACTATGACCCTAGAGGCAATATCATAGGGCAAAAGCCATACTGAGAGGGGTTTTAACTAAAATAAGAGCATTGGAAATGATTATTATGAGAGTATGTCAATGAGCTACTAAATAAAAATAATTTCCGGTGTGATCGACTGCTGATCATGCCCTTACGAATGTTTATATAGTGCATGCTACTATTATTATGAAATAATGGAAATAAAAAGGCTATATTATGTGATCAATATAATTAGTTCTAAAGACATACTACCTTTTGAACTATAGTGATCTTTACAATTGTACCAACGTATTTTTATAAGGATAGAAATTAAACCCTAAGCCTTCGTGTAAAATTCGATCAAGTATTTACCTATACTCTCTTTCTCTTTCTCCTTTTCTCGAAAAATAATTCGGTAAAGCTCTCACAATGTGGCTGAAAGTTTTTTATCATTGGATTTAGAGAGAAAAGTACTTCAAATTTATGTCTAGTGATTATTAGGGGACATAAAAATTATTTAATCAACATCCAACGGTTATATATTATGAGGCAGCCACGCCTCATTAAATAATGTCTCTTTTCTCTCCATCTGAAACTTCGAATAACTATATGCAGCGAATTGATTGTCAATCTTCTGTGAACTTACTCGGATCATCAAGTTGAGGATGAGAGTATGTGAGATTCAAGAACGACGACAGTGTGTTCAACGACACCTACAACCGATTCCTTACTGAATTCTATTCCATAAAATATTAAATTATAACAAGTAGAATGTAATGCTAAGGCTCGGTGATAACTATTTTGTTTATTATTATTATTATTATTTTTCTAAAATTAAGTTTATAAATACTACTTCTAAGTTTCAACCATGAGTTTCTTCTTTGTTTTGTTAAGTATCTCCTAAAAATGTTTTCAAAATTCAAGTCATAATTTTGAAATCTAAAAAAAAGTAGTTTTTAAAATTTTGATTTTTTTTTTTTGAATTTAGTTAAGAATTCAAATGTTTCTTTAAAAAAAGTGAAAACTATAAGCATAAATTTTAAAAATAAAAAATAAAAAACAAAATCATTATCAAATAAGGTCTAAATATCTTGTTTTAATTATAAAAATTTATAAACAAATTTCTAGTTATACAAATATTTTTTTAGACTAAATTATAAATTTAGCCGATATTTATAATTAATAATATATTAAAAAGTGAAGGTTGGAAAAATATTTGTCCAACGTTTGAAATGATTAGAATGCAAAAGGGTCGTTTCTTAAATATAATTTATAATAGAATTTCAAAATTTATAGAACACCAAGGGTTTTAAGTTGTAACTTTTTATCCTATACAGTATACTACTACAAAAATAGACTTTCTTCCACTATGTTTTTACTAACTTGGAGCTTTGTTCTTTCTTTATTTTGAGTTTTCTCAATTCATTGTTTTCAAAGCCTTTTCCATCTTAAAAGCATTTCAAGAAGTTAATGGTACACTCAAATTGCAAGGAATGCATGTCTCGAATATATATATATTCTACATTTTAGGCTTGCAACATTACAATTTTACTTTAATGAAGTTGAATAATAGTCTAACACCTACTATTCTCAAGTAATTTTGTTCTTTCTAAAGTGGACAATTGGTTATTAAATCATTAGTTGAGTTATTGTGTATTAGTTGGGATAGATTGAAGTTTGAGAAGTTTGAAAGGGCAAAGAGGGAAAGAAATGATGAGTTTAGAGGTGGTTTTGGAATTTTGGAAAAGTTAATTTTTTTTTTAAAAAAAAAGAAAGAAGAAAAAAAGGGAAAATCTCTACCTCTCCCTGAAATTCCCCTCCTTCTTCCTTTTTTCTTTTTTCTTCTTCTTCTTCTTCTTCAATTTCTTCTCCCTCCATGTCGACAGCACCCCAGTCGCATGCCCAGATTGCCACTTGCCTCTGCACCATGCACCGCCAATCGCAACTCGCGTCCGCCACTTAAAGCCGTGCACACCCCTGCTAGATCTGCACGCTGCAGCCCAATCGTGCGCCAGTCCCGTCGCAGATTTGCCACTCCTTCTTCATCCGAACGCCGGTTTGTCGTCGTCTTTGTCGGGTCTGCTGTCGTTTGCACCACTGCCATCTAGATCCCCACAACTCTCTCTCTCCCTCTCTCTTCCTGGTGGTTTGAGCGACCAACGGCTGTGAAGTGAGTTCGAGATCATTTTTCGGCAAGCTTGACATTAGTACAACCGCTCTTTGGTCTCAATTTGGAGTGGGTAAGTCTTCCAACATCAATACAAGGTGGAATTTGGTTGTTAAAGTTTGTCTAGTTATTAACTTGGTGATTTAAGGTTGACCCATTGATTGTCGACTCAATTTCAAGATTAGCCATAACATGTGGACTTAGGAACTGCAACTTTGAGCCTATGCAAGGTCGAACCAGCAAGGTTAGTGAGTGTTGCTCCACTGACACCACTTTGAACACTTTAGTAATTGCTATGAATTAGATCTTGACTTGTGGTTTTGTTCGATATGTAGACTTGGGATTGATTGGTTGAGTCTTGGGTTTTTCCTTTAAGATTGTTATGTGAGTAAGCTCTTATTCCTCAATACTTTTATCTCTGGGTTAGAGTGGTCATTGGTGTTTGATATTAGATTTTGTTCAGTTTAAGCAAGAATGTTGATTACAAGAGCCAAGATTTCCTTATGGTCACTTTTTGAGGTAAATAGCCTAGTTGAATAACCCCTTAATGCTTTGAAATATAGAATTCTTGGATTTTTGTGGTACTCACGTGATTGATTGGCAATGAGTACATTTTTGCAAGTATGCGCTTTAGCATGTTGACTATTGTAAGACGTACCTAGTAAACTCCTTAAGTAAGAGGTTCAGATTTTTATACTTTATCTTGATGTTAAAATGGGTCCCACAACCATTTTGACTGGTTAGCATTATGCATGACTTTTGGTGTGGGGCTCGAAGAGACTTGGCCTTGTGTTACATGCTTGTAAGTAGTTGGTCTGGAATAACTTTTAGAGCTTGGCTACGGGGTGGGTTGTGGAACGCATGGGTGAGCGTGTTGGTGTCTTCTCTGTTAAGTGTGAACGTGTGGATAGTGGATCTAAAAGGAATAAGAATGAATGTCTGGACTATCTGAGATGTTTGGTTAGCTGTGGAATTCCGAATGCTTAAGCTATTGGACTAGATGGTTAAGAAGTGTCTACTTGGGATGTTTGGAGGGTTGTTTGAGTGCAGGGCACCTGAAATGCTTGAAAGATTGGCTGAGGTTTAGCTCCCTGCAGTGTTGAGTGTGTTGACTGCATGTAAGACGCTTGACTCGTTGAGTGGTTTACGCGGCAGTGTAGAACCCTCTAAAAGTGTACAATGTTCCGGGCCATTATCCATGAATCTTGTGTAAGAATGGTTCAGACGACTTGTTATACTTAACAGATTGCAGTGGGGCTTGCGCGTGAACGAAGAAAATAATGACCACTAGGGTTCCTAGCATGATTAGGGGGTTAGTTTAGAAGGGAACTGCTTAGGGTAGTATGCCGCTAGGGTGCGTAGGGGCCTTGGTTGAGCGAAAGTCTTGTTTAAAGATGTTGTTGAGCTTATGCGCGAGTCTATGCTCGAGATTCATGATTGATGGTTAGTGGAAAATCGCAATTAGTGAGTTTGTTGCTCATCGAGGCATGGCCCTGAGAATCCATGTTGGTAGATGAACCTAATCGTAAGGCCTTGGTGTTGGGATTTATGCCTTAAAGCCTCGTAATTAATAATTTATTTAATAATGAATAATAATTTTGATTATTTTATTTGCAATATAATATTATCCATTATATGAAAAATTCAAGGTTATTAGTGTAATCTTGAACAGTATGTGTATGTGGTTGACATACGAGAGGATCATGTTCAAGAAATAACCTAAAGAGTCATAGTATTGGATAAGGTTGGGTGCCTTATCCTGGTAACGCTATTGATACGGCCCACTTTGTAATAGTTACAAATGATTTGATCCAAATCATTCATGTGGATACATGTGCGTGGGGGTATCTTATACAATGAGTTTGTATAAGACTGGACCACAAAATATTTAATCTCTCTTTATAAATCCGTTAATTGAGAAGATTAATATTTCATACGGATGATCATATGCGACTCGATCTTAATCCTGAGTGAGTTATGAACTCCTGCATGTGAGGGCTTGTTCTTTGATTTGCATGGGTGAGAGTGGCTTTTGTAGCTGATAATTCTCATTCATGAGGATTATTTGGCCTTTAAACTTAGTTATATTTGTGATTTTTATTCATATTATTTGATGAAAAATAAAAAAGATGCTTGAATTTAATCACATGAATGATGGAAGACCTTTAAATTAAGTAAGTTGAGAAAAGAAAACAAAAGAAAAAAAAAATTCACACTTACTTAATGTTTTGATGCAAAATTTTCGTGGAATGCAACAGCAGTGCAAATGCTATGCAATTGCAATCTGGCAGAATCTGGAATTCCCAGAATTCTTTCTCTCAATCCCACAACAACGAAAGTTGGTAGTGGTCAAGAGCGAATTTGCTCGATTGAGCCGAAGAGGATGGGTTTTTACGAAGAAGCCTAAATTTCTACATTTGAATTGCTGTATTTGGGGTTAAAATCAGCCACTGTTATCTTTTAATTCATCATTTTTACCTCTGCTATGAATTTGAATTTCAGTTTCTCAATTTGAGTGGTTGGTAATTTTTACTTTTTGATGTTGAAATCGTGGAGGCCTACTGGAACGAGAATTGTTGCTACAAGCTTTTTGTTTCGGGTTACATTTGGGTTTCAATTCCAGCACTGTACCTCTGTCTTGGTATTTTACGAAATTAATTTTCCATTTAGCAAGGTTACTGCAGTTTCCCGTAAGTTAATTGGTATTTGAACCATTGGGTTGTTTCTTTAAACTAGTCACTTGCATAGCATTTGCAATTCAATTGCATTATTTCCTTTGAGTCTCTTTTAATGAATTCTTACAATTCTAATTTACCAATTTCAAATTATTCCATCATGAAGAGCTAAATTTCCTTTGGGATTCAAGTTGTGAATGCCCTAGAGGAAAGATGTAAAGCTCGAGAGTAAAAACAATCTAGCTAATTCTTGGACTCAAGTTTGCTTTTGGTGAGTAAATTGTTGGGTAAAACTAGCTGGCCATCTAGTGTTGCTTGTCAAGCTAAAACTTAATACCGAAAGAGTTAAGGGAAGCGGATGTCGCAAAAGCAATGGAGGAAAGGGCTTAGACATAAGTCTGAAACATCGACCCTAGACATAGAGCGAGACTCCAAAACCACTAGAATTGTGTGCAAAACTATCTAAGTTAGGTTAGCCATAGACATATAGGTTTAATCACTTAGTCTCCTAAAGATACTTTAAAGAAGGTCGAATGGGAGTTGAATTCGGTTTACTTAGTTCCTGAGTTAGCTACGATTGCAATTACTTTCTTGTTGCATTTTCTTTCCAAAGCGGCATTAGCATACTTGAATCCCTCTTTATTTCCATTGAATTTTCAAACACATTTTTAGTTAAAACACCTCTCAATTTATTTGCATCCTTGGTTACTTTGAATTGCAAATTGCCAACAATTTCGTGCCAACTGAAATTTATTTTATTAACTCCGTTCCCTTGGGTACGATACTCTGGAATACTTCCAGTTTCTTTATTACTTCGATCACGTGCACTTGCGTGTTAGCGGATCAGTAGCCGATTCAATATGTCTACTATTTAGGGACTTGACCAAATAGGGAGCTGGGAACATAATCTCACAAGATGGATGGTAAGTAGATGAGTAGTTCCCTTAAGTGCTGATTTCGGGACTTGAACAATGGGGCCCCACCCTCTCATTGGCCCGGGGGGGACTTAGTTTATAATTAGATTATAAACGTATTGTTCATTAGAGAATCAGTGGTACTTAAGGTGCAGGATGTAATTATAGGGGTAAAACGGACTTTTGACCCAGCTATAATTATGAACAACTCGTGAAAGATCGACTTGCATGTAATGATTATATCTATGGACACAACTTGTCCTACAGTGCATAAGAGTGCAACTCTAGGTCTATAGTGGAGTGACCTATAGTTAATGAATGAAAATTAATTAATTAAGGCCCCGTTTGATAACCATTTGGTTTTTGGTTTTTGGTTTTTGAAAATTAAGCTTGTTTTCCCCCAATTTCTCTACAATGGTTTTCATCTCCCTTAAGGAAGTATTTGAATTCTTAGCCAAATTCTAAAAACAAAAACTACTTTTTTTAGTTTTCAAAACATGGCTTGGTTTTTGAAAACATAGACAAAAAGTATATGACAAAACAAGTAAAACCATAGGTGGGAGTAGTATTTATAGACTTAATTTTTAAAAACCAAAAACCAAAAACCAAGGTCCCGTTTGATAACCATTTGGTTTTCGGTTTTTGGTTTTTGAAAATTAAGCCTATAAATACTACTTCCACCTATGGTTTTACTTGTTTTGTCATCTACTTTTTATCTATGTTTTCAAAAATCAAGCCATATTTTGAAAACTAAAAAAAGTAGTTTCCAAAAACTTGTTTTTGTTTTTAGAATTTGGCTAAGAATTCAAATGTTTCCTTAATGGAGATGAAAACCATTGTAGAGAAATTGAGAGAAAACAAGCTTAATTTTCAAAAACCAAAAACAAAAAATCAAATGGTTATCAAACGCGGCCCAAATGGTTATCAAACGGAACCTAAAGAGTTTAATTAATTAATTTTGTATTATTGGAGCTTATAATCTGTAGGTTCATAAGGTCCCCTTGCTAGCTCATAGTAATACTAAAAGATCAATTTAGTTGAAAGAAAAATTTGAAATGTTCAAATTAATATATTAGATATTAAAATATATTATTTAATTATTTTTCCTAGACCACTATAAATAGGACCCTAGGGGTGAGTCATTGGGTATTCTTCACAACACATATCTCCTCAATAGAGAGAATTAGAGAATTCTCTCTAGACCTCTTCCTCTCCAATCCCTTGGGGATTTTCTTTCAAGAGGCTCTCACAAGCTTTGGTCTTGTGTTCGAGTCATAGCCATGAAGATTTTGTGGAAAAGATAAAGATCCGCCAGAATATTCTCCATAATTTTATTTTCAAGGTATTTATTTCTTAACATTTGTATTTTAGTTTAATTCTAAATAAATCAAAGACGATTCCTATGCTTCCGCTATGGGTTTAATTCGATTATTCCCTTCACTTGGTTACCTGATCTTGTACTCGAACCATGTTTGCTTAGTTTGTTCATTGTTGAGTTCGTGTTTATGGTCGAGCTTAGGATCCATAGGTTGGATTTGCCGGAGAGATTTCACGGTGTGTTGAGTGGCTAGGAGGGGTATATACCTCTTGGCACTCTAAGAGTGTTGCAAGTATGTAAAAGGACGTTGGTTGGCATCACTTACTTTTTCTCCATATGAGCATGTTTCCTAGGTCGTTGAGAGATGTGTTTGGTATGAAGGTTACTTTCCTTCATGTTGTGTGGGAGCTTATGGGCGAATCCTCATTGTGATTAGCATGAGGGTTGCTTTCCTTCACCGAGCAATGTTAGCTTAGGGGCGAATCCCCATTGTGATTAGTGTGAGGGTTGCTTTCCTTCACCGAGTTGTGTTAGTTTAGGGGTGAATCCCCATTGTGATTAGCATGAGGGTTGCTTTCCTTCATCGAGTCGTGTTAGCTTAGGGGCGAATCCCTATTGTGCTTAGCGTGAGGGTTGCTTTCCTTCACCGAGTTGTGTTAGTTTAGGGGGCGAATCCCCATTGTGATTAGTGTGAGGGTTTCTTTCCTTCATCAAATTGTGCTAGCTTCAGGGTGAATCCCCACCATTTTGGCCATGAGGGTTGCGTTCTTTCATTGTGCTATGCTTATTTAGGGGAAGTCGGCACCCCATTTGCAGGTCGCATGACTCATTGTTTTGGTACGAGAGGGAGTGGATGGGATAGGTGAGTGAGTAGCTTGTAGTTGAGTCCACAATGTTGTAAGAGGAATTGGCGTGACCAAATCGAATAACTTGTTGTGTGTTTCGGAGCTTTGGATTAATAGGTAGGCTGCTTACTGAGTGTATTTATACTCACTCTTGCTACTTTGTTTCGTGTTTTTTGCAAGTGGTGCACGACCACGAGGCGAATGATAGAGGTGATGACTTGACGAGGCTATGGAGCCACCATCAAAGTCCTTCCCTGTGTTTAGTGTTTAGTTTTGTATCTTGGTTCTTGTTGTGTTGTTGGTCTGTAAATCCTAGATTTCTTTTGTTTCCTGTTTCGGTAGAATTTCTTAGTTCTCGTGTCTGTTGGTTAAACTCAGAATGTTTTATCGTAGTCTGGTGAATGCTGAGTAGTTTCTCTGAAATATAGGAGTGTTGATATTCCTTTCAGGTCCTTGTAAAATTTTGGTTTCCTTGTAGTTAAGCCGTTATGCTACCGAAATTTCGGGCATGAAAGAGATAACTCAATTGTGCTTCCGCATTAGCTTGTTCAGTTTTAGGGTCATTACAAATAGTGTTTTCCTAGTAATTATCAAGTGGATAAATCTATATTAAGGAATGAATGTATAGCTAGGGGCTCAATTTTTGTTTGTTACTATTCTAAAAAAAAAAAAACTTATTTGTTTCTATTGTTTTTCGTATTGTTATTTTATAATTAGTGTATTATTCTTTTTAATTTAAAATGTTTTTCGAACAAATAATAATTTATTAATTAATTACAAGCTTATGTTCTTTTGTTAAAATAAAAATAATGTGACCCAATTATAACTCACAGTTTTAAATTAATTATCAATAATAATTTGTATGAAATTTTAAAAGTTGGAATACAAGAAGCTGTCTCATTTCATTTCCAAACAATTCAAATAATTTTTCTTTAATTATAATTAATATTTTTAATTATAATATGAAATAAAACTAGTAAAATAATGTTTTCTTTCTTGAAGTTGAAAAGTTTAATATATTTCAAAAAGTTAGCTTGCTTAAAAAAAGTGAGCTTTAAAATCTTTAGAATTTTTAATAACCAAACAAAGTAATTAAAAAAAAATGGGTCTAAATTAGGTAAAACAACCTTTTGAAGATGAAAACATGAAAATACTTATATACATCTTTTTAATTGATATAGTAAAATTAAATGTAACTTAAAATTCATTAAGAGGTCGTATGAGTTAATACAATCTAAATGTATCCATAAAGATTAGTAAAATAAATTGAAAATATGACAAAATTTTCTTTCGCCATTGATAAAGTATATCATAAATATACTAGATATATATCACGATATACTATTTTTGTATCATTAATAAGGTATATCAATGTAGCACTAAAAAAAGAAGAAGTATATCAATGATATACTAAATATAAAGTATATCATTGGATATATCATTTTTTTATCATTAATATAATATATCACTGATATATCAATGATATATGGTTTTGTAACATGGATAAAATATATTACTATTATATTTTTATATAAAGTACATTAATTACTTGATATATGTATATCGTTTATATATGAGTTCTTACATTTATGGCTTTTTTGCAAAATATGTTATCATGTGATAGATCTACTATTATTTAAGTTAGATTTACTACTATGGTCGAAAATCCAATTATGAATTTACTTTCAGACCATAGTTAAAAAAAATATAGCCTAAAATCCAACAACATACTAGAGCTAAAGAAAACTGTGGAATTCAACTTTACACTATAGTTAAATAAAACATCATAATCGAAAACTCTACCATAATTCTACTAAAGAATATGTAGTATAAAATTTAACCATATATTATGGTTAGAATAGACTTGGACTGTCTAAGGCCGTTACCACATACGTGTCTTAGACATTTAAAAACCTTGAAAATTTGTTCAAGGTTAAAACTATAAGTAACTGCCATGCAACAAACTAATAAAATAACAAATCCAAATCTACTTATTAAAATAAAATTAAAAAATAACATATCATAATTCTAAAAAAGGAAAAACTAATAAAAAAATCAATCCAACGAAAAGCAGAAAATAAAAAGAAAACTATGTTGGTGCAGACCCCATGGCTCATTGAGCAAATAGCCTCGTCACTCATCTTGTACGATCTTACCATTACTTAAAAAGAATTTAAAAGAAAAAGTTAGAGTGTTAAAAATACCCAATAAATAACTTTGCTATCGTGGTCGGAACATGCAAACACACACATAATATGCATCATGATACTTAGACTAGTGGGACCAAAACCTTTTCGTCGTAAAAAAAAACATAAAAAAAAGCTTTTTCTCTTGGCCATATCACAACTTTTCATCTTGGTCACATCGTCAAATGCAGTGGAAGATTCAGAATTTTTGTTGAGGAGGGCTTCACTTAATACATCACAACTGTCTTCAACGAGTTTTAATATTTTGGGATGAAATTTTTAAAAAACAATAATGAACCAAATATTTTAAAATACATTTCGTATTTGAAGATACATTGTAGATAACTAGTTTTTATTTCATATTTGAAGATACGTTGTAGATAATTTTTTTAAAAGGAAATATAACTTATAATTTGAAGGAAAATTTTAAATTTATACTCCTAAACTTATGAAGTTGTATTAATTTTTACCATAAACTTCAGTTTCATCAAATTAGACTATAGACTAAGACAACTGTTGCAATTTTTATCCTCTATTCAATTTATATTAATTCACCAACTAATTTTATAGAAAACTATGTAAAAATCAAGTTTTGCTCAATTTTAAGTTTGCTTACTGCACAAATTCACTATTGAACAACTTTGCCAAAACTTACAAATTTCAACAAAAATTTAGCTTTAATGTTGTTTTTCATTAATTTTGAACCATAAATAAGTTTTACAATTCATTGAATACATATTTGAACATATTTTTTTAGTGAATTTTCAAATAAAAACTTATGAGAGGGTAAAAATTGCAACACTTTTTGAAGTTTAAGGTTAAGATTGCAACACATATTTATGTCTGATATGCAATTTGATCAAATTGAAAGTTTAGGGTAAAAATCAATACAACTTGATAAATTTAGAGACAAAAATTAATTTTTTCCTAATTTAAATTTATAAAATATAGAAAAAAGAGTTTTTAAATATATTTTTAAATGAATTAAATTTATAAAATATAGACAAAAGAGTTTTTTAATATATTTTTAAATGAATAAAATAATTATGTTATTTTTTAATTTTTTGTTGAATATATATATATATATATATATACACACATATAGAATATATCATGGGCTTAACTTTGGGGCTCCAATCCCATTCCACTGTGTGGTTTCCATAAGAAAAGTTAAAATTACCGTGAGTGTGAATACATCCATAGTTGAACTCTTCTCTATGGGGGGCTTGAAGCAATTCTACCACCAAGCAAACAACCAGTTATCGTTTCAAAGATCAACTTTTTAGTACAAATATAAAACACTTTGGACTTCATGGGGGCCCTCTAGGCCCATGCTAGCTCTGCCCCTGGTCAAATGTAAAAACAATTTGTCCATATCTTCATTTGAGAACAATTTTCATAAATACATATATGCATGAGTTCCCATAAACAATTTCATTCTTTCATCATATGATGCAACATGAAAAACTTTCAAAGAAACATTCATAATAGTCGCATCACATTCAACATACATAACAAAACTGGGTTAATGTCTTCCATATAGGGTGAAACTGAAGAAAAACGAATCTTGAAACATTCACCAACAACCTTTTCCATTTTCTTGTCATCCACTATCCACATGTCACTAGGATCCAACAATCATTTGATTTTGTTTTGCTTCTTTGATAAGTAGATGTCATGTGAAACTATTTAGTGTTTCGATCACCCCATTTGAGCCAATCTTCTCTCACCCTTTGTTACCAATAAATTTCCTCCTCTTCTAGTAAAGACTCTAGATCTTGTTTTTCCTCGATCATTTATTCTCTCCAATTTGACATTGTCAGCTAAACGACCTTGGATTTCTTTTTCTTTCCTGACAATTGCCCTTTTGAGGGAGCAATCCAATTGAATTTATCTCAACTGTGAAGATCTCTCAAACATCGAACAATTATCTAATGAAATGAATTAGCGTAATGACGAATTCCATCTTGCCAAACCTTGTGGATACCTCCTTGCATTCAGAAAAATTGGCCCAACATTCTTCAAAGAGCAATAGTCAAGTCCTTGGAGTGATTTGTGTGGAATGGTTCTCTCTAGCCCAAGTAGCCAAGATCAGTCGATGGTTTAAGGTTAAGAACTTTAGGTGTTGCACATTGAAAGCGAGCAAAGATGCACCAACTCCGTCATTAGAAGGTATCAATTAAAACGATCCAAAATGATATCTCCATGGAACTTTTTGTGCCAAATGAATTTATCCTCGTTGAAACCCACATTTACAACATGAATTTAACTTTAACAAAAGAATGTAGAAAAAAAAACTTTCTAAGATTCTTTTCTTCCTAAAATATTTAGTTTTTCTTAGACTTTTGGCATCAACGAACATTTTGATTTGTCTAGGAACATGAAAAATCGTAGTAGACTATTAGGCCCCTGATTACAGTTTGTTACACAAGAAGGGGTAAGAAGGGAATTGCACCATCGACAAATGAGGGGGAGGAAGTGTCGCATTGGTTGGGAAGTTTGATAGTGTGAGAAATTAGGAGAGATTGCCAACCATCTCGAATTGGTTGGGAAGCTTGTATCGCCTTTAGGCGTTTCTTCCATATTTCAATTAATACATCGAGGAAGGAGTCTTAACAATTGGTATCAGAGCAATCAAAACCCGAAAAAACTAGAGAAGATGACTCAGAAACATATCAACGATCATCTAGAAGTTGTGGATAAAGAGTTGGAAGATTTGAAGTCAGATATGGAAACGATTCAGGAGAAAGTGTTGTGCATACCTGGTATTGAAGAGTCGATAACATCTCTGTCAAAATCTCTACAGCAAATGGCAACGGATAACAAAAAAGCATTTGCAACCATCGCCCTTGAGATGGCCAGATTGCGACCAAGGTCGACGACAACCGAAGGAGATGAGTGCTCTCGACATAAGCAGAAAGAATGGGGGGAGGCTGATGCAATTTCTGGACCTAGTGTAATCGTGGATGACAAACCATCAACAGAAAAGGTAGAAGAACCATTTAGTGACCGGAGCAAGTTCAAAAAAGTCGAGATGCCGGTAGTCGTAGGCGAGGATCCGGATTCGTGGTTATTTCGCGCTGACAGGTATTTCCAAATTCATAAACTCACTGATTCTGAAAAATGATTGTTGTTGTGATAAGTTTTGAAGGTGTAGCCCTAAATTTGTATCGGAGAAAAGAAGAACGAGAACCATTCAAAGATTGGAAGGATCTCAAGTTATGTTTGTTGGAGCCCTTTTAGAAATCCAAGAAGGGAAGCGTACTGGGACAATTTTTAGCTGTGAAATAGGAGACCACCGTGACGGCGTATTGTAATCTGTGTGAAGAGTTAATGGCACTGCTTCCCCATCTGACGAATGAGGTTTTAGAGAATACGTTTATGAATGGGCTAGATCCAGTCATTCAGGCTGAAGTGAGTGTTGGAGACCGGTAGGGCTAGCAGAGATGATGTCGATGGCCTAGTTGGTTGAAGATAGAGAAACGACCCGGTTAGAAAATAACAAGCCCAACTCGTATGGGGGAAAGCCTCTGGTTACAGCTCACAAATCCAGCACAAACGTAGAAAAAGGATATACGAAACCTACTGAACCAGTTGCCATCCGTACTATCACATTGTCGAGTCTGTCTACACCAACGACACGGAGGGAAGGGCCATCACGAAAGCTCTCGGATGCCGAATTCCAATCTCGTAAAGAAAGAGGGTTGTGCTTTTGGTGTGAAAGTGTAAAGCGAAGGAGTTGAGAACACTGGTTGTTCAACCAAACGGAGAAGAATTAGAAATTGTGGAGGATCAGGGAGAAATTCCAGAATAAGCAATGTCGGCGGTGGAAGAAGTAGAGGATGCAGCGGAATTGTCTCTCAATTCTATGGTAGGGTTCACGTCGCTGGTACGATTAAAATGAAGGAAATAATCGAAAAGCAAGAGGTAGTGATTTTGATAGATTGTGGAGCTACCCATAATTTCATCTCGCAGAGGTTAGTAAAGAGTCTCAAACTTCCTTTAACTAAAACAACCAATTATGGGGTGATTTTGGGATTGGGTTGGCTGTGAAAAGTAAGGGAGTTTGTAAGGGAGTCATATTGACCATTGGGGATCTGACAATTATTGAGAGTTTTTTGCCATTGGAGTTAGGAGGTGATGATGTGGTTTTGGGAATGCAATGGTTACATACACTAGGGGAAACAAGGGTGGATTGGACGAATTTAACCATACGAATTGGAACAGGAGACGATCTAATCACACTCAAAGGGGACCCCAACTTGACCAAAACCAAGGTGACTTAAAAAAAAATGATGAAGACATGGGAAGAGAATGATCATAGGTTTCTAGTCAAATTTCAAGCTCTTGAGGCCAACTCTTTGATTCCAAGAGAAAGTGGGTTGTGTCTGATGAAGAATTAAATTCCTCCATTATGAGGTTACTAGACAAATATGGTGAGATTTTATGCCTTCCACAAAAGCTGCCCCCTAAAAGAGATGTTGATCATCATATACATTTGACAAAAGGCACCCCACCAATCAACGTCAGACCATATAAGTATGGTCAAGCTCAGAAAACAGAGATAGATAAGCTTGTGGATGAAATGTTGCAAGCTGGAATCATTCAACCTAGCGTGAGTCCCTATTTAAGCCTTATGATGTTGGTTAAAAAGAAAGATGGAGGGTGGAGATTTTGTGTGGATTACAAAGCGTTAAACAATGTGACAGTCCTTGATAATTTTTCGATACCAATGGTGGAAGAATTACTTGACGAATTGAATGGGTCTCGAATGTAGTCAAAGATAGATCTCAAATTCGAGTCCATGAGGAAGATATTGAAAAGATAGCATTTCGAAATGGCATTATGAATTTCTAGTAATGCCATTTGAATTGACCAATGCTCCTTCTACCTTTCAAGCTTTGATGAATCGAATCTTCTGGTTGTTCTTACGTAAGTTTATCCTTATTTTTTTTAACGATATTCTTGTATATAGCAAAGACTATGATGAACATTTACGACATCTGAATATTGTTTTTGATTTTTGGGGGATAACCAAATGTTTGCGAATTGGGGCAAATGTCATTTTGCTAAGGAAAAGATCGAGTACTTGGGCCATTGGATTTCAACCAATAGAGTAGAAGCGGACTTAGAGAAAATTCGAGTAATGATAGAATGGCCATGTCTTCAGACGATCATCAAATTAAAAGGGTTTTTGGGCCTCACCAAATATTACCGGCAATTTGTTTTGAACAATGGCAGTCTTGTAGCACCTCTAACTCAACTCCTAAAGAAAGGTGCATTTTAGTGGAATGAACAAGAAACCGTAGCATTTGATAAGCTCAAGAAAGCCATGATTATGCTGCCGATATTGGCTTTACCAAACTTTGGCAGACCATTTGTAGTGGAAATCAATGCCTCAGGAACAGGCTTAGGGGCGGTTATGTCGCAAGAGGGGCGGCCAATTTCTTATTACAACCATACTCTGTGCACTAGAGCCTAGGCGAAGTCAGTATATGAAAGGGAACTCATGGAAATTATGATGGCAGTACAACGATTGGGACAAAAGTTCATTGTTAGAGCAGATCAGAGAGCATTGAAATATTTGCTGGGTCAAAGGGTACTACAACCACAATACCAGAAATAGGTCTCAAAGTTACTAGGGTATGATTTTGAGGTGCAATACAGACCGAGTCCGAAAACCAAGGCAACTAATGCTCTATCAAGAGTGACTCCAGTTGCTCACTTGATCTATCTGTCCATTCCAGCAATATTGGATGTTAAGACCATCATGAATGAAGTAGCTCAATACCCGAAGCTAAGTGGAATTATCCAGAAGTTGAGTGAAAATGAAGAGAGTGTATCTAAATACTCTATCCCAAGGTAAATTGTTCTACAAAGCAAGTTAGTCTTATCTAAATCCTCAACCCTCATCCCTACTATTTTGTATTTGTACCATGACTCAGTGTTGGGAGGCCATTCGGGATTCCTTAGAACATACAAAAGATTGACAGGAGAATTATATTGGGAAGGAATGAAAGCTGCCACTAAAGCTTATGTTGAACAATGTTTGATCTGCCAGAAGAATAAGTCACATGCTTTATCACCAACAAGACTGCTAATTCAGTTAGATATTTCAAAAAGCATATGGGAAGACATCACAATGGATTTTGTGGAGGGCTTATCCAAATTAGCAAGTTTTAATGCCATTCTAGTAATTGAGAACAGACTGAGTAAATCTGCACATTTCATGGCCTTAAAGCACCCATTCACAACCAAGTCGATAGCAGAACTTTTTGTGAAAGAATTTGTAAAACTACATGGATATCCTCGATCCATTGTATCCAATAGAGATAAAATTTTCGTGAGTTACTTCTGGACAGAATTGTTCCACCTCCACTACCAAATTGTGTCACAGCACGACTTATCATCCACAATCTGATGCTCCGAGTGAAGTTGTAAACAAGTTCTTAGAGACATATCTTCAGTGTTTCTGCAATGAACGACCGAAACAGTGGACTTCATAGTTGCATTGGGCTGAATTTTGGTATAAGACCACTTTCCATAGTTCCATTGGGATGACTCCTTTTTCAGACGATGTATGGAAGACCACCTCCACCAATTCTATCCTATGGAGAGTCCAGAACAGCCAACTCCACGCTAGACCAACAACTCATGGATCGAGATGTAGCTTTGGACATAATGAAAAGCCATTTGTAGTTGGCACAAGAAAGAATGAAGAAGTTTGTTGATGCTAAGAGGCGTGAGCTGGTATTTAAAGAAGATGACTGGATATTCTTAAAAATTTGCCCCTACCGACAAGCATCCCTGGCCAAAAGAAGGAATGAAAATCTCACTCCAAAATTTTTTAGTCCTTATCAAATAAAAGAAAGGGTGGGTCCTGTAGCCTACAAAATTTGTCTACCAACTGAAGCAATCATCCACCCTATCTTTCATGTGTCACAACTCAAGAAAGCTGTGGGAAACTACCAAGAGGCCAGAATTGGGTCACCACTCTTCACTGATGAGTTTGAATGGAAGGCTAAACCAGATGAAATCTTTGCTTCTCAAATTAATGAGACCATTGGAGTTGAGGAAGTCCTAGTGAGTTGGAAGGGCTTACCCGAGTATGAAGCAACGTGGGAGAGTGTTGAAGATATGCAACGACAATTTCCAGGCTTCAACCTTGAGGACAAGGTTTCTGAACAGCCCAGGGGTAATGTTAGGCCCCCGAGTACAGTTTGTTACACAAGAAGGGGTAAGAAGGGAATTGCACAGTTGACAAATGAGGGGGAGGAAGTGTCGCGCGCCAAAGAGGGGACCACCTAATTGAGACCGTTAGTAGTGGAAGGGAGATTGAAAGAGTATATGAGACCTATGGTGTTTTCTTTTCGTTTTTATGCTTTCATGTGAAGTCTGGTAGTGTGAGAAATTAGGAGAGATTACCAACCCTCTCGAATTGGTTGGGAAGCTTGTATCGCCTTTAGGTGTTTCTTCCATATTTCAATTAATACATCGAGGAATGAGTCCTAACATAGACTTATGGGAGTTTGTTTTGCTCTAGGTTTGGAGAAAAAGAAACAAAAGATCATGACTCTCTTGCTAAAGACATTATAGAGAGATACTAATTCCAAGCATAGTTCAAGATTAAAAGAACTACAAAAAGTATTGAAAGAATCTGAAATTTGAGCTTGAGTTTTGATTTGAGTTTGAGTTTGATTTTGGGATTATTGTCGACATTGATATGAAGTTTTTTCTTCCACTTTTCTTCCATAATGAGCAATAATTTAAAACTTGAATAAATGGGTTTTTGAAATGAGTTTGAGTTTAGAATTATTGTCCACGTTCATATGTTAACTTTTTCCTTCCATAGTGAGCAATAGCTCCACTCGAATTTCATCTTCTACATTCATTGTGTTTTGTGTTTTTGAAAAACAATGACTTTTTGTTTAAACGAATGGACAGGAGGTAGTTTTTGTTCAGATTTCAAAGGTGGTAGCTATTGGCCAGCTACATATTTATGGAAGAAATGTTGGTGTTCTCCCGTACTCGTTTTTAAGTGTATGAACTTTTTGGAATTGTGTTATTATTATCCAAGATCACAACCCATCATATTCATTCTTATTGTGCAAATTAGAGGCAAATTTGAGTGTTTTTAATGGAAAAACAATGCTGGACAATTTTTAAAGAAGCATAAAATAGAGGATAAAGAGAGAGAAACACCAAGATTTATAGTGGTTCGGTCAATGGACCTACTCCAGTTGCAAAGGGTATAAAAGGCCTTTGCTAGACAATATTATTAGAGATCGAAATTAACAAGAACAATACAACAATAGGAGACTCGAATTGATCTGAGAGATTATTCCTCAAAGCATCTATAACTCTCTCTTTTAAGAAAAATGAGTCAAACAATGAGGGATCTCTTAGGTTCTTTTAAGAAAGCCCAAAAAAGAGATAAAATAAAGAAAAATAGAGTAGAGAGACACAACCTTTCAAGTCCTCTGATTTTTAATCTAAACGTCGAAAATCATAGCAAAGATTCTGCAGAAAATTCCCTCCAAAACGTAGGAAAAAAATGGGTTAAACAGAGAAGAAATTGACTCTTGAACTACTGATTTTTCCTCCCTTCTTTTGCGAAATCACGCCGGAAACACCACACGAAAAAGACCCACGTTATCACCTTATTTTTCTCATCGACGACGACACCCAAATCCCTCTCGTTTTCTCTATGTAGTTCACGGCCGAATGGCCTCTGTTTTGGCCGAAAGAGCTTTTTTTCTTCTCTTTTTTACTTTCTAATGACCTAATTTTTCTCTCAATAAATGTATGGTGCTTCACATACATATACATGCCCATACATCATGCTATATATAGATAAAATAGGACTCACAAAAATGGGTATAAAATTGAAACCATCATATCAAGAATTGGTTATTGATAGATTGGGCTCCTCCATTGGGCCCAATTAATTTAAGTGTTTAGGAGCAAGTGAATGGTCCATTTAATTTATTTAAGTGTTTGGGAGAAAGTGAATGGTCCATTTAATTTAGCATTATTATTTAAATTAAGCCCAATCTAAAATTGAACTTAATTGTTTATAAAATTGCTAAATTAAATACTTGGTAATTTGAAATCAAATATTATAACATATATGTATTTATTTTACTTGGATTATGAATTTGTAGCTCACTTCAAATATTTGTACATAGTTTGAATTCACTTTTGATTATGTTAAATTTTGGGATTTTTATAGTGTTTTAGTTTTTTTGCATGCTAGAATTTATATGTACCTTTATAATTGTCGATGTAGATGAAATGAGAATAAAATTTTTGTCTATACACAAGATGGGCAAGCGACTTCAATAGATATATATGTCTATACTCTTAAAATTTTATTTTGATGTAAATGCACTTAAATACATTAAAGGTTTATATAATTGAGTTGCCTTTAGAATAACATATGAAACAATTTGTTTCTCATATAAAATGCTATAAAAATTATTACATACTACTAAAATATCGTACAAATGTAAATAAAAAATAAAATAAAATAAAAACTATTAAAAGTCACCAACTATCCATAACATGGATTACCACAATAAGACTAAAAATGCCATAATGTGTTTTCTATAGCATTTTTTCACTGCTATAAAAAATTCAATAAAGATCCATCATAGTGTTTTTTTGCTAATGCAATGAAAAGTTTCCATAACATTAAATTACACAATCGAAAATATACTTTTTTTTATAGCTTTTTCTATAATGTTGAAAAAACTTTATAAAAAGTCAAGGACTTTCAATAACATCAGCTACGACATCGTGCCTAAAAATGCTATGATATGTCTTTTATAGCGTTTTTCACTACTATAAAAAATGCTATGAAAGAGCAATCATAGCGTTTTTGGCCAACACTATGAAAACTTTCCATAGCATTAAAATTACGCAATCAAAAATAGACTTTTGATATCGTTTTTATACCGTCGACAAAAAGCTATGAAAAGTCAGAGACTCTCAATAACATCGGCTATGATAGCATTTCGAAAATGCTATCGAAAGTCTTCGATAGCGTCTTTCTAACGCTATCGTATGTGATATTTCTTGTAGTGACATCAATGAGAGCATTCATTACGCTTGTTCTTAAGCTTGTTCTATGTTTTGCACCCACTAAGTTTTCTGAAGCAGAAGTAATTTCATTGAAATCTTTTGATAACCCTTGTTTACAAGGGTTATTTAGCACTAAATTAAAGTTTATTCCTTGGAGTTTTGAATCTATTTTAATGTTTTTTATGATTAATTTAGCTAAATTTTTTAAGATTGAGAAAGATACATGTTTTCATCCATGTTGTGCTAAATGAACATAATTTAATATAAAAAGAATCAAATTTAGAAGTATTTAAGTAGATGTGTTTTCTGTGCAGATTGTTTTGAAAAGCCCAATTGCAGCCACAACTTCTGCAGGAAAATCCCAATATGTGACCGCAACTACACCTTGTTGGGTTTATGCCCTAAAGCCTCATAAATAATTAATAATAATTTTGAATGATTTTATTTGCAATATAATATTATCCATTATATGAAAAATCCAAGGTTATTAGTTTAATCTTGAACAGTATGTGGTTGACATACGAGAGGATCATATTCAAGAAATAACCTAAAGGGTTATAGTATATGGATAAGATTGGGTACCTTATCCTGGTAACATTATTGATACGATCCACTTTGTAATAGTTACAAATGATTTGATCCAAATCGTTCATGTGTAGATATGTGAGTGGGGGTATCTTATACAATGAGTTTGTGTAAGACTGAACCATGAAATATTTAATATCTCTTTATAAATCCATTAATTGAGAAGATTAATATTTCATCAAGATGATCATATGCGACTCGATCTTAATCTTGAGTGAATTATGAACTCCTGCCTGTGATGACTTGTCCTTTGATTTTCACGGGTGAGAGTGGCTTTTGTAGTTGATTCAATATGCCTACCATTTTACGGACTTGACCAAATAGGGAGTTGGGAATATAATCTCGCAAGATGAAATTCACTCCTTCCCATATAGGATAAGTAGATGAGTAGATCCCTTAAGTGATGATTTCGGGACTTGAACAATGGGGCCCCACCCT
The DNA here is from genome assembly GCA_033996785.1 of Trichosanthes truncata. Lineage (NCBI taxonomy): Eukaryota > Viridiplantae > Streptophyta > Magnoliopsida > Cucurbitales > Cucurbitaceae > Trichosanthes > Trichosanthes truncata. The sequence goes on from JAWPNB010000010.1 coordinate 43,602,447, forward strand.
CTCACTGGCCCGAGAGGGACTTAGTTTATAATTAGATTAGAAACAGTTTGTTCGTTAGAAGATCAGTGGTACTTAAGGTGCAAGATGTAATTATAGGGGTAAAACAGACTTTTAATTATGGCAAAGATTTTCACTTAGTCTCTATAAATAGAATCCTTGGGTGGAGCCATGAGACATAACACATATCTCCTCAATAGAGAATTAGAGAATTCTCTCTAGACCTCTTCCTCTCCAATCCCTTGTGGATTTTCTTTCAAGAGGCTCCCACAAGCCTTGGAATTGTGTTTGAGTCATAGCAAGGAAGATTTTGTGGAGGAGATAAAGATGTGCCAAAAATATCTCCATATTTACTCCAAGTAAGTTTACTTAATCTTATTTTTTAGTTTAATTTTAATAAAATCAAAGACGATCCAATGCTTCCGCTGCGGAGTGAAACTTCATTCCTTCACACCTTCAATTAATGCAGCGAGAAACCAGTGAGTCAACACAAATTGGGTTTAAATTGCAATATACCTCATAGTTTGACTCTGAAAGTTCATTGTCAAGCTTCCCATCTTATTTTCAACAACTACTACCTTCAAGCTTATAAAAGGAGTTCCACTTCATCATTTGAAGAAAAATGTCGATTGTTGAAGATAGAACCCTAAAGAATCTGGAGTGACAGCTCATCGACTCCTCATCCTTTTCAATTTGTTCAACCCTTAGAGTCGAGAGTCCTAGGATTGTATCAACTCAAATCTCCTTAACAAAGGAAGAATTGATTCCATTGAGTGAACATTCTCTAATTACCCTTTCTTTACTTGATTGCCTTGTATTTAGTTTTAGGCTTTTTTAATTTTATTTTTTTATTGTAATTATGTGCACACACTGTTTTATTTTAATGAATCTTTATATCATGAGCTAAATCATTCAATTATGTGGATGCTTGTTGTCCCACAAAGTGTACTTATAATTAATCAAAATTTAGGCTCTGAAAGTGTACATAGTCAGTAGCAACTGATAAATATTCCTATCATCCTTTCCCTCTGCCAGAATTTCCCCAAACTCTAGTGCCTCGATACTCCAACGAGGTTACATTGATCCTCGTAACCAAACTTTGTATTACGGCTCGTGCAAACAAATGTCCCACATTGGCTAGGGAAGAAAGTGATCATGGGTATATAAGTGTGAACAATTTACCAAAAACAAAGTCATGAGCGCTTATGCCTAAAGTGGACAATATCATACTATTGTAGAGATATATTGAGGGTCATTGTTCTTATCAATTTTCTCATTCTGATTTCGATGAATGTAGTCTTTTATGGCACATGCCCCAATTTTCCATGTCCATAACAAAAATCTTAGAGCTTTTCATAGGTAATCGGTATCCATCATTCCTCCCCCATTGCCCCAACCTTAATCATCACCCCTCTATGTAGAGGTTTAGTTCCATCAATCTGAATTCAGATGCGTACTGTTTCACCCCAACATTTACCTTCGTCATCAGTTTCCACTTTCTCAAATTTGCCCACCAGATTGCCTAACCCTAGAGCTGATTTTCTAGAAAAATATGCAAAAGAAAAATCATGAAAGTGAATCCAAAGCTTGGCGTAGCTGAATTTGAGATCTATGATGCATCCGCGACCTCTTGGTTCATCCAACAACATCAAAGCCTTGTCAAGGAACCATGATCTATTCTCTATGACCTTCACTTTATCCTTGTTAAAACAGAAGTAGACGACAAATAAGAAACACAAAAAGAATAAAACGACACACATATTTACGTGGTTCACTAACGGTGTGTTAACTACGTCTACGGATAAAGGGAGAGAGTATTTTATTATCTTGAGGAGAAACTTAGTATAAAATACAGATTTAAGGCATTTCTACATTTGTGATATTTAAATTTGCACAGATAGTATTCTTCCTAACTGGCTCAATTTTGACAGCAATGTTAGTCCATATCCTTGGCATCATAATTTTACAAACTTCATTGTTCACATTTTTTGAGGCTTAAAGCTTATATACAATGGTATTTTGAGACTAGTACAGAAATTTGTCCAATATTTATTTCATAATCTTTATTTTTATTAATTTTGGATTTTTTTTCCACAATTTAGAATCATCACTAGCTTTTAAGGAAAAATAAACAATTTTGTTTTAATTATTTGAAGATTGATTCTTTTCTTTTCATTTGCTTAGTTGATAAAAATAAAATAAAATATTTTTTCCTCTTTTTCATTATAGAGAGAATAAAATTTTGAAAAGATTAATATTATATTCAAATATTTCTTGTATGCAAACTTTTTTTCAATCCCACATTTTTTTTCTCTCCTACATTTTTCTCGTCTCCCACAAACTCTCTCTCTCTCTATCTCTCATGCATACTCTCTCTCCCACAAATTTCTCTCTCCCACAAATTTCTCTCTCCCCAACAAACTTCCCTCTCAAGCCTTAACCCACGTTTTTTCCCCTCTCACCCTCCACATTTTTTCTCCTCACTAGAAACTCTATCTCTTTCATTTTATTTAATTCTTTCTCTCTCTATCTCCTCTTCTCCAACACTTTCTCATTGTTTCATTTACAACAAAAACCGATAGGAAGACAAATATTCACCACCATCTTTAATCACGATTTTTTCCTATCCCAAATAGCATTTTTATATGTATGTGTTTGTATATTATTAGCTATGTTTATTCTAGGATTAGTTTCATTTATGCATTATGTATATATTTGAGTTATTTTTAATGTTGACATTTCATGAATCGTGGCTTAGATTCGTATTTGGTTAATTGATTTCACTAATTGTACTTCTATTTAATAGATAGTTATGTATATTATGTCAAATTTAGTTAATGATGTATTCTTTAGTAATCTCTAATAATTGTATTGTAACACCCGATTTAAAATTTTTAGTATTAAAAAATATATATATAAGATATTTTTAATATTTTATCTTTTATTTTATTATTATTATTAATTTATTATTTATTATTATTATTATGATTTTTTTTTCCTTCAACCTTATCTCCCCGAAACCCTCTCCCCAGCCCCCCCCTCGTTTCTATTTGTCTCTCCCCCAGATCCCGTTTCCTTCTGCCCCCTTCCCCAACCCCGTTCCCCTCTGCCCTCCCCCAATCCCCGTTTCCCTGTTTTTCCCCCAACCCCCACCTTTTTCCGTCTGTCTCTTCCCCAAAACTCCCCTCCCGTTTTCCCTCTGCCCTTCCCCAGCCCCGTTCCCGTCTTTCCCCAACCCCGTTTTCTGTCTGTCTCTCCCCCAACTTTCCCTCTCGCGCCTCCTCTCTTTTTGGTCTCTCTCTCCTTCTCTATTTTCATCTCTTTCTCTCTCTCTCTTTTTTTCTTTCACTCATTTCTTGCTGTTTTGGAAAATTTTCAACATTCTTAGAGCATACAACAGTTTTAAAGGTTGAAGTTGGGCATTTCGGAATTCGATTTGGTGTGGATTTGGCTCGTTGACAGTGGGTAAGCATTTCAGATGTGGGATTAAGAAATTTAGCGAGTTAATTGCTTATTTAAGGACCATTTGAGTAGTTTAGATTAACATTTGGTTTATGGAACTCACTTAGGATTAACCATGGTGGTTGGAGGCTAAATTATCCAACTCGGGTCGCACTAAGCTTTAATCCAGCAGCTTTTAGTTACGGTGGTTGGTAAGTTTTAAAGTTTGGAACTTTTGTAAATGTTTTTTTTTTTTTTGTTTGAGCCAAGTAAGTTGTAAGAAGTGAGTTTTAAGTTATTTGAGTTATTGTTGTGAAATTGGATATTTTTTATGCAAGTTAGAAGTTTGGCATTGGAGGTGGTTTATACTGGGACGGTCTTCCTCAATTGTTGGGGGTAAAGCTAACGCCGTTTTAAGGAGGCGAAATATTCACATTTTTGAGTTGGTCTAAAAAAGAGATAAGTAGCCATTCAGACTTATTTGTTAAGGTTCGAACATAAAAATTGTAGGTAAGACAAGTATGGCATATCTGTAGAGACACAACTACTTGCTTATTGATGAATTGTGCTTATTTGGTTATGCATGAAAACTTTGGTAGAATGAGGTTCATTTGATCCTATACTGGAATTGCAACTAATTAAAAATGTATGATGTTGAACTAAATTCTTTTTGGTGGACAATGTGAACTTCGGTTCAATAAATGGTTGTAGATCAAACATGGTGACTGGTTTGGCATGTGAGGTTTTTCTTGGAAATTCTCAAGAATGTAGTGAATGAACAAAAGCTTGTCGGACTAGTGCCATTTACCTTATTTTTCCATGTGAGCATGTATTCTAAGGAGGTTGAGGCTGAGTGGTGAGCATGTCCCCAGAGCGATGGTGAGATGATGAGGATGCTAGCATAGGGGCGATGTCCCCAGAGTGATGGTGAGATGATGAGGATGTTAGCATAGGGGTGACGTTCCCAGAGTGATGAACATGAGAGAGAGTGGTTTACCTTTTCTGCATCAGACCAACTTAGAATACATGACTCGCAGGTTTAACACGTGGTATTACAAAAAGGGAGTGAGTCTGAGGAAAGGTAAGTGGGCACATAGTATACAGAGGTGAATGTTTTGAGACTGAAACTAAAGTTTGTAGTTTAGAGTGATGTTTTTCTTTGTATGATTTTAAGCTTGGACCCTTAAGAGGGCTGCTTACTGAGTATATTTATACTCACTCGTGCTACTTTGCGTATATCTTTCAAGTGGTCAGCAGCAAGGTGGATGACGAGACGACGACCTGACGAGGCTATGGAGGCCACTAGCTTTCTTCTAGGCTCCTTTTATTGTATATTCTTTTGATAGGTGGTTTCCATGTTAGGTTGTATACTCGATTTGTAAAGTGTACCTCTGTCTTCCTTATATTTCTAGTTCTGAGATATCTGTTGCTTTTGTATCAGTGTTAGTGAACTCAATGTAGTTTGGTGGGTGCTGAGTGTTTCTTTGAAATCTTAGAAGTGTGTTATGTTCCTTTACAGGTTCTTGATATTAGGTTTTCTCGTAGTTACGCCGCTATGTTGCCGAAATTTCAAGCATGGGCGAGCTAACTCAGTCTTGCTTCCGCGTTTAGTATGTTCAGTGTTTAGGGTCGTTACATGTATTGTGATTTTTCTTTAGAAAACCTTTTAAATACTTTCCAATGATGGAATCCAAAAATACTTGGGGTGCCAATATTTTGGATTCTTAAGGTGAGAAATCAATATCTTGGGATGTCAAGATTTGATTTTAATATATTTCTTTTTAAACAAAAATGTTTAATAAAAATCCCATCCTTTTATATTTTTTATCTCTTCTTTTTTTTTTTCTTTTTTTTTTTTTTTTTTTAAGTTTTTGATAAAATCTCTTTTCTTAAATTATGATATTTCAGTATATGTATATTATGTTTAGTCCATAATTATTTTAGAATCTTTAATTCAATAATTCTAAAAGAAAAATATTGCAAAGATGGAACCTTAAATCTTTGGGATACCGATAATTTGAGGCTCTTGAGGTGTAAAATCAATATTTTGGGATGTTGAGATTTGATTTTTAATATTTTTTATTTAAAAAAAAGATTAAAAAATAATAAATAAATAAATGTGTTTAATAAAGAAATTTTATCTTTTTGTAATTTTTTTCCCTTTAATGAAACTTTCCTTTTTTTTTTTTCGTTAAGATAAAATATTTTTCATAAAAAATACAATTAGCAAAACATATTTTCATAAAACGCATTTTCATAAAAGAAATTGTCTTTTAAATGGAAATCTTGATTAACTTTCTTTTCAAAATAATAAATCAAATCTAAAATTATTTTTCCATATAAATTTCACTTCTTTAAAATTAAAACTAATGAAGAGTTTTCTAAAAAAAAAGACTCTTTATTCACATATTTTTAAAACTAATAAACCAAATGTTTCTTTAAAAAAAAATCTTTCCTATGATGGAGATTAGGAAATCAAGATGTTGATTCCTTAATATTCTTGAGGTGATGAATTTATTTTGGGATGCCAAATTAAATTCAAATAAATTTTGAATGACTTTATGCTACTCATAATTATTGCTCATTATTTAATTTAATAATAGTGATCAATAAAACATGGGACATTTAAAAATCAAAACAAAAACTTTCTTTTTCTAGAAAGGCCGTTTTCTTTAAAACAACACAAGAAAAGTAAAATTTCGTTATTTGAATACACGAGTGTTGTGAGGTGCTAATATATTCCCCATACACAAACGACCATTGAACCCAAAATCTTTTATTCGCAGATCATCGTAGCAAACTTTGGGTGCCCAATCAGATCCTATAAATCAAGAATGGTTGTATCTCCATTTTTCTCCTCTTGGGAACAAAGTCGGCTACTCCGCATCGCAAACCCATAGCAACATATTGGATTTTTCAATTGCATCATCGTTTATATTGAAAATTTTTCCTCTCTTTCACTTTGTATATTTAATTTTTAGTTTTTCTTAGTTCAACTTTTAAAATTTTCGCTTCATTATGTTTTTTATCTTCAATGTTCATACACGCATAAATTTTGACATAATATTGAAATTTTATTTCAAATTAGAAATATATCAATCAATAATAATTTTAAATAAGATATAAATTATATCATATCATTTGATAATTAATGTGATTCATGTTTATAAGTCATTGAAATCATGGAAACCTTGTCTATCATAAATTAAATTCCTCATTTGCAATACATAAAAAACTTAATATAAACTTAAAATATATAATAACTTTTTCACCATTTCAAAAAAAAAAAAAAACTAATCTGTCACATAGTTTCTTTTTAATGAATATAATAAAATTTATTTTATTTTAAAATTGAATAAATTAAAAAACATAAGCGTGCATTTCATATGATGAGAAACTATTTTATATAATATTAATTAAAAGTTAGATGCCAATCCGAGCCATCGATCATGAAGTCAGAGATTCAAATCCCCCTTCCTAATATGTTGTTGTACTAAAAAGAAAAAAAGTTAGCCTCAATTTTCATTAAAGATTTTAATGAACAAAATAGAATTTATGGAAAATTATCTTTGGGTGAATAAAAATTTAAATGCACCATAAAGTTAGATAATGGAATCAAAAAGCGCTTGAATATGAAAAGTTTTGACCTTTTATTAAAAAAAAAACAAACTTAAGGATGTTGCCTTTAATTATATTTAATTATAGCATTTCAAATGACTTGCTTATTAGATTATATTCTATTAGGTAAAATTAGATGTCTTAAGTTATTATTCATACACTATTTTTTTTTTTTGAGTTCAATGTATTTGAAGTGGGAATTCGAACTTCTGGTCTTTTGAATGAGCGTATAATACCTTAACAAATTGAACATTGCTGAGGCTGGTCATGTTACACTATTTTTAACAACTGATTTTACTAGGAATGTAATAAGATTTATTTTTAGTATTTATTTAATTATAAAATTATATTTAAAAAAAAACTACGTGGATGGAACATGGTAATAAAACTAGTTAAAATAAAGGACAATTTTCATGGTATAATTAAAAACAAAAATAATTCACACAAACAACATTTTTTTAACTATAGTGCATGCACCCACAAACTTTTAAAAATAAAAAAATTAAACCTCTATGAGTGGAAAAAAAAATGAGATTATTTTATTTTAATTTATTTTTGAATAGCAAAAAATGAGATTATTTTGCTAACCTTGGTTTTAATTCGATTAAACTTTTACCTATACTATCCTTCATGTTTTCTCCCTCCCTCTTCTTTCTGTCCCTCCCCCAGTTGCTGACAATATTGAAGCTATCGTCTTTTTATTTTATTTTATTTTTTGTATATGCTCAACTCAATGTTCATGATTTGAATGAAAAATCTCAATATCTAAACCCCATATCATTCAGGTAAACAACAATAAAGAACAAATCATTTGTAATGATAAAATTTGTGACAATGATAACATTGAATCTGACAAAAAAAAGTCAGGTTTGATTTTCCTATATATGTCCTCAAATAATTTTACCTTCTATTAGCTTTTGATGAATTAGAGTTGGAATTACTCTCATCATATTTTCTTTGACCAAAATTTTCTCGACCTCAACCTCCAAAGTCACCGCACATCCATGATTGCTACCATGACTTAGATCTCGATCACCTTTTTCTTGGCTATCTTCTTTATATTTTAATTGTAACTTTTATTGTTTGTTTGTTCTTCTTGAGAAGCTTCTCTTCATGGGCTTGTAAAGTACCCATAAGTTGACCAACAAACATAATACTCAAATCCTTTAATTCCTTCAATAGCTACTATGAATGAAATTGAATTTTTCATCAAATGATCGAAATATCTCTTTGACTACTTGCTCATCATTTATCGTATCACCATATCTTTTCGTTTCATTTACCACTGCTAGTAATCTTGAAGTACAATATGAAATCAATTTAGATTCCTTAATTCATATATAATGCTTCATAATCACCTCTCAATTTTTGAAGGCAAACCTTCTTAACTAGATCAATTCATTTATAAGTATTCTCTAAAATTTTTCATGCTTGCCTCATAGTAGTTACATCAGATATCTTCTCAAAATTTGTATTATCAATGGCGAGAGCCTGTTCGCCTTTCTTTTTAGTATTCTGCAAAGCTTCTCGTTGAGCTTGATTCAAAGGCACATCAGTTTCTAGTTCTTCATAACCTCTATCAACAATTTTTCATGCATCTTGTGAACCAAGTAGAGCTCTCATACAAATACATCAACTACTATAATTTTCTTTGGTAAGTCAAGGCACTTGGAAAGGAATCAAATTGTTGTTTGTCATTTACAAAAATAATTATATCTTCAAAGTTAAACTTTGATACTAGTTTGTTGGAAATGTGTGATGGGCACTCACAAAAAAACAATCAAATAAGGAATATTTTGAAGAAAATCAATCAAGCAACTCTCTCAATCACTCAATGGACCTACCTAAATCATTGTGATCATGACCAACATTCATGGATAGAATTTAGCACATCCACAATTGTGTATCAGTTCCTGAATGAAGTCTCACAACACTGAACTACCAAATCTCATATCCTAAAATTCAACTGATGTAATTTGGATTTTTCCTTGTATATTGGTTGACCCTTTTCCCTCATAAAGTCTCCACCCATAAAGACTTTCCTTTACTTTATTTTTACCCTTTTCCCTCATAAAGTCTCCACCCAAAAATGTGATTGTTTGTGATTTGCTAAATTAGTTCGTTTTCGTTTTTCAGCCTGCGTGTAGTTTCTTTTAAGTAGTAGCTTTATTCTTGTGAATTCAAGAGAATGAGCTTATTCTAAGTAAAGATTGAAAAAAGATTTTCATGGTATTAGAGCTTTCACGCAGGCTAAGATCCCAAGTTAGTCTCTTGCTATTTTACTTTCAAACATTCATGGCCGAAAATGAGACAACACTTACGATGAAGTCCTTTCAACAATGCATGAGTTTGATTTCAATCAAGCTCAACTCTGCGAATTATCTCTTATGGAAAGACACTCCTGATGCAACAATCACCTTACCAACAAAGACACTCTTGATGCAAAAATCACAGACAAAGGACAATATGCCCTCAATCCCCTACATGCAACTTGGCTCATAATGATGCCCTTGAAGGGAGTAATCGAATTAAACTAACAACGGAAGTGGTTGGAATCGACTTTGATTTTATTTTAGAATTAAAATATAAACTTAATATTAAACATAAACCATACCTTGAAAATAATATGAAGAATATTCTGGCAAGGCTTTTTCTCCTTGTATTCCAACTCCAATGAGGTTGAACTCCAAGGCTTCCACAAAATCTTCCTTACTATGACTCGAACAAAGGACCAAAGAGGTTTGTGAGAACCTTCTTGAAAATAGAAAGAGGGAATGAAAGGAGAATTTCAAGAGTTCTTTTCTCTTGTGAAGAATGCACACAATAGCTCACTCGTAGAGTCCTATTTATAGTGGCCTAGAGCAAATAATTAAATAATATATTTTAATATCTAATATATTAAAATATATTTATCCAACAAGTTTGAATCTTATTCAAACCTTTCCAAATTCTCCTACGATATCTATTTCCTTATTTGATTCTAATTCAAATTTAATAAATATCTTTTCTTTAATGTATCTTAATACATTAATAATTTCTTTGATATTTAATGTATCATATACAATAAATATGTTTTCTCTTATTTAATATATCAAATATATTAAATTTTAATTTGAACATTTCAAAATTTTCTCTCAACGAAATTGATTCTTATTTGTTCATATGAGCTAGCAAGGGGACCTTATAGATCTACAGATTATAAGCTCCAATGATACAAAATCAATTAATTAAACTCTTTAATTAATTCATTTTCATTCATTAACTATAGGTCACTCCACTATAGACCTAGAGTTGCACTCATATGTACTGTAGGACAAGTTGTGTCCATAAATATAGTTACTACATACAAGTCGGTCCTTCACGAGTTGTACGTAATTACAATTGGGTCAAAAGTTCATTTTACCCCTGTAATTACATCTTGCACCTTAAGTACAACTGATCCTTTAATGAACAATTTGTTTATGATCCAACCATAAACTAAGACTTTCTCAGACCAATGAGAGAGTGGGGCCCCATTGTTCAAGTCCCGAAATCAGCACTTAAAGAAACTACTCATATACTTACCCTGTATAGGATGGAGTGAATTCCATCTTGTGAGATTATGTTTCCAGCTCCCTATTTGGTCAAGTCCCCAAAATGGTAGGTGAAAGGAATAATCGAATTAAACCCATAGTGGAAGCGTTGGAATCGACTTTGATTTTATTTAGAATTAAACAATAAAAATTAAGTTTAAGTAAAACATACCTTGAAAATAATATGGAGATATTTTTTAGCAGTTCTTTATTTCTCGTGTTCCAAGACTTCTACAAAAATCTTCCTTGCTATGACTCGAACATAGGACCAAGGCTTATGGGAGTCTCTTGAAAGAAAATCCACAAGAGATTGGAGAAGAAGAGGTCTAGAGTGAATTCTCTAATTCTCTATTGAGGAGATGTGTGTTTTATCTAATGGCTCAACCCAAGAGTCCTATTTATAGAGACCAAGGCCAAATCTTTTCTATAATTAAAATATTATATTTTAATATATTTTAATATCTAATATATTAAAATATAGGGCAAAATATCTTTTTGGTCCCTCAGTTTTGCGTTTGGTTCCCTTTTGGTCCTTGAGTTTTGAAACTCAACAATTTAGCCCCTGAGTTTTAGATTTAGTTACACGGTTAGTTCTTCCATCCAATTTTCCGTTAACTACTAACAGAATGCTGACGTGGCATTTAAAAATAATTAAAAAATATTATTTATTATTTTTTAATTAAAAAACATTTTTTTCCTTTTTTCTTTCTCTCTCTTCTTTCTCCCTCCCTTCTTTCTTCTCTCTCCCCATGCTCGAATCCCCCCTCCCCCTTCCCGTTTTTCTTTTATTTTCCTTGGTCTACAACAACTTTCACCATTGCTCAGCCATTGTCGTCACGTGATCGTTGCTTTGGGGTCGCGCCGCCTGAACGCCGATCGCCACCCTCCCAGCCGCCCCTCACGAACGCAGCTTGCCAGAATTGCACTCTGTTGCACTGATTCTCCTAGATCCGCACGTCGTCGTATCGCCTCCATTGCTGCACACTTCGCCGCCAGTACAGATTTAAGGAAGAAGAAGAAAAAGAAAAATTTTGGGAAAGAGGAGAAGATGAAGAAGAAGAGGGGAGGTATTTTTCCCAAAATTTTTCCTTTTCTTCTTCTTCCTCTTTCTTCTACTCCCCTCTTCTTCTCCTTTTCCCTCTCTTCTTTATTTTCTCTCTCTCCCGGAGGATCTGCGCATGGAGGCGAGTCGGCGACTCACGGATCTAGGTGAATCGGTACTCCAGCAAGCTGTGATTGCGAGTGGCGGGTGGCGCGACCCCAAAGCGATGATCAGGCGGCGGTGAGGGCTGCTGTAAACCGAGGGAAAGAAAATAATAAACGGGAAGGGGGAGGGGGATTCGGGCATGGGAAGAAAGAAGAAAGAAGAGAGAGAAAGAAAAAAATAATGTTTTAATTAATAAATAATAAATAATATATTTTTTTTAATTTTTTAAATGCCACATTAGCATTCTGTTAGTAGTTAACGAAAAAATGGATGGAAGGACTAACTGTGTAACTAAATCCAAAACTCAGGGGCTAAATTGTTGAGTTTCAAAACTGAGGGACTAAAAGGGAACCAAACGCAAAACTGAGGGACCAAAAAGGTATTTTGCCCTAAAATATATCTTATACTTATTTGAATCTCATTCAAATTCCTTATGATATTTATTTATTTGAATCTTATTCAAATTTTATAAATATCTTTTCTTTAATGTATCTAATATACATTAATTATTTTAATATTCAATGTATCAAATACAATAAATATATTTTCGTCTTTTAAATTTAATATATCTAATATATTAAATATTAATTTGAACACTTCAAACTAAATATTAATTTGAACATTTCAAAATTTTCTTTCAACTAAATTGATCTTTTAGTGTTACTATGAGATAATAAGGGGACCTTATGGACCTACAGATTATAAGCTCCAATGATACAAAATCAATTAATTAAATTCTTTAATTAATGAATTTTCATTTATTAACTATAGGTCACTCCACTATAGACCTAGAGTTACACTCATATGCACTATAGGACAAGTTGTGTCCATAGATATAATCACTACATGCAAGTCGATAGTTCATGAGTTGTTCGTAATTACAACTAGATCAAAAGTCCGTTTTACCCCTATAATTACATCTTGCACCTTAAGTACCACGATCCTCTAATGAATAATTTGTTTATAATCCAATCATAAACTACGTCCCTCTCGGGCCAATGAGAGGGTGGGGCCCCATTGTTCAAGTCCTAAAATCAACACTTAAGGGAACTACTCATCTACTTACCCTATATGGGAATGAATGAATTCCATCTTGTGAGATTATGTTTCCAGCTCCCTATTTGGTCAAGTCCTCAAAATGGTAGGCATATTGAATTGGCTACAAAATCGCTCTCACCCATGCAAATCAAAAGACAAGCCCTCACATGCAAGAGTTCATAACTCACTCAAGATTAAGATCGAGTCGCATATGATCATCCTAATGAAATATTAATCTTCTCAATTAACGGATTTATAAAAAGAGATTAAATATTTCGTGGTCTAGTCTTATACAAACTCATTGTATAAGATACTCCCACTCATATGTCTCCACATGAACGATTTGGATCAAATCATTTGTAACTATTACAAAGCAGGTCGTATCAATAATGTTACTAGGATAAGGTACCCAACCTTACCCATATACTATGATACTTTAGGTTATTTATTAAACACAATCCTCACATATGTCAACCACTTACTGTTCAAGATTACACTAATAACCTTGGATTTTTCATATAATAGATAATATTATATTGCAAATAAAAGAATCAAAATTTTTATTAATTATTAAATAAATCATTAATTACGAGGCTTTAAGGCATAAATCCCAACAGTAGGAATATTGAATCGGCTACAAAAGTCACTCTCACCCATGCAAATCAAAGGACAAGCCCTCATAGGCATGAGTTCATAACTCATTCAGGATTAAGATCGAGTCACATATGATCATCCTGATGAAATATTAATCTTCTCAATTAACGGATTTATAAAGAGAGATTAAATATTTCGTGGTCCAGTCTTATACAAACTCATTGTATAAGATACCCACACTCACATGTCAACACATGAATGATTTGGATCAAATCATTTGTAACTATTACAAAGTGGGGCGTATCAATAGTGTTACTAGGATAAGTGTAACGACCCGAATTCCTACGACTCACTAGATGCGGAAGCAAGACCTAGTTACCTCACTCATGCCCGAAATTTCGGCAACATGACGGCGTAACTAGAAGAAAACCAGAATTTTCAACCTGATAAGAATGAAAGCACTTCAACAACTCAGATAAAAACGCTTAGCATCCAACAAACTACGACAAATATGCTGAGCTTCACATCAAACACAGGATTTTAAGAAACCCTAACCAAATACACAATAACTAAAATTACTTAGAATTTACAGACCAAACGTACATCAAGGAACAAAGAAACAAAACTAAGGGCTATACAAGGAAAAGAAATTTGGTGGAGTCTCCATAGTCTCGTCGAGTCATCGCCTGCGTCATCCACCTAGAGAATGAGCTCAAATCTGCAAAACAAACAAAGTAGCAAACATAAGTATAAATATACTCAGTAAGTAGCCCACTTAAGGGTCCAATACTTAAAGAAAACCTACCTCGAAGGCAAACTTTCTTCACTTACACACGTGCTCATACTTCAAATATTTACCTTGATTATTTACTTCAGTTATCGTATGCTCATTCAATCAACTTCAACTTTTACCACTTCCTGACTCTAATTCCGTGTCACGTCTGCGAGTCCTATTACTTAGAACCCAAACCTGTGAAGGTATATAACCTTCACACACATCTCAATAGCCACACAGGCAATCAGGGAACTCATTCCCTCAGCTAACGCATAGGCAATAGGGAAACGCATCCCCAATGCTCAACCTAATGGGAAATCACCCCTAAGCTAGCATACAGGCGCTAGGGAACACATTCCCCACGCTCAACATAAATCTCTGGGGATAACGCCCCTATGCTAGCATCATCAACAATCTAGGGGAATCGCCCCCTAACTCATTACTCTGGGGATAACACCCCTATGCTAGCATCATCAACAATCTAGGGGAATCGCCCCCTAACTCATTACTCTGGGGATAACACCCCTATGCTAGCATTATCAACATAAAAGTTGTCCTGGCACGTGTATCTGCCTCTTAATCTCAACTCATCAATCATCCAACTATCACTCGCACACCCTACCTGAGTCCATCCCGGTATGGCATTGTCTCGAGCACTACCAACGAGTCATGTAACTTAGGTTGACTAAGGCCGTGAAAGAAAGTGACTCTCACGCCTCCATACAATAAAACATCACCCCTCTATGCTAGCATCCACGGCAATAAGGATCGTAACCCTTATGCTCGTCACACATCTCTGGGGAATCACCCCTAAGCTAGCACCACAGGCCATAAGGATCGCAATCCTTACGCTCAACACAATGGGGAAATCATCTCTCAGCTAGCTCACAGGCGTTAGGGAACACATTCCCTACGCTCAACATAAATCTCTGGGGTCCTCGCCCCTATGCTAGCTCACAGGCGCTAGGGAACACATTCCCTACGCTCAACACATCTAGTCAACCTAGAGTTACAGACTCGCCCCAAGAGAGACATAAGATCAGGTGGCTCTTATTTTATCAAGTTCTTGACATTTTCGCACTACTTTTGGAACCTCTAGGGTAGTCTACTACACCAACATCATTTGTTATTTCCGGACCACATTCACAACCTGGCCCAAAGTTTACAAGCACATACTTGTGCTACCGGCACATAGCCCTCTATCCTTTTATTCCAGAATTTAGTTCCTTAACCACCCTAGAATTCAAGACGACCAGTAACCCTCCACTCACATTTGGGCCCAATTGAAATACGTTAAACATGCCCAATCACCTGCCCATTCTGAACACACGAGATACGGTCCTCGACCCTGAGTATTGCACACCTTTAAGGTGCTCTACGTCAGCCACTAACCCAAAAGCATTGAACTCGGGTAACCAATCAATCTAAAGTCCCAAACACTTACCAATATTTAGTCTAAACCAAATATCCACACATTTAAGCTTACTGGGGAAAATTATCGTCGAATTCATTCATAACCTCAAGCACATTTTCATCCATTTGTTTGTAACTTTAAATCTCTTAGCGAGAATGACAATAAGTTCAGGCAACCATAAGCCCAACGCGATAATTCTCATATTAACTTAATCAACCACGACACCTTTCACATACTCTTATTTTGGGCAAGCATGATTGTTCACGATTCACGACCAATGCAGTCACACTTATAACAACCATTCTCTTATGTGCTACTCCGGCTCATTCATAAATCATTCGAAAACTATAAGTCCCTAATTTCCATTATAACCTCATAAAGACCATTTATAGTTCAAGTAACACCTACCCCAATCCATAAATCCTTGCATAATTCATAAACATGATTTTAGGCATACTCCCAAAATTCCCAATTTATCAATTACATATATCATACTTAAATGGAAATTTAAAGGAACTCAAGTCCAAACGACTACTTACCTAAGCCGCATAAATAATTTACGAGCTTGATTCTTGCCCTCAATTCGTTAGTTTGATCCTTCAATCGATATTCTGAAATCAAGTCCATTGGTTAACGATCGATCCAATTAAAGTTCTTATTTAAATTCAATTGAGTAACGAAATTACCCAAATCGTAACACGATCGTAACCGGGACCGTTCGAGCTCGAAATTTGGAATCGGAGACGGCGGCGCGTGGCCGGAGCACGGCGGCGCGTGAGAGCGCGTGACGATCCGTTTTGCGCAAATTTGGTGCGCTCGAGACTCCGGTGAGCTCCGGTGAGACATTTGCAAACAGATCCGGCGCGATCTAAGTTCTGTTAGGTGAAGGAGAAAAAGAAGAAGTCCGGCGATGAAGGACGAGCTCCGGCGAAGCTACTGTTGTCCGGCGAAGAAGCTCACGGCGAGGTTGGGTGTTCAGCGGAGAAGCTAACGGCGAGGAAGAAGGAAAAGACAGAAGGATGGGGTTCGACTGTGGCTGGTCGGCGATCGTTCGGAGGAAGAAGATGAAGAGGAAGAAGCAGACGGTGGATGGGTGTTCGGTTCAAAGCTTCTCCGGCGTTCGGGACTGCGTGGGTCCTCGATTTGGACCTCCGACGGTCGTTGCTCGCGAGTTTCCGGCGAGGCGTTGGAGACTCGCGTGATGTAGCTCTCCGTCGAGCTTTCGTGCGGCCGGCGGCCTGGAATCGGGTACTGCGTGCGGCGGCGACATCCCGAGGAAGAAGAAGAAGCAGCCGGCGATGGATGGTTGTTCGGCGGGGAAGAAGAAGAGAGAGAGAGAGAAAAAGAGAGAGAGTTGCGGGAGGGAGAGAGGACGGCGGGAAGAGAAAGAGAGAGAGAGAGAGAGAGAGAGAGAAAAAATTCAGTGAGGGAGATGGGCTGCGGGAGGATGAAGAAGAAAAGAAAAAAAATAAAAATAAAATAATAAAAATAATAAAAAATGTATATAAGGATAAGGATGGATTTTTATTTTCTTTTTCTTTTCTTTTCTTTTTTTTTTTTTTTTTTTAAAACAACTTTCCAATTTCCAAAAATGTCCCTTGACCAATCATTGCTTTCCAAATTTGCCCTTTTTCTCATTCCAAATTGAAAATTAACCTTAAAATTTAAATTACCCAATGAAAATCATTCCAACTTAATTTCCATAATTTGAAATTAATGCCTGTAAATAAGCCGGGCGTTACAATAAGGCACCAAACCTTATCCATAGACTATGCCCCTTTAGGTTATTTCTTGAACATGATCCTCTCGTATGTCAACCACATACTGTTTAAGATTACACTAATAACTTTAGATTTTTCAAATAACGGATAATATTATATTTCAAATAAAATAATCAAAATAATTATTAATTATTAAATAAATAATTAATTATGAGGCTTTAGGGCATAAATCCCAACTACCCTATTAACCTCTTGGCTATTAGGAATCATATCAAAGGAAGTTCTAGCGATGGTTGAAGGGCTTAACAATGCATACCAAGTGTGGACCTCGCTCGGAGAAACTCTTTTGTCTATTACCAAAGAAAACGAAATCCATGTGAATGAGGCTTTGCATTGTTTAAAGAAAGGAAGTCTATCACTTGATGAATATATCAAGCAGTTTAAAGCTCTCAGTAATAAACTTACAACGATGAAATGACTTATGGATGATGTAGCAAAAGTCCTTACATTAGCTCGAGGACTAGGAGGTAACTACAAGGATTTCAAAATAGCAATGCTATCAAAGATTCCGTACCCAACATTCAACAAGTTCATTCTAGCACTTAAAGCTCACGAACAAATGAAACAGCTGAAGATTGAAGAAGAAAATACAACACATCTGAACCATAATCAAGCTTTCTTCACTCAAAGAGGAAGAAACCGAGGAAGAGGTATAATTTTTACATCTCGAGGGAGAGGATTTCAGCCCAACAAACACAAAAATTTCCTAGATAACACAAATCAAGGGCGAAACTCTACTCCAAGTCAAGGAAACCCACCATTGTCAGTCCAAGGTAATTTTGTTATATGTCAAATATGTGGAAAAACTAATCACACTTCTTTGATGTGTTGGAATAGGTTCGATCATACATACCAAAGACATGATGTGCCAAAGGCCCTTGCAGCCATGTCACTAAATGAAGGAAATGATCCTAATCTATATGCTGATTCTGGGGCTACAACTCATGTATCAAATGATGCAGGTATTCTCTCATTTACTTAATCATATAAAGGTAAAGAAAAGATATATGTAGGGAATGGAGAAGGTCTAAAAATCACACGAGTAGGCAATGTCAATGTTCACAAATGTATTAGTTGTACCCTTCAAGAAAAAGAACCTATTGTCTGTGTAACGACCCGAATTCCTACGACACTCTAGATGCGAAAGCACGACCTAGTTACCTCGCTCATGCCCAAAAATTCGGCAACATGACGGCGTAACTAGAAGAAACCAAAATTTTACAACAACCTGATAAGAATGAAAGACACTTCTTTATCTCAGATAAAACGCTCAGCATCCAACAAACTACATCGAATATGCTGAGCTTCAACATCAAACACAAGAATTCTAAGAACTCTAATCAAATACACGAAAACTAAAGAATATTTAGAAGTTGCAGATCAACACTACAACAAAGAACTAACTACAAAACTAAGAGTAACAATCAAGGAAAGGAAAACTAGGGGAGTCTCCATAGTCTCGTCAAGTCGTCGCCTGCGTCATCTGCCCCGAACATGTTCACAATCTGCAAAACAAACAAAGTAGCAAGGATGAGTATAAATATACTCAGTAAGTAGCCCACTTAAGGGTCCAAAACTTAAAGAAAACCTACCACGAAGGCAAACTTTCTTCACTTATTCTCGTGCTCATACTTCAAATATTTACATCAAATATTTACTTCAGTTATTTAAATGCTCATTCAACCACCTTCTACTTTTACCACCTCCTGACTCTAATTTCGTGTCACGTCTGCGAGTCCTGTTATCTAGAACCCAAACTTGTGAAGGTATATAACCCTCACACTTATCTCAATAGATAAATCATCCTTAGGCTAGCACACAGCAATAGGAAACACATCCTTATGCTCAACACAGTGGGGAATTACCCCTAAGCTAGCTCACAGGCGCTAGGGAACGCATTCCCTACGCTCAACACAAATCTCTGGGGTCCTCGCCCCTATGCTAGCACCCACGGCAATAAGGATCGTAACCCTTATGCTCGTCACAAATCTCTGGGGATAACGCCCCTATGCTAGCCTCATCAACACAATTCATGTCCTGGCACGTATATCTGCCTCTTAATCTCAACTCATCAACCATCCAACTACCACTCGCACACCCTACCTGAGTCCATCCCGGTATGGCATTGTCTCGAGCACTACCAACGAGCCATGTAACTTAGGTTGACTAAGGCCGTGAAAGAAAATAACTCTCACGCCTCCACACAATAGAACATCACCCCTCTATGCTAGCATACAGGCAATAAGGGACGCATCCCTTATGCTCAACACAATAGGGAATTACCCCTAAGCTAGCACCACAGGCCATAAGGATCGCAATCCTTACGCTCAACATAATGGGGAATCATCTCTCAGCTAGCTCACAGGCGCTAGGGAACACATTCCCTACGCTCAACATAAATCTCTGGGGTCCTCGCCCCTATGCTAGCTCACAGGCGCTAGGGAACACATTCCCTACGCTCAACACATCTAGTCAACCTAGAGTTACAGACTCGCCCCAAGAGAGACATAAGATCAGGTGGCTCTTGTTTTATCAAGCTCTTTGCATTTTCGCACTTCTTTTGGAATCTCTAGGGTAGTCTACCACACCAACATCATTTGTTATTTCCGGACCACATTCACAACCTGGCCCGAAGTTTACAAGCACATACCTGTGCTACAGGCACATAGCCCTCTATCCCTTTTATTCCAGAATTCAGTTCCATAACCACCCTAGGATTCAAGACGACCAGTAACCCTCTACTCACATTCGGGACCGACTGAGAATCCTTAAGGTGGTTCAAACCTCTATATTAAGTTAAACACCTCAACATCGCTTATGATAATATCGTTTAATCAAATATCCGGTACTTCCATACTTTTAGTTAAATTACAACTATAGCCCTTCAGGTATTCCAATGCTCACTTCTATAACCAAACTTTAACAAGTCGCATACAGAACGCATAGAACAC
The DNA here is from genome assembly GCA_033996785.1 of Trichosanthes truncata. Lineage (NCBI taxonomy): Eukaryota > Viridiplantae > Streptophyta > Magnoliopsida > Cucurbitales > Cucurbitaceae > Trichosanthes > Trichosanthes truncata. Next base: position 43,622,835 of record JAWPNB010000010.1, read on the forward strand.
GACTTGGACCTCTTGAATATCTTATTAGAAATCGATAGCATAAACGTTCCAAAATAATTTAAGCCCCTAATACCATTTTAACACTTGCTTAAGCAACTTAAGCTCAAGAACAACTCAAGATAGTTCAGCCAATCGTACCATGTCCCACATCCATGTTAAACATGTATATTAATCACAAATCAACACAAGAGTGAACCAAACTCATTGAATTGCAAAATCCTTGGCAATCTCTTGAGGCTCTATGCGTGTTTACTACATCAACTTGATATTTTAAACCTTTATCTCCATTATAAGCACATACTTAGGCCATTTTAGTTCTAACAACATTCACACCAAACCACAATTCATTACATACTCAAATTTAGGTCAGCATCAATGTTCACAATTAACCACAAACATGTTCAAACTCTTCCAAATATAACTTTGGGCCCCAATTTTCATTATAACCACAACTTATGCCAATTGAGTTCATAACTACTTTTGAACGTATCCATTAACCATTACATGCTTCCTAAATACGATTTCCAAGCATATTTTCACCATTCACACATTAATCAACATAAATACAAAACATTTAAGAACTTTAGGGGCTTAAAGTCCAAATAGCTACTTACTTCGAATAGAATAAAGAATATTATTCTTGCAGCAAAAAATTCCTTCCTTTAATAGATATCCTGAAATTAAGTCCATCGGTTAACGATCGATCCAATTAAAGTTCTTAATTAAATTCAATTGAGTAACGAAATTACCCAAATCGTAACACGATCGTAACCGGGACCGTTCGAGCTCGAAATTTGGAATCGGAGACGGCGGCGCGTGGCTGGAGCACGGCGGCGCGTGCGGCGGCGCGTGGGGCTTCCGATCGGCGCGTGAGAGCGCGTGAGGTCTCGTTTTCGTGCGAGGCTCGCGGATCTGGGTTGACCCGAACTTGTGGGGTCGGATCTGAGCGTGAACCGGCGAGCTGGGGTGACTGATTTGGCCGAACCGGACGAAATCCAGGCTTCCAACGAGACGCCACCTGCGAATCCAACACCAGCGACCGGCGTTCATGAGCTTCGGCGGGGCTGAGCGTGACGAGGTGGTCTGAGTTGCCCGGCGAAGAAGCTCACGGCGAGCTGCTCGCGGCTGACGGAAAAAGAAGAGAAAAATGGATGGGTGATCGGCGGGAAAGAAGAAGAAGAAGAAAGCGGCGGTGGGGATGGGTGATCGGCGGGGCTGTAGTCCGACTGACGGAAGAAGAAAACGATGGATGGGTGTTCGGTCGGAGAGAGCGAGAGAGAGACAGAGAGAGAGAGAGAGAGTGCGGTGAGGGAAAGAATATCGGGGAAGGAAGAAGATGAGAAAAAAAAAATAATAATTATAATAAAAAAAATCTAAGGATAAGGATGGGTGTTATTTTATTTTTCTTTATTTTTTTTTTTTTAAAACAACTTTCCAAAAATGTCCTTAACAACTTATTAAATTCCAAATATGCCCTTTTTCTCTTTCTAAAATTCAAATTAACCTTCAAATTTAACTTTCAAAATGAAAATCATTCCACTTAATTCCAAAATTCAAAATTTAAACTCCTAAATAAGTCGGGCATTACAGTCTGTAAGTCAACTTACTACTGATAATGATTGCTCAATAACATTTTCTGCCAATGATTTTGTCATAAAGAACAAACAGGAAAATATCATTGCAAGAGAAATTTGTAGAGAGGGGTTGTACGCTCTTGAAGAATCTACTGTCAAATCTTTTTTTGCTGATAAACACTCTGTCTTTACTGTAGTTTGTGATCCAAATCAACATGTTGTCTTTGATGATCCAAATCAACATGTTGTATTTGATGATTAAAGTAAATAAGGTGCTTTTTCTGATATTATAGCTAATGAACAATCTGTGCTTGTTGTCTTTGGTTTCAATCTATGGCACAAAAGAATGCTCCACTTGAATGAAGTCTCATTAAAATCTCTTTGTAATGATCAATTTGTTGGGATTTATGCCCTAAAGCCTCGTAATTAATTAATTAATTAATAATTAATAATAATTTTGATTATATTATTTACAATATAATATTATCCATTATATGAAAAATCTAAGGTTATTAGTGTAATCTTGAACAGTATGTGGTTGACATAGAGGAGAATTATGTTCAAGAAATAACCTAAAGAGTCATAGTATATGGATAAGGTTGGGTGTCTTATCCTAGTAACACTATTGATACGGTCCACTTTGTAATAGTTACAAATGATTTGATCCAAATCGTTCATGTGGAGACATGTAAGTGAGGGTATCTTATACAATGAGTTTGTATAAGACTGGACCACGAAATATTTAATGTCCCTTTATAAATCTGTTAATTGAGAAGATTAATATTTAATCATGATGATCATATGCAACTCGATCTTAATCCTGAGTGAGTTATGAACTCCTGCCTGTGAGGGCTTGTCCTTTAATTTTCATGGGTGAGAGTGGCTTTTGTTGCTGATTTAATAAGCCTACCATTTTGGGGACTTGACCAATAGAGAGTTGGGAACATAATCTCACAAGATGGAATTCACTCATTCCCTTATAGGGTAAGTAGATGAGTAGTTCCCTTAAGTGCTGATTTCGGGACTTGAACAATGAGGGCCCACCCTCTCACTGGCCCGAGAGGGATTTAGTTTATGGTTGGATCATAAACAAATTGTTCATTAGAGGATCAGTGGTACTTAAGGTGCAAGATGTAATTATAGGGGTAAAACGAACTTTTGACCCAGCTCTAATTACGAACAACTCGTGAATGATCAACTTGCATGTAGTGATTATATCAATGCACACAACTTGTCCTACAGTGCATAATAGTGCAACTTTAGGTCTATAGTGGAGTTAATGAATGAAAATTGGTTAATTAAAGAGGTTTATTAATTAATTTTGTATCATTGGAGCTTATAATCTGTAGATTCATAAGGTCCCCTTGCTAGCTTATAGTAACACGAAAAGATAAATTTAGTTGAAAGAAAAATTTTGAAATGTTCAAATTAATATTTAATATATTAGATATATTAAATATAAAAGAGGAAAATATATTTATTGTATTTGATACATTAAATATTAAAATAATTAATGTATATTAGATACATTAAAGAAAAGATATTTATTAAATTTGAATTTGATTCAAATTAGGAAATAGATGTCGTAGGAGAATTTTAAAAGATTTGAATAAGATTCAAATTGGTGAGCCATTGGGCATTCTTCACAACACACATCTCCTCAATAGAGAGAATTAGAGAATTCTCTCTAGACCTCTTCCTCTCCAATCCTTTGTGAATTTTCTTTCAAGAGGCTCCCACAAGCCTTAGTCATGTGTTCGAGTCATTGCCAGGAAGATTTTGTGGAAGAGATAAAGAACCGCCAGAAGAATCTCTATATTTTCAAGGTATGTTATGCTTAACCATAATATTATTATTTAATTCTAAATAAACTCAAACGGATTCCTATGCTTCCGCTTGGGTTTAATTAGATTATTCCCTTCACAATTGATTAGTGTGACTAATTCAAAACGAAATATGTCTATTTGTTCTAGTTGTCAAATGAGTAAGAGCTACAAATTGCCTTTTAACTCCAATAATGAAATAGGCATGTTTCCTCTCGATAAAATACATTGTGAACTTTGGGGACCCGCTCCCATCTTATCTTGTCACAGTTTCAAATACTATTGAGTTTTATAGGCCTCATTTGATAATGTTTCCGTTTTTCGTTTCCCATTTTTTGTTTCCTATTTATTGTTTCTTGTTTTTTAAGAACTAGAAACAGGAATATGTTTGATAACTATTTGTGTTTCTTGTTTCTTAGAAAAAAGAAACAGAAACAGAAACTTGTTTGATAACTATTTCTTGTTTATTGTTTTTTTTTTGTAGTATAAATAGAATTTAGTATGTATAATATAAAAAAGATATAACATGCATTAAAATAAATATAAAAAGCAATTATCAATATCCCGATGTAAAATTGTACTAAAAAAGTATCTAATACAAATTGTACTTAAAAAAAGACAGTATCTAATACAAATAAGTCCCGATGCAAAATTAAAAACAATAATAAAATTGTATTTATCCTTCAAATGTTGCCCAAATTTGATATGTAATGTTATCTCTTACTCGAGCCATTCACCTTAAATGATGTTGACTCACATCTAACTCAATTACATTACTCTGTAAATTTTTCGGTAAATTTTGTACATCTTCAACGATCATTCATTCATTGCTAAAATCATTACGATTATTCAATCTAATATAATGTAATTGTGAACAATATAACATGCTATTGGTAAATATTTTTGTGTGTTGACTGGGTAAGAAAACATTGGTTTAAGAATAGGGAATTGAGCCTTCAACATGCCAAAACAACGTTCAATAATATTTTGAATTGAAAAATGTCGATAGTTAATGTCTCCTTTCTCTAAAATCTCGTAAATGGTATCTTTGACCCCAATATGGTGCTAAAAACTGAGGCATATTTGTATATCCAGATTCAACAAGATAGTACTAGTCTACATAATATAAAACACATAAAAACTTGTGATGAAGTGATGTCACATCCCCTCCCGAACCACCTGCTAACTTAGCCCGGAAGATGGCGTGAAGCCAACAGACATCGTTTCCTCCCTAACGATACCTGTGACCCTGTTATACCTGATAAACATACTATACTTGAAATATAAGTTATTCAAACACAACACAGCGGAAACTTGGTAAACGTTACCAAGTATACATATAGGGCGGTTCTGGTAAAGACCCCTGTGGAACAACCAACACGGGTAGGGGTACTACAACTCAATATATCACGAACCAAGATTTACATAACCAAGACCCCTAGCCTCGTACACGCACATAACTACACATCCCTTTTACAATATGTACATTACGAGCAGACTTGCTGTACTACACCATCCACATACAAAAATATCAGACTCGTAGAGCTTCCAGCAGGCTGTGGCAGGATCTCAGGCACCGGGAGCTCGATCTCTACCTGAAAAGTTGGAAAATATTGAAAGAATGAGCTGGGAAGCTCAGTGAGTGACTGTAACATACGGTCAGCTGCCATACAGCCTCACTGCCCCGTATGCCAGGTCTGCAGCCCGATACACCCCAACCCCTCTCCAGCTGCCATACAGCCTCACTGGTGGGTTGTTGACATTACTAGGGATCGAACCCCAGACCTGCCCTTTTATACCATTGCCTTGGCAATGATATCACCAACTGACCTGCAGGTCAGATGGTGATATCATTGCCAAGGCAATGGTATAAAAGGGCAGGTCTGGGGTTCGATCCCTAGTAATGTCAACAACCCACCAGTGAGGCTGTATGGCAGCTGGAGAGGGGTTGGGGTGTATCGGGCTGCAGACCTGGCATACGGGGCAGTGAGGCTGTATGGCAGCTGACCGTATGTTACAGTGACTGTGTTTAGAGCAATTATCTCATAAATCATAACATTTGGCAAACTACAAGCATATGTGTCGGCAGACAAGCGTTAAATATAAACTTATAAGGACAATAGCTTTTTCCAGAAATCCAGCAATCACTCCACGATGTAGTGGGGCCCGCCCAGCACTCCCATCGTCTTTGTCGTAGTGGGGCCTGCCCAGCACTCACGACAGCATTGTTGTCACGGAGTACACTCAACGTCGACAACAGGAAATGACCTGTGTGCACACGGTACTATACAGCCTCGGGCTCAGAATCTCAAACATTTACTCACTCGAGTCTCATAGAAACACATGAGAACCTTTGACACTACTTGCTAACACATGTTGGCCCGAAATTATGGTATTCTCACTAGTTCAGGTAAAATAGTAAACATATGCTCACAACGAACAATTAAATCATTCCTAGGAAACCATATATGCTCATAAATACGTGTTCAAGAGACATAAAGTCTTTAAGTAAAATTACTCTTAGAAAGTCTTTTATTTTTGTAAGCATAAGTTCAAGCATAGAATACACTTTCGAAATTTGTTTTGTCACTCACAGCGTTAAAAGTTAGAACCTCGGCTCGTACACTTGACCTATTTCCTCTTGGCCTGCCAAATAACCAGAAATCAGGCATTAGAACACAATTCCTTGCACTTCAAACTTAAGATTATACATATCCCCTAACTAATTCCAGCATATCACAGATTTCATACCCTAAGCTCCCTTACTCATAACTTTTTCATTACTAGGCCAAAGATGATGTACTTTATACCAAACTCTTCCTTTTTGAACCCTCTAAAACTTATCTGAAGGAATGAAATTAAAATTCCTAAAGGATATGTCCGTAAATACCTCGAAAGCTACTTCCTACAAAATAGGTTTCTGCACTTTCCAGACTCGTTTCCCCTGCTGCACCCTGAACTTAACATGAATTTTAAAGCAACTTCTAGTCAATTTATAACCACAACTTCTTCATGAAAGTTATAGGAAATTAAATCATCTTTCCAACCCTACCTAATACAGCTTCTAATTCGAAGTCCACCGATCAGCACATCCCAAAAACCAGAGGTTCCCCGGATTTGACAGCAAAAACATTCCTTCAAATCCCTCTTCACAAATCATTAACATAACATCAGATTTTGCTCAAGCTTCCCTCACGAAAATTGTTCTAAAATGTGTTAAATTTCAAGGAAATCAAACCTCACCTCTTAATACTTCTTGTGGAGCTCAGAATGATCCAAACAACAGATGTAGTCAGGATTGATCACAAACTTTGTCATGCAACTTGAATTGGACTTTTCCCTTTCTTCTTCAACTTCAACCTCAGCAAAACCCCTTTCTTCTTCCTCTCACCCTCTCTCACGAAAACCCTGCTGTTTTTGATAAATGATGACAGAATGGATAAGAATTTTGGATTGGATTTAAAAGGAGAATGGAGTTGGCGGTGGTGGGATTTTTCTTTCTCTATTTTTTTAAAAAACAAACCCAAAACTTCTCCACTTTCTTTTCTTTTATTTAATTCTCCTCTCATTTTCTTTTTATTTTATGTTTTCTTTTGTTTTAAACATTTCTTTTTTTTTTAATTTACCTACTACCTTTTTTTTAAAGAAATTACTAGGAGAGATCTCGGGTTTACAAGTGAAATGTTGAATTAAAATATAAATAACACATAATTCTATACCTCCTTTCGGCATATGAAATTTATTCTCAGGGTGCCTGATACATTCATTGGTTGATCCTTCCCAACAAGACATGACATATGTGAATAATATATTGATAGCACACAATATGCGCTATCTTTAGACTTTGTTTATTGCTAGTGTTGAGGCTTAGGTGTATGCTTTCACATTTACATTTGGTTATTTTGTAGATTTCAAGCATTTGGAGTAAAATCGGAGTTTCTAGAAGAATTGTGATGAAATTGAAGTTAATTGGACATAAATTTGAGGAACTAAGTAAAGTTGACGGAAACCAATCATAAAATTCAAGGGGATAGCGTGAGACGCTATAATGAAGTGTTGAGATGCTACGAATTGAAGAAAGATAGTTTGTTTGCGCAGTGAAGGATTGAGACGCCACTCAATGCTTGACAGCGTCAAAATGCCACTCAATGCTATGCTCAATACTTGACAACGTCGAGACGCTACGTCGAGAATTTTCAATTTTTGGATGATTTTTCAAGATTTCCTAAATAGTTTTGGATTCCTAATTCAAATAGATATTTTCCCAATTAATTAAGAATTTAGATTGTTCCACTATAAATCCCCACATTCTCTTCACTCAAAGGCATTCAACTTTGGAGAGCACAACTCTATAATTCTACATGTAAGAGGAGAAGAGACTTCAGAAGAAGATTCAATGCCATGCTCGTGGAGATCATACAGAGACGGAAGATCGGCACACCAACATAGTTTTCTCTTCTTTCTTTCTATTTAGCATTTAGATGTTGTTTAAGAGTCTAGATTTTGTGATAGTGAATATGAGTGATTAAACTCTTCTCTTATTATAGGGATTGATGTAACCATTAGACCTTATGTTTTAATAATTTAAATTCCATGATCGATTGTCTTTTATTTCATTCATGCCTTTATATTATTAATGCTTTTAATCTATTGGCCATAGATTAAATGTTGTCTTGGTCTAAATTCACGCTTGAGAAATGTAATTTAGATTAGATCCTAATTGTATGACTAAAGGTAGTTCTAACTTGATAATGATTGAGACTCCTTGTTATTAATGAAGGAACTTATTGTGATCGGTGCTTTTCGCTACAACACGCAAGTGCACGTGATCGAAGTAATAAAGAAACTGGAAGTATTCCAGAGTATCGTACCCAAGGGAATGGATTTTAACAAAATCTTATGAAGACGACACAAATTTGCTTACAAAATGCAACTGTGGAAACCAAGGATGTAAAAATATAAGGATTTGGTTTGTTAACAAGAGTGAGTGAAAAATCAATGAGTTAAAATAGGGATTCAAGTGATTCAAGCACCTTTGGAAAAATGCTATTCAAATGCAATTGCCATCATAGCTAACATGTGAAAACTAAGTAAACCGAGTTCAACTCCTATTCAATTTTGATTCAAAATCTTTACGGGACTAAGTGATTAAACCTATATGTCTATGGCTAATCTAACTTAGATACTTTAGCACACAACTCTAGTGGTTTTGGAGTCTCGCCCTATGTCTATGATCGATGTTTAGAACTTATTTCTAAGCCTTTTCCTCCATTGCTTTTGTGACATCGGCTTTCCCTTAATTCTTTCGATATTAAGTTCAAGCTTGACAAGCAATCACTAGTTGGCCGACTAGGTTTACCCAAATCTAAACTCAACAAAAGCAAACTAAGTTCACATGCTACTTAGATTGGTTATGCTTTAGAGCTTCTACATTTTTCTTTAGGGCTTTCACCAACTTGAACCCCTACGGAAAATTTAGCTCATTATGGTGATAATGAAAACCCAAAACTTATTTTGTGTAAAATTCATAATTAGTACCAAGGAATAAGGAAATTAACCTTAAGGGCACCAATGGTAATTATTAATTATGAATACCCACAAGGAAATAATAATGCTAGAGTTATTAAATTTAAATTACAATTACAATAAACATGATACTGGACAAAAATCAGAAATAAACAACTTTTCATATAAAGTTTGCCTCATACAGTAAATGAAATGTAATCAAAATTAATTCAATACTCAAAATTAAGCAACAACTTTAAGATGAATACCAAAACAGAATATTATTGCTGAAATTCCTTGTGAAGATCGAATTAGAATCCTTTATGAATTCTTAAATCTTTACCTTCTTTAACAACGTTGAGAAAGGATCAAACCACAGAATTTAGGAGCAAAACAATCAAAGATTAATGGACAGAAAACAGAGGAAAGAAATTGAAAACATCTGCTGTTAGGAAAATTGGGAAAAACAAAGAAACCCACAACAACGTGCAGAAAAACCCATATAAAAACAGAGTATAGATCGAATCGGAATTCCTTCTTGAAGATAGATCAAACTCAGAATTTAATTGAGCTAAACTGCAAGAATGAATTGTTGAAGCAAAAGAAAACCAAAAAAAATTGGATGTTGTCCGAAAGTAATAAAGCAGAAAATAAACCCAGGAACAAAATTCCCCAAAAAAAAAACGATGCTCCTCTTCTTCGACCGTCCTCTCTTTTTAAAGATAATCCGAGGCCTAATCTTTCCATCTTTGGCTCCTTAATTCTTGGGTAGACTTTGGGCGTGGTATTCAGGCTGGATTTTCTCCCATAAATCGAGCAAATCACGTAAATTTTGGTGAATCTCCGCCAATTCCGTACTTGATTTATAAGTCCAGAGAATGCAATTGCATTGCAATTGCATTCTTCTTCTTTGTTCTTCACCTTGCCTTCCCAAGGAAATGCAATTGCATTTCATTTGCAATTTCTTCACTTCTTCAAATCTGCACAAAAACTCAACTGAAGCCAACTTTCTTGCATCTTTTCACTTAATTCCTTCTTTTATCATATTCCAACAAGCTTGCATGAATTTATTTAAAAATGTTATTTTTAGCTTGCTTGTTATTCAACAAAATCCACAAAACTGGCAAGAACAACTTAGTTTTAGAGTTAAATAATTCCATAACTGAGAATTATCACACCCCCAAACTTGAGTTGTTGCTTGTCCTCAAGCAATTATCAAAACAAACGGAAAAGCCACAAAATTTCCCAATCAAGACACGTCAAGCTCATAACACATGTTTATCACAACCAACTTTAATCCCACCTTACTCTTGACCTTAGCACTTTTCACCCATACTTCCCTAAAAATTGTATCCCTACTCTTCTAGTTTCATCTTGCTTGCTTCCTACATAGGCCATCAATTTAGGAACAACTTGACCAACAAAAGAAAAACTCCCCCAAACTTATTTCGTTTTACTGCCAAGCTATTCAAACTTGATTTTTTTTTCTTTTTCTCTTTATTTCTTTCTTTTTCTTCTTAGTCAATTGTACCTTCGTTCCAACTTACCGACACTTTGTGGTGAGGGTAGTTGACTACGAGCACACATCACTACTAGAAACCGTTTTTAATCTACTCATTTCCTGAATCAACCTTTCATGTAGAGGCAATCATGGGTGTCATGACTTTCTCTGGTTATTTGGTTAATTCTTGGAAAGAGGAGTATCCTTTTTTTTTTTTTTTTTGAGCTTGGCAGCTTTCATACAACAACTCACAATATGTTTACATTTCATGAATTGCAAAAATTGAATATATAATGATGTGGGGTCAACAAAAGTAATGTAAGGTGTCTGTCCCCCCCAAACTTAAGATGTGGCAATGTCCTCATTGGCTAGTTAGGGTTTTGGGTTGTTGAGATGGTCGAACATATTAACAAGCTTAACAACCCTAGAATTATAGAAACACAAGCTAAGGTAAATGGGTGGTGGGGTGCTAAGGGAAGTAAAGAAGTCATAAAGTTAGGTGAATAACTGAGAAGTGTTTAATGAGCCGAGCCTATTCCAAATATCATCATTGAGGATTTTTTTAAAAGCAAGAGATCAAACTTAACTGACACAAAACTTCAAACAACTTGGGAGTTAATTAAACAACATGACAAAATTCAAGGAACAAAGATAAGCAAGTTGAAGATAACAACATCACAATCCAAACTATCATAGATTTAACAAGTAAAATTTAGGGTGCAAAGAACAACTCCCTTAATGTCAGGGAAACTTCGGGATGTCAGGTCCCTTGAGGCGTTTGGCGAATTGCCGCATCCCGTTCTAGATCACTCTGTTCTTTTCTTTCAACTTGGCTAATTCAGTCCTTGTTTCACTTTTGTCGACAGAATGTAATTGCTGTGCAAATGCAATCTTATTACATGCTTTCCTTTCTCCCTTCCACCTGAACTCACAAATAATTTGTTAAAAAGTTCTCGCCAACTGATTTTTTTTTTAATCATTATTTCTTTTGAATTTCAAAGTTATTAAGTAATTTCCCAGGTAGATCCCCAGGTAGAGGTGTTCCCTAAACGGTCAACTTAAATACCTCAGCCTAGACAGGATTATGCCTTAGACAGAAATTGCTTAAACATTTCAAAACTCATAGAAATAAGTTTTTTTTTCTTTTTTTAAAGGTCTCTTACTCATATTTGATCAGGGGGATTGACATTTTCCTCCTTAGGTCTTCTCCCCAATAAGGCTCGATCCTTTAACCAATGACTTTAAAAGTGTTTTCTGTTCCATATTGTAAATCCACAACTCCATATTGAATCAAAACAGGTCCTGTCCATCTCGACTTCAGTTTTGCAGGGAAGATCTTCCATTGGGGGTTGAACAATAACACTTGTTGGCTTTCTGTTAAATTCCTTATTCAGATTCTCTGATAGTGCTATTACTTCATTTTCTCCATCATAATCTTCTTCCTCTTCTGATTGCTCTTGAAACTCATGCAATTTCGAAGATTCTTCCATATCAACCTTTGAACATTCTTCCATCTCCCCTGGGTATCTTAATGCATTGAGTACGTTGAATTTGATTTCTTGACCATTTACTCGCATTGTGAGTTCTCCTTTTTCAACATCGATTAATGTTCTACCAGTGGCTAGAAATGGTCTTCCTAGAATGATTGGGACATCTTTATCAGCTTCACAGTCAAGGATGATGAAATCAGCAGGGAAAACAAATTTATCTACTTTAACCAACACATCTTCGATTTTCCCTATTGGTCGAGCTATTGACCTGTCTGCCAATTGCAATGTTACCGTCGTAGGTCTTGCGTCGCCAATTCCTAACTTCCTGAAAACAGATAAAGGCATCAGATTGATGCTTGCTCCTAAATCGCATAGCGCCCTTCCGATGTCTGTGTTTCCAATCATGCAAGGGATCGTGAAACTCCCTGGATCTCTCAGCTTTGGTGGCAATTTACTCGTGATTAGAGCGCTACAATTTTCTGTTAGGCCACAGTTTCAAACTCTCCCAATCTGCGCTTCTTTGTTAAGATATCCTTAAGAAATTTAACATAATTAGGCATTTGCTCGAGCGCCTCCACTAATGGAATGTTAATGTGGAGTTGCTTAAGAATGTCTAAAAACTTGTTAAATTGTGTGTCTTGATCCTTCTTCTTGAATCTTTGGGGAAAAGGAGGTGGTGGTCTGTACTCCTGGTTGATTGAGGTTGATTCATTTGCTGTTGAAGTCTTCTTTTCCTCTTCTGGGGGCTTAGCAATTACTTCCTCTGTCGTTTCACTTGATTTTTTCGATTGGTCCCTGGACTTTCTCTTCTTTGCACTCCTTTTTTTCTTCAGAATTCTTGGTATTCTTGGATTTTTCTTGTTCCTTAGGCATCTCTGGGCCATCATAATTTAATCCACTCCTTAAGGTGATTGCCTTGCAATGCTCCTTGCCTTCTCGTTGTGGATTCTCTGTGGTACTTGGTAGCATCCCTTGTGGCCTATGCTTCATCTCATTTGCCAGTTGACCAACCTGTATTTCAAGATTACACAGAGATGCAGCTTGACTCTGAATGATGGCCGCTTGGCTCTGCATGATGGAATCATTTTTGCTTATGAATTCCTTCATCATATTCTCCAAGGATGGGCCCTGCACTGTTGATTGCTGTTGCATTGGATTTGCAATCTTCTGTGTGTATTGTTGTTGTGGCTGATTGTTGAACCCCGGTGGCACTACCTGTTTCACATATTGATTCTGACTTGAGTTTCCTGCATTTTGTCCACTCCAGGAAAAGTTAGGGTGTTGCCGCCATCCTGGATTATATGTATTCGAGTATGGGTTCGATCTGTTTTGCCCTACATAATACACAGAAGAAGGGTTGTAAGGGCAGTTGTCAAAAATGTGATTATCATTACAATAAACACAAGTAGGGATAGGAATATGATTTATGGCGGCAATTGGAGCTTGATTTCCTAATGCAAGGTTCTTCAATGTGTTGTTCATTGCAGATATTTGTGCGCTTAACGCTGCTATTGAGTCTACTTCATGCATTCCTGCGACGTTTCTGGTATTGTGAGACTCATCCTCTCCCCATTGGCTGTTGTTTGAGACCATGGCATTTAGAATTTCGTTGGCTTCATTCACCGTCTTAGTCAATAATGAGCCATTGGCTGATGCGTTGACTAAAGTCTTTGATGCCTGTGTTAATCCATTGTAGAAATGTTCTATCAGAAGGCAAGCTGGCAGGCCATGATGTGGGCATCTCCTCACCAACTTCTTGAAACGTTCCAATGCGGTGTCTACTCCTTCAATTACTCCTTGTTTGAACATGATTATTTCTCCTCTAATCTGCGCGTTCTTTGTGGGGGGAAAGTATTTCAGAAGGAACTTCTCAACTAGCTCGTCCCACGTTCTTATGGAATCAGGAGGGAATGAGTCTAACCATGCTTCTGCATTTCCCTATAGAGAAAAAGGAAATAATTTCAGGCGCAACGTCTCACTCGAGATCCCATTCATTTTAAATGAATTACAAATTCTGAGAAACGTCTTGATGTGTTTGTGGGGATCTTCATTGGGCAGTCCTGCAAATTGGCCCATTGCATTAAGCATCTAGAACATCACTGGTTTTAACTCAAAGTGATTGGCCTCGATATTGGGTTCTGCAATTCCTGTATTCAAATTTTGAAAAGTGGCAGCTGCATAGTCTCTTATCGCTCTATCCCTCTCTTCTGCAATGAAGATGGGATTTGCTGGAGGAATTCCCCTTTGCTGTTGCATATTATTTGCATTTTGTGGATTTCATCCATTTGCTGGATTTGCTTGAGGATTAGCTACAGGTGGGTCCATTTGTACTTCCTGTAGGGTCGTTTTCTCACGAACTCCCTGTGTGATCAACTCCTGCAATTCCTTTTTCTTCCTCCTCTGCTGTCTACGATGTCGGTGGAAGGTCCTTTCTATTTCAGGATCTAGCTCCAAGAGACAGAGCTCTTTTTGCATGCACCAAACTCCACCTGCAAGTACCTGCAAATCTAGTTCGGACTTCCTCCAATAAAAAGATTGCAATTGCAATGCAATTGCAATTTAATTGCAATCTGCTCACAATTTGTGTGTCCAAAATACATTTTATTGAAAATGTCGTTCCCCGGCAACGACGCCAAAAACTTGATCGAATGCTTTTGCTACAACACGCAAGTGCACGTGATCGAAGTAATAAAAACTGGAGTATTCCAGAGTATCGTACTCAAGGGAACGGGTTTTAACAAAATCTACTGAGACGACACAAAATTTGTTTGCAACTTGCAATTGCGGTAACCAATGGTGTGAAAATGATTGAGTGGCTGTTTTTGCTAAAGAAAATAAATAAAAATGATAAAAGAGGGTTTCAAACGTGTTTTTACTCCATTGAAAGCAATTGTGGCCTAATTGCAATTGCAATCCTTTGACTCAACACTTAAGCTTTGTAAACCGAATTCAACACCTATTCGACCTTCTATGAAGTATCTTTAGGAGGCTAAGCGATTAAACCTATATTTCTATGGCTAATACGAACTTAGTTAATTTTCAAACACAATTCTTTTGGTTTTAAAGGTTTTGCCCTATGTCTAGGGTCAAAAACAAATTCCTATGTCTAGGCTATTTTCCTTTATTGTTTTTATGAAAACCCAATTTTTATCTAACCTTTTCAGAATTAGACTCAATTTTTGTATACTAATCTAGGTGATCAATCTAGACTAATAATAAGCATTAAAATCAATAAAAGCAAACAAGCTATAGAGGAAGCAAGGTTGCCCTCACAATTAGGCCTTTATTCCTATCTTTAGGGCATCCACATGCTTGAATCCCAAAGAAGAAGTTAGTTCATAATTGAAGAAAATAAAATCAACAATTGAATTGCTATGAAGCTCATACTTGATGATTCGGAATAATGGAAATAAGTTCCAGAATAATAAAGCTACCTAATCTGAAATGTATTATGAAAACTTTGTGGTAAAATTAACCCAACAACTTAAAACATTCACAAAAGAAGTCAAAAGCAGAATCTAAAATTCAATGGTACTAAACTTTCTTACAAAACCATAATTTTAAGAATAGCTTACTGGAAAATTCAATACCTTGAGGTAATCCTAATTACTCAACAAACCTATCTTAACTAAGAAGAGCAAAAAAAACAAAAGACTTAACAGCAACTTACAAACCTAACCTAGCTATAAAACTGAATAACACAGCAAAAAACAGAGGGCTTAAAATCGAATAAAAACATAATACAACGCTACGAATGTTTCCTTGCTTTGATCAATCCAAATACCCATTCAAAGGCAAATGGATCTTCACCTCCTCTAACTTTCGTTGAGGAGGGATCAACCTCGGAAATTACATAACTAAGATGAAGAAAAACTTGCTGAAAATGGACAAAAAAACGTGAACTTCGGACTGTGGGCGAGCAGAAAAACTCATGCCACGTTTTGGATCGTTTTCCTCATTTTTAAAGGCATTGAGGGCTAGGGTTTCCATATTTGTGCTCCTTCAATCATGGGTCAATGTTTGGGCATGAGATTAGGCTGAAAATTCTCCAAAAATCGAGCAAATCCCGTGGATTTTGGTGTTTTCCCCAAATTTCCGCAACTTCCAAAAATTCCAAAAATGCAATTGCATTCCAATTGCATTTATGTTGCATTATTTTTCAGCTCTACCAAATTTTTCCAGAAATGCAATTGCATTTTCATCAGCATTTTTGGGCTGAAAAGTCTCTTAGAATCGAGCCAAACGCCGTGGGTTTTGGAGCATTTTCGTGATTTCCACAATAAATTGATATGTCTAGAAAATGCAATTGCATTGCAATTGCATTTTCCCTCTTGTTCACCACATTGCTTTCTCAAGGAAATGCAATTGCATTTCATTTGCATTTTCTTCATTTCTTCAAATCTGCACAACACAACAATTTTAGCCAACTTTCTTATATCTTTTCAACTTAATTCTTCTTTTTCCATACTCCGACAAGCTTGCATGAATATATCTTATAAATGCTATTTTTAGCTTGCTCGGTAATCAATAAAGCATACAAAAATGACAAAAATAACTTAGTTTAGGGTTAAATAATCCTCATAAATAAGAATTATCATAATGCTATGCAAATCGTTAAAAATCATTAGAGATATAGGATTTGTCATATTGCATAAGAACTATTTGTCCTTGAAAAATCCATTCATAATAAAAGACTTCTAGACTTATGAAATATTTGCATGATCAATCTTGGAAATTTAGGTAGCTTAAATATAGCTTTAATAGGTGAAATAACCTCCTTAGGATAGTTTCTCCTTTGATTGTTTCCAATTTTTAATATTTTTTATTTCAAATTTCACAACCTTCATTAGATTATGTTTTCTAAATAAAATTGGGTGATAATATTAATAACACTTAAATGAATTAGAAAAACAACCCTGAGGTTGATACTGTTTACTCAAATTACTATATTAAAACTTGACCCGCACACTTGTGTATTGCGCAAAAATTATGCAACAAGTTTTTGGCGCCATTGTCAGGGATTGGTGATTATATAATTCACTTAATATTGTGGAGAAATCACTTGGTCTTTATTTAGAGTTTTATTTTTTATTTTTTTTTATTTTACTAATTTTTGTTTAATTTTCTTCTTTTTAGATTTGGGCTATTTATGCGAAGAATTAAGGAAAGCCGTCCCATTTGATTCTAAGATAAAAAGAACATGCAGAAAAATTTGAAAGGAAAAAAAGATATCAGACTAAATCCATGGTTGAGTAGGAAAAGCCAATGGCCAACAAAGACTATTTTCAGCCCGTGTTCCATGCAGAACACTCTAGAATAGTCTATGGACCAATTAATGCCAACAACTTTGAGCTTAAGACGAGACTCATTCAAATGGCTAGAGACGGTGCTTTTAAAGGATATCCTTCAGAGGATCCACACTCTCACCTTAGATATTTTCTTGAAATTTGTGAAACTATAAAGATAAATGGTGTTTTTGCTGATGCAATTTGCTTACGTCTTTTTTCTTTTTCTTTGCAGGATAAAGCTAAGGATTGGCTTGAGTGTTTATCACCTAGGAGCATACCACATGGGAAATAAGCTCAGGCATTCCTTACAAAGGTTTTCCCACCTGCCAAAACAACTAGGCTCATAATAGAAATTAGCACATTTAGACAACACGATGGTGAGCAGTTATTTGAGGCATGAGAACGCTACAAGGAGATGTTAAGATGGTGCCCTCAGCATTGGATATCCCAACTGGCTCCAAATTCAACTTTTCTACAATGGTTTGACTGGTAATACTAAAACAATCTTAGATGTTGCAGTTGGAGGTAACTTCTTAGCTAAAACTATTGAGGATGCTGGTACATTGTTGGAAAAGATGACAACTACAAGCTACCAATGGCCTTTTGAACATTCCATTTCTAGAATAGTTGCTGGTTTATATGAGGTTGATGAGGTAAGTGCTCTAAAGGCTCAAATGGCTTCTTTGACTCATGCTTTAAATAAACTTGCATGAACAGGGAACTCCCAATCAATTGCATCAATTGCAGCTGACAACAATCCTCAATTCTATGAGAGCCTGATATTGAGCAACCCAATATATAAACAATCACAATTTTGGCTACAAGAGCAATCAGATGCAGAATTCATTACCCACCAACTATCACCTAGGTTTGAGAAATCATGAAAATTTCTCTTATGCTAATAATAAAAATGTTTTGTAGCCTCCTCCAAGATATGCATCTACTTCACAATAGCAAGAGAAAAAACCATCATTAGAAGACCTATTACTATCATTTATTATTGAATCCAGAAATAGGACCACGCAACTAAAAAATACGGTAAGTGGACATGGAGCTGCTATAAAAAATATGGAAGTCCAACTTAGTCAAATGGCATCTTCCATGAACGCCATGCAGAAAGGTAAGTTTCCTAGCGATACCAAGGTGAATCCTAGAGGACACTGCAAGGTTGTGACCTTAAGAAGTAGAAAGAAACTAGAAGAGCCTGAAAAGAGACCAATTGAAGAGTAAATCATTGTTGAAAATCAGGAAGTAACAGAAGAAATAGAGAAAGAGGCAACACCTTTGCCTACAACAAAGAAGCCTTCTAACTCTACTATTTATATTATTCCTACTTTAGAACAAATGCCAAACTATGTGAAATTCATGAAGGAGATACTGGTTAAGAAAAAGAAAATTGAGAAATACGAGACTGTGAATTTGACTGAAGAATACAGTGTTGTACACCATAAAAAAATTACTTCAAAAGTTAAAAAATCCAGGGAGTTTTACCATTACTTGCACAATTGGTAGTCTTTCTGTTGATAAGGCCTTATGTGATCTTGGGGCAAGTATTAACTTAATGCATTTTTCTGTCTTTAGGAAGCTAGGTTTTGGGAAAGTACAACCTACTACAATCTCTTTACAACTTGATGATCAATCTCTCACATATTCAAGAAGTATTATAGTGGATGTTTTAGTAAAAATTGATAAATTTATCTTCCCTGCAGATTTTGTAGTCTTGGACATGGAGGAAGACTTTGAGGTTCTCATCATTCTGGGAAGACCTTTCCTAGCTATTGGAAGGGCTTTGATAGATGTGCACGAGGTATATTGACTTTAAAGGTAAATGAGGAAAAAGTTGTTTTCAATATATTTTGATCTATGAAATATCCAAATGAGGTAAGTACATGTCATATGATTGATATTATTGATAACATTGTAGATGAATTTAGAGAGGTAGTTTTGCCTACTGATCCCCTTGAGAAAAGCATGCATAATTTAATTTTTGAAAACTTTGGGATATTAGATCAAGAGATTGTTTTCTATAATGATGCATTGAATCACTTGCCTATAGTACATTTGAGGGATGGAAAAGTATTGTCTTTATCTATTAATGAAATTGCACAACTTGAAACACCAACATGTGAATTGAAGCAATTACCTGAGCACTTACGTTATGCTTTTATAGGAGATAGTTCTACTTATCTTATTATTATATCTGCTACTTTAAATAAAGTAGAAGAAGAAAAATTGTTGAGAGTCTTACGTACACATAAGTCTGCTTTAGGTTGGTCTATTCATGATATTAGAGGTATAAGTCCATCTATTGTCATGCATAAAATCTTAATGGAAGATACATTTAGTCCATCAGTTGAACACCAAAGGAGATTAAATCCAACAATGAATGAAGTAGTAAAATCAGAGGTACTAAAAGTTTTCAATGTAGGAATTATATATGCTATTTTTGACAGTTCTTGGGTGAGTCCTGTGCAGGTTGTTCCAAAAACGGGAGGGATGATTGTGGTAAAAAAATAAAAATAATGAATTTATCTCTACAAGAACAGTAACTGGGTGGTGTGTATGCATTGACAATAGAAAGTTTAACAAAACCACTAGAAAAGACCATTTCCCTCTTCCTTTTATTGATCAAATGCTTGATAGATTGGCTAGTTTTCCTTACTATTCTTTTCTTGATAGTTATTCATGTTACAATCAGATTGCTATTGCTCCTGAGGATCAAGAAAAGACAACATGTAAATGCCCTTATGGTACTTTCGCCTTCGGGCGAATGCCATTTGGACTATGCAATGCCCCTGCCACTTTTTAGCGATGCATGATGGCTATTTTTCATGATATGATTGAGGAAATTATGGAAGTTTTTATGGATGATTTTTTCAGTTTTTGGATCTTCATTTGATTCTTTCTTGCATAATCTTTCTCTTGTTTTCAAGAGGTGTCAATAATCTAACCTTATTTTAAACTAGAAAAAATGTCATTTTATGGTTAAAGAAGTTATAGTTTTGGGATACAGAGTCTCTGAAAAAGGGGCTAGAGGTTGAAAGAGCCAAAAATTTTTCCATTGAACAACTTCTGCCCCCAATAAATGTGAAGGAAGTTCGTAGTTTTTTAGGCCATGCAGGTTTTATAGACGTTTTGTCAAAGATTTTTCTAAAATTGTAAACCTTTGTGTAGTTTTCTTGAAAAATACACTTCTTTTATTTTTACTAATGAATGTTTACTATCTTTTAATTTATTAAATGAAAAGTTGATTTCTACACCCATAATTGTAGAACTTGATTAGAGTTAACCTTTTGAAATCATGTGTGATGCTAGTAATTATGCTATTGGAGAAGTCTTAGGCCAACGTCGTGATGAAACATTAGGGTCATTTATTATGCAAGTAGAACTCTAGATAATGCACAACAGAATTACACTACTACTGAAAAAGAGATGCTTGTTGTTATCTATTCTTTTGATAAATTTAGGGCTTATCTGTTAGGGACTAAAGTCATTGTTCATACTGATCACGCAGCGATTTGATACTCATTTGATAAAAAAGATGCTAAACATAGACTAATTAGATGGATCCTTCTTTTGTAGGAGTTTGATTTTGACATCAAATACAGGAAAACTTGTGAGAATGTGGTAGCAGGCCACATATCTAGAATTGAGCATAAAAGCAACCATCAAACCTTTCCTATCACAGAATGTGGTAGCAGACCACCTATCTAGAATTTAGGCCATGGTTTGCTAACTATGTGAATTTTCTTGCAGGAGGAGTGATGTCACCAAACTTGACCTCTCAAGAAAAGAAAAGATTTTTGCATAATGTGAAGTCTTACCTATGGGATGATCCTTCTCTATTCAAGATTTATTTAGATCAAATAATCAAAAGATATGTTCCCTTAGAGGAAGTAGCAAAAATCCTGTATGATTGTCATTCCTCTCCTTATGGTGGCCACTTTGGATCTACACGTACGACATTGAAGGTATTACAATCAGGTTTTTTCTAGCCTACCATTTTTCATGATTGTTATACTTTGTAAAGACTTGTGACAAATGCCAGAGAATAGGTAATATTTCTAGACATCATGAATTACCTTGAACTCCTATTATTGAGATAAAGCTATTTGATGTGTGGGATATTGATTTTATGGGTCCCTTTCCCTCTTCCCATGGTTATTTATGTATCTTAGTTGTTGTTGATTACTAAAGGGAATAATCAAATTAAACCTACCGCAGAGTGTTGGAATCGACTTTGATTTTATTTTAGAATTAAATGAAAAATAATTTAGGCTAAGAAAAATGATAGCACTCATTTAGTGCTATTTTATTCCTTATATTTAAGCTAGATTTGTTATGAATTCATGAGCTTTTATGCATATTTTTTACTATTTTGTAGACACCGAGCTAATGGAGCAAAATCGAGTGTTCGAGATTATTTTGATAGATATTGGAGCTTTTTAGAGCTTTATTGAAGATCCAAAAGGAGAAGAGATGAAAAATAAAAAAGTTGAGCACAAAACATACATTGACTTAAATATGGAGATAAAATTATAGCGGTTCTTTACTTTTGTGTTCCAAAAATTTCATAATCTTCTTTGCTATGACTCGAACACAGGACCAAGGCTTGTTGGAGTCTCTTGAAAGAAAATCTATAAGGGATTGAAGAGGAAAAAGTCTAGAGAGAATTCTTTAAGTCTCTATTGAGGAGATGTGTGCTATAATGGTTCAACCCAAAGGTCCTATTTATAGAGACTTGGGGTAAACTTTTGCCATAATTAAATAATATATTTTTTAAGATCTAATATATTAAAATGCACATATTTAATCTTTTTGAATCTTATTCAAATCTTTTAAATTCTCCTACAATATTTATTTCTTTATTTGAATCTTATTCAAATTTTATAAATATATTTTCTTTAATGTATCTAATATGCATTAATTATTTAATGTATCAAATACAATAAATATATTTTTATCTTTTATATTCAATATATCTAATATATTAAATTTTAATTTAAACATTTCAAATTTTTCTTTCAACTAAATTGATCTTTTAGTGTTACTATGAGCTAGCAAGAGGATCTTATGGATCTACCAATTATAAGCTCTAATGATACAAAAATAATTAATTAAATTATTTAATTAATCAATTTTCATTCATTAACTTTAGGTCACTCCACTATAGACCTAGAGTTGCACTCTTATGCACTATAGGACAAGTTATGTCCATAGATATAACCATTACATGCAAGTCACTCTTCACGAGTTGTTCGTAATTACAGTTGGGTCAAAAGTCCATTTTATGCATGTAATTACATCTTGCACCTTAAGTACCATTGATCATTTAATGAACAATTTGTTTATTATGCAACCATAAACTAAGTCCCTCTCGAGCCAGTGAGAGGGTGGGGCCCCATTATTTAAGTCCCAAAATTAGTACTTAAGTGAACTACTCATCTACATACCCTATATGGGAATGAGCGAATTCCATCTTGTAAAATTATGTTTCCAACTCCATATTTGTTCAAGTCCCCAAAATGGTAGGCTTATTGAATCATTTACAAAAGCCACTCTCACCCATGCAAATCAAAGGACAAGCCCTCACAGGTACGAGTTCATAACTTACTCAGGATTAAGATCGAGTTGCATATGATTATCCTGATGAAATATTAATCTTCTCAATTAACGAATTTATAAAGAGAGATTAAATATTTCATGGTCCAGTCTTATACAAACTCATTATATAAGATACCCCCATTCACATGTCTCCACGTTAACGATTTGAATCAAATCATTTGTAACTATTACAAAGTAGGTCGTATCAATAGTGTTACCAGGATAAAGCACCCAACCTTATCCATATACTATGACCCTTTAGGTTATTTCTTAAACATGATCCTCTCGTATGTCAATCATTTACTGTTCAATATTACACTAATAACCTTGGATTTTTCATATAATGGATAATATTATATTGCAAATAAAATAATCAAAATTATTAATAATTATTAAATAAATCATTAATTATGAGGATTTAGGGCATAAATCCCAACAACTATGTCTCTAAGTGGGTAGAGGCTATAGCCACTAAAAAGAATGATGCTCGTGTTGTGCTACGTTTTCTACATAAAAATATTTTCACTAGATTTGGCACTCCACGAGCTACCATTAGTGATGAGGGTTCCCATTTTTGTAATTAAATGTTTAATGCAATGCTTGCCAGATATGGAGTAAAATATAAAATTTCTTTAGTTTATCATCCCCAAATTAATGGTCAAGCTGAGATTTCTAACAGGGAGATAAAACAAATCCTGAAAAAGACTGTTTGTACCAATAAAAAGGATTTGGCATTAAAATTATAGAATGCTCTTTGGGCCTATCTTATAACCTTCAATTGGTACATCTCCATATTGATTTGTGTATGGTAAGGCTTGTCATTTACCTGTTGAATTAGAGCATAAAGCATATTGGGCCATCAAAAAGCTGAACTTTAACCTTCTCAAAGCTGGAGAACAAAGTTTGTTGCAATTAAATTAATTGGAGGAATTTTGAGATCAAGCTTATGAGAATGCAAAAATATATAAAGAACGAACTGCAAGATGACATGGCCAACAGATCCAGAAACATAACTTTGCACTTGAACAACAAGTACTTCTTTTTAACTCGCGTTTATGCTTGTTTCCAGGTAAATTAAAAACAAGATGGTCAGGTCCATTCATAATCAAAGAAGTGTTCCCATATGGAGCAATCGAGTTGCAGACTAGTGATGGTAAATCTTTCAAAGTTAATGGACAAAGAGTCAAGCATTATTGTGGCACTAAGGAAAGACGCTTAGAGAACATCAACCTTGATGAGCCTACATGATACACAGCCATCCTGTCAACCTAGAGAAGTTAAATCAAGCGCTTCTTGGGAGGCAACCAAAGTTTATTATTTTTCTTTGTTTTTAGTTTTGTTTTTCAAGTGTCCTAATTCTCATGTCTTGTTGATTCTTTTGTAGGAACTTGATCACTATTGCCACAGTCTTCTTCCTCTACATTGATGAACATGATCGTTCTCTCACTTTCCAGGGCAGTATTGTTCACTCTCTTATTTTTCTTTGTCCTTATGCATGCTTAACTTTAGTAGGTAGTTATACATTAAGGACAATGCATGTTTTCAAGTTTGGGGATATGAATACTTTAATACTTTTGTTAAAGCCCTAAGCATGGTTATGAAAAAAAAAAAGCATGATTTGCATAATGATTCTATTGTATTCTTAAGATTAGGACACCTAGGATATGTTTTAAAAACGTTGTTTTATAATTTTTTTGGAAACATGAGAACATATGCCTGATTTTAGTTCAAATTAAATTTTTCTTTGGTTCCTTTGCATTTCTAGAGCACATAGCTTACCTATATATGGTTTTAAAAACTTAGAATTGTGTTATATGATCTAGATGTTTGTTGTCACCTCGAAAGGACTAGGAACTGATTTGAGAGTTAACTTGCATGATAGTTAATAATGTTATACTTAGGAGAAAGTTATTGACTTCTTTTTAATCTACTGCTAATTTCTTTTATTTATTTTTTAAAAAAAACTAAGGACAAAAAAAACTACCTTTGTTGTGATCAGTTAGGACCACTTGTGAGTTAATGGGTAAGGGTCCCTCCAGTGGATGTGTGAAAGCTAGTATCCACCAAATTAAAAAAGAATATAAGTTTGGGGGAATTCCCTCTTAAGTTATAAGCACCCAAGTGACATATTACTTTCTTGATTATAAGAAGGCTTGATAGTTGGAACTTAGGACAAGAGTAGTGGAAAAGCGAATTGAGGATTGTATAAAATTGTTTCAGATTTATAAAGACTAAGATAGGAAAGGCTAAGCACCCACACGCGTAAAGGATGAAAAATATTAAATTTAAATTTCTCAATAAATGGTTGTGGTCTTATATTTTCTTAAATTGTGAATAATTTGTTATTTAGAACATAGAGGCTTGAGTCACTTGCATGCAACTATTGATTCCTTTATTGGTTTTGTTTTATTTTGCTCGAGGACTAGCAAAAGCTTACGTTTCGGGGTATTTGATAGCACAAAATATGCACTATCTTTAGGCTTTGGTTATTGATAGTTTTGAGGCTTAAATGTATGCTTTCATGTTTATATTTGGTTATTTTGTAGATTTCAAGCATTTACCGAATTTTCTAGACGAATTGTGATGAAATTGGAGTTAATTGGACATAAATTTGAGGAACTAAGTGAAGAGAAGACGGATACCAAGCCAAAAATCCAAAGGGGATATTGTCAAAACACTATAATGAAGCATTGAGATGCTATGAATTGAAGAAAGATAGTTTATTTGCGCAGTGTAAGGTTGAGACGTTGCTCAACGCTAGGCTCAATGCTTGACAATGTCGAGATGCTTGGAATAGCGTCGAGAATTTTCAATTTTTGGACGATTTTTCAAGATTTCCTAAATGGTTTTGAATTCCTAATTCAAATAGATCTTTTCCCAATTAATTTAGGATTGTTCCACTATAAATACCCTCATTCTCTTCACTCAATGGCATTCAACTTTGGAGAGCATAACTCTACAATTCTACATATAAGAGGAGAAGAGAGTTGAGAAGAAGATTCAAGGCCAAATTCATGGAGATCATACGGAGACGGAAGATCGACACACCAACATAGTTTTTCTCTTCTTTCTTTCTATTTAGCATTTGGATGTTGTTTAAGAGTTTAAATTTTGTGATAGTGAACATAAGTGGCTAAACTCTTTTTTTATTCTAAGGATTGATGTAACCATTAGACCTTATGTTTTAATTATTTAAATTCCATGATTGATTGTCCTTTATTTCATTTATCTCTTTATATTCTTAATGCTTTTAATCTTTTGGCCATAGATTAATGTTTTGTTGGTCTAAATTCACGCTTGAGAAAGGTAATTTAGATTAGATTCTAATTACAGGACTAAAGGTAGTTCTAACTTGATAATGATTAGGACTCCTTTGGAAGTTGTTAATGAAGGAACTTAATGCTATGCATATCGTTAAAAATCATCAGAGATGTAGGTTTTTCCATATTGCATAAGAATTGTTTGTCCTTGAAAAATTCATTCATGATAAAAGACTTCTAGACTTATGAAATATTTGCATGATCAATCTTGAAATTTTAGGTAGCTTAAATATAAGTCTAATAGGTGAAATCAACTCCTTAGGATAGTTTCTCCTTTCATTCGATTCTGTTTTCTAAATAAAATTAGTTGATAATATTAACAATACTTAAGTGAATTAAAAAAACCAATCTCGAGGACAATACTCTTTCCTCAAATCACTATATTAAAACTTGACCCTGTACACTTGCAATATTGCGCGAAAATTACGCAACATATATCAAACAAACAAACACACATTATACTCCATGTTGTGTTAGTTTTTCTACTACGAAATGGTATTTGTTCGTTTTGGGGAATATATGAGTGCCGTCAATTACACCAATACAATCCTAAAAAATAAGCATGAGCATAAATATATTTTCAAAGTGTCATGTTTGTGAAAAAAAAAATTATGGCATTACCTTAAAGAAAGGGTAATATTTAGGCTTGGATATGATCTCTAGTGGTACATTGTCTACTTTAGAAGGACAAATGATTTCTACTCAAAGCTTGTAAACCTTTTTCAAAACTTGGTTAAAAACTTGAGAAATAGTTTGACCTGAATGTTGAAACCTTTCTACTGCTATATGATTTCTCTCATTAAGTGATATGATTAATAAAAAAAATGGCAACTTTTTCTTAAACAGTAAGATACCTAGATGCTTTCAGATTCTTCTTTGCTTTTAAATCTTCACAAAAAGCTATGAATGTACATTTTTTCATCCTAAAGCAATCAAAACATCTTGTGTTATTGCCATATAACAACTCGATCACATAATCATGACCATTTAGTGAAGACGTTCTACGTGGTTGTCTAGAAGATTGCATCTTGTGGCCAACATACAATAAATTGAAAAAGATGTATACAACATCATAATCATCGTCAGAATCAAAATTCAAGTCATTGTCTTGAATTAAATCCATAAGAATATCCCTGAATTAAACAATGAAACCATATAATCAAACCACATAATTCGATGTTTAAGTTTAATATGTGAAAAAGTAAATGACATCAAACTACAAAGGATAACATCCCTAAAAGCAATCACCAGAAATACAATACCAAAAGATAATGTTCAAGTTTGGATCAAAAAGCCAAAAAACAAAAAATAATTTTCTTCCTACTAATGAGATACTACAAAAGCACAAAGTGAAATCTAGATACTACGAATGAAATTTTTCTTCCTAGCATCAGGCATGAGCAAAAATAACTTTCTCCAAGCAACATCTCCATGCAAAAGTTTGAGTACTTTAGTATGAACCTCTCCATCAAAATACTCCATTGCATTCAAAATTTTGAAGCATTTCATCAACTCTTCATCGACTGCATCTTTTTCTTTTGATGTTTGACTTTCCTCAAATTGGCTAGCTGTAGAATTAAGAGATCTTTTCTCGAGGATGTCATTTCTTCTCTTGGCATTTTGAGCATACACGTCTATAAATGAAGACATGAAACTACTAAATTCGTCTCACTTCCTTCGAACTCGTTTTCTACTTTTTTTTCAAGACCATTGTCTTCACAAATAAAATTTGTATTGCTTCCAATATCATTTTCATCTTTAGAATCTAAAGGAAGTTTTGTTGATGGACAAGCATTTGCACCTATAGCTGCAGTATCTCCAAAATTCTCTTAAGCTTTGCATAATGCGGGCAACCACTTTTTTTAAACCTCTCAGCTCTCTTATTGACCTATAAGAAATTTAACAATAATACAAAAAATCAACCATAGTTCAATAAATGATTAGACATTGAAAAGGAAAAAGCTTGTTGTTAATTTATACCTTAAAAAGATCATTCCATTGCTCCTAGGCTAATAGTGCCCAATAATAGATCACAGCCATTTCCTAACATATCACTCAATATCTTTTTGAAGTATTTGTAAATTTGTCTTAATTTGTTGAACTTATTTTTCAATTGATCATGAGTATAAGCATATCCAGTATTAGCGTTTAGTTGGGTTCTCATATAATTCCAACTAGTCCTTATAAATGTTGTAGTTGGTCGATTCCCCTTTGCAACCTCTTCGTTCATTAAATCAACAAATAGAGTCTCATTCTTGTCAGGCCATGGTCCCTCACTTTTCAACCCATTAGTTTCAATGATCTTATCAACACAATGCTTTTCTGATAATTTCTGTAACATCTAGAAACATTAGCAAAAAATATCAAGACTTATGTAGTATCCTAATTCCTAGATCTCTAACGCATGTCAAAAGATCTTTGAAAACACATCCGAGTCTCTTATCTATGAGAAAATATCAAGACAATTCTACCATTGCACCCAAAATCCCAAGACTCCCAGCTCAAATTCAATCATAATTCCAAAGTCAAAAGAAAGTAAAAAGAAAATCCAAACCCAATAACAAACCTTTCTGCAAACAAGCTCAAATAAAAGGCGCACCAGTTAATCAACCTAGGCTAATAGTGTGTCTTTGCTAAAATAATTATTTGCCAAAATAATGGTTGTTGAATAATAAATTTTGGCCAATCACAAATTGCCACATCATTAATTTAAATTAGTGATAAAATAAATTTGGGATAAATTACAAATTTACACGTGGCTTCAAATTAAATTAAAAGACATGAAAAATTGGCAAATCGAATAATGCCACATGTCTAGTATTGATCTCTTTGACGAATTAAGTTAGTCCAATCAAATTATGGCACATGGCAATTGGACCTGACGGTAGTTTAGTCCGAGACCATTAAAAATGAATTGGGCCAAATTTAAATAATTCAAGTTTATTGAAAATGATTGAATTAAACTCAAATAAGCTCAAGTCAAAGTTGGGCCTAAAGTCAATCAAGCCCAAGCCCATACAAGGTCCACCAAACTCTATAAATAGAGGAGACCACCCTTCATTTGGAGGCATTTAGAAGAGTCAGAATCCATAACATTTAGAAGAGTCAGAATCCATAACATTTAGTTAGAGAGTTCAGAGTCTTCAAGAGTCAGAGTTCAGAAGCTTCAAGTTCAGTCAGAGAATCCAGAGAATTCGGAAGATCCAAGATTCAGAATTCAGATTCAACGACTGGAAGGCTTCAACAAATTGATCGTCTGTTCACCAACTAGAAAGCATCAGAGGATTTTATATTAGAGACTGTAACACTACTCCAAATTTAATAAAATCAAGTTCATTCCACGAATCAAATTTCTCCGAAAATCTCGTGCAAACAATGGTATTCTAGGTTCTACTTTTATTGAGGGAGCCTTCAGTCAAAAGCATTTTCTAAAAGGGACTAAGATGCGAACAAGATATGTTTTAAGACTTAATACTACTATATAGTCTGGTGTTCAGAAAGCAATAGCTGCTGGACATCAAAGTGGGCTGTGCTATATAAGCAATTTACTGCTTCGACGAGGGGAATTGTTGACTAAGGATTGCAGGTTGTCTCATTCCTTGCCATATTCTACATTTTTTATATCAAAGACCTTGCATTTTTCACCAAGATTTGTTAGGGGCCGATAAAATATAATATCAATCTAAATTCACTCAACCAGATTCAGACAATATATATTTTATCTAAAAATCCCAGATCAGGTTATGGTTCCAAATACTGCGGAATAAACAATTGGAACTATCAAGCTTAAAAGAGTAGATAAACCAACCTAAACTTCTAAGCAACAAGAACGATAATTAAAAAGATAAGGGAAGAGAAATTGACACCGAATGTATACTGGTTCACCCAATGTTGGCTACGTCCAGTTCTCTGCTACCGATGCAGGTTCCACTAAAATGTCAAGGAGAAAATTACAAGAGTTTACAACACTCAAGAATGATTTCTCTCACTTTTCTCTCAAGGAAAAGACTCACGAATCACTCTACAAGAAGCTCTCAAACCTCTTCAATGGAGAAAAAGGCCCTTGCAAACAACCCGAAGAAAAGCTCTCTATTTTTCTTCTTCTTTTCTGTTTTCCTAAAAGCACACCCGCAGCCAAAATTTTTCTTCTCGTAATTACACAATTCTGCAAAAACTCATATATGTCTATTTAAATTAGGTCAAATGTTGATGGTGGGCCAACACATGACAAAATGGGCCATTGTTTTGGGCTCCATTTACTCAACAAGATTCCCTTCCAAAAGAAAATCAATGGCTGCTTCTAGTGCTAAATCTGTTTTTGGAGATGTTTATGATGAAAATTTAATCACAAACCATGAAAAATCTGAGCTTGAAACACTCGTGGGAGTGTTTAACCATAGGAGTCATAGGAATTTATAGAAAGCTCGTGTGAGTTTGAGAAGTAAACATCCAACAATTATCTAATCCATTTTGTCAAGCAAGTATGTCTTCTATTTTTTCTCTGGGTTCAATAAGTGTTTATTGTATGAGCTTTTAATTAAATACTGGTATATCTTCTTTCAATCTAGTAGTTATAATTAAATTAGGACTATTAGCTAGTAATCTTGAAATCCTTTGGACTATCTTTGGTAATTTTGCAATACATCATTGACCTTATTTAGTTATGGCTCTATACCCTGATAAGTATAAGGAATTTAGACTCTTGAGATCTTTCTTCAGTTAAACGGGCTTGTAATTGGGTAATCAACATCATAAGAATTTCGAAGCTTTTTGCTCAGACTTATCACATGTTGGAAAATGGTGGAAAGTAGAGGTCCTTGCAAAGTTAAAAAACATTAGAGTGGAAAGTTACAATGTTTATATTCCTAACACTTTCAATTTTCGATCAGAAAGAGAAAAATTGGGTCACAAGAAATATCTTCTATGACTACCAAGTCAACTATATTGGTCTTGAATCCATGGCATCAGTAATTTAGAGAGAGATAAAAAGAAAAAAAAAAAACTAAATGAAACTAATTATGAATAGAAATTTAAAAAAGTGAGAAGACAGAAGCGGAAGATGAACAAATAAGTTAAGAAGTTCAAAACCCAGAGTAAATTTAACCGACAAGAAAAGAAAATTCAGTTGGCAGCGACATAGAAAGAACATAACAGACAAAATAAAGCTATATTAGAAAGAAACTCATAGCTCATTGAAAATTGTTAAGAGAGTTTTCTTTTGCTAATATTAGAGACGAATTATGGGTGGCTTTGGCTAGATTCCTCGCCATCTTCTTCCACTACTCTATTGCCCCAACCAACTGTCCTCGACCAAATGCTCAAATCCCACGAAAAATAGAAACACAAATGCAAAACGCAATCAACAAGTAAAAAAACCTAGAGAAAATGGAAACAAGATTCAAAAGAAAATTAAAATAGAAAATTAGAGGAGAAATCAAAAGAAAGTTGTAAACAGAGAAAAAATCAAAGAGAAAATACCTTAGCGTGAGAGGAGTAGAAATCTTAAAGCTGTTGAATAAAGCCCTAGAAAATCGAGGAAGATGAACAGAAGAAGGGAGGAAAGAAATGGAACAGAAGAAACGACTTTTAGTAGTTTCTCATATTTGGGCCCAATTTTAGAAACATTTTTTTAAATTTTGGGAACAAGAAATGGGAATGGTTATCAAACAAGCCCATTTCTTAAAAAATGAAAAACGAAAAACAAGCCCATAGATGACCATTCTAGATTCACTTGGATTTTTCCTTTGAAGAAGAAATCTGACTTTTATTCCTATTTGTCTAAGTTAAAAAAAAATGTTGAAAATCAATTAGAAAGAAGGATAAAAATCTTACAAACTGATGGAGGAGGTGAGTTCATATCTACCAATCTTAGAACACTTCTTGAACAAAGTGGAATACAAAACCAAATTTCATGCCCTCACACAACTCAACAAAATGGTGTGACAGAAAGGAAGCAAGACATATTGTAGAAATAGGTTTGGTTATGCTTTTTCAGTCTAATGTACCTATGAAGTATTGGGTAGATGCTTTTCTCACTGCTACTTTTCTTTTTCAGTCTATTGTTCTAAAAATGAGTACTCCATTTGAAACCTCACCTTAAAAGGCCTATCTACAATAACTTGAGAGTTTTTGGTTGTTTATGTTTTCCTTGTTTAAGAAATTATACCAAGAATAAGTTTTCTAAAAGAACGTATCCTTGTGTATTTCTAGGATATAATCCTTTTCATAAAGGATATAGGTGCTTAGATCCCAAGACTAACAAATTGTATACATCTAGGCATGTTGTATGTGATGAACAAATGTTTATGTTCCAAACACCAAGCTCACACGATACACATCATATTTCTCAAAACTTAATTATTTCTGAGTTTACAAATGAAGAAAAATGGTTGTTTCCAGAAAAGGTGTGTGACAAGAACTCAATTACAGATGGTCCAAAGGATAATGCAAAACCAAACTTTAGAGGAAAATTTTATGACTGTGACAGTACAGTCATTCCACTAGATGCCTCAATGGAGGAAACACAAAGTACTCAGTACAAAGTTCTCAGTCTCATGCCTTTTTCCTTGATCAATCATTCAATGATACAATACCAATGGAGGAATCACAAAGTACTCAGCCACAAAGCTCTCAGTCCCATGCCCCTGTCTTTGATAAACTTCTCACTGATACTGCACCTATTGATCAAACAAAAGGGATACAAGGAAGCAACAACCGAATAACATACTCATGATTCTGTCACTTGCTTGATATTAGTGACGAGCTACAAATTGACCTTGACATTGATAACACAGAGAGCATCCAAAACAATGTAGAGGGAGAGAATGAGCTGAACATCTCAACAACATTAGATGAAAATATCAATACACATCCCATGATCACTAAGATCAAATTTTCCAAAATGAATCACACTTCAATTGTTAATTCTCAACAACAGACTGAGGGAACTCAAGGTAACTATTCACACAATAGCTAATTTCTGTGCCTCTTGAAAATGAACCCAAAGGTTATAAAGCAACCTTGACAATGCACCACTGGAAATCTGCAATGGATGATGAGATGAGAGCTCTATATGAAAACCAAACTTGGGAATTGACAGAAAGGCCTCCCAATACCAACATCATAGGTGGATGCAAATGGATCTTCAAAACTAAGTTAAAGGAAGACGAAACAATAGAAAGATTCAAGGCAAGGCTGGTTTCTCAAGAGTACACTTTGGTGGAAGGTGTAGACTATACTGAAACATTCAGTCTAGTGATCAAAACACAACTATTCGGTTAATACTCGCTCTTGTTGTATCATTGAATTGGTAACTTAGACAACTGGACGTCAAAAACGCCTTCCATGAATATCTTAAAGAAGAAGTATACATGACATAACCTCCTGGATATGTGGACCCTCAACGCCCAAATTATGTTTGCAAATTAAACAAATCAATATATGGTCTTCAGCAAGCTCCACGAGCTTGGTCTAATCACCTTTCTCAATATCTAGTATCCAAAGTTTTTTTTGTTGCATATATGATCCATCACTCTTCATTCTTAAACTTGAGTCCTCCATTACTTTCAAGCTAGTTTATGTAGATGATATTATACTCACTAGCACTAATTTAAGTTTTTTTGACAAAACTTATAGCTCACTTGAGTACTGAATTTACCTTGAAAGATTTGGGAAAGTTACATTTTTTCTTAGGTATTGAAGTGAAACCAACTACACAAGGGATGCATATGACTCGAGTCAAATACACTAAGGAAATACTTCAGAAAGGCAAAATGCTTGAAGCCACCTCTAGAGCCACACCAACTTCCACATCTAAATCAAGAAACCCTAAGGATACTGAATTTGTGGATCCAGGCACTTATAGGAGCTCGTTGGGATCTCTTCAATACCTCACACTGACTAGGCCTAATATAGTTCATGCTGTAAATCAAGTGTGTCAAAATTTTTCAAAGTCTCCAACTCCAACATTGGCGAGTTGTGCAAAGTATACTTCAATACTTGAAGGGAATAATAAATCACAATGTCTCTTTCTCCAGACACAGTTCAATGAACTTATATGCTTTCTGTGATGTAGATTGGGGGGTTGTCCCACCATAAGAAGCATCATTGGGCTCTGTGTATTTCTTGGTTCAAATCTCATATCGTGGTCCTCCAAGAAACAACCTACCGTATCCCGCTCACGTGCTTAAGCAGAATATCGAGCTATGGAAAATACCACAGCAGAGTTGACTTGGATATCCTTTTTACTCAAAGATATAAATATTCCCTTATGTAAACCACCACAACTCTTTTGTGATAATATGAGTGCTTTACAAATGTCTATTAATATTGTATTTCATGCAAGAACTAAAATACATTGAATTAGACTATCCTTTTGTTCATGAAAAAGTAGCTCTTGACTCACTAATTTCTAGATATGTACCATCCCAAGATCAATTGGAAGATATCTTCACCAAACTACTCTCAAAGGTCTCATTTCACTTGTTAAGAGGCAAACTTGGTGTTCGGTGCCTACCTACTTCCAGTTTGAAGAAGAATGAAGAAAATCAGTCAAACAACTCTCTCAATCATTTAATGGACCTATAGAAATCATTGTGATCATGACCAACATTCGTGGATAAAATTTAGCACATTCACAATTGTATCAATCCCTGAAATGAAGTCTCACAGCACTGAACTACCAATTCTCAAATCCTAAAATTCAGCTGGTGTAATTGGATTTTTCCTTGTGTATGCTGACTGACCCTTTTCCCTCATAAAGTCTCCACCCATCAAGACTTTACTTTATTTTTACCATTGTCGTCCTTTGTGTAATGAAATCACAGAACAAATGTGATTGTCTATGATTTACTAAATTAGTTCGTTTTCCTTTCTCAGCCTACGTGTAGTTTCTTTTAAACAATAGCTTTGTTCTTGTAAATTCAAGGGAATGAGCTTATTCTAAGTAAAGATTATGAAGAGATTTTCATATTTGAGAAGAAACAATTCACTTGTATTAAAAAGGCTATATTACAAATTTAGTCCTTGAACTTTAAATTTTGTGTCTAAAAGGTCCTTAAAACTTTAAAAAGTTTTTAATAGGTCCATGAACTTTCAATTTTGTGTCTAATAGTTTCTTGAATATTAAAAATATCTAATAAATCCTTGAACTTTCAATTTCGCATCTAATAGGTCCTTTGCATATTAAAAAATTTTAATTTTTTTTAAAAATTAACTCATCTATTAGATATAAGATTTTATTTTGTCTAATAGGATTCTATACTTTTTAATTTCGTATCTAGTAAGTCCGTGAATTTAAAAAAAAAAAGTCAAATAGATCAAAGACCTAGTAAACACAAAATTGAAAATTCAGGGACTTATTTGACACAAAAATGGAAATTTAATGACCTATTAGACACTTTTTAAAGTTTAGGAACATATTGAACACAAAATTTTGAAAGTTTAGAAACCTATTAGACATTTTTAAAGTTTAGATATTTTTAAAGTTCGGGACCAAATAGACAGATATCTAAAAGTTTAGGGATTAAACTTGTAATTTGACCTATTAAAAAACTCTTCAAGAAACTACAAACTTAGGGGCCGTTTGATAACCATTTTGTTTTCTGTTTTCTGTTTTAGTTTTTCATTTTTTAAAAACAAAGGTGTTTGATAATTAATTCAGTTTTTTATTTTTAAAATTTTGAAAACGTTTTTAAAATTGTAAAGGAATTCAGAAAACTGAAAAAAAAGGTTTTTGAAAACAGGTTTACGTTTTTCGTGATTTTTCTTATTCCGTCTGAAGCGCCTCCCTCAATTTTTTTTGGGGTTTTCTTTTTTGTGTTTTTTTTTCTTCTTGAAATAAGAAACTTTTAAATACTTTGTAATTTTTTAATATTTTTTCATTTTTTAAAGTTGTTTTAATCGTTTTTAATATATTCTTCTAAAAAAAATCGTTTTTAATATATTATATTTTACTACATAATATAATTTAATAGTTACAAGATTTTCTGAAGGTAATTTTATTAACTAACTATTATTTTATTAGTGGATTATTTATATAAAAATTAGCTTAAAGTATATATTTTTGCACAAAAGTAAAGAATAGTATTTAAATTATGTTTAAATCTTCATACCATTTTTTATGATTTAAAAAAAATACAATTTTTTATACATTTATACCACTTGTATAAATATTAATACTGTGTTTTTAATTTTGGTAACTTTTAAGTTTTAAGCATATCTATTTGATTATTTGTATATTTAATTAGTGCTTTAGATAAAAATGTTATAAAATTAGTTTAATTTTTTTTATAGAAAAAAAATATAAAAATAGTTACCAAACATGTTTGATTTTTTATTTTTAAAAAACTAGTTTGTTAAAACAAAAAACAAAAAACTGAAAACAATTATCAAACATATTTTTAGTTTTTAGTTTTTAAAAAACAGAAACCAAAAACAATTATCAAACATGTATGGTTTTTGTTTTTTAAAAACAGAAAACCAAAAACAGAAAACTAAAAACCAAAAACCAAAAACTGAAAACTGAAATGGTTATCAAACGGGGCCTTAGTTTACAATTTCCTCTTGAACTCTGTCTTTTTTCTTTTCAACACTTACTTCAAACACACCAAACACAATCGTATTTATAGAATTTCAATAGAAAAATCTAGATCCCATAATAACTTTCATCCTTGGGCAAAATGCACTTTTGGTCTTTAAGATTTGGAGTTGATGTATATTTGTTCCTTGAAGTTTGAAAATAAACACTTTAGTCTCTAAAGTTTGCAAAATGATTCTAGATAATCTCTGACTTAAATTTACCCTAATTACATAATCGTGACTAAACTGTGTTATCTGCTGATGTGGATTGGCTGATGTGGATTGGCTGACATGTCAATTTTGTTTAATTATTTGACAAATAAGCAGAAATTTAAATTTGAAATTAAACTCTTCCTCTCCAATAATCCACAAATACAGTGCCCTAGCCGTCGAATTGCTTTTGTCCTTCGTTGTCCCGTCGAATTGCTTCTGACATTTTACATGTATTTGGCATTGGCAAGGTTAAATCATACAAATGTTGCAGAATCTTTTCTAGCAACTCACAATTTTTTAATTGGACCTGTTTTGAAGATAGTGGATTCAGATTATGCTAATGAATCTCATGAAACTGAAAGCAAAAATGATAGTTTAATTCTTGTTGCTGGAGTTGATAGTATGGGAATTAAGTGGGTTTATTCTGTAAAATTTGAGAAAAGCGTATATATTTCACCGATGGAGTTGGTAGATTTCTACTTTTCAATTGATTTTGGGAATTAAAGTTTAGAAGGTTGTTATCGGATTCTCATTCCTCACATTTTGCTATGAATTAATGCATTTGCTGTGATGTATATCGTTTCTGCTGTTGACCATATGTTACAGTACTGCATAGATCTGAAAATCTGCTTCCACATTCTTAAGCTTTCTAACTCTATGCTTTCGAACTTGGGAAGACTCTGACTGGTAGAGGCTGTGACGACTGGCAAGGCGGCAACAAACGGTGGGGCTGTGATGGCCAGCGAGGCTGCAAATGGGCAGAAATAATTCATGGGCTAGGGCACATAGGTGGATTATTGGGGAGGAAGAGAGATTTTGAATATTTTAACATCCTAATTTTTACTTTAGAGTTTAATTTCTTCTTTAATTTTTTAACTTATTTTTTAAATAATTAAACAAAATGAACATGTCACCCAATCCACGTCAGCATATAACGGTCTAGTCATGATTTCATTAGGTTAAAGTTAAGTCAGAGACCATTTAGAATTATTTCACAAACTTTAGAGACTATAATATTTATTTTCAAACTTCGAGACCACAAAACATCAAACTTCAGAGACCAAAAATACATTTTGCCCTTAACCCTATGAATTCATACATATATGTATCCATAATTAATTCATCTTAAAAATTTAAATACATGACTACATAAATACATAATTAATTACTGGTTCATGCATATGTATAATGTATCTATAGTTAATTACATGTTTAATTTTCAACGCGGACTATTGCAAACTATGAAGAACAATGTGTAAGCCTTTTGTGGAAGAAGCAAAGATGAACGCCAAAATTTTCAAAATAGCTGAAGAATGAGATGTGATATTTCTGTAATTCTAAAAAATGGTCAACGCCAAATTTTAATGAAAAATAGCGAACGGATTTTTACTTTTGAATTTAGAATTATCTTTTCAGTTTTGTTACGTGATTCATATTTCCTTTTAAGATTATCTTTCCATTATCTTTTTTAGTTTTTAATTTAGAATTAACTTTTCAGTTTTGTTACGTGATTTTTAGTTCATACCAGATTTCAAATTCAAAATATTTAGGTTTTTATTTTTTTAATTCATAAACATATATATTTTTTCGATTTGGCCAATTGCTCAAAAGCTATCTCCTTCTCCATCTCCAAGGAAATCATCTCTTTCGTCCAATGGTGTAGAAATCGATAAGATAGTTGGTGGTGAGTCGAAGTTTGGTACGAAACTAAAGCTACTATTTCAATTAGTTTTCAAAAAGCATGTGTTCATAAAGGATACGTTGTTCTGTGTCAGTGGAAGGATTTAATAGAAAAAAGGAGAAAAAAAATCAAGATTAGACAGTGTGTTCTTTTCCAGTTGGTACTGCGATATAGTAGGGGGTCATCCCATTTGGTGCAAAATACCTTAAGCAATAGAACATAATATTTAAAAAAAGAACATTGTTCAAAAGGGAATAGAAGAACCCAGACGGTGCGACTTGACTGAAAGCTATAGCTAGTAATTGTTTAAATTCAATTTGTGAGTTTCTAATTCATTATTGATACATGGTCTCATGAAGGATTTGGTCGAAATTGATATTGAACTGAAGCACACACCTTACGAAATTTTGAAGTACAGAATTTTTCGTTGATACTCAATGACGGGTAGATGTGAAGAACATTTTATTCAAGTAGGTGGGTTTTAATTAAGGGAGAAGGTGAAAGAAAGCATGTCAATTTTTTTTTCACGTGAATGCGAGGATGCTGCCAAAAATAACTAAGGAAGCAGCTAAGACTAAGCCTGACAAAGATTTTTGCTGACTTTAGTACAAGGTATTTGTGTGGTAAAATCTGATGAAGATTTTAGCTATTTTTTAATACAAGGTACGTGTATGAATGCAAGGAATCTCTAAGATAATAAAGGTCGTTTGGTAGAGTGAAGAATCCTCATTTTTTGAAAGGAGAGTTAATGTGTATGACGCGGTTGTTGTAGAAGAGGTTTTAAGAACAGACTGAGAAAGGGGAGGACATGGAAAGGGTAATTTTTCTGATGAAAAATATTAAATTAAAAGGTATTTTGTGCACATATCAGGTATTTTGTGTATTAAATTCTATAGTTTTGATTTCTGATTTTCAAAAGCTTCTTTTTTATTTTCGGTTTTAAAAAAAAAAACCATAGAAGTGTATTTTAATTTCCCAAATCTTAGGTTTACTCTTGATTTTAAATAACATATTTTTTATTATTTAGTTGTTTTGATTTTGTTTTTCTATTTGGCCCAAAATACCACATGAATTTGTTATATGGAGGTATTTTAGTATGTTCCATTATTTAAAATTACTCGTCACTTAATCTTTTGGCCATTCATTAAATAAAAAGTCAGTTGGTCATTTTTCAAAACCGCTATTTAAATTGAGCCACTCATCTTACCTTGATATTCTCAGATGGAAGTATTTCATATTTTCTTATTTTCCTTTTTTTAAAATAAAAAATTTGAATTTTAAAACAATGTACTTTCTAAAAATAAAATTCCTTTATTATACGTATCATCGACCAAGATGTTGAGGGTTTGAAATACATTAAGTATTTTTTTTCTTTCCGAACCATTTTTTGTACATGTTTAGCAACTAATATGGAAGGGGTTTTTTTCCGTATTTTCCTAAGTATTGCTATGCACCTAAGCATATTTGAAATACTTTTTAATTTTTGGTTTTTTAATGAAAAGAAAACCTCTAAAATAGGTATATATAAACCCTTAATTCTTTATAAATATATACATTATATTGTATATATAAAATTTAGGAAAAAAAATCAATTTATACCGTTGAAGGTTGAATCAATTAGAATGAAACTCAACTAATAATTGTATCCCTTAAAACTTTATACTTTCAATAGAGAATCAATGTAACTACGTGGAAAAATTTGACACCAGTAAAGCTTACTTTTCATTGATATTGTTTTAATATTTGAAGCAATCTTTAATGTAGGAAATTAATGAAACATTGAAGTCGAGGATATGAACAAAGATTTCTCAATCAGTTAAAATTGCAACCTCGAGATAGTTACCTGGTTATTTAGATTAAATTATACCCTTTCATCTTTTTCTATCTCCTTTCTGACATCAATTTTATCACATTATTTAAAAAGAAAAATTAGTACGACTTATGTATTTAGGCACTTTTTGTTTTTAAGTCAACAACATGGGGTGAATATTCGAATATCTGACTTTTTAATCGATGATATAATTTATTAACCAATTAAACTATGTTGAGGTTGGTTATTTAGACACATTGTTTTTATCTAATTTAAAACTTATCAATTCCAATAGTGTTTATCATTAATTTCACATTGTTTATGTATCAATTATAGGTTTAAATCTCAGTTTAACCCCCTACACTTTCAAATATGGTTCATTTTAGTTTTTTTAACTATAAAAAATCTATTTTAGTCCAAGAACGTTTTGAAAAATAATCATTTTGGTTGTTGCCAATATTCTATTGTCAATATCCACGCTACATAATACTTGTCCTAGTCAGGTTATGTAGTTTCATTACATGCTTATATATGCATGTTAGTTAATAAACATATTTGAAGTCATATCACACCTCTATAAAAGAATGGATGGTAAAATAGTAACAAAACGGAAAAGAATATAAAATATAGTTATTGTTTTAGTAATCATGAAATAAAATTACCAAAATGAGATTTCAACCTCAATTATGTAAATGTCACGTCAACTTCCCATTACATTTAACATCATTTATTAATAGTCCATACTATTAAAGTTTACAAATAAAAGTAAAAAAGAATAGTCGTTCATCTCAGTTGATTTAGTTGCGTGCATTGCTCTGCTTTTGAATAATCTCTTAAGCCAATCTCATACTTCACGTAACTTTTCCAAATTTTTATGCCTATATATAGCAACGATGGACATCCCATTTCTCCCCACCAATTTTTCTCATCATTTTCCAACTCCAAAATTAAAATGGATCTTCTCAAGCTCCCCCTCTCTTTCTTTTGTGTCTTTGGGTTCACCATGCTGCCCTTTTCTCTCGCTCAAGACTCATCTCAGGACTTTCTCAATGCCCACAACGCTGCCCGTGCTAAAGTCGGTGTCGGGCCCGTCCAATGGAGTGAGAGTGTGAAAAATTATTCTAAACAATATGCCAACCGGCGCATCAACGACTGCAAGTTGGTGCACTCTAATGGTCCTTATGGGGAGAATCTTGCATGGGGCAGCCCTGATTTGACGGGGACCAACGCAGTCAAGCTATGGGTGGATGAGAAGCAATTTTACAACTACGATACCAATTCTTGCGCCCCTGGTAAGGTGTGTGGCCATTATACTCAAGTGGTATGGAAGAACTCAGTGAAAATTGGATGTGCAAAAGTAAAGTGCAAAAATGGCGGTGTGTTCATCATATGCAACTATGACCCGCCGGGTAATATTGTTGGCCATAAGCCATATTGAAGGATAGGACTTCAACTAGAATAAGAGACTATATATAAAAGATTGTGGGTTAATGTATTAAAAGGGTATGTCAATGCCTCCATAAATAAAAAATAATTCAGGGCTCACAAAGTTTATATTGCACGATACCCTTATTAATGAACTAATGAAAAATAAGAAAAGCTATATTTTTCCATGGAGTGATTTTATTTTTTCCATAAACATAATAATGTTCAATAATTATTGAATTATGTTCCATAAATTATCGAACTATAAAAAGGAAAATATGACACTAAATATCTTTTTTAGGTTTAAAAATTTACAAATTGTTAGTTAAATAGATAGTTTCTTAGGTTAAATTATTATTTTAGTCCTATGTTTTAAAAAAATTATTTATCCAATATCCTTGCTGTTATTTATAATTTAAATAAAATCCAACATGGAAGTTCTTATGATTGACAGGTATAAAATATATATTTTTATTGAGTTCAACAATATATGGAGTGAGAGATTCGAATTTTCGAGCTCTTGATTGAGAACATATGTCTTAATCAATTGAATTATACTAAAGCTGACAAGTATGGAGATATTAAGATAATAGTGTTTTGTAATTTAATTAATGGTGTATTCTTTAGATCATTTTTATAATCTTTCAGAGTGTCATTGCAAATAACTTCTCATATTGCATTGTTATGACGTAAGGACGACTGCGTCTAATCTAGTAAGATTTATTTGAAATTATAAGCTTTTAAAAGTATAGAGACTAAAAATGAAAC
The DNA here is from genome assembly GCA_033996785.1 of Trichosanthes truncata. NCBI lineage: Eukaryota > Viridiplantae > Streptophyta > Magnoliopsida > Cucurbitales > Cucurbitaceae > Trichosanthes > Trichosanthes truncata. The sequence continues at coordinate 43,665,415 of JAWPNB010000010.1, forward strand.
AAATGTTTACGTATGTTAGTCATTAAAAATGAAATTTAATCTTAAGAGTTACCAAAACAATGAAATTAACGTGTGATAGTATCTAAAATGTGCTATTTTATGGCCTTAATTTATGCTAGTTTCATTACTCTCACAAGTTTATTCATCCATAGGGATCGAGCTTGTAACACCCGAGACTCTTTGGTAAAGTTTTATTATGAATTTAATTATTTTAAGGGTATTTTGGTGATTTTTGTAAAAGGAAAGGGCATTTTGGTCTTTTAAGAGAAGATATTTTGATTATTATTATTATTATTATTATTATTAAAAAAAAAAAAAAAAAAAAAAAAAGAGAAAATTCTTTCTCTTTCGCGCAGCCCCCTCCCTTCCCGATTCTCTCTCTCTCTCTCTCTCTTTCTCTCTCTCTCCGATCGAACACCCGGCCGCCGCACGAACCGCCGCCGCACGCGGCACGAATCGCCGCCGCACGCTGCACGCCGCCAGCTTCTTTTCCATCGCAGCGCCGCTCGCCGTCGTTCCACCGGCGCATCTCGCCGGTACCGTCCAGCCGTCGAAACACCTCTGCCAGTCCTCCAACCGCCGAACGAAGCTCCAACCCGTCGACCTGCACGCTCAACCCCGTCCCACGTCAGTTGCAGAACAAAGCCGCCGTAGAACATCGCCGGAAAACACCATTTCCGCCGCGATTTCAAGGTGGGTTTTTGTTCCGTGAGGAGTTTGGCATTTTGAGCTTGAATTTGATCGATTTTCAGCAAAATAACCTCGGATTATTGTAGATCGGGCTGCAACACACCAGAAACGAACCTTCACGCGCCGATTGGAAGCCCCAAGCGCCGCCCACGCGCCGCCGCCGTGAAGTCCACGCGCCGCCGTGCTCCGGTCACGCGCCGCCGCTCGCCGGAGTTGGGTAAAATTTGCCATTAGGTCCGTTTCGTCGAGTTATTAATGATAGTATGTGTTTTAGCGTAATTCGGATGGTTTAAGACACGTTTAGAACACTTTTTAGGTGAATTGTCGAGGACCTAAGATCGTACTTGGAGTGGGAACTCGAGAAGCTCATTACAAGTGAAGAAAGGGTATTGTAGTAAGTAAAGACTTAAGGTAAGGGATCTCACATATTAAAGAAGTTTTCGAAACCTATAACGAGCTCTATGTTTACTTTGAAAGTATATGTTTTTCATGTTAAGTATTTAAGAAAGAAAGTGTATTATATGTATGTCTTTGAAACGCGATTGCTATGACTGATGCATTCATAACTATGTTCTAAAACGAATGGGACCTCATGCATGTGTTGTGTTCATGAAAAGATTTATATAGGCTGTGACGATAATTCTCCCAAAAGTTTTATGTGGGTTTTGAGGGAACCCGAGTCTTCGGACTCTATATGCTCCCGGGGTTCGAGAGTGCCCCCACGACTGTAGCCGACGGGCTTGAGTCTTCGGACTCCACGATGGTAGCCTTCGGGCTGAGTCTTCGGACTCCATGATATATGTTAGCTTTCGAGCTTAACTCTCAGAGGTAGGGAGGACTCTATTAGACAGAAAACCTATGTCTTCGGACTATTCAGAGGCCCTCGGGAGAATTTAATCGTTCACAAGAGCTGCGAGGAAAAGTACATGGTTTATGAAAGAAATTTTAGGTCCCCTACTACAGCGATGGTTTTATGATTTAAAATGACATGTTGCATGTGATTGAAATTCTTATTTTAAAACTATGATGGACTTACTGAGTATTATTCGTTAATACTCACCCTTTTCCTTTTAAAAATGTTTTCAGGTAAGGCTAAGATCGGCCCTAGCGTGTGACCGGAGATCCTCTACTCGAGTCATGGGAGCCGACTGATCGCTATTCCGCTTCCTTAATGTTTCTAGATGTATATAGAACTCATGTTAAGTTTTTAAATGTTAGGAGAATGTTTTAAAATCTTTTAACCTTTATTTGTAAATCGTGCACGTATATTTGGTTTCTTCTGTTTGGACCCTAGCATCATATTGAGAAGTTTGTTGGATGCTAGGAGGTTGTTTGAAATCTTAGAAGTGTGTTTTTCTATGTCTTATCAGGGTCAAAATTTTGGTTTTCGTGTAGTTACGCCGTTATGTTGCCGAAATTTTTGGTAATATAGCGACGTGACTTAGTAATGACTCTTAGGTAGCGTGTTGAGCCTATAGGGTCGTTACAGAGCTACTTGGAGTCAATTGAGGCGTTTTGGATAAATTGGGATCAAATAGAAGCTTCTAGGACTTAAATTGCACAATCGAGTCGAGAAAAAGTGAAGCTCAAGCAAAGGAACCCAATGAGGAAGCATCGAGACGCTTATTTGGGTGTCAAGATCCTGCTACATGGAACCTCAAGTCATTTTTCCTACACATACAGCATCAAGACGCTATATTTCAACATCGAACGCTTCGAAAATGCATCGAAGCCGCTACGCTCGATGGTACAGATACACTCTGCTCAACGCTATCAGTGTCGAGACGTTGAAAATGCACTCGCCCATGATCTCCGTCCGTAGCATCTCGACGTTGCCTCGCCAAATAGAATTTTTGCTTTATTCAACGAACCAGCATCTTGACGCAGTCCGAGGGAGTCTCGACGGTGCGGATTGCCTATAAATACATCCTTTAACTCTTCGGGCAAACATTTTGATACATCTCATTCTCTTTTTGCTTTAGTTTCTTAGACAAGTTTAGATAGTTTTTATTCTTCTTTTCTTCTATTCTCTTGTAATCAATCGAATCGATGTCGAATCTTGGTCATATCGTCACGATGAGCAGCTAGGCTTCTTAATTTCGATTCAGAAGTCGGTTGTAAATCCAGTTGTAATGTTGTGAGGCTTGAACTTAATTTGTATTTATATTTTTTAATGCAAGTGTTCTTTAATTCTTGTTCTTGATTTCTTAGCATGTAATTTCAATTGAACTGACACCTTAATTATTGTTGTGTGCTTATTTTCTATCAATGATTTCATGATCCATAATTGTCGTGATTGATTGAATCTAGTAGCAATAAGATTGTCTTATGTGAGTGTTTTTGTGGCTTTTCCATAACCACGTAGCTTGCATGATAAATTCTAGGAATTAAAGAAGCAAATTGGTTAGGTTGTAGCTATCTTGCCTAATTAATTTGTCTTAGCCTTTCCCAACATGCTTAATGTTATTGTTTAATTAATATGAAACGCTATCGTGCCCAGTTAATTAGATGATAAATATTGATTGTGATGCTTTGTTAGAGTCAATTAATTTAGGGGCATCAATGCTTGTTACGGTTGTTTCGTATGAGTAGACTAAGTACTTGCATGAAAAAGTTAATTTTCTTTGTATGCATGTGATCGATATTACAATTTGATGAAACTGTGCCTTTTGAATTGGAATTTTGGTAAAATTGGAATCCGAAGAATGGTGAACCCAAAGAGGCACCATCTTAAAATTAAAATTGGGATCCGAGTCAACAATGGTGAACTCAAAAGAGGCATCATCTTGAGGAGGCATATTGAGGATCCCACATCTGAAAGATGAAGAGTGACCTCACAATTTATAAGATATATGAGTTACTCCTCCCATTGCTAATTGGTTTTGAGATGGAACCCCATGTAATCTTAATATGGTATCATAGCCCATAAAACCCAAACGAGTATTCGGTCCAAAAAAAAATTAAAATTGGAATCCGAAGAATGGTGAACCCAAAGAGGCACCATCTTAAAATTAAAATTTGGGATCCGAGTCAAGAATGATGAACTCAAAAGAGGCACCATCTTGAGGGGGCATATTGAGGATCCCACAATTTATAAGATATATAGGTTACTCCTCATTGGTTTTGAGATGGAACCCCATGTAATCTAACAATCTTTACAAACTTCAATTTATTTCAGTATCTTTACAAAATTCAAACTCCCCTATTATTTTTGTTCTTTAAATTTAATCTTGAGAAATTATTTTCGTGGTTTCCTTGAAAAATCGATCTGGTCCACTATTTCTACAAGTTAGAGTAGTAAGCTAGTTTTATTTTAGCGGGCCTCGACAATCCAACCAACAAGATATCTTTTAGGAATTTATATAAAACAGTGGCTTCACATGCATCGTTAATTATGATTCAGTAAGTCATTGAATCTTAAAAGGAAAAACACAAAGTTCTTGAATTTAACCAGAAAATATAAAAGTTTTTGTTATGTCGTTTGAATTAAATAATTATTAAAAGTTTCCAAGATGTTTTTTTAAATTTATTTTGCAAATTTCAGGAATAACTATAATATATAAAAAGTTCAGATAAAATCTTTACATTTTTTTTAATTTCCCACACACATATATACTATTCCATTATGGGTTGAGGTTAAACCATGGCTTTTTGGGATGATAACAGATTTATTATTTACTGAGTTATATTCGATATATTGATCATTCAAAATATACTTTATATATATTTAAACTGTTAAATAAAAATGTATTAAACTAACAATAATGTAGTTGGCGCTCAAACAGTATTTGTAAATATGGAAAGAAAAAAAAGTAAACGCCTGTTAGTCAATAATATGCAATCATAATTAATATATGAGTTAATTATTTATCATAAAAATCAAAATATAAAAGAAAAATCAAACTCATTATTATTACTATTCATTAAGTCAACTAGTAATTGTACTAAAACAAAGTCAACTAGTAATTAATGAGATTTAATTTTAAAAAAAATGTTACAACTCGTATTTACTTATTTTTAATATCTATAATTTTTTGTTTAGTACAATACAAACTAGGGTTGAGTTTCAACTTTCAACTTTAAGGAAAGTAATAAAGGATCAAGAATGAGATCAAAAGATGTGCACATAAAAATTGATTCTTGTTGTTGTACAAATATGACTTAGTTAGATTCGCTCAAACTCAATTTAGAAATGGGATGAGGCTACATGCAAAACAAAGAACTCAATACCGGTGTGGTGCTAGGCCACACACACTTCAATGCCTAAGTCAGCTAGAGTTTTGTGAGAGATGTGGTATGAGCTAGGGTTTAGTGTGCATACCTTTACAACGTTTTTTATCCTTTTATTTATAAGGCGGGATGTGGGTTTTGGGGGTCATGCTTAGTGGGTTTGGGTCCATATCTTTGAGGGACCAGTTTAACCTAGCTTGGCCAATTTGGTCTGGTCAGCTTTGTCGATTCGACATAGTTAGCTCGGCTGGACCAGCCCAATAGGCTATGCCTTGTTGGTTTGCTTTGAATCTAGGTCTCACGTATGGCCTACATTCACCTCTTCTTGGACTTCGCAGACTATGGTTAATTTTGCCCATAACAATTCTCATTTCCTTAATCGAAAAGTCTTGTTTCCAAAAAAGACTTTATACAAGATTAAATTACAAGTTTAATTTAGTCCTTTAATTTTATATTTATATCAAATAAGTACCTGAACTTTAAAAAGTTTCTAATAGGTCCTAGAACTTTTAATTTTGTGTGTAATAGGTCCCAAAATTTTAAAAAGTGTCTAATAAGTCCCAAAACTTTCGATTTTTGGTATCTAATAAGTCTAGCTCTTTTTTCTCTTGATCTTTTAAGAACAACGAGTTATTTTAATCACTTTTTCTCTTTTTTCTCTTCTTCCTTTTCATTCCTTTTTTTTAATCTTTTTTCCATTGCAAGCAAATAAACATGTATTTTCTCCTAAGTAAAAAATTACAAACTATCATGCAAGTTAACTATCAAACCAGTTCTTAAACCTATCAGGGTGACAACAAACATCTAGAAATTATAACCCTGCTCTAAGCCTTCAAAACCATTAATATAGGTAGGCTAAATGCTCCACAAACACAAGGAATTTAAAGAAAAATTTAAATTTACTTGAATTCAGGAGATGCTCTCACATTTCCACAATTGGAAAATATCATTATCCAGATCACATCATAAACTGTCTTAATCACACAAATGCACATAATCATCATATATAACAAAAAAAATTTAGAACAACATAGAACTAGGCATAAGCATTATCCCCAAACTTAAAGCATACATTGTCCTCAATGAATAAACAATTTAGAAACTAAATAAGCATGCTTAAGGACAATTAAAAAAGATTAAGAGAAGAATAATATTGTCTTGGAGTGCGAGAGAGTCTATGATGTCAGCCTGAACAATCAACTGGGGTGCACTTTGGAAGAAACTGTGGTTCTCGAGCTCCTACAAAAGTCAGTCACATGAACATAAGATCAACACAACACAAACTAAAAGAATAATTGAAAAGAAAAGCAAGAAAACTAAAAGGAAAGAAACTTTGGTTGCCTCCCAAGAAGCACTTATTTAATGTCTCTAGCTAGATGGGACTCATGTGAGTGTTTCAAGGCACATAAAACTGCTCGTATTTGTCTTCAGATGGTAAACCTAAATTACATCATAATTAGCATAATTCACGTTAACACCCTCCCTCAAACTCAAGGTGGTAGAGTAGTGACCAACTTGAGTTTGTGAAGCAACCGAGTGAAGCGACCTGGTGATAACACTTTTGTGAAGATGTCAGTTGGTTGCCCTGTAGTGGAGATAGGACGTAAGAGGACAGTGTTGCTTTGGAGATGATGAGGAACGCTCATATCAGTAAGAAGCCAGCAAAGCCAAAGCAACTCAGAAGTAGCGTCAACCAGTGCGATATTTAGATTATGTGCTAGAACGTGAAACAACAGTTTGCTTCATATTTCGCCAAGAAATGAGAGAATCACCTAAGTAGAAGCAATAACCTGTAGTAGAACATTGATCAGTAGGATCCCCAACCCAATCAGCATTAGAGTAGTCAGATAACACTAAGGATGACTGAGAATAGAACATAAGTCTCTGACCAAGAGTGCCTTTGACATAACATAGAATGCGGAGGACAACAGTAAAATGTATAGTCTGGGGAGCAGCCATGAACTGACTTATGATGTGAACAACATATGCAATATCAGGGTGAGTCACAGTCAAGTATATAAGATATCCAACAAGTTGTCGATATAGAGTGGCACCTTTGAGAGGAACACCACCGCATTGTTGATGACGTGGTGGAGTTAGTAAGACCAGATCGAGCCAAGAGATCAGAACAATATTTTGCTTGAGATAAATAGCACCCATCGAAGTGAGAGGATACTTCAAGACTAAGGAAGTGGCTGAGTGGCCCTAAATTTTTCATCTTAAAGTGCTTCCCAAGATAACATTGCAAATCAGAGATAGCCTGAGGATAATCACCTGTAATGATCATGTCATCAACATAAAGAAAGAGAAGAACCATACCACGAGGAGTCTGACGTGTAAAAAGTGTTGTATCATGAGGACTAGAAGTAAACCCAAGTTAGGTTATGGTCGGAACTGAACATGGAAAACCAGGCTCGTGGAGCTTGCTTCAGACCATATAAGGCTCGATGGAGAAGACACACTTTCTGAGGTGGAATAGAAGTACCAGGTGGTGGTTTCATATATACTTCCTCAGAGAGAGTGTCATTGAGAAACGTATTTTTAATGTCCAGCTGAAGACATGGCCGTTATTTAGCAGCTGTGACAACCAAAAGACTACGAACGATGACATTCTGGCGACTGGTGTAAATGTCTCTTCATAATCAATATTGTATTCTTTAGAGTGGTCTTTTGCAGCAGGACGAGATTTATACCGTTCAATGGTTCCATCAGCGTGTGTTTTGATCTTGTAAATCCACTTACAGCCAATAGGTCATTTGCCAGTGGGTAGATCTACGTAGTCCCAAGTATGAGTCTTTTTTAAAGCCTGTAGTTCCACATTCATTGCTTGATGCCAAAGAGAGTTAGTACTAGGCTCATGATAAGACGAAGGTTCAACTAGAGTCATAATAGTGAAAAAGCAATGATAGTCTTAGAGATGATGGAAAGTTTCTCTTACCCGAGTGGAGTGACGAACGGTGGTGATAGGAACATGTTTAGGTTTAACAAAGGAGACAGATGTCGGATTTGAGACTGCAAAGATATGAGCATATTGATCAAGCTTAGGGATATGTGGAGGATCAAGAGATGGAAGTAGATCATGTGAAGTCAATGTTGGGTCCAGAGAAGCAGAGCCAGGGAATAGGTGATTAAGGTCGGGGACACATGGAGGATCAGGCGAGGAAGAAAGACCACTAGAGAGATCAGTGAGAAATGGTTGGGGGCTAGAGAAAGGCATGGAAAGTGGAAAGACTGAAGAACATACTATGTTCCCAAAAGGTAACATGTCGAGAGATACGTAACCTTTTGAAGATAGGATCCCAACAACAAAAACGTTTGTGCTTAGTGTCGTAGCCAAGAAAGCAGCATAGGCAAGCATGTGGTTCAAGTTTGGTATGTTAATGGGGTTGAAGAAGGACAAAACATGCACAACCAAAGACTTTAAAATGAGTGTAAAAAGGAGGAGTACCATATAAGCATTCAAAGGGAGAGATATTCTGGAGAACGAAAGATGGAAGACGATTGATGACATGGATAGAGGTGAGAGTAGCCTCCCCCCAAAACTTTCAAGACATGATGTAGAGAGAAGTATGGCGATGTTTGCATTCTACTCGTCCATTTTGTTAGGAGGTGTACGGACATGAGCGTTGAATAAGAGTGCCCTGTTGGGTAAGAAATGAGAGAAGACTCGAATCCTTATACTCCATGGCATTATCTGTACGAAGAATTTTAATGGTTCAAGAATATTGCATTTGGACCATATTGGCAAAGGCAATATAAACTTGAGATAAGGCAGAACGTTTTTTCATAAAATATATCCAAGTCAAGCGAGAATAATCATGGATAAAGAGAACAAAGTAACAATAGCTACTAACAGTAGTAGAAGTAGGAGCAGGACCCCAAATATTAGAGTGTATCGACCAAAAAGGAGTATCACATGAAGATGATTAAATAGGAAAAGACAAAGCAGGTTGTGTTGCAAGGTTATAATTTAAACAGTCAAAGGGAGCAAATTTGAGATATTATTTAAATTGCCAACTAACTTGCGAAGTTTGCCAGAGGAGGCGTGACCAAGGCGAGATGCCATTGATACATGGTAGAATTAGTGACAGAGGCAGAGATTGATGGAGAAATAGAGAGCTGAAGCGATATGTGCTCAAACAATCGTCCGACTTTGCATCCTGAACCAACTATCTGTCCTGTTTGCGAATCCTTGACCTGACAACCATTAGAAGAAAAATAGAAAGTAAGGCCAAGGTCACATAGTTGACCAACTGAGGCAAGATTAAAATTCAGATTAGGGACATGGTAGGTATTGGGAAGAGTTAAAGAGGATGTCACAACAATACCGATATGGGAAATAGGCATACAATTTCCATATGCAACATAAATAGGGGGAAGTGAATGAGCAAGAAGTGAGGAAGAAAAAAGCAAAATGTCAGAGGTCATGTGGTTGCAACAAGCAGAGTCAAGAAGCTAAGAGTTATCTGATGTGATCGCAAAGGCAGAAGAATTGGAGGAGATTACTTGTTTCAGTAAATTCTGAAGGTTACTGATTGGGAACCTACAATGAGAAGAATCATTAGAGGAAGAGGCAGCAATAGAAATAGATGAGGAGGAACCAGCTTTAGATAAGTGCCTTGGTTTGGTGGATCTACCAAGAGGGTAAGGTGGTCGAGTAGGGCAATTTTTCAAAATATGACCACATTTGTGATAATACCTGCACTCAATTATAGGACAATTAGCAAATTTATGATCATGTAGTTTACAATTCGTGCAGACGAGAGACTCATAAATTTTCGCCATTAAAAGCAATGAAGGAATCAACTAAATCGAATAAACAGTTGAACCAAATCAGCTAAACTGAATCGAAGTGAACTAGGTGTAGATTTATGCCCTAAACCCTCGTAATAATTTATTTAATAATTAATGATAATTTTGATTATTTTATTTGCAATATAATATTATCCATTATATGAAAAATCCAATGTTATTAGTGTAATCTTGAACTATATGTGGTTGACATACGGGACGATCATGTTCAAAAAATAACCTAAAAGGGCCATAGTATATGGATAAGGTTGGGTGTCTTATCTTGGTAACACTATTGATACGACCCACTTTGTATAAGACTAGACCACGAAATATTTGATCTCTCTTTATAAATATGTTAATTGAGAAGATTAATATTTCATCAAGATGATCATATGCGACTAGATCTTAATCTTGAGTAAGTTATGAGTCTGTGAAGATTTATCCCTTGATTTGCATGGGTGAGAGTGGCTTTTGTAGCCAATTCAATAAGCCTATCATTTTGGGGACTTGACCAAATAGGGAGCTGGGAACATAATCTCACAAGATGGAATTCACTCATTCCCATATAAGGTAAGTAGATGAGTAATTCCCTTAAGTGCTGATTTTGGGACTTGAACAACAGGGCCACACCTTCTCACTGGCTCGAGAGGGACTTAGTTTATAGTTGGAACATAAACAGATTGTTCATTAGAGGATTAATGGTACTTAAGGTGCAAAATATAATTACAGGATCAATGGTACTCGTGAAGAATCAACTTGCATGTAGTGATTATATCCATTGACACAACTTGTCCTACAGTGCATAAAAGTGCAACTCCAGGTCTTTAGTGGAGCGACCCTAGAGTTAATGAATGAAAATTGATTAATTAAAGATTTAATTAATTAATTTTGTATCATTAGAACTTATAATCTGTAGGTCCATAAGGTTCCATTGCTAGCTCATAGTAACACTAAACGATCAATTTAGTTGAAAGAAAAATTTAAAATTTTCAAATTAATATTTAATGTTAGATATATTAAATATAAAAGAAGAAAATATATTTATTTTATTTGATACATTAAGTATTAAAATAATTAATGTATATTAAATACATTAAAGAAAAAATATTTATAAAATTTGAATAAGATTCAAATAAAGAAATAAATATTGTAAGAGAATTTAAAATATTTGAATAAGATTTAAATAAATTAAATATATGTATTTTAATATATTAGATATTCAAATATATATTATTTAATTATGACAAAGATTTACCCCAGATCTCTATAAATAGGACCTTTTGGTTGAGCCATTATAACACACATCTCCCCAATAGAGAATTAGAGAATTCTCTCTAGACTTTTTTTCTCTCCAATCTCTTGTGAATTTTCTTTCAAGAGGCTCCCACAAGCCTTGATCCTGTGTTCGAGTCATAGCCAGAAAAACTTTGTGAAAGAGATAAAGACCCGCCTGAAATATCTCAATATTATCTCAAAGGTATGTTTTGCTTAGCCTAAAATTGTATTTTAGTTTAATTCTAAATAAATCAAATGTGATCCAATGCTTCTGTTGTGGTTTAATTTGATTATTCTCTTCACCAGGTTAGTTGAAACAAACCAAACTTAAAAACATAATGAACCAGGTTAAGTGAGATAACCAAATAGAATCGGCTTGATTGAATCGAATCGGTTTGTTCAACCTCAACCAGTCTGGGTGAACTTTCATCTTCATGCTCAAAAAGTTAATATTAAGAAAGCGGAAGCAATTTTGGATCTTAAGCACTTTAATTTGATCAATTTTACCAAACAAAAAACATGCTCAAAACTGGAAAAACATAGAAGGAAGAACACTACCTTTGAAGCTCAAAATTGAAGCAATCCGAGGGCTTTATTTGAACACAAACTGGTTGTGGACCTCCTCTAAAGTCTTCCCTACTATCCTCAGACCTTGGAACGGATTGTGGGATCCTAAATTGAGAGAATTTGGAAGAAGAATGGGTAAAGGTCTAAAACTGAGAGAAAACAAATTTTCTGCAAAATTCCTCTTACCCATGGTATTTCTTTGCTAATTAAAGCTATTAACAAGCTTCATCAAGCTTGCTAAACTTGATAACACATAGATGATGAGGATAATTCAAGAAAGAGGTGGCCAATTTTGATGAATTTGAAAAAACAAGAAGCTTGTTCATCAATAAATGAATTTGGTCCAAAACCCATTCCTAAATGAATTTGAATTTCCTCTTTAATTTTAATTCAAAATTAATATAAAATTAATTTTAAATTAAAAACAAATTTTAATTAATTAAACAATTTAATTAATTTAAAAAAATTATTTAATTTAATATCAAATATCAAATTAAATAATTAGACCAATCTCGATTTCTCAAATCGTATGTTCGAACATGAATCCTTATTCATGTTTTAAACCGAACCAATATTTAAATCAAATTTAAATATGTCCACCTATTCTTTATCATAGTTTAATTCATAATTAAGCTATGAAACGTTAAGTATATCGCATATAATTAACGTTTTCTCCCAAAATCGAATTTGAACAATTCAAATTCTTTTCTCTCAAATTGTTACAGGGCTTAGTCCGAGCTAGTAAGAGGAACCTAATGGACCTACAGATCATGAGCTCCAACGATACGAGATTAACCGACCAAACTCTTTAGCCTAGCTAATCAACATTTGTTAACCACCGGGACACTCCACTAAAGCCCAGTGGCTGCACTCTCCTCACTGTAGATATATTTCTGTCCACTCGATATAACCATAATTAGTAAGTCGATCCTTCACAGGTTGTTCATAATTACAGCTGGGTCAAATAAATCGTTTTACCCCTGTAATTACTTCTTGTTCCTTAAGTCTCACTGATCCTCTAATGAACAATTGGTTTGTGGTCCCACCAACAAACCGAATCCCTCTCGGGCCAATGAGAGGGTGGGCCCTTTGTTCAAGACCCGGAGTCAGCACTTAAGAGAACAACCTCTCTACTAAACCCTAAAGCGGGTAGGAGTGAATTCCATCTCGCATGACTATGTTCCCAACTATCTACCTGGTCTTATCCCCAAAATGGGAGGCTTATTGAGTCGGCAATCTCGGTCCACTCTCACCCATGCAAATCTAAGGATAATCCCGAATAAACAGGAGTTCATAGCACACTCAGGATTAAGATCGAGTTACCTAGGTCATCGTATGAAAATAGTCAGTTAAAACAATAAACGGAGTTAAAAAGTCTAAGTGACTATTTTGCGGTCCAGTCTTATGAAAACTCATTGCATAGGACGCCCCCACTTTCATGTCTCCACATGAACGATTCAGGATCACATCGTTAGTACTATACAAAGTGGGCCGCGTCCATGTGCCCCCAGGATAAGGTACCCAGCCCTATCCCTATACTATAGACCGTTATGGCTATTACTTGAACTTGATCCACTTTGATGTCATACATAAAGTTCAAGTATACATCTTATAGTCAAGGGTTCTTAGTTCATTGGATTTGGGTTATGGAATACACAATTCACTTTATTCAATAACAACTTTACTGTATAAACCTCAATAACAATTTTATTGCAAAATAGAATATACATTCAGTTTACAAAACCACGAGTTTTAGGACATAAAACCCAACACATGCGGATTGGGCGATGGTCTAAAGTAGATCTATAGCAGTGCAAATCTAGATCTGGAGCGATGCGAAGCTGTGACGCAGATGGATAGAGTTTCATTCGCAGATAGGGCAGATGAGGCGGATTTGCTGAGGGGTCAAGTCTGGGGTAGTGTAGATGTCGTAGGGGTTGCACCAGATCTGGACGGCAACGGGTATGGGCGGCGGATCTGGACTGAGGCGGGGGTTTGGTGGAGCCACAGAAGACTGAACCTGGACAAAGAAGAACGAAGGCATATTCGCACGAGTTATTGCGAATGGAACTGAGGCAGATTCATAGGAGACTAAGGCAGATTTGGGTCTGGTTAGAGACTTGCTCCTAATCGTGGAGATGGGTCTGGTCGGAGATGAACTTAGGTGGGTCTGATTGGGGACTTGCATGCAGTCGGTGGGTCTTGTCGAAGAGGAAGAAAACGATGGGCAGACTGGTATTTTAGGTAACCTTACTCTGATACCATGTAAATTTCTGTATTTGATTGATGTATTTTTGTATATCTTCAATGAATAATGCAAGGGAAAATATATACACAAAGTAGTGAATACAAGAAAGGAAAGTCCTAAAATGGTAAACCTAAATTACATCATAATTAACATAATTCACGTTAACATATATAATGGTATATCAATACAACCGTAGTTATAACACACCACACCTCTTCTTCTAATACCATACCATGTTAAATCACAACAATCGAACTTTTTTTTTTAGTTATTAGCCCCAAAAATTGAAGTAGATGGTGAGGATTAAATTTTTTAATATATTTCGAACATAAGAGGGAAAAAAAGTTGTTTTTAACAACTTATGTCGGTCTTGTCTTTCTATTTTTTTTACTTATTTGTTTTCTAATTATTTTAGGCCTCGTTTGATAACTCATTGTAGAGAAATAATGAGAAAACAAGCACAATTTTCAAAAACCAAATGATTATCAAATGGGGTCTTATCAAACAAATTTGTTTTTTGAAAAACTAAAAATAGAAACACAAAACAAAAGGCGAATTGGTTATCAAATGGGCCCTTAGTTTTCCTATACCACAAGAATTTTAAGTTTTTTCGACGTTTTTTCTCTCAACGCTAAAAACTTCGTCGGGAGAAATTGGAATTCTCGACGGTTAGAAGAAATCGTCGGCAAAAAGAAGGATTTGCCCACCGTTAATAAAAAAGGTCGACATATCTGTTAGATTTGCTGACGATTAGTAAAAACAGTCGGCATATCCTTCAAATTTGCCGACAGTTAGTAAAAACGGTCGGCATATCCTTCGAATTTGCGGACGGTTAGTTAAAACGATTGGCATATCCTTCTAATTTGCCGACGGCTAGTAAAAATGGTCGGCATATCCTTTAAATTTTTCGACGGCTAGTAAAAACGGTCGGCATATCCTTCGAATTTACCGACGGTTAGTAAGACGGTCGGTATATCCTTTGCATCTGTCTTGCAATGAGCCGATTTTCCACTAGAAATGCCAACGGTTTCATAGAATCGTTGGCCTTTAATAAAGAAATACCGACAGTTCGAAAGAACCGTCAGCATTTACCACAAAAAAGGCTCAATGAATCGATTTTTCCATTAAAAAGGCCGATGGCCGGTTTGGCCGTCGGCCTTTCTTAATAGCTGCCAACAGTTAGATTAACGTCGACAAATATTCATTAAAGGGGGGCTCGAAAATAAGCCCCCCATTTTTTCCCTCCCCCAAATTTTCAACTCCCCCACTTTTCTCCGCCCTTTTTACCTACCTCCCACACGCCGCTCACCCCTCCCTGGAATGCCACATCGTCTGTCGCACCCCATCTGTCGCACGCTTAACCGCCGCACCCCCGACCACCGTCTGCCCGTACAGCAGCTCCCTCTCCTTCTTTCTTTCTTTTTTTTATTCTTCTTTCTTCTCTTCCACACACCCACATCGTTCGCTACCGCCGCCACACCTCACTTCCGTCGTCAATGCTCTCGCTGTAGCTGCTACTTCTCGCTGTCGTCGCTCCCTGCTGACGCTGTTGATCTTCAATGTTGGTAATGTTGTGAGCTTATCAATGTAGCTATTCCAAGGACCATAGACAAACAAGCTATCAATACGAAAAAAGGTATTTAATCCATGGGAGAGGAATGAAAACCATACTCTTGGCCTTAACTCTACAATGGCTATTGGATGCACAGTGGTTAATATTGGCACACAAGATTTGTTGAAGCTAAAGTGCGTTCAAACTACCTCTCTGGCCATCTATTGGATCTGCATATTAGCATATTTATTTTAATATATTTATTGTAAAGTTTCCTAATTTTGTTCCCCTTTTTAATTTTCTAGCCATATTTGCTGCTTGGAATGATATCACAATTAATTAAGGTATTAAGGAATTTATCTTTTTCATTTATCTTTTTGAATATTTTGATTTAAGGACATATGCAGTAAAAATATTTGATTTTGGAACCTGGCTTTATTTATCTCTTTTAATGTTCCGAGAATGTAGATGCAACTTTGGCTGATCTTAATCTGAAGAAAACTCCTCAACTTGTGGAACTGGTGGACGATAACAAGGTATCTAATTTAAGGACATTGCCAAGAAATGCCGACGCCACCAATATTTGGTCGGCAAAAGCTTATCCGACGGGGATTTATCGATGAATGTGCCGACGCAATTTTCGGCTTCAGGAATACTTTTTTCGGAGATTTTCAGACTTTTTCCAACCATTTTTGGTGTCGGAAAAACCCAAAATTCTTGTAGAGCTAGATGAGGAATTGATCCTTTGAAAATTCGAGTTTGATTCCAATATGTTTTATTAAATTTTAATATGCATGTATATATCATTTTCTTGTATGTTTACTATGTACAGATTATTATGCTACCCTGACTGATTTTTAAATAGCATTTTATTTATTACATTTAAGTATTACATTGGTGTTTTGTATTTTCAATCTTCTTACAATATTTTTAAATTCTCTCACGATTTTTTTTTTTTAACTTTATCTCTTATTAAAAAATTATTTCCAAATCCTTTAAATTTCTCTATTGAGTTTATAAAAGTTTTGTAACCAAAGAGTTGTTTCAATTTTTTTTTTTTATAATTTCTTTCTTAAAAAATAATTGTTTAAGACCGTTTTTCCTAAAAATTTCCTACGACAAAATTTAGAAATATTTGGGAGTTCGATTTTCTAGAATTCTTGAGGTGAGGGATCACAATCTTTGGGACTTCAAGATTTTGGTTTCAAGGAAAAAATGAATTTAGCTAAAACAAAAAAAAAATGTTTTTGTTTAAAAAAATTATTTCATAAACTATGACAGAGTTGAGGAATTGTAAAATTCTCTCATATTCTTGAGGTGAAGAACGTTCTCTAAAGTCTTGGGAATAATTCTAATATAACCAAATTGATGGAAAATTTCTACTTGTTTATCGAATCATGTCTTCAATGTTTGAGAAATGAAAGATAAAATAAGACATTGTTTTGTTTTTTAAAAAACAAATCCTACATAAACTTTTCATTTAAGACCCTTTTAATTCAAGATAAAACTTGGTCACCATTTTTTAACATGCGTTATGGGGTGTGAATATCTTTTTATATATACAAACAACTCTTGAGCCCAAATCTGGTTTTTGCAATATCGTTTTTATTTACTCTTTTAAAAAAAGTTCTTTTCAAGGACGTCGGTTGCTCCACGTTGCAGGCCCGTGGCGACACATAGTAAATAGCTTATTCGAGTATGTTATATTTTATTAGATTTTCATTATGACATCATGATTATAGTTCAATGGTTAAGACATTTTTACTTTCTCTAAAAGGTATTAACTAAGTTCAAATCTTCTCACTTCAATCTAATGTAATATTTTAATTAAAAAGGAATAAATAAAACTTTGTAGAGTAGGTATGTTCTTGTACCATAAATATGCAAAAAGAGTGACTGTTCACTAATGACTAAAATTAAGGGTTGATCTAAACAAGTGAAATATACATACATGTATATGTATGTATGTATGTATATATATATATATAGACACACACATACATACTTATGTATCATTTTTGAAAAATTACAAAAATCGTTTGGTAGTTTTCAAATAATATTAAGTTATACTACCTAACAAGTTTTCAACATTAACATCATTATTATTATTATTTGTTATGGGTAAAATTGGACCAAGTGGCTGAATTACAAGGAAAATCAAAAGAAAAATGCCAATAGAAGACAAAAACGAACCCGAGCACCAAACAGACCAAACCACCAAGAATGTCGATGAAGGGACAAGCTGTAGCAAATTTCATCATTGAGCTGACCTCGCCCAAAGTTGAGGCCGACCACAAGGAGGCCGAGGCCGACTATGAGAGGGCCAAGGCCGACCTTAAAGAAGCTGAGGTTGATCATAACCAATTCAAAGCTGAGGTCAACTTTCTTTGTCCTACGGATCAAAATCAATCGTGGAACCCTTTTGTCGATGGATCCTAAAATATGAAAGGGTACGGAGCAAGAATTCTACTTGAGTCTCCTGATGGAGAACAATACGAATATGCATTCAAATTCAAATTTAAAGCCTTAAACAATGATGCCAAATGTGTGGCTGCGGGATTGCAGCTCACCAAAGGAATCGGTATGTCTAAAATTCTAGTCTTAAGTGATTCCCGGTTGAGCGTAAAACAAGTGGCAGCTGAATATCAAGCTAAAGAATAGAGGATGACAAAATATTTATCTAAGGTTAAAGAGTTGCTAGCCTCATTCCAAAAGTATGAAGTTAAGCAAATACCAAGATCTCAGAATGCCAACGTTGATTCTTTAGCTCAATTAGCAGCAACATATGAGATAAAATTGAGTAGGACAGTTCTAGTAGAAATCTTATTCAAACCAACTGTACGCAAAGAAGAGGTAATGGAAACTGATGAGTTAGATGCCAATAATACTAAAACCGAGGCTGAAGAACCTGAGGTCGAGGTGGAAGAGACTGAGGCCAAAGTAGAAAAGGTTGAGGTCGAGGTGAGGGGTAGCACTGGAAATAATACAGAAGAAAAGAATTCTTAGATAGATCCTATAATAAAATACTTGAAAGAATGAGAGTTTCCAGTAAAAAGGGCAAAATCAAATCGACTACAGAGACGATCATCTAATTACATACTCAGAGAAGGAAGACTTTACAAGAGAGGCTATTCAATTCCATTAGTGAAATATCTTACACCTATTGAAACAAAATATGTGATGAGAGAAATCCCTGAGGGAGTATGTGGCGCAACCACTCTAGAGCTAGATTTTTATGCCATAAGATTGTCAGACAAAACTATTATTGACCAACTATGCTCCAGGATACATGAAGTTTTGCAAAGGCATGTGATCAGTGCCAACGCTTTGTTCCAGTTCCAAGGCAACTACCAGAGCCACTGATCAACATTATTAGCCCGTAGCATTTTGCATAATGGGGAACAAACCTTATTGGACGTCTTCTCCAAGGCATATGGCAAACTAAATTTGTAGTGTTGGCCATAGATCATTTTACAAAATGGGCTGAGGTAGAAACATTAACAACCATCATAGAGAAGAAGATAACAACTACGTCTGGTGAAACATTGTTTGTCGTTTTGGAGTTCCTAATGTTATTATCTCAGATAATGGAAAATAATTCGACAGTGCAACTTTTAGGAAATTTTGTTCAGATCAACATCAAACATTGATGTTCATCTCTAGCACATCCACAAGCTAATGGTCAGGTGGAGGCAGTGAATAAATTCATCAAGCTAAAACTAAAGACTAAATTAGAAGGATTAAAAGGATCATGGGCAGAAGAGTTATCTAATGTGCCGAACTACAACAAGAACCACTACAAGTGAAACTCCTTTTTCACTCTCTTTTGGTGTTAAGGTTGTTATTCCAGTAGAAATTGGTCTACCCTCACCATGGGTGGAACAATTTGATCCTCAACAAAACCAGGAATCAATGAGGTTGAGCTTAGATTTACTAGAAGAACATCGTGAAACAGCTCACCTTCGCAGAACAAAATACAAAAACAAAGTTACGAGATATTACAACACAAGAATTAAGAAACGAAGTTTCAAGGAAGGTGATCTTGTATTGAGAAAGGTCATGTGAAATACTAAAGATCCATCCACACGTGTGTTGGGTCCCAATAAGGGAAGACCCATATCAAATTGCAAAAGTGGTTCGACCTAGCACATATGCTCTAATATACCATAAAGGAAACATCCTTTCTCATTCATGGAATGTAGAGCACTTGAAAATCTATTATTAGTAGATAGATCTATATATGACTTCTTCTGTTTTCAATACATGCAATTGTACGAGATATTTAATTAATAAAAATATTTATTTTAAGACACAAAACCATTATACTCAAGTGTAAATTTGTCATAAGTAAAATTGATAAGCCTTAGAATTAAGGCTTATTTAACTCCTAATTACTTAAAATATTCTTGTTTTGTCTTAAGATCATTTGAAAATAGTTGAAAGTTGCTTGAAAATAAGAAAAGAATAAGAAGGAAAGCAATTAGATAAGATTCTAAAAAAGTTAAGTTTGTTTGCAAGGAATGTGGAAATTGCAAAATCAAATTGCAAATTCGTGATTCTGCAATTGTTTCTAGAGCAGGGAATGTAGAAATTGCAAAATCAAATTGCAAAATCGAATTCTACAATCTGGAGCAGAAGAAAAGTTCAAAAAAGGAAAAAAAATCTGCATTAAACCCATTCCGAAAATCTTCAATTACAGCCCGATTTGGAGGAATTTAAGCACGAAATTTGGGCATTCTTCAACCCTAATGAAGGCCTATAAAAGGGGAAGAAGAGGAGGAGCAACGAAATTTAATTTCGGAGCCGTTTTGGAGTTGTTTTTTCGACTGTTTTCTGCAGTTTTTTTTAAATTTTATTTTCTGTTTTCTTAAAGATTGCTGCATTTTTTTAGTTCTACTTCTCCTTCAATTTATCCAATCCAATTCAAGTGAAGAAGAGGGAGTTTTTGGAGGCGTTTTTAGAAGTTAAATTCGTGGGTTTTCAATTCGAAGTACTCTGTTTTTCTGCACAATTTTTTTTCTCTGTTTCTGCCCATTTTTCTTCCTCAATGTTATGTTTGCTATCAAGTTTAGTGATATTTTTGTGTTATCTACATTTGCAAGTTTAGTTTCTATTTTAATATAGTGGAGTGATGATCTTTTCAAGCTTTATTCATGAGTTGTATTATGCTTTATGTTGAATAAAAACACTTTGATTATGGGTTTTTTTTTGTCTCTGTCTTTTAAGGTTTGGTTTTTCTTTTTAGTGTACCAAAACAACTACCAATTCCTTTCAAGTTTATTTATGTACTGTTGTTCACAATTTTTTGTTTCCTTCAATAAGTTAATGTCTTGATTGGAAATTAATATCAAGTTGCCTTTTTTATTTCCATTTACAATGAGAAGTTTTGGTAGTCTAATTTAGCTATTGTTTAGAATTGTGTTGACTATTTTTGCCCAAGTATTTTTTTTTAACTCATTTAGTTTTAGTTATCAATAGTAATTTTACTCAATTTTCCTTAGTATGATGTTTTCTTCAAAAATTAATTGTAAGATTTTTACTTTCAATTTGAGCTAAACTTCTAAGGGGGTTCAAGGATGTGAATTCCCTAAGAAGTAAATGTAGCCAAAATTTCAATAAAAACCAAGCCTACATCTCAATTGTTTGCTTGTGTTGAATAAATTTCCGTTGAGATCCTAGTTTGATCAACTAGGGTAGCAACTCAAGCTTAGATCTAATACCGACGGGGTTAGTGATAAGCAGATTTTGCACAAGTAATGGAGGAAATAGCTTAGACATAAGCCAATCATTATCCTAGACATAGGGATTAAGGACTTCAAAGCCCATAAAATTGTTGAGCAAAATTATCTAAGATAGAGGGACTATAGACATATAAGTCACTCACTTAGCCTCCTAACAACCTAAATTTAAGGCTAATAGGAGAAGCAATTTTGGTTTACAATTGAGTGTGGAGTCGGTTGGAATTGCAATTTTGGCTTGCAAATACAACTTAGGGCAATGACATTCTTGAGCCTCATCCTTTATCCAAATTCATTTTGCAAATTCATTTTCTAAGTTTATCTAATTTTCTATCCAATCTTGCCAATTCTAGATTTTGCAATTTCTGGTTATTTCCATTATTGCCATTTTTCGATTATGCAATTCAATTTTGCAATTTTTGTTATTTCGATTATTGTCATTTCTAGATTCTGAAATTAAATTCTGCAATTTTTCTCTTTATCAACACACCAACCCAACATTATTTTCGCAATTTAGTTTTCAAAGTTGCAATTTTCCTTACACTTTGCTTTGCAATATTTTTGTTACTTCGTTCCCTGTGGGATTCGATACTTGGTACTCAGATACCATTTTATATTACTTCGATGGCGTGCGCTTGCGTGTAACAGCCGATCAAAAATCTTCTTTGATTAGGGGCTACAAAGGGGTATGCTTCCCTATTAAACAAAAGCAAGAAGAAGGGGTACGCTTCCCTATCAAACAAAAGCAAGAAGAAGGGGTATGGTTCCCTATCAAACAAAAGAAAAAAAATGGGGAAATGCCTCGCCCCTACTAAACAAAAAACAATAAAACAGAAGCAACTCAAAGTTCCAAATCATAAAAGAAGCTGAAAAATGGATTTTAGAGGCAAAAAAGAACTGAGGCCAAGGCCAATTGATGCGTGAATTTTGCGCTACCACAAGTGCACAAACCAAGTAATAAAGTGATTTGAGTAATCTAGTATGTCTCTATAGGGAATTGGGTTTAAGACCAGCTTGAATACCAAAAATACTTGTGATTGATTTTATTTAGAGAGTAAAACTACATGGCACTTCAAGAAAAAAAATAAAAGAAATGGAAACTAAAGGAAAGCAATAACTGAGCCGATCTTCTGCTCTCAATTTGATTCACCACGATCCCGAGCTCTAAATTGATGGTCCACAACACAAAAACTCTCCAAAATGTCCCAAAACAGTAAGGTATCAAACTTTGGGTCCAAAAACCCCAAATGGTCTCCATTTTTCGAGCAAGAAAAGGATGAATTTATATCCCTTATTGAGACAGCGTCTCAATGCTATCCAAATCACAGTCATTCTCGAATGCAAGGCTGAGTAGTGTCGAAACGCCATAGGTAACATCTCAACACTAAGGACGAAAATTCCACTATGCACGCCTTTCTAGCATGGAGACATTATAGGGTAATGTCTCAACGCTAACTCTCGGGTCCAAATGCTAACTTATGATTTCTTGACACCATTTCTAGGGTTGAAACGCCATCCTCACATGTTCTTTTGCTCAATTAGGCTTCCATCCATACTTAGCCTCCATAAGTCATCATTTTTAGCTCAAGTTCAACCTCAACTCTCAAAAGCTCCGATTTTGCTTCTTAGGCTCGAATTTTGTGAAATTAATAACCAACGGCATCAAAGCAAGCATTTTAAGCATGAAACTAGCCAATTTAATAAGAATAAAACAACACTATTTGAATGCTATCATCGACCATAGCCTATGAAGGCCGAGGCCGACCAAATCCCTTTCCCATGATTAACATCTCCTTCCATTATTAAAACGTAGGAATTATTTTGCACTTTGACAAGGGGCTTCAACCATAGCCTATGAAGCCAAGGACGACCAAATCCTTCCCCTTAGATTGCAACTCATTCTATTGTTGAAACAAAAGCATTGCATTGCACTCCGACAGGGGGCTTTTTTTTTAAAAAAGCTAAAAGAAATAACGTTCAAGTCAAAATTTCTCTCCATTTTTCAACATAAGAAAACAACCACCTATCAAAATAATACACTTTGTTGAGTTAGAAGTAATAGAACCCCACTTAATGGTCAAAAATTACCTCCCAAGAAATTGATCTCCATCTTTCTAAGAGGAGAGTGACAAGCAAAAATAAAGGCTCTGAATTAACATTTTCTCCAGAAAATTAATATTCATCTTTCTAGAGGAGAATCTTAGACCTATGAAAGACCAAGTCATCCTTAAGAGGTTTGATCAAAAAATCTAAGGATAACCCGAAGCACGACTTTGGAGCCTTGACATTTTCTCTAGAAAATCAATATTTATCTTTCCAGAGGAGAATCTTAGACCTATGGAAGACCGAGTCATCCCCCACAAGATTCGATCTGCATATCCTAAGGATAATCTGAAGCATGACTTTGGAGCTTTGACATTTTCTCCCAAAAATCGATGTTCATATTTCCATAAGAGAATCTTAGACCTATGGAAGACCGAGTCATCCCCCACGAGGTTTGATTGAAAAATCCTAAGGATAATCCGAAGTATAACTTTGGAGCATTTGAACCTAAAAATAAGCATAGTCAGAATTAAAATGTTATAATCCCAAATTAGGCTCCATACTTTAGGCCCATAATGACAAGCCACACCATAAATCTCAATTACGGAGTGTGGACTAATGTTATGGATAAAATTGGACTAAGAAGATAAACTCAAATTACAAGAAAAATAAAAAGCAAAAGGCCAACATAAGAAAAAAATGGACTCGAGCACCAAATGGACTGGACCACCAAAGAAGGAGGAAAGGTGAGTTTGGCCCAAACTCACCCTGGTTGGCACATGAGGGGCATGGTTCTTGCATGCCTCCGGCTCAGCTTCCCCTGGTCTAGCTCGTTTTGGTTCACTTTCTTCCAAAACGCCAAGGAACCGACGAAAATCCTACAAAAAAAAAAAGTATCGTATCAATATCCTTCTTCAACCTAAAGAAGGCAAGTCAAAATTCCTAAGATATTCCTAAAACTCTTGCTACACTCACAAACTCTCTCTGACTTTAGCATTGGAGCCTATGTGGCAAGTACCACATCGATACCTAGGTTTTCACTTGTTTTGCTGGTCACGTTTTTCTTCCTCAATACAAATTTTACCCTTTTTGTCACGTGAAGGCAAGTGCGTTACTCTATCCAAATTTTGGCAACAACATTATTATTATTATTATTATTTTAGTTCAATATGTGGGGATTCGAATCTCTGACTTTTTAGTTAAGATTATAATGTTTTTTTTTTTGACATTATTTGTTCTTTTAAGTTTCAATAGTTTATTCAAACATAAGATTAATGATTCATATATAGCCATTAATTAATATAAACTCCCAACATATCGTGTCCATTTGATTTTTTTTTTTTTTTGGTAATTCTTAACATAAAATGTTCTATTTAACTTGCAATATATGTAAATTTCATAACAAAAATAGATATTCAATGTTGTTATATATTTTGTCAACATGAGCATAACTCAACTGGTTATGACATACTTCTAACTAAGAGGTCAGAGTTTCTAATTCCCACTCCACATGTTGTTGAACTGAAAATAGAATATTGAATATAACAATGTTTATCTTTTTAAGATTTAAAGTTATTTCGGCCAATAAACTATTATCCTTATACCGTCTTGGATCTTCAACTTTTTTCGAGTCCCTAAATTTTTCTTAAAAATTATTGTACTAATTATTTAATAAAAATTTGAAATAGTTCTCTAAATAGGATCAATACTTACCTACTACATGCTGGTCACTTGCATATGCAGATATCTTGATTATAATAGGTCTCTATTAAATAAATTATAGAAAAAAATTAACAATGTTACAGTGACCGTTTATTCAAAGTTAACAAATCAAATTAGTAAAATATTTGAAAAAAAAGCATGAAATTTGAATGATCAATGCGAAGTTTAAACAATTTTTGTAATTATGACTGTCTCTAGGATATATTGATTATATTGATAGAAATACATAGTTATTTTTTCATAACTTCATTTTATTAATAATAGACGTAGCATGTCCAATAAACTTACATAAGACACGATCAGTCGATCAGTCCTGAATTATTTTTATTTATGAGTTCATTGACATGCCCTCTTAATATTAAACCCATGTGTTATTTCTAACTCTCCTGTTCTAGTTGAAGCCCGTCTTCACTATATGGCTTCTGTCCTCTAATGTTTCCTCGGGGGTCATAGTTGCAAGTGATGAATGTACCACCAGTTTTGCACCTCACTTTTGCACATCCAATTCTCACAGAGTTCTTCCACACCACTTGGGTGTAGTGGCCGCACACCTTGCCAGGGAGACATGTATTGGTATCGTAGTTGTAGAACTGCTTCTCATTCTCCCACAGCCTAACTGCGGTGGTGCCTCCCAAGTTATGACTTCCCCATGCAATATTCTCCCCGTATGGCCCAGTGGAATGCACCAGCTTACAGTCCTCAATGCGCTTGTTGGCATATTGACGAGCATATTCTGCCACCTTCTCATCCCACTGGACAGGCCCGACACCCACTTTTGATCGGGCAGCATTGTGGGCATCAAGGAAGTCTTGGATTGAATCTTGAGCCAGAGAGGAGGGAAGCATGGTGAAGCTCAAGATGCAAAGGAGAGAGAGGGAGAGTTTGAAAACATCCATTTTGGTTTTACACTTGGAAAATGCTCACCAAATAGGATGCCCATGGTTGTTATTTATACACATGGAAATGGAATATTATGTCAACTTTATTGGATTTCTAGACTATTTAAATTAGTTAAATTATAAATCTGTTTGTTACGTTCATATAGTAATTTTATTAGTGTTTGTGATTAATGAATGATATTAAATGTAATAAAAAAAAAATGTAATTGATGTAACACTATGGCTAATGAAGTGTTAATGTACGCCTAATAGTGTTTAAAGTTGCATTTTTAATTAATCTCAAAAGTACTCTGTTGAAATTCTAATGGGCTATAATGTTTCTTTTTACTTCTTATCTTGAAGATTATAACTAATATTAAACAAGATTGACACAAACCACAAAGTCATAACCCGAAATATCGGTTATACCATGATTAATTTTTTTTATATAAGTTTAGGATTCAATGCGACGAGATTAAATAATTCTTTAATGTTAAATTACTCAATCAGAAGTAAAGGTAGAGATTGAGTCTTGTTTTATTTCGCTGAAAAAGATTGCAGAGTAGAAGATTAATGTTTTGGTTGATAACAAGAATATTTCAAACATTCTCACTATTATTTTTTTATTTTTTTTTAATACAAGTTTCATTCACTGTTAATGGGGGGAAAATGGATATGTCTGCAAGTAAGGTCTGTTAAAAAAAAGATCATATATTTTTGTTTAAATAGTTTTTTTTTTTTTTGGTTTTATCATTGCATAATTGAGTTCTTTTTATCCATTTCAAAGAATCCCTTATCTAGAAGAGAACTTGAATTCTATTCATAAATCTTTGGTATTTAAATTTATTCTTTGTTTGTTTATAAGGAACAAAAAAACAGTATCACAGGAGCAGTTGTACGAATAACTTTGAAAGTATAAGAAGTTGAGTAGGCAGATTGGTTCAAGGGGAAAAAAATAGTATTGAACTCAAAATATTTTCTTATATATATTTGAGATGTTATTTCTTTGCTATATCAGATGACTACGATTCTATATATAATAATTTCAGTTTAACTTTTCTTATTTAAATATAATTGTAGGCATGTTCAGAAATCAGCACCACACACTCTTCTCTACTAATAACATAATGATTTTATGGCAAAACATTTTAATCCACATTATTGGGAAACTAATATGAGAGAGTAAAAAATAATCCTATACACATTTGAAGAAGATTATAATAAAATATTTTAATTAACATTATTGCCATAATGTAGGATAGATAAATTGATCTTTCTAAGTCAAGAAATTGGCAGGAAAGAGTGGAATAATCTTATACTATACATCAATAATGAGAATTAAGTCCAAAGTGCACCCTCCAAATATTCTCAATTAGGGTCCAATCTCTTCAAAGAAATGTCCTTCACGACTTAACTTGCTCATCCAATGAGCAAGAGGGAAAAAAATTATTGAGCTGACAATTTTTGGGTTATATTGCTAATTACAAAATTCAATCTGTCAAATTGTATAAAAATGGATACAATGCCATAGCTTTGAATAAGACATGAGTTTGTAAATTTTTGTTTTCAAAATTGAGGGGAGAATATGCCAAGGTTGATTTTTCTTGTGAAAAAGCAAGCAAATGGGCAATTCTAATTAAAGCAGCAGCTAGCAAAAATAGCCTTTGGACATCAGCAATCTCAACTCTTCTTCTTGTGTGACATACACTAGTGCTTTTCTATTTTTTATTTTTAGTTTTATTTTTTTATTTAAATAGGATTGTTTGATGACATTTTCAAATTCTTTTTAAAATTATAAGCCAAATTAAAAAAATATAAACTGATATATGTTTTTCAAAATCCCACCTTTTGATCTTCTTTATCATATCTCACTCTAACGGACAAGGTGAACATAGTTAAGCACTAATTAGTATGTACTCTAGACCAAGAGGTCATAAGTTCATATCTCTCCACCCCTAAATGTTGTTGAACTCAAAAAAGAAAAAATATCTCACTGTAACAAATTTCTCTTTCTAACTTTTTCCTCTCCAGATTTTCTCTCAAAATTCACTCTAAAATTTTTCTCTCTAAAACCTTAATCTTTAACTTTTGTTTCTCTTTCTCTTATAATGTATACCTCACTTTTTCCTCTAAAAAGATTTAGGAGAAAAATCAATTTATACCTTTAAACTTTGTAGGTTAAATCAATTAAAATCTTAGACTAATAATTGTAGAAATAAAACCCTATATTTTTCATGAGTGAATCGACTTAGACCCTATGTTGCTGATTCATAACTATTTTTACTTGATTCTGTTTAAAATGAGCTCATCATTACCTAAATAACATTATTCTTCTCCATAATTCCTACCAAAATAGCAAGAAAAAATCATCACATAATTATTTCTACATTAAGTATAGAAAAATAGAGGAAGAAGAGAAAATAAAAACTTGCCCATAATAATGAAATTCGTTACTACCTAATTGATTTTAACATTTCCCTCTAATATTGTATCTCTACATTTAAAAAATCTTATGCACATGTGAGAATTATGTACAAATAATTTTAAAATAAAATTTTAACAGATTGTCTAAATTGATTAATCCAGGAAAATTTAGTGTTTTAATGGATACGTACTAATGTAACTTCGGAATTGCATATGGAATTTGACCAAAGAATTGAGAATTAGAATCAGAGAGGTTGAGATACCTCAACTCAGAAAGCTGTTTGATGGCTTCATAAATTTTGGAGTAGTTAAAATTGTTGTTGGCAGGATTAAGCTTTTGAAGATGAATCAGTTGAAAGAGGGTGCTATTGGAGTCGATAGAACCATATAGACAATTGTCACTAAGATCAAGACCAACCACAGCCTGTGTCAGTGTCACAACTCAACGCTATCCCGTGAACAACAATCATCATTTCCATCATCAATTCTCCAAAAAGCCAACTTTGAGAAAGTAGTAGAACAAGGAGAATTTGACAGGTTAACGACAAAGCTTTTTTTAAACGTCAACAAAGCAGACCTTTTTCATTATGGCACATTGGGTGCATCAAAGCAAAACAAGAAGAAATAAGAAGAAAGCATGATGGTATAGGATAGATCTAGAAAAATTGAGGCAAAGGACAAGATGATAGCTCCATATGTTATGTTTATGTATAGCTCATGGAAGCCAAGAAAAAATGATCTTTTAAAGACAAAGTTTTGCCCTAACTTTTTCATCTTGGTTTGGTAAGAAGGCCATACAATTTATAAAATAGACAAAAGCTTATGGTTGAAGTTCTCATTATTATAATTAATATTATTATTTTTGACTTCAACAAAGGGTAGAAGGATTTAAACCTTCATCATTTTAAGGGGTAATTAATATCTTGACTAGTTAAATTATCATTTTAAGGGGTAATTAATGTCTTGACTAGTTAAATTATGCTCATGTTAATGATTTTTTCATTATTTATTCATGGTTTTCAACCTTCTATAATTAGAATTGATATATTTTCTAACATTTTTCTTCACTATACTTTTTTAGAGTAAAATACACGTTTGGTCCGTGGGGTTTGGATTAAGTTTCTATTTGGTCCCCCAGATTTCAAAAGTAACACTTTAGTCCTTAAGTTTTAGAAAATAGTTCTAAATGGTTTCTAAGTGAAGTTGATCGTTAGTTGACTAACGAAAAAATGACATGGCGTAATTCATATTAAGGTGACAATTTTTAAATCCCATGGTACATTTTATAATAAAATATTGATTTTAACTTAGGTGATTTTTTTTTCTTTTTTCTCTCCTCATTCTCTCTCCTTTCCTTCTCCTTCTCCTTCCCCTCATTTTTCTCTTCTCTTCTTCACTTGGGCACTTGCCGCCACTCCGGCCACGAATCTAATATTTTCTCTAATTTTTGCCAAAAAAATTTCACAATGCATTTTTCCTTGATTCTCTCGCTTTTTCCCTCTTTTTGCAAATACACTTTTGAATCCCACTGATTATTCAAAGGATATTCAACCCAAAATTTTTAAAGTTCTTTCAATGGATATCATCAGGTAGCAAATAGCTATTGGGGTTGTTGTTGGGGCTCATTTGATATCTTGTGTCAGAAGTCTTAAAAATTTGGCTATAAGTGTTAAGGAAAATGAAGATTTTGAAAACCGTGTACATATATATCACAACAAGAGAAAAGAAGAGTTTGAAGTAAAATATATATAGTTACAAACATATATGTTTTATATTCTTAAAAAATAGAAAATCAAACAAAAAAGACTAAAAAAGATAAAAAAAAAAATGAAATCCAAAACCGAGCACAGAAAATTAGCAATCAGGGAAGAAAGTAATATCTTTGTGTAGTTTAAAGTATAAAGCTTTGTCTGTAACCTGTTCGTTTTGACTTGCTGAAGTTCTTTCCCATAGCTCTTGCTTCTCAGTAAATTAGAAATCCAAATGGCAACTGTTGTTCATACATTGGTTGTGATCATTATATACGTTATGTAATTGCCCTTTAACTTCAGTGTTAATTATCTTTCATGGCAGATCTAACAAAGAGAAAATGATACAAGTAACCTATGATATGGTAGATTTATTTATGTCAACGATCGAAGCAAACAAAGAAAATTACAAACCTTATCAAAGCTTACACACTTTCACACGAAGGAAATTGGTCGGATTATTACAATTTTAGAGAAAGCTAAGAGTCTTCCCAAACCAACCTTGCTTTTCTGTGAATACACAATTTCCAAGCACCATTCCAAGCACCACTCCACATCCATATCCAATCAACACTATCTTCCAAGTAAATTTGAAATTTGAAATTTGATCTTCTTCTTCTTCAAAGGTTTGAAAAGGCATTTCTTTGGCCTTAGAATCCAGATCACATTCCTTTGATAATGGCTTTCCGCACAAATTTGAGTTGCCCTTGCATACAAACTATCCTCCATATTGTTGAGTGGAGCTCCATGTGGTACTGAACCTAAAAAGGTTGTTGTAAGAGACATAAAAAATCTCAGAAAATGTGAGTTGTGATAGTTCTTGTGGTATATTTCCAGAGAGCTTATTATGTGAAAGATCTAAAGCTTTAAGTTGCTTCATGTTTTCTAATGACAATGGAATTTGGTATGTAACCTTATTGTAGGAAAGGTTGATAGAATGTAGGCCTTGTAGATTTTCAATTAAATTGATGTTTGCCATTTTTTTTTAAAATGAAATATATTAATACAATTAGGAGCCCGATGGGCTACAGAAACTATAATCAGCTAAAACTAACTGGTGGAGCCACACTGACTCATTATTTGTCCATGTACATGGTTGATCGGAAGAGAAAGCTCATCTGGCTATATTGTGGGCAACCTTATTTGTTGATCTTGGGCTAGAACTAAGCCCAACAAACCTGTTCTCAATCATGCATTTCCTAATTTCTTCCAGTATTGCCATTTGAGATGCTGATCGAAGCTATTGTAACAACCGGCAAGAAAAAAAATATTCATATATATATCTTTTTTCAAAAACCTTTTTGAATTAGGATTTTATCTTCTTTTTAAATTAGGAGATAAATCTTTATTATCTTTTCTTTTTTTTTTTTTTTTTAAAAAAAGGATAATCTTTTAGGGTTTTAATTAGGGTTCTTTTTAAAAGATCTTTTAAGGTCTAACCTTTTTGACTAAAAGTTTTTGACGGAAAAAATGAGAAAAAAAAAAAAAGAAACGCTGTGGACTTTCCTCTCCAACAAGGAAGACAGTAAGTTTTCTTTCTTTCTCTTGTTGATTTCTTTTATTTTCTTGATTTTTGAAGTTTTCTTGCAAGGTTTTGGGTTTTGTTTTCATTCTTGATTGTTTAGAATGAAAAGATTCTTGAAATCTTTTGCCCTAAAATTTTTTTAGGTTTTTGGTTTGCTTGATTTTTATCAAAGTTTTTTCAATTAGGTCTTTTAGATTAAATTGAAGGTTTTGATAATGGAAGATTTTCCACCCATGACTTAAAGTTAAGTCGCAATTGTGTTTGCACTAACGATTTGAAGACAATACTTGTGTGGTAATTGATGTGAGATTTTTTCTGACTATAAAAGTTTAAAATACTTCCACACAGAAGGAATTTAATATGCATCAACGATGTTGGTTGAAATTGGTTAAAGACTATGGTTGTACTATTAGTACCATCTAGGTGGAAAACAAGGTGGCTGATGCCTTAAGTAGAAAGTCTGAATTCAACAGTTTTACTCACAACTCAAGAGCAATTGATCAAGGATTATGGAAAACTGGAAATTGATGTGACATTGGACGATGTAACATCTTTGTTGGCTAATTTGGTGGTTGAACCATCATTAATTAGTAAGATCAGCAAGCTCAATTTCTTGACCCAACTTTGAAAAGAATTGTGGTTGATGTTAACAAAGGTAAACAGTTTGAGTTTTCAGTAACAAGTGATGGAGTTTTGTGGATGGATAATCGTCTTTGCGTTCCTAGTGACTCAGTTATTAAGAAGGAGAGTATGACAAAAGCACATAGTACTCCATATTCAATTCACCTTGGGAGCACAAAGATGTACCATGACCTTCGAAAAGCTTATTGGTGGACAGGAATGAAGCGAGATGTTGCTAGTTTTGTTAACCATTGTCTAATGTGTCAACAAGTGAAGATTGAACATCAGAGACCATTAGGACCCCTTCAACCATTGGATATACCTGAGTGGAAATGGGAAGAAATCTCAATGGACTTTGTGACTGGATTGCCTAAGACACAGTTAGGACTTGAGACTGTGTGGGTTATCGTTGACCGTTCGACAAAGTCAACTTATTTTTTACCTAGAAAATCTACTTATACAGCAAAAAGATGGGCTCCAATTTATGTCAGGGAGATAGTTCGACTTCGTGGTATACCTCTCTATATAGTGTCTGATCGGGATCTAAAGTTTACATTCAAATTTTGGAAAAGTTTGCACAAGGCTTTAGGCACTAGGCTTGATTTCAGTACTGCTTTTCACCCATAGAAAGATGGTCAAATAGAATGGACAATTCAAATAGTGGAGGAAGCTTGTGCTTTAGACTTTCAAGGAAGTTCGGAGAAACATTTGCATCTCATTAAGTTCTCTTATAATAAGAGCTATCAAGCTACTATTGAGATGACACCTTTTGAATCTCTCTATGGGTGTAAATGTAGGTCACCAATCAATTAAACTGAAGTGGGAAAGAGTTTGATTTTAGGATCAGAGTTAGTACAGAAGACTAATGATGCCATTGACTTAATCAAATAGAGAATGGAGACATTTTAAAGTCGACAAAAAAGTTATCCTGATATCAGGAGAAAATAACTAAATTTTGAAGTTGGAGATATGGTGTTTTTGAAAGTTTCGTCATTGAAATGAATTTGAGGTTTAGAAAGAAAGGAAGCTTTGCCCAAGGTTTATTGGACCTTTTAAGATTTTAGAAAAGGTGGGTGTAGTGGCATATCGCTTGGCCTTGCCACCTGCCTTAGATCGAATCCATAATACTTTCCATGTTTCCATGCTTCGAAAGTATATGGCAAACACATCCCACATGTTAAGCTATAAACCACTACAAGTGAAGGAAGACTTGACTTATGAGGAGATTCCAGTTCAAATTTATGATCACAAGAATCGAGTTTTTCGTAACAAGACTATCCTTCTTATGAAGGTTTTATGGAGGAACCAATATTTTGAAGAAGCTACTTGGGAAATTAAAAAGGACATGAGGGAACATACCTTGAGTTATTCTTTTAGCAATGTACGCAAATTTCAAGGATGAATTTTGTAACACTCAGTTTTAAAAAAAACTTTATAATTAAATTATTATTTTTTTTTTCCCATCCATCCTTATCCCTCCCTTCACCCCCCCTTCACCTTCTCTCTCCCTCCTGTCATTCTCTTCCTCCCTGAACCCTCACCCTCTCACTCACTCCATCTCTCTCTCTCTCTCCCTTCTCTCTCCCCTTCCCAAACCCGCTCACTCCCTTTCCACCTCATTCTCTCTCTTTTGTGCCTTACTCCCTCTTCGCCTCTTTCTCTCTCTTCTATCCCTCACTCCCTCTTCGCCTCTTTCTCTCTCTTCTATCCCTCACCCCTCTCCGTCTCTCTCTCTCTTCTTCGTCTCTCTCATTCTCTCACTCATTTCTTGGCATTTAGAATTTTTTCCAGCCATTCTTCGTGTGGACAACGACTTTGGAAGTTGAATTTGGGCGTTTTAGAGTTCAATTCGATGTGGGCTTGGCTCGTTTGATAGTGGGTAAGCATTTCGGTTTCGAATTTAAGATGTTTAGTGAGTTAATTTCTTATTTAGGCAATATTTGAGTAGTTTGGGTTGACCTTTGGTTTATGGAACTCACTCTAGGATTAACCATTATGGTTGGAGACTAAATTATCCAATTTGGAGCATTTTGAGCATTAAACCAGTAGCTATTAGTTACTGTGGTTGGTAAGTTTTAAAGCTTGAAACTTTTGTAAATGGTCTTTCGGGGCCAAGCAAGTATTAAGAAGTGGATTTTGATTTATTAAGTCATTGTTGTGTAATTGGATACTTTTTATACATGTTAGAAGTTGACATTGGAGATGGTTTATGCTTGGGCGATCTTTCTCTTTTGTTATGGGTAAAGCTAGCACCGTCCTAAGGAAATGAGATAATCGTTTTTGAATTGGCCGGAAAAGTAGCCATTTGGACTTACTTTTTAAGACTTTTATATAAAGATTGTATGTGGGGCATGTATAGCATGCTTGTTGAGGACAACCTTTCTTTTTTACTTGATTGTTGGTAAATTGTGTTTGTTTGAATTTGAATGAAAACTTTGGTAAAGTGGGATTCATTTGATCTTATATTGAGTTGCGATTACTTAAATGTGTTTGATGATGAACTATATCTTTGGTTGAGTTCGTGAACATCGGTTCAGGAAATGGGTGTGTTTCGGGCACGGTGAGTGGTTTGGTATTGTGAGGTATCTTGGAGTTTCAAGAGTTTTGAGAATGAACAAAGACCTGTCAGTCTAGTGCCACCTACCTTATTCCTTTCCCCATGCGAGCATGTATTTCTAAGAGGTTGAGGCAGAGTGGTGAGCATGAGTGATGAGAGTGTTGATGATACTCACATAGGGGGCGATTCCCCATAGTGATAAGAGTGTTGATAATGCTAGCATAGGGGGCAATTCCCCCACAGTGATGAAAGTGTTGATGATGCTAGCATAGGGGGCAATTCCCCCACGGTGATGAGAGTGTTGATGATGCTAGCATAAAGGGCGATTCCCCAGAGTGATGAGAGTGTTGATGATGCTAGCATAGGGGGCGTTTCCCCCCAGGGTGTTGAGCGTGAGAGTTGCTCTCCTCCTTCCATTAGACCATCATAGGATACATGACTCGCAGGTATAGTACGTGGTAATACAAGAGGGGAATGAGCCTGAGGTAAGGTGAGTAAGCACATAGCTAACCGAGGTGAGTGTTTGAGACTAAACTAAAGTATGTGAGTTAGGGCGATGTTCTCCGTTGTATGATTTTATGATTCGGACCTTTAAGTGGGTTACTTACTGAGTATATTTATACTCACTCGTGCTACTTTGTTCGTACCTTTTCAGGTGGCGCTCATCAGCGAGGTGGGTGACGAGATGATGACCAGACGAGACTATGGGGAAGCCACTAGATCTCTTTTCATTGTTTACTCTTTTGATAGGTCGTTTTCTTGTTAGCTTGTAAATTCGGTTTTTAAGTTATACTTTTGCCTTCCTTGTATATTCTGGTTCTGAGATGTTTTTTGCATTCATATATGTGGTTGTGATCTCAGCCTCTTTTGTGTAGTTTGGTGAGTGCTAAGTATCCCTTTGAAATCTTAGAAGTGCTCATATTCCTATTAGGTCTTTGAAATTTTAGTTTACTTATAGTTACGCCATCATGCTGCCGAAATATCGGGCATGAACAAGGTAACTAGTTGTGCTTCCGCGATAGTTTAGTGCGTTCAGATTTTAGCGTCATTACAAAATTCCTATTAGATGGGGTGTTTGTAACAACCGGTAAGAAAAAAAATATTCCTATATTTTTTTTTTTCAAAAACCTTTTTGAATTAGGATTTTATCTTCTTTTTAAATTAGGAGATAAATCTTTATTAACTTTTCTTTTTTTTTTAAAAAAAAAAAAGAGAAGATAATCTTTTACGGTTTTAATTAGGGTTCTTTTTAAAAGATCTTTTAAGGTCTAACCTTTTTGACTAAAAGTTTTTGACGGAAAAAATGAGAAAAAAAAAAAAGAAACGCTGTGGACTTTCCTCTCCAACAAGGAAGACAGTAAGTTTTCTTTCTTTCTCTTGTTGATTTCTTTTATTTTCTTGATTTTTGAAGGTTTCTTGCAAGGTTTTGGGTTTTGTTTTCATTCTTGATTGTTTAGAATGAAAAGATTCTTGAAATCTTTTGCCCTAAAATTTTTTTAGGTTTTTGGTTTGCTTGATTTTTATCAAAGTTTTTTCAATTAGGTCTTTTAGATTAAATTGAAGGTTTTGATAATGGAAGATTTTCCAGAATTTTCTAGCTTTGAATTTCTTTAAAATTGGGACTATTTTAAGTGTATTTTGGATTCTTTTTGCATCAATAGTTTACCAAATGATTGCACTTTAAAGTATAATGTATAGCTTTGATTTCTACATGAAAGTTGTATGTTTTTATGGTTTTTACAGCAGTTTTATCAAGTTTTTCAGATCTGGTTTTTGTGTTAAAAAGTGACAAATCTTGATTCTTTTGATGTTAAAATCTAGAAGAGTTTTGTTTTATGAACCATAAATTTTTCTGGTTTGATTGTCCCTAATTTATGATAGTTTTGAAAGTTTTAAAAGTTGTAGAACTTAAAATTTGTTTGATATTTTATTATGTATTAAAAAAAGTATTGGATTTATTGATTTTTAGTATGTTTTAGTGGGTTTTAAAGTGTTTTTAACCCAGTTTTTCAGTGTTGTTTTGTTAGTCCAAGAACTCTATTTTTAACTTTTAATGCAAAAAATTATTTTGAATGGGAAATATTGTGTAGTAAGATTGTCTCTATTTTAGATAAGCTTTTGGACCTTTACGATAGAATTTTGATTTCTAATCAGTGAAGTATTGGATATGTTTGGACTTCTAGGAAAAGTTGATGATTGTTCAAGAAAGTAGAATTAGATCTGGAATTGAGATTGAGAATTATAGGATTATCGATCGAGGTAAGTAGTTTCCACATCCCTTCCAAAATAGAAATTTTGGCACTATTATATTTTGAATATTCTTTATTTGACAAATGTTTGAAAGTATGTTTTGTATGATTTGAAATTGGTCGAAATTGTTTTATATGCTTTAAAGTGTTTTGCTATTTGAAAGTATGTTTGTCGTTTTGGATAATTTGAAATAAAAGTATTTTGATTGATTTCGAATTGAAATTAAGTTTGTTTTGGTTTTGAGTTTAAATGGTTGATTTGATGAATCTTTATTGAAATTGTTATTTGAAACTACATGTTTTGTTTCAAATGTTTATGAAAGAATTTTTGATTATGCCAATTTTCTGTTTTGGGAATGCTTTGCTTATTTGTGGTAGTAGCCTAAATTGGAATTGATGGAATTGTTTGGCTTATTTGTGAGAAGACACATTTGTGGTTTGAAATTCCTTTGAAATGAAGATTCATGTGTCTATTATTCACTCACGTGGCCTCACACTTAAGTAATTATATTGATTGTTCTGGTCGATCTTATCGACATCTTTGATTGAAAGCTCTGACTGATTGAAGCTTATTTGTGGGAATGCACAGTTTGTGGTTTGACATTCCTTTGGGATGAAGATTCATGTGTGTGTTTCAGCACATGGCCTCACACTTTAAGTAATTGTATTGAATGTTCTGGTCGATTTTTATCGACAACTTTGATTGATTATTGATGTTACTCACTGGTAACCATCATATATGTTCTAAAGGCTACCCAAATAATGCATCTTCCTACTCTGATATTTTAAAGTATTGATTTATTGAAAGTACTGTTTGAATTCCAAGTGATTGATTGATTGAAAATACTATTTGAATTGAAAGTTTCGATATTTGAAAGTTTTAGTTAAATGAAAGTTTTGTTCAATTGAAAGGTTTGGTTTTGAAAGCTTGTGTGATTGAAAGATTTGTTTTTTTTTAAAAGCACCGATTGTTTTTTTTTTTTAAAGCACCGATTGTCTGAAAGTTTTAACTCAAAGTTTTATAGTGGTATTAAAAGTTTTGTAAGGATATTTGTATTTTTGTTTACGACTGTTTTGAAAGCAAATGACCGAATGAATATTTGATTTTAGATTCAACTATTGAAATGATTTGTTAAAGTTGAATTTCTATGTTTTGTTTTGTATAAAATGAATTTCTGAACTTGATGTGGAAGTTGCTTTTTGAGTATTTCTGTACTCATTTTTGTTTTTCCAAAATGTTTTCAGACAAAGGATCAAGTGATAGTCTCTGAAAGAAGTGAAGTTTAGCATTCTGGCACAAGACATAGAAAACTGTTGTTAAGGATTCTATAGTTTATCTTAAAATTTTTTTGTAAGAAATTGCTTCTGCTGAATTTGTTTAAGTCTATTTTAGCTTTAATTGTTACGCTTTCGCATTATTGTTAGAATGACCGTATTGAAAAATATGGGCTATTATTACAACTATGAGAGTGAATGGCCTTTACTAAACTCTGAGCATTTGATTCTATCCACAAATACTTAAATCCGCGGGTAGATGCCATTTCCATTCCTTTGAGCATTGATAACACTTCTGCCAAGAGGGGATCCATTCTCCCTTTGACAACTTCAGCTCTTTCCATCACAAGCTTCTCCATTGAATCCCTAATAGCTGCATCGAAACCTGTTAGATTGAGAGTCGGGTGACATGCAGCGTCTGTATTGAGCTTCAAGATTCCCACCGTCGAAGGATTCCATTTCTCAATCAGAACAGGTACGATTTGCTTCTCTGGTTTATCCTCACATAAATTCCTAGTCTTTCGATTTTCCTGATGATATTCTAAAATCCACTCCATTTTTATGTTTACGTCTGCGAAGATTGTTCTCAAAGCTGCGTTATTTCGGTTTGTCCACAGTACCCAACAACAAATACTGAAAACTTGAATACCTTCTAAATCGAGATCTTCAAAGGCATTCAACAAAAGATTTGGAATAGGTAAATTCGACTTTGTCATTTCTAGGACCTTAAGATTGATCGATTTCCAAATATGTTTGACTCTTTTACAGTGGAAAAAAATGTGTGCTTCTGATTCAAAATCCTTACCACAAATCACACACCATGGTTCAGTAGGTAGGTGCCTTCCGCAAAGATTGTTGTTTGTAGTTAGGATATCATGAAATAATTTCCACATTAAGATTTTAATTTTAGAAGGAATCTTAAGGCTCATAATTTTTTCCACCATTTCTTCAATTTGATTGAGCTTGAGCTAGACACTTAAATAATGCTTTAAATATACTTTATATGCACTATTTGTAGAGAAAATACCATATTTAGTGTAGTGCCACATCCAGCTATCAGACACAGAAGTTTGCAAATGGGAATGATTTGAACAACTTGAATCTCTTCTTCACTAAGAAATCCTTCCATCTTAGATAAATCCCAATGACCAGAATCATCAATTATATCTGCAACCTTCATATGCTTGGCCTCCTCTGATGGGTTAGTGATAATTCTCATTCATGAGGATAATTTGGCCTTTATATTTAGTTATTCTTGTTATTTTATGTGTGTTATTAGATAAAAAGGCTAGCAAGAGGTTGGTTTGAGTTGAATTATTGTTGGAAGCCTTTTAAATTAAGTGAGTAGAGAAAATAAGCAAAAAAAAAAAAAAGATGAAAACTGTGCTTACTTAATATTTTTGTGCATAAAATTAAAGATTGCAACAACATTGAAATTGCATTGCAATTGAAATTCCATCATATTTGGACTTTAAAGGAAAATCTGCAAATCTCTAAAAATCTAGAAATTTTGTGAAATCTTGTCTCCACGATTTCAGCTATGATTTTGGCTATAATTGTGCATCGTTCAAGAAGGAAACCCTAGCCCAAATCCTCTATAAATATGGGAGGAGAAGCCACAAGAAGCATCAATTTTTCTGCCATTTTCAACCTCAGTTGCTGCTGTTTTCACGATTTTCTGCTGTCAATTTTCTACTGTATTTTCTATTGTCATTTTTCTACTGTCAACTTTATTTCTCTGCTTTTTTTTCTTCTATTTTCCAACCCCTTTCAACTTTGAAACTCAATCCCTCCTCAATGAAATTTGAAGGAAGTGAAGGCTCAATTCCCTTTGAAAAAGTGCAATTGAGATGATTGAGTAAGAAGTGAAAAAGGGCAGTGTTCTTCCATTTTTTAGAATTTATTTTCTTCTTTATTTAAGTTATTTTCTTCTATTTTAGAAACCTAGTTGTTGCTGTATTTTCATTCATTCAGTTGTATTTCAAGATTCAAGTTGGTTGTTTAAGTTTCTTTGTATCTTCGGCATGGAGTTCTTAGTTTTTAATAAAATTTTCAACTTGTTTGAATTAATTTTCTTCTACTAAATTTTTATTCTAGTTTATGTTCTTTAAGTTTTGGTTAAGTTATTTTCATTTCTACATTTTGAATTCTTTCTCTCATTCTCAATTATGCATCTTTATTACTTTAAAGCTTTGTTTTTCACTTTTGCAATGATGAGCTAATTTTCCTTTGGGGGTTCAAGTTCGTGAATGCCCTAGAGGAAAGATGTAAAGCTTAAGCACATGTAACTAATGCTTGAACTTTGTTTGTTTTTGTTGAGTTTGATGTTGGGTAGACCTAGCCAACCATCTAGTGTTGCTTTAAACTTAATTTTGAAGGGGTTAAGGGAAGCGGATGTCACAAAAGCAATGGAGGAAAATATTTAGAAATAAGTCTTGAACATCAACCCTAGACATAGGGCGAGACTCCAAAATCACTAGAATTGTGCGCAAAATTATCTAAGTTAGATTAGCCATAGAAATATAGGTTTAATCACTTAGCCTCCTACAGATTTTGAAGCAAAATTAAATGGGAGTCGAATTCGATTTACTTAGTTTTCTTGTGTTAGCTACGATTGCAATTACATTTTAGTTGCATTTCTTTCCAAAGTGGCATGACCAACTTGAATTCCTTTTTCATACTTATTGGGTTTTCAATTATTTTCTTTAGCTAAAAAATCTCTCCACATTTTTATAACATTTGGTTACCGAAATTGCAATTTGAAAACAATTTTTACTATCTTTTGAATTTCGTTGTTTCCGCTCTCTATGGGATCGATACTTTGGAGTACTTCCAATTTTATATTACTTGCATCGATAGTGTGCACTTGCACTGGACTGGAGCTTTGTTTTTAAACTAAATTTTTTTTCTTACCCCACGTTTCAGTTCGACCAAGTTTTTGGCGCCGTTGCCGAGGAACGACATTTTAACCAAGTTCAATTGAGAAGCAGATTGTGAACAGATTACAATTGCAATCCTTCTATTGCAGAAGATCCGAATTTGGGTTGCAGGTACATTGCAGGCTAAGTTTGGTGTATGCAGAAAGAGCCTCGTCTCTTGGAGCTTGACCTTGAAATAGAAAGAACCTTCCATCGGCGCCGTAGGCAGTAAAGTAGGAAGAAAAGAGAAAAGCAAGAGTTGATCGCACAGGGAATTCTTGAAGAAACCATTTCATAGGAAGTACACATGGATCCACGTGCAGTTGATCCTCAAGTCTACCCAACAAATGGA
Source organism: Trichosanthes truncata (assembly GCA_033996785.1). Lineage (NCBI taxonomy): Eukaryota > Viridiplantae > Streptophyta > Magnoliopsida > Cucurbitales > Cucurbitaceae > Trichosanthes > Trichosanthes truncata. The sequence continues at coordinate 43,706,821 of JAWPNB010000010.1, forward strand.
GGAAATCAACAGAATGAGAACAATGCACAACCACAACAAGAAAATACTCTACAAAATCCCATATTTATTGTTGAGGATGGGGATAGAGCAATTAGAGACTACATAGCTGCAACTTTTCAGAACTTGAACACAGGAATTGTTGAACCAACCATTGAGGCTAATCAATTCGAATTAAAGCCAGTCATGTTCCAAATGCTACAGGCCATAAGACAATTTGCAGGATTGCGACATGAAGACCCACACATGCATCTCAAACTATTCTTATGAGTTTGCAATTCTTTCAAGCAAAATGGAGTTTCTAATGAAATCTTGTGCTTAAAGTTGTTTCCTTTTACCTTGCAGAGAAATGTAGAAATGTGGTTAGACTTTTTTCCTCCAAACACCATCAAAACATGGGACGAGTTGTCAGAGAAGTTTTTTCTTAAACACTTTCCACCTACTAAAAATGCACAACTCGGAGGAGAGATTGTCACATTTAAACAGGGACCCCAGGAAGAAGTAGATATTGCATGGGAACAATTCAAGTCAATGCTCAGAAAATGTCCTCACCATGGCCAACCAGCATGCTTCCTAATAGAGTATTTCTTCAATGGATTGACTCCAGCATCAAAGGCTATAGTCAACGCATCAGCCAACGACTCTTTATTGAAGAAAAGTGTGAATGAAATTCATGAGATTCTAGATGCAATGGTCTCCAATAATAACCAATGGGGGATAGAAGAATACCAACCAATGAAAAGTGTTGCAGAGAAGTATGAAGTTGATAAAATAGCAACACTAAAGGTAGAGATGGCTGCCATGAACCACACAATAAAGAATCTTTCATTGGAAAATTAGGTCTCAGCCACTCAGCTAACTCCTGTTGCAGCTATCACACAAACTTCTCTCCCTTCTTGTGTTTATTGTGGTGAAGTTACTCGTGTTTATGATACTTGTCCTTACAATCTTGTTTCGGTGCATTATATAGGGCAGAACAGAGAAAATTCGTACTCAAACACATACAATCTAAGATGGAGTAATAACTATAATTTCTCATGAAGTGGACAAGCCGCAGGTCCGTCAAATCAGAACAGTATACAAAGGCAGGAGCACCTTTAGGATTCAATAACCACCAGCAAACACCACTAAGATTCAACAATCAACAACAACTGTAACGACCCGACCTAGATCGCTACTTAAAGCTTACTCAACACGCACTTAACAACGAACAAGGAAGGTTTTAAAATACCTTTCAAACAAGAACAACGGAAACATTTCACAAAATTCACTTTATTTTACGATCCCAATTCAAAACAAAATAAACTTGCAAAAACATTTCAAAGTAAAGACACAATTTGCTGAAATTTAAAAGCAACAAAAAACATTGGCAACTCTTCTATCCTAGGAAAAAATAGGGGACAACTATATCTTCATAGCCTTGCCAAGCCAATGCCTCTGCCACACGCCTCCTAAGTCATTGACTACCTGAAAAGAGAAAAACAGTGTAGCACAGAGTGAGTATAAAAATACTCAGTAAGTAGCCCACTAAATCCAAAGGTTCACAGCAACTCCACCAATTAGCCAACTAAAAAACAACAACCCATAACAATCAACACGTAACCCACAAATCACAAACCTTAAACCTCAAAGATCAACATTCCCTTTTCCTCCTCAAGTTCTACACTCTCATGGCTAAGTGACCACCTAACCCACCCCCACCTACGGTATTGCCTCATTGCTATACCCCAGAGCCATGCTTCCTATCCACCGGGCTTCATCCCCACAACTACCATACAGCAAGAAGGTTCTCAATCCTCAAGCCACACTGGCAAGCACCTGTCGATCAATGGGGCTTCATCCCCATAGCTAGCATACAATAAGAAGGTTTGCAACCCTCAAGTCACACTTGCTAGCTCCTACAATGAAGGACACACCATCCATGCCATCACACATCAGAGTACACAACCTACTAGCTAGTCACTACAATGGAGGACACACCCTCCATGCCATCACAAAACAGGGTTCATAACCCACTAGTTAACACATCACATAATCATCATAAGCAAGCATGCTCCAGGTAGGGTAGTAGGTGTCACTAGCCTATAGGTCCTAAGTCATACCCTAACTCTAATAGGGTTCTCAAAACCACACCGCCACAATGGCCAATAACACATAAGATCAGGATAGACATGCTTCACGATGACATCATCAACAACTACTCAGATCATGTCCTCCAATCATAAACACCATTCATGAACGTCAGGCATAAACTCAACTAGAGTTCTACACATGAATCACAAATACCATTCATAAACCTCAGGCACAAACTCATCCAAGGTTCTACACTCAAATCACATACACACACCTTTAGTTTGCAACTTTGAATTCTTTAACAAGAATAGCCACATTTAGGCAACCTTAAGCCCATCACGATAATTATCAGATTAATTCAGCCAACTACCTGATCGAACTGAAACGTGGGGCTTAAAGAAAATATTTGTAAATTAAAACAAAGCTCCAGTTCAGTGCAAGTACACATTGTCGATGCAAGTAATATAAAACTGGAAGTATTCTAGAGTATCGATCCCACAGGGAACGGATGAAACAAAATTCAAAAGAATAAGCAAAGATTGTTTTCAAATTGCAATTGTGGGTAACCAATGTAAAACAATAAGTGGATTTTTGTTGTTTTTGAAAAGAAGAAATAAAAATGATAAAAGAGGGATTCAACGTGTTTTTGCCCTATTGAAAGAAATTGCGGCCTAATTGCAATTGCAATCCTTTGACTCAACACTTAAGCTTTGTCAACCGAATTCAACACCTATTCGATTAAACCAATATTTCTATGGCTAATACGAACTTAGTTAATTTTGAACACAATTCTTTTGATTTTAAAGTTTTTTCCCTATGTTTAGGGTCAAAAATAAATTCCTATGTCTAGGCTTTTTTCCTTTATTGCTTTTATGAAAACCAAATTTTTATCTAACCTTTTTTAGAATTAGACTCAATTTTTGTATACTAATCTAGGTGATCGATCTAGACTAATAATAAGCATTAAAATCAATAAAAGCAAACAAGCTATAGAGGAAGCATGGGTGCTCTCACAATTAGGCCTCTATTCTTATCTTTAGGGCATTCACATGCTTGAATCCCAAGAAAGAATTAGCTCATTATGATGAGGATGAAAAATAATGAATTAGAATATTGAAAATCCGTAACAAAGTTGGTAAAAGGGAAGAGAATAACAACTAAAACTAAAATAAAGATTTGAATGAAAGAAACTTTTACCGAATCAATTCAATGCTCAATAACATTCAACAACTTGGAATACTACAAAATTTAAGCAACAAACTTTCAAAATAAAATTGACAGCAACTAAATCTAAGAAAAACAGAAATTGCAAGTGATGACTTGAAAACAAAAATACCTAAACTAACTAAACCTTTTTCGGCTCATGTCTTAATCGAACTCATTTCCTTCTCTTTCAAGAGGATTTGGCTCATAACAACCTTCACTTTCGTGAGGAAGGATTGAGATTTTGAACGTTGAAGGTTCTGAAAAGAGAAGATACCAAAAAACAGCAGCTGGAAATAAAAGGAAAACAGTAGAAAAGAATAAGAAAATAACAGAAAAATGGTCTGGGCGTGTAGAAAAACCCATTCAAAAGCAAATAGATCTTCACCTCCTATAACCTTCGATGAGGAAAATGACAGAAAATCGTGATTAAACTGCTGTGGGCGAGCAGAAAAATCCAGCTCCTTTTTGCTTCGTTTTCTCCATTTTTATAGGCATTGAGGGCTAGGGTTTCCATCTTTGTGCTCCTTCAATCATGGGTCAAGGTTTAGGCATGAGTTCAGGCTGAAAAATCTCCTAAATATCGCAAAAATCTCCATAAATTTTGAAATTCCCATAAATCTCGCATGTTCCAGATTTTCCAGAAATGCAATTGCATTTCAATTGCATTTCTGTTGCATTATTTTTCAGCTCTACCAAAATTTTCCAGAAATGCAATTATATTTCCATTAGCATTTTTGGGCTTGCTCACTATCATGCTATTGCGAAGGAATGCTATTCGGAACGCAATTGCATTTTTCCTTTTTTCTCCAAATCTACACAAAAACAACAAATTAGTTTAAATTTCATTCTTTTTTCAACTCCTTTCTTTTTTTTCATTACTCCAACGAGCTTTTATGAATTTAACCAATAAACACCAATTTTAGCTTGCTAGTCATACAACAAAACACACAAAAACGACAAGAACAACCTAGTTTATGGTCAAATAATCCTCATAAATGAGAATTATCACTACCCCATGTCCTTCATACACATATTTAAGCACACATGTATTTTCACAATTTTTTACAAACATAAACCAAATTTATCCAATCACAAACTTAGGCAATTTCTTAAGGTACTACACATGCTATCCACAATTAACTCAAAACTTTAAGCCCTTGTTTCCATACTTAGGTCACTTTTAGCTCAATCAACACCTGCACAAGTTCACTAACCATCACATGCTTCATAAACACAATTTCAGTACATGCTTTCACAATTCACAAATTTCCAAACATCAACCAAATCAAATAAGAACTTAAAGGGGATTAATCCAAATGACTACTTACTTCAAAGGCAAAATTAAATAATTATTAATTCAAGCAAGCCCAAAAATTCCTTCTTGAACGCTTAGCATCACCTAGCAAAACTTAAATCAGCACAAGATTTAATCCATGAAATCAAGCTAAAATCACCCAAAATTTCCAATAATTAAATTGGAGTTTAACTTGATAACGTGGTGAAACGTCTCACCTTTCAAATTTACCCATCAATAAACTAGCTTGCTGAAAATTGTATCAAAACAATTCAACTCTAAATGTCTGGCCTCACCACACAATGGGTATCCTTCAATTCATTCAAAAATATGTGTGTAAGCTTAAAAATTACAAAACAGACTCTAAACTCCATGAAAAGTCCTAATTCATGGGCAAATTTAATTCCAACTCAAGCGTAGTCGTAATAGTATTGGAAAACACAATAGCCACATAAAACTTACTCCAAAACAGTGTTGGAAGTTGCTGGAAAGCAACTCCAACAGACCCAATCTCACCCAAAACAGTCTTTAAATGAGATGGGTGTCCTGTAATTGAATCCTACAATCAAAGGGTTAATCTCCCAAAACCACATAGCACCTCAAACATAATTATAGACATCATAAACGTCTCAAAATAGATATTGGGAAAAACTCACCCAAATCCAAATAGGTTCGTGGCTGTATAAAATCGAAAACGACCCCAAAACACGCATTCTCTCCTGCTGATCTGCACAAATTGCAAGAGAGAGATGGAACAGTGGCTGGCGGCGGTTGGATGGACTTGTAGACGCAGTGGCTGAGGTGTGGTCTTGGTGTGGGTCGACTCCAACGACGATTTGTGAAGACAGAGGGAAGAAATTTGGCTTCCGGTGAGGGAGCGTGCAGCAGCTGCTACAGAGGCGCGGAGAAGATGCATGAGATCTGGCGAATGAGCGGCTAGCGGACAGAGGCGCAATAGAATGAGCGTCAGAAAGCTTGATTTGGGCGACGACGATTGCAGTGAGTGGATCAGACGCGCATGCGACTGCAGGCAGCATTGGCAATCACGCCAGCAAGGTTCTGACGAGGCCAACAGAGCTTCCTTGTTGTACGACGATGAAGAGCCAAAGGGGGGTGTGGCTTATGGTGCGATTCGAGAGAGAGAGAGGGGGAGAGAGATTTTGGTTAAAGAAGAAGAAGAAGTAGAAGAAGAAAGGGAGAGGAGTTCGAGGTGTGGCTTATGCCCTCTAACCAACTTTTTCCTTCTATTTTCGCCCTTCTAACTGCCCTAAACTTCCATTTAACCCATCAATCAAATGAACAAGATTTTTAACTGAAAAATTAACTTAAAATTAAGGGTTAATTAAGTTCAAAAAATTGTTGGGCGTTGCAGCAACAAATCCAATTGCAGAAAAATCATATGAAGAATAATTGCCACCGAGCATAATTGTGTAGAAGTTGAAAAGAATAACTGCGTAGATGAAGGAGTAAAGGAACCAATTGCAGAAAAATATGATGAGGTGACAAAAGAAACTGCCACCAAGAATAGAGAACCTGACAAGAAAGCCACAAATACAGGGATCCTAGAATCGTCAAATGAGGAGTATAGACTACCACCACCTTTGTCCCAAAGATTCAAGAAGAAAGAGCAAGACATTTAATTTAACAAGTTCTTGGGTATATTGAAGCAACTCTATATTAACATCCTGTTAGTAAAGGCACTTGAGCAGATGCCTAATTATTTTAAATTCTTGAAGGATATTTTAACAAAAGAAGCGGAGATTAGGAGAATTTAAGACAGTGGCACTGGACAGAAAATTGCAGTGCATTGCTAACAAGTAAGGTCCCACCTAAATTGCAATAACCCAGAAGCTTTACAATTCTATTTATGATAGGAGGAATAAACATCAGGCGTGCACTATGCGATCTAGGAACGAGCATTAATCTAATGTTACTCTTAGTTTTTAATAAATTGGGAATTGGAAAAGTTAGACCTACGATAGAGACACTCTAGCTGGCAAACAGATCCATAACCCGACCTACTAGAAAAATAGAAGATGTCCTTGTAAAGATGGATAAATTCGTTTTCCCAACTGACTTCATCATCTTAGATTGCAAATAAGATTGGAAAGTTCCCATCATATTAGGAAGGCCATTTTTAGCAATAGGAAGAACATTAATCGATGTTGAGAAAGGGGAACTAACAAGGCAAGTGAATGATCAAACAGTCAAGTTTCATGTACTGAACTCATTGAGATACCCAAGAGACATGGAAGAATGTTCAAGGATAGAAGTCATTGACCCTTTAGAGGAAATTGAGGGAGAATATGGGTTGGATGAGGAAGAAATGCCTGATGATGAGCAACAATAGAAAGAAGTAGCTTATGTGAATATGGCACAAAGAAGCAGCCCCTTGAGAATAGCATAGGATAAGTTGGCACCTATTCTACCATCCATCATTGAGCCACATGAATTAGAGCTCAAGCCACTACCATCACACTTGAAATACTTTTTTTTGGGAGAAGGTAAAACTTTACCCGCGATCATTTCAGCCACACATACTAATAAGGACAAATCTTCCTTGATGCAAGTACTTGTTAAATACAAAAGGCAATAGTGTGGACGATCGCAAACATAAGAGGAATCACCTCGTTTTTTGCATGCACAAGGTAAACTTGAAAGAAGGAGCACGCAACTCAGTGGAAAATCAAAGAAAATTGAACCCGATGATGCAAGAAGTAGTGAGGAAAGAAATAATAAAGTGGATAGATGCAAGTGTGATACATAGATTGTAGATAGTAGATAGGTGAGTCCAATTCAGTGCGTGCCAAAGAAAGACAAAATGATTGTGGTAACTAACGAGAAGAATGAGTTGATTCCAACACGCACAATCACAGAGTGCTAGTGAGTGATGAAAGAACGCACATTGTGAACAATGCTATCAAAGTACAATGTGAATCACAGAGTGGCAACTGCATATCACCCACAATCGAATGGGCAAGTTAAATTATCTAATAAAGAAATCAAGGCAATCTTAGAAAAGATAGTCGATCCATTAAGAAAAGACTGGGCTCTGAGATTAGACGAAGCTTTGTGGGCCCATCGAACAACATTCAAGGCACCTCTAGGGATGTCTACATACAGGATCATATTTCGGAAGGCCTGCCATTTACCGTTGGATCTAGAACATAAGGCATTGTGGGCAATAAAAAGACTCAATTTGGATATGAATCAAGCCGGTGTAAAGAGGAAGCTGCAGTTGAATGAACTTGAGGAGCTCAGACATTCATCATATGAAGATGCAAAATTATACAAGGAGAAGATGAAAAACTGGCATGGCCATAGAATCAGAGGAAAGGAACTTCAAGAAGGGCAACAAGTACTACTATTTAACTCGAGGTTGAAACTTTTTCCAGGAAAATTGAAGTCCATATAGTCAAGTCTGTTTTTTTTTATCAAAAAAGTATAAGAGCATGGAGTTGTAGACTTGAAAGATTACAAGGAAAATGTTTTCAAAATAAACGGCTAGAGGGTAAAGCCTTATTGGGGAGAAAGCCTGAACAGGGATAAGGCTACCATCTCCCTAATAGAAACCTCTTGAAGGAACACCAGGTAAGTTATAAATGGTTTATCTTTAATTTCTCTTAATAAAAAAAATAGTTTGAGAAATTTTCACAAGAATTCAAGAATTAACTAAGCAAGATTCTGTCTAATGAAAAATCCTGCCTAGGCCGAGGTATTTAAGCTGACCGTAAGGGAACACCTCCACCTGGAGATCTACTTGGGAATCTACTTAGCAAATTTAGAAATTCAGCAATAAATGGATCAAAGTTTTTTTTTATAAAAAAATAAAATAAAATAAAAAATGTGTGAACTTTTTTATCAACTATTCTGGAGTTCCAGAAAAGAAAAGAAGAAATGCAATAGCATTGCAATGGCATGACAAGAGAAACAAAAAGCAAAGAAGGACAAAAAGAAGAACAGCCAAGAATTGCAACTACAATGCAGTCGAAAGCCAGTACCACTAGCTCAATAAAAGCAAACTTAACCGTGAATAATTAGGGAAGTTGCTTGTTCACTTTCCATTTTCTTTTTCCAACTCTATGATGTTTTTGGAGTTATGTTTGTTTGTTTTTTTTTTTTTTTTGTTTCTTGAATTTTGTTTGACATTAAGTTTAAGTTTGCTGTTATGTGGTCTTTTATTCTCTTAAGTTTCTTCTTTGATAAAGAATAAAAAGAAAAAAATATATATATAGAGAAATCAAATCAAAATAAAGTGTTTCAAAGTTTAAAAATCCTCAATGATGACATTTGGAATAGGCTCGACTCATTAAACACTTCTTAGTTATTTCATCAATTTTATGATTTTTTTTTTACTTTCCTTAGCACCCTAACATCCATCTCACTTTAGTTTGTGTTTCTATAATTCTAGGATTGTTAAGCTTGTTAACATGTATGGCCATCTCACCCACCCAAAAGCAAAACTAGTCAATGAGGACATTGTCACATCTTAAGTTGGGGGGGGGGGGGGTAGACACTTTTCTTTACTTTTGTTAACCCCACATCATTGTATATTCATTTTTTACAATTCGTGATATGTAAACATGCTGTGAGTTGTTGTATGAAGGCTGCGAAGGTTAAAAAAAAACATAGAGGGATAATCTTCTTCCAAGATTAACCAAGTAACCAAGGAAAGTCATGACACCGATGATTGCCTTTGCATGAAAGGTTGATTCAGGAAATGAGTAGGTTAAAAACGATTTCAAATAGTGATGTGCGCTCGTAGTCAACTACCTTCACCATAAAGTGTCGGTAAGTTGGAACGAAGGTACAATTGACTAAGGAACCTCCGATCCTCTAAAAATAAAAAAAATTCAAGTTTGAATAGCCTGAGAGTAAAAAGAAATAAGTTTGGGATTTTTTTTTTTTTTTATAACTCAAGTTGTTTCTCAAAAGATGGTCTATGTAGGAAGCAAGCAAAGTGAAACTAGAGTAATAGGGGTGCAACCTTTGTGGAAGTATGGGTGAAAAGTGCTAAGGTTAATACTAAGATCGGATTAAAGTTGGTTGTGATAAATATGTGATACGAGTTTGAGATGTCTCCTGAGAGGATCATCTGTTCTATCAAGAACCTTGGATATTTGTTGGAGTTGATGTTTGAATATCGTGATTTTGATTGCTTGAGGACAAGCAATAACTCAAGTTTGAGGGCGTGATAATTCTCATTTATGAGGATTATTTGGCCTTTATATTTAGTTATTCTTGTTATTTTATGTGTGTTCTTAGATAAAAAGACTAACAAAGGTTGGTTTGAGTTGAATTATTGTTGGAAGCCTTTTAAATTAAGTGAGTGGAGATAAGAAAGAAAAGAAAAAGATGGAAACCGTGCTTACTTAATGCTTTTGTGCAGGAAAGTAAAGATTGCAACATAGTTGTAATTTCATTGCAATTGCAATTCCATCAGATTTGAACTTTAAAGAAAAATATGCAAGTCACCAAAAATCTAGGAATTTTGTGGGATATTGTCTCCACAATTTTAGCTGTGATTTTGACCATAATTGTGCATCGTTCAAGAAGGAAACCCTAGCCCAAATCCTCTATAAATATGGAGGATAAGCCACAAGAAGGATCAGTTTTTCTGCCGTTTTCAGCCTCAGTTTCTGCTTTCTTCACGATTTTCTGTTGTATTTTCAGCTGTATTTTCTGTTGTCAACTTTCTGCCACTGTTTTTTTCTTATGTTTTCCAGCCCCTTTCAACTTCGAAACTCAATCCTTCCTCAATGAAAGTTGAAGGAAGTGAAGGCTCAATTCCTTTGAAACAAGTGTATTTGAGTCGATTGAGTAAGAAGTGAAAAAAGGGTTGTGTTCTTCCATTTTTTAGAATTTATTTTCTTCTTTATTTAAGTTATTTTCTTCTATTTTAAAAACTTAATTGTTACTGTATTTTCATTCATTCAACTGTATTTCGAGATTCAAGTTGGTTGTTTAAGTTTCATTGTATTTTCGACATGGAATTCTTAGTTCTTAATAAAAAATTTAGCTTGTTCGAATTAATTTTCTTCTACTAAAGTTTTATTCTAGTTTATGTTCTTTAAGTTTTGGTTAAGTTATTTTCATTTCTACATTCTGAAATTTTATCTATTCTTTCTCTCATTTTCAATTATGCATTTTTATTACTTTAAAGCTTTGTTTTTCACTTTTGCAATGATGAGCTAATTTTCCTTTGGGAGTTCAAGTTCGTGAATGCCCTAGAGGAAAGATTTAAAGCTTAAAAGCACATGTAATATAGCTAACGCTTGAACTTTGTTTGTTTTTGTTAAGTTTAATGTCGGGTAAACGTAGCTGGCCATCTAGTGTTGCTTGTCAAGCTTAAATTTAATACCGAACGGGTTAAGGGAAGCTGATGTCACAAAAGCAATGGAGGAAAAGACTTAGAAATATGTCTTGAACATCGAACCTAGACATAGGGCAAGACTCCAAAACCGCTAGAATCGTGTGCGAAGTTATCTAAGTTAGATTAGTCATAGAAATATAGGTTTAATCACTTATTCTCCTAAAGATTTTGAAGTAAAATTGAATGAGATTCGAATTTGATTACTTAGTTTTCTTGTGTTAGCTAGCTATGATTGCAATTGCATTTTAGTTGCATTTCTTTCCAAAGTGGCATGAGCAACTTGAATTCCTTTTTCATACTTATTGGTTTTTCAATTATTTTCTTTAGCCAAAAATACCTCTCCACATTTTTATAACCTTGGTTACCGAAATTGTAATTTGAGAACAATTTTTGCTATCTTTTGAATTTTCTTGTATCCATTCCCTGTGAGATCGATACTTTTGAGTACTTCCAATTTTATATTACTTGCATCGATAATGTGCACTTGCACTGGACTGGAGCTTTGTTTTTAAACTAAATTTTTTTTCTTAAAGCCTCCATGTTTCAATTCGACTAATTAGTAATTAATCTAAAAGTAGTAGCTTGAGGAATCCATGGATGATCAAACATTAATGTGTCCTCTCCATTTCCTATTCTTCGTCTAATACCTTTTGTTAAGAATTCTCTACCCCAAATCAAACTCCTCCATATATAGGATGAATTATACCCCAATTCAGCCCTTAGAATTGTAGAATTTGGAAAATACTTACCACCAAATAATCTTGATACTATAAAATGAGGTTGTTGAAGTATTCTCCAAACTTGTTCTGCAATCAAGGATTGATTAAACCCTTCCAGGTTCCTAAAACCTAGCCCCTTAGGGAGACATAAAGTGCTTCCATCTCATCCAATGAATCTTAGCAAATAAAGTGCTTCCATCTCATCCAATGAATCTTTGCTTTGCTTCTAGAACTTCTCCACCAAAATTTTGCAATATGTTTATTTAAGTCATCACAAAAAGACTTTAAGAACCGAACACAAGACATCACATAAGTGGAAATTGATTGTGCCACTACTTTAATGAGGGTTTCCTTGCCACCACTAAAAAAAAGTCCCTTTCCAGTTTGCAATCGTCTTAAATATCTTCTCTTTGATAAAATCTAGGTCTCTACATTTAATTTTTGAAAAATGAGATGGAATACCTAGATATTTGCCAAGATCTGATACAACTTTCATATTCAAGCTCTGTCCCAACATTTGTTTTACATCTTCCTCCACATTAGGACTGAAAAGAATAGCCAACATTGAGGCATTAACACTTTGCCCTGAAGCCTTCTCATAACAATGGAGGATTTGTTGAATAGCTCAAACTTTGTCCCTATAGCATGGCAAAATAAGTGACTACAATCTGCAAAAAAATAAATGGGAAATATTCGGGCAAGATTTTGTAATTTGGCATCCTGAGATAGTCTTCTGATGTTGTGCATTAAGTAACATGCTAGACAGACTTTCTGCACACAAAAAAAAAAAGGTAAGGAGAAAGGGGATCTCCCTGCCTCAAACCCCTCTGAGGTTGTAGGAAACCTCTAGCTCTCCCATTCAACATCACTGAAAAACTCACAGTAGTTAAACAATTCATTATCAAAAGAACCCACGATTCATCACTGAAAAATGTCCTCAAAGTAGTTCAAAAATAACTTCTCCAGATCATCATCTTCAGTAACCCATTCCTCCCTTTCATTTTTGATTTTATGAATATAATTTTTCTCCTTCCTCAAAGATGCCTTCTTATGGAACCATCTCGTGTTCCTATCGCCCCATTTAATCAGTTCCTCTCTCGACCTTTGTTTCCAATAAATATCTTCTTAGATCAGAGCTTATCCAAGTTACTTTCGATTCTATGAATCTCATTGAAATCGGGATCATTCCCTGCATCATAAGCATCCCGAAGCTTCTGTCTAATGATATTAATATCTGTGAACAACTCTTTTCTCTATCTCAAACCCCAGGGCCGTAAATGGTCTCTGCTTTTTGAAATGGCCTTTGTGAATTTCCTCATTGAGTAGTCATTGTCAATAGGAACACTCACATCAGAATTTCAGCAATTTCTAATAATATCACCACATTCTTCATCACTAGTCCATAGTTCCTTAAATCTGAACAATGGAGTTCGACCTGGAATATGATTTTGAAAAGAAGACCTATTTATCTGAATACAAATTGGCCTTTGATCAGAACCATACCAGTTGAGATGAGACACTTTAAGTTTGCCAAATAAGTTGCAAAATGATTCATTTCCTCGGTAACGGTCTAACCTTTTGAAAATTGGTGATGCTTTTTGTTATTTGTTAGTCCATGTGTAGGGGCACCCAAATCTTTGAGATGAACTTCATTGATTACTTCACGAAACATCTCCATACTTGTAGAAACTCGAGAAGACCCTCATTTCTTTTCCTTTGCCCAAAAACATTCGTTTAGATCTTCTCCAACCAACCATGGTGACTCATCCTGGTCACAGGTCAGTTTTTTGTTATTACGTTCGAGTGTACCATATATTCCAGAGAACTGCCAATGATTACCCTTCCAATAGATGCTACAATCTATATGGTTTTGGGGGAAAGGACCTTATATCCACTTGACATTCATTTTTCCACAGTAAGCCTAGGCCTCCACTGTTTCCTTTGCTTTCAACAATCAAGCAATTATCATATTTAAGCCCTCTTTTCAAAGCTTCCATCTTCAAGCTACCACTTTTTGTTTCAAATAGAAATAAAAGTTGGGGATTTTGAAGACGTACTACGTCTTTCAAATGTCTGAACGTCCTTGGATTTCCCCTCCTCGGACGTTTCAGCTTAGTATTTTCATTGCAATTGGTGGGGCTGTTCAATAGCCTCCGCCAACAAGAAATCTATGTTACGTAATTTCTGCTTATTGTACGACTCAACCATGCTAATCCCTTCCTCCAATTTGCGCTTCCCACTAGCCTTATCTTCATGTTCCATACTAACTCTTTCCGTAACATTCATCAATGATGAATTAGGTTCCTGCTTCTATTTTGGCCCAAATTTGCATTTCCTCTTATATTTAGGCATCTCTCGTTGACTCGACTCTTCTGAAAGCTTCAAAGAATGATTTGATGAGGAGCCATTAGTATCCATTATTAATTCTTGTGTATCTCCTAAAAGTTGAGTTTGAAAATGCACAGAATTATTCCCTTCTTGTAAGCTTTCGTTCCAATCTAACTCCATTTTGTTCATTGGATCAATCTCGTCTACCCTTCCTTCCCCATCCCAATCTTTACTAGGAACAGAATTTTCATCCTCTTTTGCCTTAGAATTGTATGAATTCTCATCTAGTTTCCACATTGAGTCATCCCCTCCACCTATTTGATTTTTCTTTAAAACAGAAGCTCGAATCCAATCACCATATTCTGATTTTTTATCAATCCTCCTATCCTCCTTTTGTAATTGGCATTCTCTAGATGAATATTCTACAATCCCACAATCAAAACAAAAATCAGGGAGCTTCTCGTACTTTATTGGGCACCAACTCTCCCTCCCTGATTTAGTTTTTAACTTGAACCCTCTTAGCAAAGGAAGCGTAATGTCTATGTTAATTCCGATGCGAAAAAGGGTCCTTACCATTCGTTCTCTCCATCCCAATCTATTTCATCCACAACACAAATCTCCTTACTCATTAGTTTTGCCATCTCCAAAGAGATACAATTAATTGGAATGTTGTGAATTTGGATCCAAAAGATTGGTGAGAGAAAATTAGGTCTACAATTCGTTCATCTTCCTTTTAAGTTTTTTTATGATTAACAGTGATTTATCAAAAATCTGGGGGCTTGAATTTTTGAATTTAATATCCTAGCCTTTTTGCTAGCGATCGAAATTGAATAAAGAAAATATTCTCACCTGCAGGTTCAATCCTCGTATGCTGATGCACACTCCAGATCGATTTCATCACTTATTTAACGGCTTCAACATTGGTATGTTTATTCGTTATTAACCACTGCAACACAAAGCCTTAACTTTCTTTTGACAGCAGAGAATTTTCTTCTTCAATCGAATGAACTTTCTCTTCTCTTTCCGTAAGTGACAAATTTCGCCATTTATTTTCCAAGTCTTCCATCGCACAGATGTATTCACAAGCTCAAGATCAACTCTGTAATCAAAGCTCTCAAACAGAGAAAAAGTACCACAAACTTTAGACGAAATTGAATTCAATTAATCATTTAATATAATTAAAAGTTGTATCACTCAGGAAGATTAGTCTTTTCTTTCTTTCTTTTATCATATGTTTGCCATTTTTAATTGGCTTTATAACTTATGTTCCATTAATTATAAAATATTTTTGTTTTAATTATAATTTAAATTTAACTACCAATAATTAAACTAAAAAATAATATTGAAATTATAATTCCTAAATTAACCTGCATGTTTCAAATCTTTATAGAATATTATAAAGAATTTTCAAGTTTCAAAAAGCTTTTTTCCTTTTCAAAAATCTCTCTCAATTTTTTTCATTGTTTAGTTTGTTATTGTTAAAATAGTTTTTTAATTAATTTTGGCATTTTGATTTAGGCAAATTTCTTGATTTGTTAAATTGCATTTAATGAGTTGCCTTACACACACTCTCTCTCTTATTTGTCAAATTGCATTTAATGAGTTGTCACACACACACACTCTCTCTTAAGGCCTTAATTTTCTCCCGATTATTTTTGGAAAATGATACATCTCCTTCCTTTCCTTTTGGCTCTCTCTTTCTCCTTTGTCTTTGTTTCTTTTGCTTGCTGTCTTTCTCTTCTCCTTTGATTGTGGCATGATTCGGCTGACAACAAGCACCAACAGCTCTCTCCTCCCCTTGGTTTTGGAAAAATCATGGTGATTTACAAAACACCATTGTTTGTTCTTTGCCCTAGTTTTTTTTTTTCTTTCAAATCTGCCAAAGTTTTGGGTTGGTATCTCTGTTTTTTTGGCATTTCCTTTTATGACATTGTTTCTTTTGTAAGGAGTTCTCTTTTTAAGGCTTTAAAGTTTGCTAGTGATGCTCACCGATTTTCTGAAGAAGGATCTTGCATCTTTGCCTTTCTCTGGTTGTTTATCTCAGTTCTGGAAAGAAAATTGTATGTGTGTGAGTTTATGTTTATCAACTCGAAATATCTTGTTCATGTATCGGTCAACTCTTTGAGAAGTAGAAGTTGGTTGCTACCTTAAGCAAGGAAGGGAGTTCCTTGAACCAAAATCTACAAGGGGAGCTTGTAGATTATTCATCTCGAAGATCGCCATCAAATAACGAACAACGACAGATCAAGAAAAAGGGAGTTCTTCTTGTTTTGTTTGTTTTTTTTTTTGATTTCATAAATTTGTAATTTTGTGAACTGATCTTCTAGTGGATTTTTCTCTGGGCGTGGCCCCGTGGTTTTTTTCCCGATTTTGGGTTTTTTCCACGTACAAAATCTCTTGTGTTAATCCTTTCCCTTCTTGTTTCCTTGCCATTGCTTTATGTCTATCGATTTTGTTAATTGCTCAAGTTATAACTAGTTATAGTGTGTAATAGCTCTGAGTTTCTTTACAAACGCTTTATTAATTACATTATACAAGAATTAGGTTGCAACAGTTATATAAATTAATTTTTATTTCCTATAAAATGTTACGCAAAAATATATTATATATAAACACATCAAAATTCAAACCCACTCTTTTTTTTTCTTCAAAGAGAAAAGAAAATCAAGTATGAATGACATTGCCAAACATCACGATCAAAAGTATATTTCTTTTTTGAAAGAGATCAGAAGTTTTTTTTTCTACTGTATATATTAAGCTATTTATAAATATTCATATATTTATATTTAAAAAAATAATTGTAAATAAGATTCTCGCCAAAAAAAAATTGTAAATAAGATTCCCTTAAAATATATTTTAAGCCTAAAAATTACCCTCTTAGTAATCACTCTCCCACCTATAAACTCATGAAATTTCTTGATGAGGCTAAAACAATGAGACGGGTGGTTTTATACCCTTAAATGTATGACAGAGATTTGTTTTTAGTACAACATGCGTGGAGTTGGGAATTTGACTATAGAGTAGTTATGCTTAAGGACAAAGGAATTTAGAATCTAAGAGAGAAATCTAAAGAGTTTAGAAGGAGTAACCATGGCCACAATAAATATTTTTTTCACAAACTCCCCGCTTAATATAACTCAACAAATAAAATGTAAAAACTTTCTCTAAATATCGAGGGTTTTTGAATCCCCTCAACGATTGTGATAAAAGCTTCTACTTTCTAATATGATTGGTTTATAACGTCTCACATTAAAAAATTATTGACATATATCAACCAATAAATCACACAAAATTTAATCAACAAAACAACTCAAAATCAAGCTATTGAGGTGTCTAAATTAAACCATGAGAATACTCAAACCTTTCAACTCAGAGATGTCTAAATTAAGGTTTGTTCATAACATTTTTTAAAATTTAACTTATAGACTTACATTTATTTTTGTTCATATATCCGACACACTCTACTTAAAACTTACATTAATTTTTGTTCAAAACTCCAACTCAAATTATTCCGTTTTCTAAATCCAACTAGTCTAAGAAGTTTCAATTAACAAAATCAAACGTTTCATGACAAAGTAATGACTAGTCTATAATTCTCAACAGTGAATAAAGTGACAAATAAGTAAATTCAAATAGATTTTCTATCATAATTAATGCAAAATAAATTTGTTAGCTAGTTTAAGAACAGTAAAAATATCCTTAAAATCTATGAATTTGATCAAAATCAACTAAAACATCAAAAACAATAAAACAAATCTAGACATTTTTCCATCCAAACAAAAACAAAAACAAATGAAAGTGTATAGGGTATAGTGAAAATGCAAAGGGTATAGGGCATATCGCCAGAGGATAGAGTTGGCGGCGGCAAAGATGAGAGAACTAGCGGCAGCTACTGGCTGAGGGAGACAGCGATGATGAATGCAAAGGGATGGCGATGACAGAACAACCAAAATCGAGCTCGTTGAGCAAAGAGATGGTGGCAACGACAAACCACAGCAACACGGCGACTACAGCGGCGGCAAATGATTGACAACACAGAGAAGGATTTACGGCGACGAAGAGGGGAGAGAGATTTTAAGACATTCTCTTGGGTTTGGAGTATACAACAAGAAAACAATTTGGGGAAGAAGGGAAGGGGATTAGATTTTTATATAGTCTCTCTCGATGCCATTTTAACGGCATCAAAAGAGATATACCATCTCCCGATGCCGTTTTGACGGCATCGACAGATGTAACATCTCTCGACATCATGTAACATGGTGTCAAGAGAGGGGTGCCTTTGCCAACGCTGTAACAAGACGTCCAATCACAAGGTCTCCTGACTCCATGTGTTGCGTGTTGGGAGAAGCGATCCACTGTTGACGCCCTGATCTGCATCGAAAATTTATGGGTCGGGAGAAATGTAAATTCTTGTAGTGTTATAAAAAATAAAAGACTCTTTTATGTTTTTAACTCCTCTATAAGAAATACAGCGTCGGCAGAAATATTCAATCACAAGGTCTCTTGACTCCATGTGTTACATGTCGGGAGAAGGGGTCCTCTGCTAATGCCCTGATCTACATCAAAAATTTATGGGTCGGGAGAAATGGAAATTCTTGTAGTGTTATAACAAACAAAAGACTATTTTATGTTTTTAACTCCTCTATAAGAAATTATTTAATATATATAGTTGGAATGTATAACTGATAATTTCATAGTATTATATCTATGAGAGATAAATTAAAAATGTATATTTTAATCGTACATCTAACTATTACGAGAATGAAGGTTTTGGAGAAAAAAAATTGAAAAAAAAAAACGATCGTGAGAAAGACAACCATGTCCCACCACCGTATTCACACCCTTCTATGTTCCTCCTTTTTTTTTTTTAACTATTTTCCCTCTCCCTGATGTAATTCTCTCTCAATCTTAACCATCCCTATCTCTCCCATTCACAACTAGGGTTTTTGTACGGATGGCCCATTTTTCAATGGTTTAATGCGATCTGACCTGTCATTCCAATTTAATGAAATATGACCCATTCTGACGTGGCAACGGTGCAAAATTACCCATAATGGTAGTATGAGACCGGCTCGCTTGTTCACGCTCTCAGATAGGGTAACGCTCTCGCTGACCATTCTTGTTCTCATTCTCGTTTGCCACGTCAGCAAGTTTTGGACCTTACAAAATTCTCGCCCCCGGAGAATCGCTCTCGCACACATTGACTCGTTCTCGCAGTACTCGTTATCACTTGTCACTCTACCAATGTTCTGCTCGCTCTCGCATTGAACATTATTTGCCGTCACTCGAACGTTGTACTCATTCTCACTCTTGTTGTCGTTCTTTTACGTCACTCGTTCTCGTTCTCGCGTTTAACAACATTTTTCGTTAATTATTGCGCCTAGGTTTGCTTATATTGTTAGTTTAATGTGAATCCATGCACAACGTCAAGAACGTTACAAAATATAAAATTTCATTGTCGAGTTTTGGGGAGTTCATACAAAGAAATTTAAAAAAAAAACAACAAAACAAGAAAAAATAAAAACAAGTCGGCCGACACCCCACTCGAACCTACTCAGAGTTGGATAATGATATTATCACCAGTGGCTGCCATTTGTCCTCACCCCTTCTCCTTTATTACCTAGCGGACGTGCGGCTGGACCCTTCGTCGGCTGAAGGGGATTTGTTTTTCTTGTTTCTCCGGTCACCACCATCACTAGGCATGTTCATAGAACATGCTGAAGGAGCCGGATGGGGTGCAGGCAGATGGGAAGTAGGTGGTGGTGGTGGTGGTGTCTGGCAAGATTGTTTTTCATGCAGCCAATTAGCCAGGAAGTCCTCTAGATCGTGCTATTCCTCTGCTTCGGTGGAGAACATGGTTGTCGTGGCTGGCATGGGCGAGGTTAGGGGGTCTGACTCCTCCGACAATGGAGCAGACGGGTATTCTAGAAAACTATCATCGGATGAGTAGTCCAATTTAGTGAGCGTGTTTAGTGAGTAAACCATTTTAGGATTGGATTATTAATAGGCAAAAAGGATTGAAATGCTAAAGGTCACCATTAATGGATTGACACCACTGCAAGTCACCCTTTCGTCTCCCCAATCACGAATAACGAGCATGCATGATTACCGTGAAAAGGCGAAAGCGAGAACAAGAGCCCAACTACGAGAGCGAGAGGGATAATAGATATAACCTGTAGGTCAGTCATACAAGTTTGGATATTAAATTGTAGTATCGCTAGCTCTCGTTCTCGTTCTCGTGCTCGCTCTCGTAATTGACTCTCGCTCTTATTTCATTAAATTGGGTTGGTTTATTAATACGAAAATCCAGATTGATAGATTGACATGACTGCAGGTTACTCTTCCGTCTACCCAATCACGAATCACGAGCATGCATGATTACCGTGAAAAGGCGAGCACAAGAACGAGATCCCAACTACGAACTGTGAGAACGGACGCGGAGGTTCGACCTAGCATCGGTACCACAGCGACGGGAATGGGGAAGAAATTCTTTAGAGACTTATTAACACCAAGCTATTGGGTCGAGTGCGATGTAAGTACCTTTTCTTCCTTGGTTGGTTTAGTATTTATTTATGTCTAGTTTCACATGCAGTGACTAATGGCTTCGTTCATTCAGACTATAAACACGTTATTCATGTTAATCAAGAGGAAGCTATTCGCTCGACCGGATATGTGCATACATCGATTCACTATATTGCCTACGGGGATCATGGTATGTATTGTATTTTGCAAACTCATTTAAACTTGAGAACTAACTCACATTTAAATTTGTGTTGGCTTTTGCACGTGTTGGCTTTTGCAGGCCCATTTAAATTTGCGAACCAAAGAGAGCATATACAACAAGATTAGGAAAAAGCAGCTGCTCAAAGCCGCGTTGATATGGGGATCAGAGGATACGTATATCGAGTAAGTGAAAGGAGTTCATGACTACTACAAGCCTGCTTGGCAGGATGTTGCCTTCGTGTACTGCCCCGTCAACATGAATGAGCATTGGTTCTTGCTGGCCACGGACATGAATAGATGACAATTGTTCGTGTACGATTCATACCCCTCGTACATCGACTTGGGGTGCGTCTAGAAGTTCCAGGAGCCCCTCACGCACACTCTACCCTCGATGATATACTTCTGTGATGTCCCTCATGCCAAGCTAGGTATGCAAACATTAGCGTGGCCCGTCTATCGTGCAAAAAACCCTGACATATAGCATGATTCATTAGACTGCGGGATCTTCTGTGCTAAATGGTTCGAGTACTTGGTGATAGGCGCAGATAAGTCCGAATTTGTACAGGAGCGGATGACGGACTATAGGACCTAGTATGCATGTCAACTGTGGTCTAACACATAGTCATTTTGATGGCATTTTGATGGGGGGATGAGTTTTTTCATTTTTTGGTACATAACTGTAGTTCTATTGTTTTTGTACAAAACACTATAATTAAAATGTTTTCACAGATACGAGAGCTGTAATTCATTTGTTCCTACCTTTACACAAAGGGGAGCATGAGAATCACAAGCGAGAGCTAGTGAGCAACTACGAGAGCAAGAGCGATATAGCACGAGAGCGAGAACGATATAGCACGAGAGCGAGAACGATAGAGCACGAGAGCGAGAATCGATTTCACAGATCGAGTAGTTCACAAAGCAATCGGTTTCATAGAGCAACTACGAGAGCGAGAACGATAAAGTACGAGAGTGAGAATCGGTTTCACAAAGTAGTTCATAAAGCAATCGGTTTCACATAGAATCTGGTTTCACAGAGCAACTACAAGAGCGGGAGCGATATAGCACGAGAGTGAGAACGATAGAGAACGAAAGCGAGAATCCATGTTTAATATAATAACATAAACAATAATGATAACGAGAGCGAGAATCGATTTCACAGAGAGATAAATATATTTTTGTGCTATTACACATCATACCAACTGGTTCAACTACATACATAAATATAGTATACAGATAGAAACATATCTACTAATCCGGTTGGTTGAATATGGTGGTTGACAGAGGTTGATTGCATGACTGCCAGTTGTGTCCGACAGTACCACACCTACCACATTTTCGTGTTCGAATGTGTTCGCTTGCAGACGGGATTCTTTGTATCCTTCTCCATCCAACTCGAGTAACTCTCTTCAGTGGAACTATTTGCATCTCCACATATCTAGGTGGTTGCGGCCATTCTGATACATGACCAACTGAGTATATAGGCTCTGCATATACTGCCTGAAGAGCTTCAACGGTATAACACTTATTACACAAGCTAGATCGGGTGATGTTGCGTTCCCTAGCAGCAACAATAGCATGGGAACATGGTATTTCATACAAGTCAAATTCTTTGCACATGCATTGTCGAGTTTAAAGATTAACAATACTATCCAATCGACCGTCTCTTACATGACATGTGTAACAATCAAATGGGTCGACTCGGTATCATCTACCTTTATCGCAATCCTTGACCATTCGTTGCTCAGCATAGTCGGACATCAATGTAGTGCAAAAACCAATAGTTTCGCCTTTCATAAAACCACCCCTGTAGATGCCCTTTTTAAAAATCAAGCAACGGAACGATGGAGAGCAGTCGTGCTTTTGCAGTCAACGAATTGAAGCACTCTGCACTGTTCGAAGTCATATTGTCATAACGTTTATTTCTCTGAAAACATCGTACCCACCATTCAATACCAACGCTCTCCAAATATCGGGATACAGCACCTCCACGCAAGGGCAAAAGTTGATCCCAATATATAATGAATTATAACTCGCAGAACTCCTTTGCGACATTCTTGAACAATTCTACTGCCGCCTTGTCCTTGAAATTGTTCAACACATTAGACTTAAGATGATAGGTGCACACTCCATGAAAAGCTATGGGGAATACAGCTTGAACACTATGCGCAATACTCGCGTGACGATCTGGAACAATAACCAAGTTCGGAGAGTCTCCAATGGCTATCTTCAATTTTGTCATGAACCATGTCCATGACCGATCATTCTCATTGTCCACGATCGCATATGCCAATGGATAAAGTTGATTATTTCCATCCATCCCTACACCAACCAACATGCATCCTTTGTACTTTCCCTTTAAATGGGTGTCATCAACAACGATGACATCTTGCATGCGCCCATAACCTCTGATGCAATGCCCGAATGCCATGAATGCATATTTGAAATAGAGGGAGTCTTCAAGTTCTACTTCAAACATAGTGCCTGGGTTAACAATTTTCAGTTCTTCTCCATACGCATGAATCATGGTGTACGAGTCTTTTGGAGTACCCCTAGCAAATGCATGTGCCATTTCCCTAGCACGCTATGTTCTATCGTAACTTATATTCACTCCATACTCTTACCTGACATCCTCAATGATGTGCTTTGGCTTATACACACGACGGACTACCTCAAAGTTATGTTTAATTATGTGTCTGATCACTTCCGCACTCGCTTGCTGATGGTCGTGATTTAACAATTCAATAGAGCATGTGTGTGCGCTCACATACTTGTTTATGTTAAACATTTCAGTTCCCTCCATCTTCACCTCTCGGAGCCTCCATGTACAAGCCTTGTCAATGCATCCAACAGTGTACAAATCCTTTGTGGACTTCTTTACTCTAAACTCAAAATTCTTGCTCATGGCCAGCAGCGACAGTCTGTTCTTCAAGTCCTTCTTACAAACAAACAACTCACCAACCTTAATATCAACACCATGAGCAGAGCCAGACGAAGATGGATCGGTCAAAGAAGTGCTCGCCAGTCTAACTTGAGAATGGGCATAATCATGTACCCTTGCAGTTTGAGTGTGCCTTATCTCATTCTCAACAACTGGACGTTGACTTTGGACTCCTTTGTTTCGACTGGCATGCATTGCTCTATGTAAGTCCCATGCTTTATTTCAGTCCATGTGATGATCTTGAGAACTATGGTGAGTATAATATGAATCCCATGGGTTATTGCTGTCGGTTCTTAGGGACACCCCCGTCTCATATAATGGTATATCTGCCTCCTCTGTATACCCGCCCATTGATTCTAAATTTTCCACATCCATACCCTCATTCTCAACTATCACATGAGAATTGTCGTCATAAGCTTGCTGCACATTCTCATCCAGCCGCATGTTCCCACCATTCTTTTGTACGGTTGTTATAAATATTGCAACCTCGAAACATTTTCTTATAATAAGATAAATTCAACATCACGATCATTCCTTATGTACATCGGAGGGGATTGCTCTTCCAACTGCACCTTTACCCTCATTATAATGTCAAACATCACCAGACTAATGTTTGTAACTTCATATATCAAACCTTTCAACTCATCATATTTGACAGTGCTCGGCACGACTACCCCTATTAGCAAACCTCCAATATAACAGTCATCAGTCTCATTCCAACTGCCACCGTATCGAATGAATAGTGATTTCTTTTCCATCCTGAAAAAAAAATGTAATAACTAATAAGTAGCTATAACAACTGTAATAAACCAAGTGTCGCTCTCGGTCTCGGTCTCGGTCATTCATGATCACTCTCGCTTTCACACTCGCTCTCGCTATAATACTCTCGCTCCAGTTCAACCTGTATCACTCCAATGCCATAGTAACCAACGTTCTAAAACTAAAAAAAAACTTTCAAAACATAACACATTTATACTATAAGACATAAGACGTTTGTTCAATGTTTCAAAACCCTAAAACATAAGACGTCTGTTCAATGTTTGAAACGTAGAAAGATGTCTTCCATAAATATAAAACACGTATTTGAACGTACCTATTTTTTGAATGTGGATTGGTTGATGCTCGGACATTGGTTATACGTGAAGAATAGTTGAAATGAGAAAAAGTTTTAAAATAAAGTAAGTTTGAACAAATGAGAAAACAAAGGAAGCCAAGGAAGGCAAGAAATTATGTTTGTTAGACATAAACCATAGTATTTTTCTTTAATTAATTTATTTATAAGGTTTATTGGGAAATGTTGATGTTCAAAGTAGGTGTAAAACTGATTGAGGTCTTTTTTTTGTCAGTATTTTCGGCAGATAAACCACAGTGTCTGTACGGAACGAGAATGAGTGACGTAAAAGAATGACAATGAGAGTGAGAACGAGTACAACGTTCGAGTGACGGCAAATAATGTTCAATGCGAGAGCGAGCAGAACATTTGTAGAGTGACAAGTGAGAATGAGTACTGCGAGAACGAGTCAACGTGTGCGAGAGCGAGAACGAGTCAACGTGTGAGAGAGCGATTCTCTGGGGGCGAGAATTTTGTAAGGTCCAAAAATTGCTGACGTGGCAAACGAGAATGGTCAGCGAGAGCGTTACCCTATCCGAGAGCATGAACAAGCGAGCCGGTCTCATATTGCCCTTCTGGGTAATTTTGTGCGCGTTGCCATGTCAGAATAGGTCATATTTCATTAAATTTGGATGACAGGTAAGATCGCATTAAACCATTGGAAAAGAGGTTATCCGTACAAAAATCCCTTCACAACTCCCTTATCCCTCCCTAAATCCTAAATTTAATTTAGGTTAATAAAAAAAATACAACCAAATTATATTATTGAAATGAATTAAAATTATGAAAACAAAATTGTTTATAAACTTTTGAACTCCTTTTCTCTCTACTAAGTTTATTATTATTATTATTATTATTATTATTGAGTTGAAGGCATATGGTGAAAGTGGAATTTAAACTTTTGAACTTTTGATTAAGTGTATATGCTTTAACAAATTGAATTAGGCTCGACCTCTAGTTACTAGTTATTATGTTAGAAACTTTCTGAATTTCCACTTTCCTAAATTTTGTAATATTATATTCTAAAAAATATTGGAAATTCAAATTCTTCCTTCTTTATTTGAACTTTTTTTTTTGTAAAAAGAAATTGAGTGCAATACTCTTTCTCTTATTTTAAAGGATAAAGTATATGGGGAGACCAATGAATTGAGAAATTAAAAATAAACATGTCCTTTGATAATATTTGATAATCATTTTTTTTTTGTTTCTAGTTCTAAGCTTTCATTTTTTTTAAAAAAAAAATTATTTAATAATTTTAAATTGCAAGTAATTTTTAATAAAAAAAACTAGTTTTCAAAATGATCTGATTTTTTGTTTTTAAATATTATTTTGTCCAAAACAAACACAATAAAATTGGTGAAAGTTTAATAATAGAATCCAAATAAACTTAGATTAATTTAAAGATGATAAAACAATAAAAATAAAATTCAATTAAAGTACTTAGTTTAAGTTTAATCTAAAATAATGTTAAGAAGCCTCAAGAAAATGTTTTGCCTAATTAATGTCCCTTATCCTCTTCAATTGAAGAAGTTATTCGAAGAGGCCGCCACAATGAGAATGACAATTTTACACATTTGGATATATGAGAGAAAAATTGTGAAAGTACCTTGTTTTTTTATCAAGCGGTTATTAGGGGGATAGACAAATTTTAAAATCTATATCATACGGTTTTAAAGAGGCAACCAAATTGTGACAACCTCATTGAATAATTTGTCCTTCAGTTACCACTACCACTCAATGGTTTTTTGTTTCTATTTTTAAAAATTGAAAAACAAAAAATAATTATGAAAGATGTTTAGTTTTCTATTTTTGAAAAGTAATGAAAAAAAAAAAACTGTAAAGGCATGGTTTTTGTTAAAAACAAAAGGCTAAATTATATTAAAAACAAATACCCCTTAACTTTGTTCATTATTTTAAAAATACTTCTATTCTTTCAAAAATTACAATATTGCCCTTGACCTTTCATAAATGTTACAATACTACCATTGGAGTAGAAAAATCGTTAGAATGTTGGACAAAAAATCGACCTGTCTGAATCCCATTCTTTCAAACTTAATCTATGCTAGCGTCATAATCACCGACACGTCGTTCCAGGTCATCTCCACATCGATTTTTCATCCAACATTCTAATAGATTTCTACTCAAATGGTAGTTTTGAAACGTTTATGAAAGGTCAAAAGTAATATTACAACCTTGAAAGGATAGGGATATTATTGAAACAATGGGTAAATTCAGGAGTATTTTTATAATTTAACCAAAACAAAACCCAAGAATTAAAAAAAAAAAAAAAAAAAAAAAACCAAAATGGTTAACCGACCCACTCGAGAATGTTAAGTTTTAAAATTCAAGGAAGAAAAGAAAAAATGAGTCAATTTCATGGACAAAAATATAATTTTCCTTACCTTAATATTGATGAGACTTGGGAGAGACTAAAAAGTCAGTGGCAAGTGAGTTTTGGCCCCGTGACACAAGTCTTCCACCCTTGGGCCACCTAGTTGTTTCTTCATAGAGATGGAGACATAATGAGAAGAACCAAGCATGGACTTTGGTGAAAGAAGGAACCAAGGGAGAGAAAATAATATAAATTTAATAGATGTTGTGTTCGTATTTAAAATTAGGATAAAATTACACAAATTACTGCTGAATTTTGAGATATGTTTCAATTATGTCTATAAACTTTGAAAAGTTTCATTTTTACCTTTGAACTTTGAAATTTATTTTAAAAATATCCTTGTGGGGAGTTTTTTCCCTAAAATATAAGATGGGAATTGACGTGGCAGCTAATATATAGAAATTCAAAGGCATATAGGTGTGACATCATTTACAATATAATTCACATAAATTGAAGTGATAATTGATGTGTAAATTTTGTTTTTTTGAAGACTGTGTAAAAATTTATTATTATGTAAATAATTTAACAATATCTTTTGAGTTTAAATAAAATAGTAACAATCATCTTAATCTTTTATATAATTGTTAATGCCTAAATCCAGGCAAAGGGTATGCACATGATTTGCACGTGAAGCCAACAGTGAATTTGTAGTTGTGAGGGGAAACAGATGGCCTGCAAAACAAAGAAAACACTACACATCAGTGTGTTGCTTGCCACAGCCACTCCGATGCTTAAGTCAGAGAGGAAAAAGTGTAGCAAGCTAGTAGAGAGTAAAGACTGAAAATGAGTTACCTCCAATGGAGTTATAACGCAGTATTTATAGGAGGGTTGACCTAGGGTCTCTTCCTTTTTCTGAATAGGATTAGGTTAGAGATAGAAAGTGGGCCCATGGGGATGATTCAGACTACGGACAAGGAGGGCGCACGTCATGCACACGTGGACCGGCTAGCTAAGCGCGACTCTGCCCGGTCTGGCTCGGCTTAGCTCGGCCTAGTCCAGTTCGTTCCAAGCGGGACTTTTAGGCCTTTTGCCCTTTTCTAAGCCCAATATCGCCCTAGGCTTCGAGTTTGACACGATTTGGCATCTTTGTCATCTATTCTCTTGGGTTTAATCTAGTTGTCTAACTTTACCCATAACATTAAGCTCACACTCCCATGTTGGGATTTGTGGTTCAACATTTTTTTTGGGTTGGATACTTGATAGCACTCTTTTGTGAGCTATTTTTATAGTTTAACTATTGATATTTTTGATATTTTATTAGGTATTTTCACGCAGTATCTGTTTATTTTGCAGGTATTAAGCATTTGGAAGAGAAATCAGAGATGAAGATAATCACAGGACAAAAATGAGGCAAAATTAGGCAAGAATTGGAAAACTAAGAGAAAGGAAGAAGAAAAGGCACCAGTGAGACCCGAGGGGGCAGCGTCGAGACGTTGTCCAACAGCTTCTCAACGCTGCCATGATGTAGCCAGGCATGCTATGAGGACAGCATCGAGACGCTGTCCACAGCGTCTCAACGCTAAAGGGTCTCAATGCTACCCCATTTCCCTTAATTAACCAGTGCATTAGGGCACAGCGTCTCAACGCTGTCCCGAGTTTATAAATTTGGGATTTTGGATGCGATTTGAGGAGGCTGGGAGAAGAGAAACTGAACCACTTTCGAAAATTGAGTTTGAGGAGAGAGAGAAGATTCTGTGGAGCACAAGTAAGCATTTTTAACGTTGAAGATCGTGATATTACTACGGGGACAAGGCTCACACGACGCATTAGTTCTATCTCAAACCCTTTACTTACTGTTTTTGTTGGTTTTGTATGCATATTTTAGAAGTGTTATAGTGACCATGAGTAGCTAAATTTGTTTCCTTAGGGCTAGATGGAGCCGTTGGGTCGAACAATTTGTTGATGTGATTGATTTGAACTATTGTATTTCTTCCTATTCATGCAATCGTTTTATTAAAGCCTATGAACTCTTGATCAAAGTTTATTTGCCCTCATTAATCTGAATTTATGCTTGAAAAAGATTAATTTAGATTTGACTTCGATTGCATGACTAGTAGTTATTGTAGCATGAAAGTGACTAGAATTCTACTAGAAATCAGTAAAGAATTTGTTCTTAATGCTGTGCACGATTATTAAAGGCTAGATAGTTATATTAGTCTTATAAATTGTGCATGAGATTCAATTGTGTTGATAGAGTCAGTTGTTATTTGAACTTCTTGATTGTTGGCATGGAAATACCTTAGTTAATCCTTCAGTCAATTAATTTGTTAGCTCGATAGGTAAAGTCTAGTCCTTAAGATTTTCTTTCTCCTGATTGTCTCAATTTTATCTTGTTTTACTTTCACATATTCTAACTTACTATTTGATTTTTATCTCTAAATAAAATTAGAGGGTTAAATTCGTGATAATCAAGTGAATTAAATAACTCAATCCTGTGGACGACAATTGTACTCTATCTCACTATATTAAAACTTGACCCGTGCACTTAAGGTCTTGCAAATTTATCGGAACAAGTTTTTGGCGCCGTTGCCGGGGATTGGTGTCTATTTAATTCTTTTGATATCGTGAAGAAACCATTCGGTCTTACTTTAGAGTGTATTTTTACGTTTATTTTTATTTTTTTTTGGGCGTTTAGATTTTGATTGTTTTATTTTGTAGCTTTATTTGGGCGTAAAGGAGGCTAATCTTGTTCCTTTTGATCCTGAAATTGACAGAACTTACAAAAGGAAATTAAGAGAGCGCAAGGAGAAAACTGAGGATATGGCCGAACAGCAGGAGGAACCAAAGGCCATTAGGGATTACTTTCAGCCCACTTTTCCTGCTGCACAGCCCGGGATAGTCCATGTGCCTATCAATGCCAATAATTTTGAGATCAAAACGGGCCTAATCCAAATGGTCAGGGATAGTTCTTTCAAAGGACATCCCTTTGAAGATCCGAACTCTCACTTAAGATCCTTTATCGAAATTTGTAGTACGGTAAAAATGAATGGAGTTCCATCTTATGCAATTCGTTTACGACTTTTTCCTTTTTCTTTGCAAGATAAGGCAAAATATTGGTTGGAATCTGTGCCCCCTGGAAGCATCACTACTTAGGAAGAATTAGCTCAAGCTTTCTTGAACAAATTTTTTCCACCTACAAAGACCACGAGGTTGAGGACAGAAATTGGTACCTTCAGACGACATGAAGGAGAACAAATGTTCGAAGCTTGGGAGCGTTACAAAGACCTCCTGAGGAAATGTCCACAACATGGATATCCAGAGTGGTTGCAAATCCAACTATTTTATAATGGATTAACTAGTAGTAATAAATCTCTTTTGGATGCTGCAGCTGGAGGATCTATCTTTTCCAAGACAACTGAAGAGGCTCGTACATTGTTGGAAGATATGGCAGCCACTAGCTACAATTGGCCATCTGAACGGTCAACTTCGAAGAATGTGGCTGGTCTTTATGAAATTGATGAGGTAAGTTTCCTAAAATTTCAGATGGCATCTCTAACTAATGCTTTGAACAAACTTGCAGGAACAGGAAATTCCCAATCCATTGCTTCGATTGCAGCTACTAATAATTCACAATTCTGTGAGGATCCTGAAATTGAACAAGCTCAATACGTAAACAACAGGACTTTTGGATACAGAGGAAACCATATGCAAAATCAAATGCCTACCCACTATCATCTAGGTTTGCGCAATCATGAGAACTTCTCTTATGCTAATAATAAGAATGTTTTGCAGCCACCTCCAGGTTATGCATCAACATCCCAACAACAAGATAAAAAACCTTCCATCGAGGACCTGCTAGGAGCATTCATTACTGAATCCAAAAATAGAACTAATCAGTTGGAGAATTCAGTAAGTAGCCAAGAGAAAGCCATCAAGAACATGGAGGTGCAAATCAGTCAAATGGCATCCACATTGAATGCAATGCAAAAAGGTAAATTTCCCAGTGACACATAGGTAAACCCGAGGGAGCATTGCAAGGTTGTTACCTTGAGGAATGGCAAACACTTGGCTGGACCTGAGCAAGTGCATCTTGAAAAGCAACTTGTCACTGAGGAAACAGACAATGCTGAGGAAGTAGCTTAGGAAGATGCAACATCTTCCATAACAGAGAAGCATCTTAACTCTACTATCCCTATTGTGCCTAATAAAATTCCTTATCCTCAACGTTTTCAAAAGAAAAAGCTGGATTCTCAGTTCTCTAAATTTTTGGAGATTTTTAAAAAACTTCATATTAACATTCCCTTTGCAAATGCTTTGGAACAGATGCCAAATTATGTGAAGTTTATGAAGGAGATGCTATCACAAAAGAAGAAATTTGAGAAATATGAGACAGTCAACTTAACTAAGGAATGCAGTGCACTTCTACAAAGAAAGCTACCTCAGAAACTAAAAGATCCAGGGAGTTTTACTATTCATTGCACTATTGGTAGTATTAATGTTAAGAGGGCTTTATGTGACTTAGGAGCCAGTATTAACTTAATGCCCTTTTCTATTTACAGGAAACTAGATCTGGGGGAAGTGCAACCCACTACCATATCATTGCAATTGGCTGACCATTCTATCACATACCCTAGAGGTATTATAGAAGATGTTCTAGTTAAGATTGATAAATTTATCTTCCCTGCAAATTTTGTTGTTTTGGACATGGAGGAGGATTTAGAGGTACCTATTATTCTGGGGAGACCCTTCCTAGCAACTGGACAGGCACTGATCGATGTACCCAAAGGTAAACTAACTTTTCATGTGGAGGATGAGAAAGTAGTATTCAACATATTCCAATCTATGAAGTATCCAGACAAGGTTAGTACGTGTAACATGATTAATATTGTTGATGATATTGTGGATGACTTTAGGGAGTTAGTTTTATCTGTGGATCCTCTTGAAAAAAGCATGCTGAACTTAGTTTTGGAGAACCTAGGGATTTTGGATCATAAAAATTACTTTTTACTGTAATGCATTAGATCAGTTACCCATAGGTTAATATACGATTGAGAAAATGCTGTCATTACCTGTCCATAATATTGAGGAGACTCAGGCCCCTACATTAGAATTGAAACAATTGTCTGCACACCTTCGTTATTCATTTTTAGGTGACTCCTCTAATTATCCTGTTATTATATCTGCTGATTTATATAACTTAGAAGAGGAAAAATTGCTGCGAGTCTTACGTGCACATAAGTCTGCCTTAGGTTGGTCCATTAGTGATATCAAGGGTATTAGTCCATCCATTGTCATGCATAAAATCCTTATGGAAGATACCTTTAGCCCATTAGTCGAGCATCAAAGGAGACTAAATCCAGCAATGAAGGAGGTGGTAAAGTCTGAGGTATTAAAACTGCTGAATGCATGTATTATATATGCCATATCTGACAGTTCTTGGGTTAGTCCTATGCAGATTGTTCCTAAGAAAGGGGGAATGACGGTGGTGAGAAATGAAAACAATGAATTCATTTAGACCAGGACAGTCACTGGGTGGCGTGTCTGCATTGATTATAGGAAGTTGAATAAGGCTACTAGAAAAGATCATTTTCCTCTTCCTTTTATTGATCAGATGCTTGATAGATTAGCTGGTTATCCTTACTATTGTTTTCTTGATGGCTATTCAGGTATAATCAAGTCGCCATTGCACCTGAGGATCAAGAAAAGACGACATTCACATGCCCATATGGAACATATGCTTTCAGGAGAATGCCGTTTGGATTATGCAATGCTCTGGCCACTTTTCAACGTTGCATGATGGCCATCTTTCATGACATGATAGAGGAGATTATGGAGGTTTTTATGGATGATTTTTCAGTCTTTGGATCTTCATTTGATGCTTGTTTAAATAATCTTGCTCTTGTGTTGCAGAGATGCCAAGAAACTAACCTTGTATTAAATTCGGAGAAATGTCATTTCATGTTTAAGGAAGGTATAATGTTGGGGCACAAAGTCTCTGAAAAGGGATTAGAGGTGGATTAAGCGAA
This sequence comes from Trichosanthes truncata, assembly GCA_033996785.1. Taxonomy (NCBI): domain Eukaryota; kingdom Viridiplantae; phylum Streptophyta; class Magnoliopsida; order Cucurbitales; family Cucurbitaceae; genus Trichosanthes; species Trichosanthes truncata. The sequence goes on from JAWPNB010000010.1 coordinate 43,739,941, forward strand.
AATTTCTGCGATTGAGCAACTTCCACCTCCAGTAAATGTAAAGGGAGTCCGTAGTTTTTTAGGCCATGTAGGATTTTACAGGCGCTTTATAAAAGACTTTTCTAAAATTGTGAAACCTTTGTGTAATTTGCTTGAGAAAGACTCTACTTTTAAATTTTCTGATGATTGCATGTTAGCATTCCACTTATTAAAAGAAAAATTGACTTCTGCACCTATTATTGTTGTACCTGATTGGAGTCAACCCTTTGAAATTATGTGTGATGCTAGTGATTATGCTGTAGGAGGAGTATTAGGTCAGTGTCGTGAAAAAATATTTAGGGCCATTTATTATGCAAGTAGAACTTTAGACAATGCACAACGAAACTACACTACCACTGAAAAGGAAATGCTTGCGGTTGTGTTTGCTTTTGATAAATTTCGGCCTTATTTATTAGGGACTAAAGTATCTGTTCATACTGACCATGCAGCTCTTAGGTATTTATTCGACAAGAAAGATGCTAAACCTCTTTTGATCAGATGGATTCTTTTATTACAGGAATTTGACTTTGATATAAAAGATCGGAAAGGATGTGAAAATGTGGTAGCCGATCACTTGTCTAGAATAGAACATGAAAGCAAGCAACCAACCTTTCCTATCATAGAGGATTTTCCCGACGAACGATTATATCAGGTAGAAACTAAATTACCATGGTTTGCTGATTACGTGAACTTTCTTACAGGAGGAGTCATGCCACCAGATTTGAATTCTCAGCAGAAGAAAAGATTCCTTCATGACGTGAAATTCTACCTATGGGACGAACCTTTACTATTCAAGATTTGCTCAGATCAATTAATAAGAAGGTGCGTACCTCTTGAAGATGTAGCTAAAATCATTCATGATTGTCATGCTTCCCCATATGGTGGACATTTCGGACCTACACGAACGGCTGCGAAGGTATTGCAATCAGGTTTCTACTGGCCTACTCTTTTTAAGGATTGTTACACTTTTGTACGGACCTGTGATAGATGCCAGAGGATAGGTAACATTTCTAGACTCCATGAACTTCCCCTGACCCCTATTCTTGAGGTAGAATTATTCGATGTCTGGGGTATCGACTTTATGGGTCCCTTCCCCTCCTCCCATGAGTACTTGTATATCTTAGTTGCTGTAGCATGTTAAGTGACCCAAATATATACCCCAACCTCTGTTCTTATAGTCAATGGGGACATTGACCCATTTAAGTTTGGGGGGTGAGTTTTGTAATACTACTGTTGTAATATTATGTTATTGTAATAGTATGTTGTTGTAATAGTATGTTATTGTAACAGTAATTGTTGTAATATTTTGTTGTAATAGTACGTTGTTGTAACAATATGTTGTTGTAATATTATGTTATAGTTGTAGCAGCTGCTAGGTTAAAAAAAAAAATACTCCTCCTTCTAGAGTTAACCGAGTAACCAGAGGCAGTCATGAAACTCATGATTTCCTTTGCATGAAAGGTTAACTTAGGAAGTGAGTATGTGAAAACGGTCTTAGCAGTGATTTGTGCTCGTAGTCAACTACTTTCACCACAAAGTGTTAGTAGGAACGAAGGTACAAGTGACAGTAACACTCTAAAAAAAAAAAAGTTCAAAAGAAAAAGAAAATGAGGCCTAGCAGCAGCTTTACATAAGTTTGGGGGAGAAAGAAAAATGTTTGTAATGTGAGTGAACTTAGCTTGTTGAACAAAGAAGACCTCCCTAAATTCTATGACTATGACTTAGGTAGGATAAGCATAATAGGTGGGTTTGCATAAGAATGTTTTATCTTGAAAAAGAAAAGTAAAAGTTTTATGTGAGAAAATCTTGGAATTGTGTAAAGTGTTAAAAGTTTGAGACCTCTCATGAACAACATATTCTTTTCAAAAAAACACCATTTGAATCATTTTGTGAAGTGTTTGCTTGTGTATGTGCTATTTGTTTTCTAATTGCTTGAGGACAAGCAATATCTTAAGTTTGGGGGTGTGATAAGCCTTAGGATTAAGGCTTAATTAACTCTCAATTGCTTAAAATATTCTTGTTTTGACTTAAGATCATTTGAAAATAGTGGAAGATTGCTTGAATTTAAGGAAGAAATGAATGTGATAGCATTTGGAATAGAATTCTAAATAAATTGATTCTTTTTGTAGGAATTATGGAAATTGCAAAATCAGATTGCTAAATCCGATTTTGCAATTCTGGGCATAGAATTTATGGAAACTATATATTCGCGTGGACGAAGAAACCCATATATGGGAAGATCAATTTCTGCCTGATTTGGTGGAATTGGAGCACGGAATTTGGGCAATCTTCAGCCCTAATGGAGGCCTATAAATGGGGAAGAAGAATTGGAGCTAAGAATCGGGATTTGGAGGTATTTTGAGGATTGAAGCTCGTGGGTTTTGTATTTGTCGAAGCTCTGTTTTTTTTTTAGTTTTACTGCAGAATTTATTTTTCTATTTCAGCCAAGAACGAAAATTTCAGTCTTGTTTTTCTTCAATCTGTTTCACTAGTATTAGGAAGAGTTGTTGAAGAACGTTCATTGTTCTCTAATTGCATTAAGTTAAGTTTTGATTCAAGTTATGTTCGTGGGTTTATTCGCGGTATTACTCTGTTTTTTTTTAGAAATTTTTGCTCTGTTTTCTTCCAAGAACTCAGATCGGTTCTGAATATTCCGTCTCGAAATTCTAATCCAATTCAAGGCAATCTTGAAGTGTTAAGACTAATCAATTTCTAGAAATAGAGAAAAGATTAAGTCGATTGGAATAGCGGAGGAATTCGGTTCTGTTTTAACATTCATTCTTCCTCGATTACTTTCTATTTTTCGGAGGAGTATTTAAATTCTGCACTATTTTTGCTCCTTAATCTATTCATTGCAAGGGAATTGGGTATATGAATACTGTTGTTCATACTTGTTCTTCAATAAGTTAATTAAGATTGATATCATTTTTGCCTTTTATTTTCCATTTTTAGTGAGAAGTTTCGAGGGCTTTATCAATATGTTTACTATTTTTTCCCAAGTAATTCATCAACTTGTTCAGTGTTAATTATCAGTAGCAATGTACTCCATTTTCCTAATTAACATGTTTCTTTCAAAAATTAGTTTTAAGATTTTTATCTTTAATATGAGCTAAAACTTCTTAGGGGGTTCAAGGATGTGAATTCCCTAAGAAGTAATTGTAGCCTAAATTTCAATAAAAACCAAGCCTACATCTCAATTGTTTGCTTGTGTTGATTAAAATTCCGTTGAGATCCTAAATTGATCAACTAGGGTATCAACTCAAGCTTAGATCTAATACCGACGGGGTTAGTGATAAGCGGATTTCACACAAGTAATGGAGAAAAAGAGCTTAGACATAAGCCAATTCCTTACCCTAGACATAGGGATTAAGGACTCCAAAACTTATAAAATTGTGAGCCAAATTATCTAAGATAGAGGGACTATAGACATATAGGTCTCTCACTTAGCCTCCTAAAAACCTAAATTCAAGGTAAATAGGAGATGCAATTTTGGTTTACAATTGAGTGTGGAGTAGGTTGGAATTGTAATTTTGGCTAGCAATTATGACTTAGGGCAATGACATTCTTGAGCCCCATCTTTATCTAATTTCTCTTTGAAATTTCAATTACTACGTCTATTTAGTTTGCCATTTTTAGATTCTGCAATTCAATTCTGCAATTTTTCTTTATTTCCATTATTGTCATTTCTTGATTCTGCAATTAGATTCTGCAATTTTTCTTTACCAACACACCAACCCAACATTATTTTTGCATTTTTAGTTTTCTAGTTGCAATTTTCCTTACACTTTTGCTTTACAATATTTTTGTTACTCCATTCCCTGTGGGATTCGATACTTGGTACTCAGATACCAATTTATATTACTTCGATCGCGTGCGCTTGCGTGTTACAGCCGATCAGTTGTCTAGCTACAGCGTTAAACAAAGCGCTTATTGGGAGGCAACCCAATTTCTCATCCCCGTATTTTTATTTTATTCTAATTATTCCGTTCATCTAGTTTGGTAATGATTATTTAATTCCTTTTAGTAAATTTCTTTATTTTATCTTATGAGGTCTCTTTTTAGTTTTATTATTTGCTCTTTACTAACAAAAAAAAAAGGAGAGAGAGAGAGAGAGAACAGAGTTGAGATGCTACTGCGTAGCGTCGAAACGCTACTCTGCAGTATGGTCACCCGCAAGGACAGCGTCTCAACGCTGTCACGAAAACTGGGATTTTAAATCCCAGTTTATCACGCGAAAGGGGGGGGGGGCATTTTCGAGCCCTAGCCTTTGCCCCCCCCCCCCCCCCCCCCCCCCCCCAATTTTCTATCCTTTCCTTACCAAATCTCTCAATTTCCTCCTTTTCTTTTCCATTTTACACTTACCCACTCCTATATTCACCTCTAATCTCCTTAAGTTTCAGTTTTTTCATCAATTGGAAGAGAATTTTTGCTCCAATCCGTGGGTTTTGCGGCTCCATTCCGGGTCTCCACTTCACCACGTATTTTTGGTATTGTTCTTCTCACTTATATCTCTTCGAATGCTTTTATCCTTTCGTTATGCATTCCATCTTGCTTAGATCCCATGGGTAGTTTTCCATGCTTCAAAAGCGTATGGGTTCAGTTCTATTTTGAATTGCCTTTATTATGATTCTGTAGAATACTAACATTGAGATTCACTTCTGTAATTCATGAGTATGAGCATGATATTCATCTTAGTGTGGGGGTCGAAGAATTAGTGTGTTTTGATTTGGGGAGTGTTGAGCCTCAAGTGCCTAGAAACACATTAGTAGAGTTAGTTATGCCTTTATTTCTGACCTTCTGCACTATGAATTTGTGGTTGTTGACTGCATTATTTTGAAATATCCTTATGCAGTGGCGCATCACGGTGATAGGTGCAACCCTTCTATTTTTGGGTTTACTTTCCCACTTTTATATGAATTATGCTGATTTTTGGGAGATCCCGTGCTAACTTTGACATCGTTGTAGTGTCCATCATGAGTTTGAAGAGGGCTCGAGCTACATCTACATCATCTTCACTCCAAGACTTTGATGCTAATAGATTTAGGGATCACGAAGCTGCCCAGCGCTATCACAGTTATGTGGTTTCTCGATCAGTCATTCCTGAACGGGGTATCGCTCCTGATGACTCCCATCACCGTCAGCTCCAATATGCAATCATTCAACGGGGCTGGGAGTTGCTTGTCCAGCAACCTGAAGCTGGCGTCGTGGTAGTGGTCAAAGAATTCTATGCTAATATGCGCGTAGATGAATCTCAGTCCTTTGTGAGAGGCCGTCAAATCCCGTCGATGTAGCCACGATCAACAGGTACTATCAGTTACCCAATTTTGATAGGGATGAGTATAATCTTTATGTTAGCAAGCACGTTGATCCGACACAGATCATTGCCGAACTAGGCCGACCTGGAGCTACGTGGATGACTCGACGCGGTGAGGTCATAAAATTCAAGACCTCTGACCTCACCGTGACCAACCGAGTTTGGCACAACTTTATTTGTGCTAAATTACAGCCGATCGCGCATATGAGTGACGTTACAAAGGAAATGGCCATCCTCCTATTTTCCATAGCCACCGGGCGGTCCATTAACATTGGGAAAGTTATTTTCCATTTGATATGCCACATCCGAAGGGGCAGCACCACAGGTGGACTTGGCCATGCTTCTCTGATCACCGCCCTGTGCCGCAATGCTGGGGTCACTTGGACCCCCGACGAAGAGTTGATTCACCCTAAGGCCTGCATGGACAAGAATTTCATCATGGGGCTTCAAGGATGGGACGTTGGGTTCGCCGACGACGACCAACAACAAGAGGCAGTCGAAGACCACCAAGAGGAGGTGCATGAGCATGACGCGGACGATCTTCCCGATCCCCACCACCCACCAGCCCAACACGACTTGCCGAGCTTATACACCGTCGTGTCTGCCTTGGAGGAGAGACTTCGTCAGCAGGAGCTTCATGATCGCAGGCAAGAACGTCGCGCTCTGCGCCATCATCGGCGCACTGAGGCATACCACCAGCATCTTTACGAGTGTATGCGTCATTTGGCGGGTACCGATGCCTCCTTTCCCCCACCCATGCCACCTTATATCTCTTCTGACGAGGACTGAGACCATCATTTGGAGTTCAGGGCAGTCTTGGTTCATCCCTATCTTTTATCTTACTCTCTTTATTGCATTTCTGTTGGTTCTGTTCTTTCATGTTTCCATTGAGGACAATGCACACTTTAAAGTTTGGGGGTGTTTTTCATATTTGGTTGTACTTAACTGCGCATGACACACTTATATCACTTAGCATTGCTATCGATCTCTTGATATTATGTTAAGTTGAGTTGAAAATTATGTACCATGCTTTCGTGCTCGTCAACTAAGATAGTCTATGAGGATATTTGAGTCTGAATTACGAGTAATCACATTCGTTCAAGATTTGTAACTAAATTCTGGATTCGAGTTAGAAGAAAATTTATTCTTTGAACTCCTTACAAATTTAGAGCACATAGCCCACCTAGTCATAGTTTTGAAGGCTTAGATTTGAGTTATGTGGTCTGGATGCTTGTTGTCACCTCGAAAGGATATAGAACTGATTCAATGGTTAACTTGCAGGATGGGTTGTAATGTACATTTTGAAAAAAATAATAATAATAAATAAATAAAGTTATCAATCATCTTGCTGTTTTCACTCTTAAGGACAAAAAGAGCTACCTCTGCTGTGACCAGTTAGGATCGCCTGTGAGTAAAAGTGCCATCGGTATGGGTCCCTACAGTGGATGTGTGAAAGCTAGTGTCCATTTAATAAATAAAACTTCAAGTTTGGGGGAGTTTCACCTGAATTTTAGGCACCTTAGTAGCACATTACTGTCCCTGATTGTAGGAAAAACTCGAGAATTAGAACTTATGCCAGAGTAGAGGGAAAATGAGTTGAGGATTGTATAAAGTAAGTTTAGGCTTATAAAGACCAGATTAGGGAAGGCTATCTCACACACACGTAAGGAATGATAGAATCAATTTAAAGCTCCTTGATGACAGATTTCAGTTATAAATCTTGATTTTATGTGAGTACTCTATTTTTCAGAATCTCTGAGGCTTGAGTTGTTAGTAGCCCCAATATAAGCAGTCAAGAGAGATTGTGCCCAATTGTTTTGCTCGAGGACTAGCAAATAGTTAAGTTTGGGGGTATTTGATAACACTCTTTTGTGAGCTATTTTTATAGTTTAACTATTGCTATTTTTGATATTTTATTAGGTATTTTCATGTCGTATCTGTTTATTTTGTAGGTATTAAGCATTTGGAAGAGAAATCAGAGATGAAGATAATCACAGGACAAAAATGAGGCAAAATTAGGCAAGAATTGGAAAACTAAGAGAAAGGAAGAAGAAAAGGCACTAGTGAGACCCGAGGGGGCAGCGTCGAGACGCTGTCCAACAGCGTCTCAACGCTGCCATGATGTAGCCAGGCATGCTATGAGGATAGCATCGAGACGCTGTCCACAACGTCTCAACGCTAAAGGGGACCGCGCGTGTATTTTTTCTGTCCGTATCGTCGAGCGCTGTACACAGCGTCTCAATGCTACCCCATTTCCCTTAATTAACCAGTGCATTAGGGCACAGCGTCTCAACGCTGTCCCGAGTTTATAAATTTGGGATTTTGGATGCGATTTGAGGAGGCTGGGAGAGGAGAAACTGAACCACTTTCGAAAATTGAGTTTGAGGAGAGAGAGAAGATTCTGTGGAGCACAAGTAAGCGTTTTTAACGTTGAAGATCGTGATATTACTACGGGGACGAGGCTCACACGACGCATTAGTTCTATCTCAAACCCTTTCCTTACTGTTTTTGTTGGTTTTGTATGCATATTTTAGAAGTGTTATAGTGACCATGAGTAGCTAAATTTGTTTCCTTAGGGCTAGATGGAGCCGTTGGGTCGAACAATTTGTTGATGTGATTGATTTGAACTATTGTATTTCTTCCTATTCATGCAATCGTTTTATTAAAGCCTATGAACTCTTGATCAAAGTTTATTTGCCCTCATTAATCTGAATTTATGCTTGAAAAAGATTAATTTAGATTTGACTTCGATTGCATGACTAGTAGTTATTGTAGCATGAAAGTGACTAGAATTCTACTAGAAATCAGTAAAGAATTTGTTCTTAATGCTGTGCACGATTATTAAAGGCTAGATAGTTATATTAGTCTTATAAATTGTGCATGAGATTCAATTGTGTTGATAGAGTCAGTTGTTATTTGAACTTCTTGATTGTTGGCATGGAAATACCTTAGTTAATCCTTCAGTCAATTAATTTGTTAGCTCGATAGGTAAAGTCTAGTCCTTAAGATTTTCTTTCTCCTGATTGTCTCAATTTTATCTTGTTTTACTTTCACATATTCTAACTTACTATTTGATTTTTATCTCTAAATATAATTAGAGGGTTAAATTCGTGATAATCAAGTGAATTAAATAACTCAATCCTGTGGACGACACTTGTACTCTATCTCACTATATTAAAACTCGACCCGTGCACTTGCGGTCTTGTAAATTTATCGCAACAATACTCAAAGCCCAATTTGGGGGTATTGATTTATAAACTTATCCTCGATGAATAATATTTAACCCAAATACAAGGCATCCGCTGTATTTTCTTGATTTCTGGTTTTGGAATGACCTATCAAGCTCATTGGACATATTTTCTAGCTTTCCAAGATTTATAACAAAAAGATTTGGGGTTGGCCCAAATTTTATTTTGGAATGACCTATCAAGCCTATTGAGCTGATTTTTTGGCTTTCCAACATTTATAAAGAAAAGATTTGGGGTTGGCCCCAAATTTGATTTTGGGATGACTTATCAAGCCCATTGGGCTAATTTTCTGGTTTTACAATATTTACATCATAAAAACTACTAGGGTTGACCCCAAATTAAATTATGACTTATCGCAAGATTTATCTTGGATTTTAAGTCATGCTTGGACCAATTAACCAAACCCCTTTTGAAGACCAAATTAGCCGCCTCCAAGATTTGTGTCATCCACATTTTTGGGGAGTTTTGCACAATCGAGACCCATCGTGAGGCGTACCTCATATTTTTGGGCTGCTAAGAGTAGTTAACCAAACCATTTTGGGATCAATCAACTCTCAGGGCTGCTTTCTCAACACCTTAGTGCTAAAGAGTTTTGCGATTTTATGCTTTAATTGCACGACATAATTGGCCATATCGTAGAGTTGGCTCTTAGATTTTGGCTCAAAATTTCTCATATCTAGAATTAATTCTAGATTTCGGTATTTAAACTGATCCATTTGTCAAATTCGATAAAAAAGCAAGGGAAAAACAAGAAAAATACCTTGAAAGTTTCCAACCAGCTGCTTGTTGATAAGCAGGCACATGTTGGCATGTGTTTGATATAAGCTGGCACACACCAGATTCCTTTTTTGGGTGAGGTCGACCTAAGGTCAGCTCGGCCTCTTTTTTTTTTTTTTTTTTGGTCAGCCATGTTGTACTTGGCTTGGTCACCGTTGCTTTTAGCTTGATCAGTTTTGACATAATTCAGCTAGTCATCAAATGATCTTCTGAATTAATATCGGGCAAAATGATGAGTCATCTTAGCCTCGGTCTTGGCTTCGGCTCGATCTTGGCTCAGCCTCAGCTTGGGTCGACCTTAACACGGTCATCCTTGGCTCAGGTTAGCTTCGGCTCGGGTCAACCTCGTCTTGGCCTTAATCTTTATTAGAATCAATCTTCTGTCTTTTTCGATACATTAATCTATGGCTAGAGTTTTGTCTTTGTCTAGGCCTTGTCTGCTCTGTCTTCGTTGGATTTTTCTGGTTGGTCTCTAATTCTGGGATGACCTCGCATTGGCTCGACTCGACCTCAGGTCGGGTTGGGTCTTCTTTGACTCGGTCGAGTCGACCTCGATATTCCCATCAAGTATTAGGGTTTGACTTTGATCTTGACTGGTACAACTGCTATGGCCTCCTTACAACTTTTCTTGTTCGTTCCTACCTGGAATTAGCTTTTCCTTTGGATTCTGACAATGAGCATATGGTTTTCCCAAGTCTTTTTCCATCAGGATTTTTTTCCTTTGGCAAGATTGCGAATAAATTTTTCCTAATGGTGATCAAAGATCTGATCTGACTTATGTGGCTTTTCAGCCAAGATGGTTGGGTCGGCCTCGGGTCTTCCCTCCTTTGGAAAAGGACAAGGCGAGCTCATCCTTGATGAACGAAGCATGACGATCTTCTTCTTCAGTGCTTTCGAGTTCTTCTGGTCGACTCTCCCCAGTATGAGGTCGAGGTGAGCTCTTCTTAGTCCGAGGATGAGGTGGGCTCTTCCCCAATTGTAGATTCGTTATTGTTTGGGAAATTCCTTCCCTCATCTTCCTTAGGTAGCGTTCTTGATCATAATTCTTTTTTTTTTTCCATGGCATGGTTCGGATCCTTGGCCTTCTTGTTCATCCTCAATGTCATTATGCAAGTTTCTTGGTAAAACCATCTCAATCCCCACAAACGGAGCCAACTGTTGATGTACAAATATGGGCAAAGGGTACGCACTTGATTTGCATGTGAAGAGCCAAAAGTGAATTTGTAGTTGTGAGGGGAAAGAGGTTGCCTGCAAAACAAAGAAAACACTGCAAACTAGTGTGGTGCTTGCTACAGCCACTCCAATGCTTAAGTCAGAGAGGAAAAAGTGTAGCAAGCTAGTTTAGAGTGAAGACTGAGAATGAGTTACCTCAAATGGAGTTATAACGCAATATTTATATGAGAGTTAACCTAGGGTCTTTTCCCTTTTCTCAATAGGATTAGGTTAGAGATAGAAAGTGGGCCTTCAGGGATGATTCAAACTACGAACAAGGAGAGCGCACGTCACGCACACGTGCACTGAGTCAACTCGGCTTGGCCTAGTCTGGTTAAGGCCGAGAGGGACTTTTAGGCCTTTTGGTCCTTTTCCTAAGACCAATATTGCCCTGGGCCTCGAGTTTGACCCAGTTTGACATGTTTGGCTTCTATTCTCTTGAGTTTGATATGGTTGTCCAAATTTACCCATAACAATAGTTATAAATAATATATGTCCATGCCGAGTTAAAACAACTGAATGAGGTGAAATTATTATCAGCTCTCCAGCTGAATAAGAGCCAAGATAGGTGTTGCAAAGTCAGAGTCCGTCTCGCTGATCAGCTTTGTGTGAGAAACAATTATCAAGTTTATAATCCTCCCAGGGAGTGGAGGCCAAAGATAGGAGTTAATCGAAGGTATTCGAAGGAAGCACTGAGATGCACAAGGGAATGGGTCAAGCAGAAACGACCCCATTTGATGAGAAGGCAGGAAGTGTCGATTCCACCGATCACCCTGAAGAACGCTTTTGAGGCATTGGCCGAGAGAACGCCTCAAGAAGCCAATCAAAGTGAGAATATGAAGAAGTTCCTGGAAGAGTGGAAGAGAAGCCAAGACACAGAGGTCCGCTGGGACGACCTCAGAGATCTAAAGACAAGCTGCTCGTGAGAGCACCGAGTTCGAGCAAAGTCGGTTGACAGAGACGTCAACCATTTAAGTGGGGGAGAATGTCACGGTCAAGCTTGTTTAGGGCATGTTGCCCGTGGTCGCATGCCCATCTCATCCCCTTTTTATCATGCTTTCATCATATGTCTTTAGTTTAGCTTTGTTGTTTACTTTCCTTGTATTTTTGTTGGCATATGACTCTTCGCCATTTCCATGTTCAAGCCTATCAAAGGCATAAATCATAGAATGTACTATAGGGGGGTATGACTAGTTGTCCATCATTCCTACCCGGAGTTATATGCTATCTAAGCGTGGTTGTCCCTTATTGGCTTGCTAGTGTATAACAATCTTATTTCCAAATGTTTTCATGTAATTTCTCTATCACGTATTAATAAAACATTTTCTCTTGAGACATGAGTGGAGGCTAGACCCTATACGGAAGTAGTCCGCAACTTCCGTTTTTCGTACGACTGACTTGCTCTCTGGGTTAGAGCAAGTGCCGCACAATCGTTGTCCCGTTGCAAAAGAGTATGATTGTGACACGTCACACACATGTGGACTGGCCCAGTTCGGCTCGGTCTGATCCGGTTCAGGCCGAGAGGAACTTTTAGGCCTTTTGGCCCTTTTTCTAAGCCTAATATCGCCTTGGGTCTCGGGTTTGACCCAGTTTGACATGTTTGTCTTCTATTCTCTTGAGTTTGATCTAGTTGTCCAAATTTACTCATAACAATAGTTATAAATAATATATGTCTATACTCAAAATAATAATAATAATATTATGTATGCCGTCAATTTCTTATTACACTTAATATCATTTATTAATTGTCAATACTATTAAAGATAACAAATTAAAGCAATAAAAAGAATAGTTGCGTGTATGCTGGCCTGTGAATAATCTACTAAGCGAATCCCACAGTTCACGTAAGGTTTCAATTTCTATGCCTATATAACAACAACGATGGACACATCCCATTTGTCCCCACCAAATTTTCTCATCATTTTCCAGCTCCAAAATCAAAAGGAATCTTCTTAAGTCAATGAGTCAACAAGCTTCTCCGACTTGGATTTCCAAAGACCAAGTCGAAAGGGTTTCAAGTTTCTTTTTGAGCCTGGGATATCTGTTTGTCGTCTGAATCGGCCATTGAGCGCTCGCTCATGGCTTCATCAACCTTCTCCATGTTTTCCTCTGTTTCTCTTCTCCTCCTTGGAGCTTTGATTTCTCCAGGTTTCCACCAAATAATCTCTCTGTTTTCGATTGAAGATCCGATTGTCAATTGGCTAGCTCAATTTTTAATCGTATTGTAACAATTTCTCTTCTTGTGGTGAAGCAGGATCGAAGGCGGGAAATGTGGCGATGGCGATTGAAGATGAAGACTCCATGGCTCTTTTACCGTTTGGATCTGCTTCTGGCATTGGCAGCTTCATTCGACTTCCTCAATGCGGTGGCCCTCGCCGGACAGGTACTCTTTCCTATTATTGGAAACTTTTTCTGTGCTTTTACTTCAGCGTTTATATGTTCAATTTTTAGTTTGTTGCTTTTAATAGAATTCCCCAACCCAACTAAGGTTTTAGCTAAAACTCAATTGGATCCTGAAATCTTCTTGAAATTTTGGGATTCATGGGAATTTCCATATTTGAATTTCTTTGGCTCCCTTTTATTATGGTTTGTTTTCTAGTTCAACAATTGCGAAGTAGAGAATCGAACCATCGACCTTTTGCGATGGAAATTGGTGCCTTATCCCTTTGAGCTATGTTCGGATTGACCGTTTCATAACGATTTAGTTTTTTATTTTTGATTTTCTGTATTTGAAAAATAAGCTTATAAACACATATTCAAGCTATGTATTACTTTGTGTTTGCTATCTACATATTTTTAAAATTTAAGTCAAGGTTGCAAAACTAAAAAAAGTGGTTTTTAAAATTTGGATCAGAATTCAAATGCTCTCCCTCCCTCACTTTTGTGTGTTGAGCTTCACCATGCTTCTCTCTTCTCTAGCTCAAGACTCACCTCAGGACTACGTCAATGCCCACAACGCAGCCCGTGCCCTCGTTGGTGTTGAACCTATCCAGTGGGATGACAAGGTAGCAACCTTTGCTCGAAAATATGTCAACCAACGCATCAACGACTGCCTGTTGGTCCACTCTAATGGGCCTTATGGAGAGAATCTTGCATGGAGCTCAGCTGACTTGTCAGGCATATATGCAGTTCAAATGTGGGTGGACGAAATACAATTTTATGATTATGCCACCAATACATGTGCAGGTGGAAGGGTGTGCGGCCATTACACCCAAGTGGTGTGGAGAAATTCTTTGAGAATTGGATGTGCCAAAGTGAAATGCACAAATGGTGGTGGTACATTCATCACTTGCAACTATGACCCTAGAGGCAATTTCATAGGGCAAAAGCCGTACTGAGAAAATAATTAAAGCTTTTAATTTTGGGAATCCATAGAAAACATTGTAAAATAAAAATAAAATAAATAGTTGGTTAAATTACAAATTTAGTCCCTGAACTTTGAGGTTTGTGTCTATTTGGTTCTTGAATTTTCAAAATTAATTACAAATTTAGTTCTTGAACCTTTAAATTGTTTAAAATTTGCGGATCTACTAAACACAAAATTGAAATTTTATGGTTCCATTAGACATAAAATTCAAATTTATATCTAAAAAAATTTCGACTGTGTCAGGAGCCTATTAGAAACAAAATTGAAAGTTCATAGCATATTCTAATTTTCCTTGGTAGCCAAAGCCTCTATTTTGCCAATAATGACACTGCTCGATAGACTGTTCCTCCACGCTCTTCAAATTCAATGCTGAAAGTGAGGCAATCGACTGGGTGGCTCCTACAGTTGACAATTTATTTAAAGCATTTGTTAAGGAAGTCATTTGTAAGGGCACTCACCTTATCTATCTCGTAGATGCCCGCAGTGGATTTCGATGAAAACGAATGGTCTGATGGCCATTGATAACTTGTTGCGACTATTTCCCCCAGAAGAGCACGTGCCTCCTCCACTGTTTTCACTAAAAAACTCCCACTTGCACTCGTATCCAAAATCGTCTTAGTTCCAAAAGATAAACCATTATAGAAAAGTTGTATCTGAAGCCAATCCTAATAGTCGTGTTGAGGACATTTTCTCAGCATCTCCTTGTAATGCTCCCAGCTTTCGTACAATTGCTCACCATCAAGTTGGCAGAATGTACTGATCTATGTTCTCAACTTTGTTGTCTTGGCTGGGGGGAAAATTTTCATCAGGAAAGCATGCACTAACTCGTCTCATGAAGATATGCTACTAAACTTCAGGGACTCGAGCTAGTTTTTCCTTTTATCCTACAATGAAAAGGGGAAAAGCCTTAGTCTAATTGGATAAAAAAAAACACCATTCAACTTTATATTCCTGCAGATCTCTAGAAATGATCTGAGATGTGAATGCGGATCTTTTGAAGGATGGCCCTTGAATGAGGTATCCCGCGCCATTTGTATCAGTCTAGTCTTAAGATTGAAGTTATTTTCTTGGATAAGATAGGCACATACACTATCTCGAAATGGTCCGTTTGCAATACCGACTGAAAATAGTTGCAGATAGGCTTACGATCCTCCTCATTGCTCTAGTCAACCATATTGACTAGGGTGTGCTTCTCTTTCTTAATTCTCCTGCAAGTTCTGTCAATTTCCAAATCTAAGGGAAGAAGGTTAGCCTCCTTATCACTAAGCATGCAACAGTGGCCTCCTCAACAATAAACAACAAAACCAAAAATTAAAAAAAAAATCAAGAAACTAAAACAAGCAAAAATAACTAACAAAAGCAAAAAAGCCCCTAAAATAATCCTTATCACTTTCTTATCAATATTACACAATTCAAAAGTTGCCACTACTCGACAACGGCGCCAAAAACTTGTTCGACGTCACACAAGTGCACGTGATCAAGTAGTATAAAATGGCATTTGAGTATCGAGTATCAAATCCTCAGGGAGTGTAAAATTGCTTTCGAATTGAATAATTATTAGAAATTTTGATAAGTGAGATTATTTAAGGAAAAATAATAAAAGATGCTTAAGAAAGGAAATTAAACTCAGAATAAACAAACAAATTGTTGGAAACATCAAGGTTTAGGGATGTTTAGAGGATCGAGGACACTTTTGACTGTAATTATGCCAATTAATTAACTCTCATTAATTCATAGACCTAGAGTTAAAACGGTTGAAATCTTCTATCGGTCTCATTCAAACACGCTTAATTAACCATTAACCTAAGTGTCCTTAGAGTTGATTAACCAATTAATTAAACTAAGCCTACTCATTATTAGCCTTACCTATTTTTTATTGATCTTATGTCACACTTAGGTAAATTATAGGTATTGAATGAATTAATTTTATCCTAAATTCTCTCTTTCAAGCTCAATTTAAGACTAATAACAACTGATTAGTGGCCAATTAATTAGAAGCATTACGTACAATTCATCCAAATGAATTCATAAAGAGTAATTAAGAGGCAATAGTATCAATTAACACATAATAATTACAAGTCTAAAAGTGCTCTAAACCTCTAAACACTAAATTCAATCAATCATCCTCTCTAAACAGTACATTAAAGCCAAAATTATAGCCCTAAAGAACATCAAAAAGAGTAAAGAAAGCAATAAAGAGATCGTCGACACTAAATCCTCGACTTTTGCCTCGAATTACATGATCCCGACCTAAAAGCCACTCCCAAACACCCTAAATAGAGTTCCACAGGTCCCAAGATGGTATGAAATCAATAATTTGCCTAAAACCCCCAAAGTTGGTCTCCCCAAAATCAGTCTCGAAGAGATGACTATATAGTTGGTGTCACGATAGCATCGAGATGCACTGTTTCATTAAAATGCGTGCAACTTCAGAGTCGAGACACTGAAGGCAGCGTCTTGACGCTTAAGATGGAAGAAGCCATCTACGCGTGTTTCCAGCGTTGCGATGCCGCAGGGCAACGTCTCAATGCTGGTCTTTCAGTTTTGCAACTCAAATAATGGTGTCTTGATGCCATCCTCTCGACCCAAACACTCTTGGAAGCTCCATTTCTCATCCTTTGCATCAATTTTGCATCCCTTAAGTTCCAAATTGGTCATGATCACTTCAAATTCACAATTCTCCTTTAATAGCATAAATATAGCACTAAATTAGTGTTATCAAATGGAAGTTTGTTTTAGTTCATTTTGGGCTAATTCATTTTGATTTTACTTGGTGGGAGTTTGTGTTACTTCATTTTGAGTTTGTTTGTTTTAGTTCATGTGTTGAGAAGTTTGCATGCTTTTAGGCTAGTTTATTTTGGTGGAGTTTGAGATATACTTGTTAAGCATAGGTTGTGGTGTTTAGTTTTTTGTGGAGTTTGAGATATACTTGTTAAGTATAGGTTGTGGTGTTTACTTTTTTGTGGAGTTTGTGTGCCTTGTTTGCCATCCTGCAGTGTGGGGTGTGTTTGTTTTGTTTTGATATGTTTGTTTGTTATGCTTTTTTTCACATGTTTAATTAGTTGCTTGGGTGGGAGTTTGTTTTAGTTCATTTTGGGCTAGTTCATTTTGGTTTAGTTCTTGTGTGTTGGAGGTTGAGATATACAATGTTCAGCATAGGGGTTGTGGTGTTTAGTTCTTATTGTAATTTAGGGACCATTTTGAATTTGCATGCTCAGATCACTTGTTTGAGTTTTGCTTTGTCTTTTGATAGTATTTTTGGGTTTCTTAGAGGATTTGCCATTGCTCATTCTATTGTTGTTGTTGTGTCGGCTCTGGTTGAGGATAGAACCTTTTTTACGGAGTATATATGCAAGTATAATGAGAGTTAAACAATGACTATTATTGTATTTTAGTTTATGAAATTTCAAATTTTGTTTTATTTTTTGCCTCTAAGTACTCTTTTAATGACATTTTGAAGTTTAAAATTATTTAATATGTTTGGCTAAGTTAGAGTATGCTACTTAAGTTTTAATAAGCTAAATTTTGTTTTATAGGTACGTCGAGGTTGAGCAAGAGTATGTAGGCGAAATTCCAAGATAGATTTACGATAACTTTTTTTCTTAAATGGTTTATGTAATTTTCTTTGTATCTCAAACTTTGAGTTAAAAACTATTTAGGATGATTTTATAAGACATTTGTAATAATATACTTGGGTTTGTTTATTTAATATAAATTATATTTCAAATGCAATTTAGAATATGTTTTATTTTGTATACATGTATATTGTACAACAAGATTCAATTGAAAAAAAAAAATACCTAGCTAATATAAAAAGAAAATCATAATTAATCACAGAGGTTCTTCCGATGCTAGATTAAACAGGGGTCAGCATAAGCCGTACTTGACAACGTCGTATAATTGCATTGGTAGATCCAGTTTACCAAAGCTATACCGACGCACAAGTTTTTGATGTTGGCATAACTTGTTTTTGTCGATGCAAACAATACTGCGTTGGCAGAGATTCGACAGGCCGGATCTGTCGACACTAGCTGAAGGGAATAATCAAATTAAACCTACAGTTGAAGGGTTGGAATCAACTTTGATTTTATTTTAGAATTAAATTAAAATAATTTAGGCTAAGAAAAACATACCTTGAAAATAATATGGAGAACATTCTGGCAAGTTTTTTTCTCCTTGTACTCAAACTCTAATGAGGTTGAACTCCAAGACTTCCACAAAGTCTTCCTTACTATGACTCGAACAAAGGACCAAATAGGTTTGTGGGAACCTTCTTGAAAATAGAGAGAGAGAATGATAGGAGAATTTCAAGAGTCCTTTTCTATTGTGAAGAATCCACACAATGGCTCACCCCTAGAGTCCTATTTATAGTCGCCTAAGGAAAATAATTAAATAATATATTTTAATATCTAATATATATAATATATTAAAATATATTTATCTAATCAATTTGAATCTTATTCAAACCTTTTTAAATTCTCCTACGACATCTATTTCCTAATTTGTATCTAATTCAGATTTAATAAATATATTTCTTTGATGAATCTTAATACATTAATAATTTCTTTGATATTTAATGTATCATATACATTAATATGTTTTCCCTTATTTAATATATCAAATATATTATATTTTAATTTGAACATTTCAAAATTTTCTCTCGACGAAATTGATCTCTATTTGTTCATATGAGCTAGCAAGGGGACCTCATGGACCTACAGATTATAAGCTCCAATGATACAAAATTAATTAATTAAACTCCTTAATTAATCAATTTTCATTCATTAACTTTAGGGTCACTCCACTATAGACCTAGAGTTGCACTCTTATGTCCATGGATATAATCACTACATGCAAGTTGATCCTTCACGACTTTTTCATAATTACAGCTGGATCAAAAGTTCGTTTAACCTTTATAATTACATCTTGCACCTAAAGTACCATTGATCCTCTAATGAACAATTTGTTTATGATCCAACCATAAACTAAGTCCCTCTCCAGCCAGTGAAAGGGTAGAGCCCCGTTGTTCAAATCCCGAAATCAGAACTTAAGGGAACTACTTATCTACTTACCCTATGTTGGAATGAGTGAATTCCATCTTGTGAAATTATGTTCCCAGCTCCCTATTTGGTCAAGTCCCCAAAATGGTAGGCATATTGAATCGGCTATAAAAGCCACTCTCACCCATGCAAATCAAAGGACAAGCCCTCACAGGCAGGAGCTCATAACTCACTTAGGGGGTGTTTGGATTGAGGAGTTGGGGGAAGTGGAGTTGGGAGGAGTTCCCAACTCCTTGTTTGTCCCAAGGATATTTTAACTCTTATTGTGTGCCCCACAAACTTATTAACTCCCCCTCAAACTCCTTAGTGTGGGTCCCACAAATTTATAAACTCCTCCTCCAACTTCCCAAAACTTTTCTATCTTTTTTTTTTTACCTCACTTCACTCCTACCCCTCTTTCTTCTCTTCTTTCATTTCTCTTTCTATTTTTTACATATTTTTTTTATTTCTTAATTTAAAAAATTTTCTTTATGTTTTTATATAAATTTCTCGTCATTATTACTAATTAATAATTAAATATAACTAATTATTAAAAAAAAAATTTATTTTTATCCTATAATTTTAATAAATTTTTAACAAAAATATTTTTCTTTTTATTCTATAATTTTCTTTTTTAAATATAAACTATATAAAAATGTTTTAGATATGATACTATTATTTAAATTGAAATTCTTAATGTAAATTAGAGTACTACATAACCATTTTTTTAATTGATAAAAATCTCCCTATCTCACTTTTTCCACATGTTATCTACAATTTTTTTTAAGTTTAAACAAAAATTACTTATAACAAATAACAATCTTATCTTTTTTTAGCTTATTTTTTTATTAATAGCTAAAAAATATATATAATTTTATGATTTGAAGATAAGAAAAACATATTTTAAACTAACCCGTATTACTATTTAAGAAATTAGTGTTTAAAAATGTTAACGTATTAAAAAAAATTGATTTTTAAATTAATCATATTCAAAGTAAAAAGATAAACGATTTCTCCTTCTAAACTTAATAAAATAAAATTATTACAATAAATAACATAAATATATAGTAATCTGAACAAAAGTACTATATATGATATTCATTTTGAATGGTGTTAAAAATATATATATTCATTTTGAACTTAATTATTTTAAAATAGCATAAATATTTGATATTTACTTCAAAGAATATAGTATTTACAAATTAATCAAGCTTTAAATAATCCATTACATTGATTAGTTAGAAAAATGAAATCTTAAATTATATAAAATTATTTTTTTAAGCTTTAAAAACAAATCTTAAATTAAAATTTAAAATTGACGAAAAAAAGTCTTTAATAAAATTATCAAATATTCATAAAATAATATAATTTAAAATCTCAGTTTTAGGATTGACAAATAAATCTATATTATTTCTAGAATTGAGAGAATAAAAACATAAAAAATCTTCAAGTTTATTTGAATCCCTTTAAATTAATGAATTGAAATCTTTACAAATCACATGTAATATTTAAAAAGTATTGTAAGAATTTATTTTATTTGAAACTATCCAAGATTAATGAATAATTAATGTGAGAGATATTGAAAAAAGAATATAAGGTATTTTTTTTTTTTAAATTCTTTAAAGAAATTTGTAAAAAAACATATAAATTAATAAAAACAAAAAATCTCAATCTTAGAATTTATGGGAAAAAATTCTTAATAATGAAAATTTGAGAAATTGTAGAAAAAATTTGTATAAAAAAAAAGCTAAAATCAACTCAGACTTCATAACTCCATATTTAATAAATTTGCACTCCAAACACATATTTCAGAACTACTACTCCCTGCAACTCCTTGCCTCAAACACAGACTTCCTAACTCCAGACTAAATAACTTTGCACCCCAAACACAGACTTCCTAACTCCCTAGACATATTAACTCCTACTCCCTGCAACTCCTTGCCCCAAACAGCCCCTTAGAATTAAGATTGTGTTGCATATGATCATCCTGTGAAATATTAATCTTCTCAATTAACGGATTTGTAAAGAGAGATTAAATATTTCGTGGTCCAGTCTTATACAAACTCATTATATAAGATACCCCCACTCACATGTCTCCACATGAACAATTTGGATCAAATCATTTGAAACTATTACAAAGTGGGTCGTATCAATAGTGTTACCAGGATAAGGAATCCAACCTTATCCATATACTATGACTCTTTAGGTTAGTTCTTGAACATGATCCTCCCGTATATCAACCACATACTATTCAAGATTACACTAATAACCTTGGATTTTTCATATAATAGATAATATTATATGGCAAATAAAATAATTAAAATTATTATTAATTATTAAATAAATCATTAATTACGAAGATTTAGGGCATAAATTCCAACACTAGCCACATGGTGTAAGAAGATTTGATTTATGTCGATGTAGGTATTTCCATACGCGACAGAACCTCCGTCGACTTGTTTTGTCCAACGCAGTTGTCAATGCCCAAAATTGGGTCAAGAGAGGTTTTGGCGACATTGTTTTAGCTTTTCCTGACATTTTTCTACGTCGGCAAAAGATAACAATCCTGCAGTGAAACTTAGAATGGAAAATAATAAGGAATGTCGAAACTTGAAAGGAATTCTAGACCAATCTCGATCTACCCAATGCAACCTTTGTCAAGGAGAGTTGGGTTGTAACAATTCAAGACTTTCAAATGAACTAGATCGGTATAGGTACAACAACTCTTCTCTTCTTGAATTCGGCCAATAGAAACGTAAAGTGCAAAAAAAAAAAAATGGCATAGGGAATGTGTGTCTTCCTTTGTGGCTTGTTTCTCCTCTATTTATAGCCTCCAATAGTTAGAGTTTGAACAAAATATGTTTATGGAATGTTTCAAAGCCTTAAGATCTGGAATCGTAGAGAAAATCTTCGAGTTGTCTTCTGAAATCGAATTTCTAAATTTCTCATAACTTTGTCTGCTAGCAAAATTGCAATTGCAATTGAATTTCGCAATTTTGCAATCTAGGCAGTTGACAATTTTCTACATAAAATCACCAAAAATTAGTAAATTTTAACGTTTTTTTCTTATTTCAGAATTCCATCACAAAACAACATACTGATTTGTGTTATTCTCATATTAATTTGTTAACAATTGTGAACATATAGACATGAATTCTTCCAAATAACCTAAGTTTAAAGCGCTAAAAATGTGTAAAATATGACAATCATTAGTTTGTATTAGACTGGACCATGAAATATTTAATATCTCTTTATAAATCTGTGAATTGAGAAGATTAATATTTCACAAGATGATCATATGCGACTTGATCTTAATTCTAATTGAGTTATGAACTCTTTCCTGTGAGGGCTTTCCTTTGATTTGTATGGGTGAGAGTGGCTTTTGTAGTCGATGTAATAAGCCTACCATTTTGGGAACTTGACCAAATAGGGAGCTGGGAACATAATCTTACAAGATGGAATTAACTCCTTCCCATATAGGTTAAGTAGATGAGTAGTTCCCTTAAGTGCTGATTTCAAGACTTGAACAATGGGACCCTCTCATGACCTGAGAGAGACTTAGTTTAGATTGGATCATAAATAAATTGTTCATTAGATGATCAGTGGTACTTAAGGTATAAGATGTAAATACAGGGGTAAAACAGACTTTTGACTTGACTTTAACTATGAACATCTTGTGAATGATCGACTTGCATATAATGGTTATATCCATGAATACAACTTGTCCTATAGTGCATAAGAGTGCAACTCTAGTTCTATCGTGAAGTGACTTAAAGTTAATGAATGAAAATTAATTAATTAAGAATGAAAATTAATTAAATAAAGAGTTTAATTAATTAATTTGTATCATTTGAGCTTATGATTTGTAGGTCCAAAAGGTCCCCTTGTTGGCTCATAGCAACAACAACACTAAATGATCAATTTAGTTGAACGAAAAATTTGAAATGTTCAAATTAATATTTAATTTGAAGTGCTTAAATTAATATTTCATATATTAGATATATCAACTATAAAAGAGGAAAATATATTTATTGTATTTGATACATTAAAAATTAAAATGATCAATATATATTAGATACATTAAAGTATATATATATATATTTGAAATTTAAATAAGATTCGAATAGATTAAATATATATGATAGGAGACTTGAATGAGATTCAAAAAAGTATAATATATATTTTAATATAGTAGATATTAAAATATAATTATGATAAAGATTTGCCCTAGGTCTCTATAAGTATGACGCTTGGGTTGAGCCATGACAGACATCCTCTTCCCTATAGAGAATTAGAGAATTCTCTCTAGACCTCTCCCTCTCCAATTCCCTGTAGATTTTCTTTCAAGAGGCTCCCACAAGCCTTGACCATGTGTTTGAGTCATAGCAAGGAAGACTTTGTGGAAGCCTTAGAGATTCAACCTCATTAGAGTTGGAGCAAGAAAATTAAAGACCTACCAGAAATATTTTCATATTTATTTCTAGGTATTTATGTACTTAACTCTTGTATTTAGTTTAACTCTAAATAAGTCAAAGATGATTCAATGCTTTTGTTGCTATGTGACGTGTTCACTCCTACCAAGATCCACTTCTCTTCAAACCCCAAAGCATAATAACAAGTATGAGTATGATTCAAGTCTAGGTGTTGAGGAGCGACGTTGATCACCGTGTCGTGTTGAGGTAACATTCGTTGTGATTGGATGTAAAGAGGATGTCGATTGTGATTGCTGAAAAAAAATTATCGGTTGATGAGTTTCTCATGGAGCTCATCAAATGAGATTGGTGTTTCTCGACCTTCAACAATGTCAATGATATGGCAATAGTCATCATCGATGTCCTCAAGAATTTTCTCAATGAGGGCTCTTCATGATCAAAAGGCTTGCCTAAAGCAGTAATTTGAATGGATCAACATTTGATGAATTGCATGTATTCAAAAATTATCTTGGAGTCTTGGTGGCTCATTTGAGTTGGTCCTTTATTTTCTTAATGTGGTCATGAGTCGAGCGAGCATAGTTGTTGGTAAGAATTTTTCATGCATCATAGGAGTTTGGCGACTTGTTTGAATAAAGGATACAAGGGGAGAGGAGATGGAACCGACAAGAGCACCAAACATAAGTTTGATTGTCTTGTCGAACCCATGGAAAGGTTGGGTTTGGTGGTGATGTGTTGTTGGTGGAGATGGTTTTGGGTGGGTATGGATGAGATTTGTCAATGTATTTGTGAAGGGTTATAGTCGATTAGGATGACTTCAATGTGACGTTTCCAGGTAAGGTAGTTTGTGGAGGTGAGTTTTATGATGTTTTGATGAGGGATGTTGATGAGTTGGAAAGGAAGGGTGAGATTTTCAGTGTTGGAGTGATGACTGATGATAGCACTAAATTAGTGTTATATTATTGCCCATTTATTAGCTAGTTTTATGGTGATTTATGAGATTTTATGTGGATTTATCTTATATTTCTAGAAACTGAGCAAATGGAGTGGAAATTCTGATTTTGAAGCAATGGTATTGAGTTTGGAGTGAAAAGTGGTGCAAATTGAGGCTGAGGATGGAAATTGATTCAAATTGGGTAAATTGTCTTGAGATGACAGCGTCTAGACGCTGAAAATGGCATCTAGATGCCAAGCATTTGGTGTCCAATTCGAGGAGAAGCATCTCGATACTACAAAAACACGAAGAGTTCATCTTCGTCTGTAGCATAAAGACGCTACCTGCGTGTGCCTAACAAAAACGCGGTCGTTTCGTCTACTCTATGTCTATTTCAAGACTTAAGTTTAGCTTTTGTTTTACGGAAATGAGGAGCCAATTTGGGGGTTTTACACCCTAATCCATGATTTGAGAGATCTTAGAGAGATTTGGGACTAAATTGGAGCGAAATTTTTAAAGATTTGACACTCGAGGTTCATGGAGATCGTAGCGAGAGCAATGAATCAACACGTAATGGGTTTTAATTCTGTTTTCCCTGTATTTCTCTGCTGTTATTGATTAGTTTTAGATGGATTATGGTTGTATTGCACTAAATTATGTTGTATCTTGATTAGATTGTAGAGTCTAGGGCTTAATCGAATTAACCATTGGACCATGTAATTGATATTAATTGGAGATTTTGTAGTTGATTTAGCAATTTTACTTTCATGCAATGTGTTTAATGCTTTGAATTCCCTGATCAAGGATTTAATGCCATGCTAATATATGTTATTACTTGACAAAGAATGCATAAATTAGAGCTTAATTGCATAATGGTTGATGTTTGGACACAACAGTGATAAAAGCATCAAATAGGGTCTTCGATAAGGTTCGTTAATATCAAACCTAATTAATTAATGAGACGGACACATGAATTAATTAATTATGTTTGAGAATTGGATGAGCTCGATGGAGGATTCCTTGATAACTATACCTTTAGACTTAAGTAAATTGCCTAATTAATTGCAAGAACAAGTTAATATTAATGATGGTCCATTAGGTGAGATTAACGCCCTAAACTCGGCCCCATTAATTGTGCTTCAACTTATTCGAATGCCTTTATTTTGTTTGTTCCTTTAATTCTTGTGTTGACGAATTTAGCATTTATTTTTACTAACTAAAATTAGACGCAAGTATAGTAATTAATTGATTGAACCTTTCCAATTCCCTGAGGATTCGATACTTGGTAGTTCTTACCGTTTTATATTACTTGATCGCGTGCGCTTGCATGACCACAAACAACTTCTTGGAGAACAATATTTTTATCAATGGCCATAGTTGATTGTTACATCTGAGGAAGGAAGGAAATTGGCATCAAAAGCTTTGATACTATAAAAGAACTCAAAGAGGTATGAAAATTTTGTATTTGCATTGCTATTTGATTATAATAGAGAAGCCATATTTATAGCTTGAGTACATGTAGCAACAAAACTAATTTAAGTAAATGCTAATTTAAGTATGATTTAATTTTAAGTAAAGCTAATAATAGAATTATGTTAGAACAATAAACTAATAATAGTATCTAATAAGTTGTACATTATTCTCTAATAACAACCTAGGTTGACAAATTGCTAAGCATACATTAATTCTACACATTAGTCTTGTACATCAATTAGATCAGTATTATGTCCATTTTTCATTGGATTATATTTATTAGAATTAGAATCAATTTAGATTATGTTATTTGAATTAGTTCAGTTTCTTATTTTAATTGGGTTTATCTCGTATTTTTATTTGAATTTATCCTCTAAGGATAGATTAGTATTTTACTTATATTTTACTTGTATAAATAGATTATTAGATATGTATTGTAATGTCCCACGTTACAAAAATTAGGCTATTGTAGAATAATTGGATTATTCGTTAGAGTTCTAATTTGGAAAGTTAGAATTTGAATTTTAGCTCTGAAGTTTGCTGAATTGAATTCCTGTAATTTTGGAAAAGAAGATTTTTAATTAAATCATTAATTTCAAGGTATGAGAATTTGATTTTTGATTTTATTCTCTAGTTCAACAAGGTACCCAAATTTCCTTTTTATTAGATTCCATCACAATCCTTTTATAATCATGTATATGGGGTTTTAAACTTGAAAAAGAGAGAAAATTAAGAAAAAAAATTAAAGAAGACCAAAGATTTCCCTCTTTTGTATTTATTGGATAATTTGTATTTGGGAAAATTAAAAGAAAAATAAAAGTGAGAAAGAAACTCAAGCCTCCATTCTCATCTTCTTCTGCCTCTCTCACGTGTATGCCCTAGCCACCTAACCCATCTTCTTCTTCCTCTCCTTCACATTTTCAGCCAGCCGCCCTCCTCTCAATTTTTTGCTTCTTCTTTGGCTGACAAACCATCTCTAGTGAAGTCACCACGTGCGACCGGCAGGATCTTCTTTGATAATTTTGGCTGGAACCCGTGCATTTCCTCTTCCATTTCGACAAGGTGAGGTTGATCCACTATCTGTTGGCTTTAAATCTTCAAAACCCACTCCTTAGATGACTTTGTTTTGCAGTTTTTGTCTTCAGCGAGCCATCTACTGCTTCATCTTCGGCCATCCATTTGTGAAAAAGCAATTGCGGTACTTCCTTTCTCCACTCGCATCAACGGGCAGATCAACAACATTTTCTTCGTCTCTGTAAGCTTTAACTCCAACCCACACTAAATCAACATTAGTTTTGAGTTACCCACTCCCTAATAGTTTCAAATCTATAGATTTATGCCCCTTTGAACTCTGTTTGAACACTTTTCAGCCAGCATTCGAGTCTATTTGGCTAAGTTCGGTGAGTTCCAGCACGTTATGCTTCTTTCGCAATTCAATTTAAGTATTGTAGCTTTGGTTCTAACATGTAAGAACCTTCAATTTGCAGTTTAGGATAGATTCGAACACCTTCAAACAACAAACATCAAGCATAAGAGCTATTTCTGTAAGTTTTAATGCGTTTTAGACCTTTTGCATATCACTTTAGGTGTTATAGCTTAAGTTCTAATGTGTGAGAACCTTCTATTTGCAGTTTTAAACCAAGTCGAGCCTTTTTGAACTCTAATAAAGTGTTATTAGATAGGATTCTAATGCTTGGATACTCCCTATTGGCACTGTCAAACACTTTCGGCTGTGACCCATATCCCGATTAGCTTCGTGTTGGTTTGCACATAAGACCTATGAAAGGAATAATTGAATTAAACCCAAAGCGGAAGCGTTGGATCATCTTTGATTTTATTTAAAACTAAACTAAAAAAAATAAGATTAAGCAAACTTATTTGGAGTAAATATAAAAATATTTCAACTGGGTCTTTATCTCCTCTACAAAGTCTTTCTACTATGACTCGAACACAGGGTCAAGGCTTGTATGATCCTCTTGAAAGAAAATGAGAGAGGAGAAGTTTAGAGAGAATTCTACAATTCTCTATAGAGGAGATATGTCTCTTATGAAGAATG
This sequence comes from Trichosanthes truncata, assembly GCA_033996785.1. Lineage (NCBI taxonomy): Eukaryota > Viridiplantae > Streptophyta > Magnoliopsida > Cucurbitales > Cucurbitaceae > Trichosanthes > Trichosanthes truncata. The sequence continues at coordinate 43,767,809 of JAWPNB010000010.1, forward strand.
CACACAATGGTTTACCCCTAGGGGCCTATTTATCGTGGCCTATAGTAAATAATTAAATAATATATTTTAATATCTAATATATTAAAATATATTTATTGATCGCTATGCTTTGCTACAACACGCAAGTGCACGTGATCGAAGTAATAAAGAAACTGGAAGTATTCCAGAGTATCGTACCCAAGGGAACGGGGTTTAACAAAATTTACTTAGAATGACACAAAATATGTTTGCAAATTGCAATAGGGGGTAACCAAAATTTCAAAATATAAGAGCTTGGTTTTTTTAACAAGAGTGAAAGAAAATTCAATGAGTTAAGAATAGGGATTCAAGTGATTCAAGCACCTTTGGAAAAATGCGATTCAATTTGCAATTGCAATCATAGTTAACATGTGAGAACTAAGTAAACCGAGTTCAACTCCTATTCAATTTTGATTCAAAATCTTTAGGAGACTAAGTGATTAAACCTATATGTCTATGGCTAATCTAACTTAGATACTTCGCACACAACTCTAGTGGTTTTGGAGTCTCGCCCTATGTCTAGGGTCAATGTTCAGGACTTATTTCTAAGCCTTTTCCTCCATTGCTTTTGTGACATCGGCTTTCCCTTAACTCTTTCGATATTAAGTTCAAGCTTGATGAGCAATCACTAGTTGGCCGGCTAGGTTTACCCAAATCTAAATTCAACAAAAGCAAACAAAGTTCACATGCTAACTAGATTGTTTATGCTTTAGAGCTTTTACATTTTTCCTTAGGGTTTTCACCAACTTGAACCCCTAGAGAAAATTTAGCTCATTATGGAGAAAATGAAAAACCAAAATTTACTTGTTAAGAATTTCATAATTAATTTAAACGAAATAAGGTAAATAATTTTAAAGGAACTCGATTTAAAGAAATTTAATTAATTCAAAGATGAAGAAATTTAAGCCCCAGAACTTATTAAGTTATTCAATTCCACAACATGCAAAAAAAAAAATGAAATTAAACAAAGGCTGTAGCAGAAACTAAAAAAAATTAAAACAGAATTATAGAGCAAAAACAGAACAATGTAAACATAATCCTTACGGCGATCGACTCAAAAACTTGAATCTTAACCTCTTCAACCTTTGTTGAGGAGAGATCTAAGTCAGGATCTTAGGAACAAACCGAATCATGAACTATTAAAAAGAAAAAAAAACAGAAGATGAAAATTGACTGCTGTGTTGAAGCAAAGTGGAAAACCCATAAAAATAAAGTGCAGAAACTTCGATTCTTCATTGAATAACGCTAAATTCAAAAACTCTTTGAGCTACACTGTAAGAAAGAAGTACTAAACCAAAAGAGAATTAAAACAAATAGAACTAAAAATAACGAATTTAATTGTTGCTGCTATCGAAGAAGAAAAACAGAAAATTCGGAACTGTGGGCGAGCAGTCAAAACCCAGCCGAGTTTTGGATCGTTTTTCCCCTTTTTTATAGGCATTGAAGGCTAGGGTTTTCATATAAATCATCCTCAATCCATGGGCTAACTTCTAGGAATCAAATCGGGATGAGAATCTTCCAAAATCGTGCATAAAATTCATCATTTGTGTGATTTCCGTCATTTTCGCACTTGATTTGTAAGTCCAGAGAATGCAATTTGTATTGCAATTGCATTCTTCTTCCTTGTTCTTCACCTTACATTGCAAATGGGAATGCAATTGCATTCCCTTTTGCAAAGTCTTCACTTCTTCAAATCTGCACAAAAACTCAACTCAAGCCAACTTTCTTGCATCTTTTCACTTAATTCCTTCTTTTATCATATTCCAACAAGCTTGCATGAATTTATTTAAAAATGTTATTTTTAGCTTGCTCGGTAATCAATAAAGCATGCAAAAATGGCAAGAACAACTTAGTTTTAGGGTTAAATAATCCTCATAAATGAGAATTATCACTTATCTAACCAATTTCAATCTTATTCCAACCTTTTAAAATTCTCCTGCGACATTTATTTCCTAATTTGAATCTAATTCAAATTTAATAAACATCTTTTCTTTAATATATCTTAATAAATTAATAATCTCTTTGATATTTAATGTATCACATACATTAAATATATTTTTTCCTCATTTAATATACCAAATATATTAATTTTTAATTTGAACATTTCAAAATTTTCTCTCAACAAAATTGATCCCTATTTGTTCATATGAGCTAGCAAGGTGACTTTATGGACCTACAGATTATAATTTTCAATGATACAAAATTAATTAATTAAACTCTTTAATTAATTAATTTTCATAAATTAACTATAAGTCACTCCACTATAGACCTAGAGTTGCACTCTTATGTACTATAGGACAAGTTGTGTCCATGGATATAATCACTACATGCAAGTTGATCCTTCACGAGTTGTTTGTAATTACAGCTGGGTCAAAAGTCCGTTTTACCCTTGTAATTACATCTTGCACCTTAAGTATCATTGATCCTCTAATGAAAAATTTGTTTAAGACCCAATCATAAACAAAGTCCCTCTCAAGCCAGTGAGAGGGTGGGGCCCTATTGTTCAAGTCTCGAAATCAACATTTAAGATAACTACTCATCTACTTACCTATAAGGGAAGAAGTGAATTCCATCTTGTGAGATTATGTTCCCAGCTCCCTATTTGGTTAAGTCTTCAAATTGGTAGGCTTATTGAATCGGCTACAAAGCCACTCTCACCCATGCAAATCAAAGGATAAGCCTTCACAAGTAGGGGTTCATAACTCACTCAGGATTTAGATCGAGTCGCATATATGATCATCCTGATGAAATATTAATCTTCTTAATTAATAGATTTATAAAGATAGGTTAAATATTTCATGGTCCAGTCTTATACAAACTCATTATATAACATACTCCCACTCACATGTCTCCACACATGAACGATTTGGATCAAATCATTTGTAACTATTAAAAAGTGAGTCATATCAATAGTGTTACCAGGATAAGGCACCCAAACTTATCCATATACTATGACTCTTTAGGTTATTTTTTGAACATGACCCTCATGTATGTCAACCACATACTGTTTAAGATTACACTAATAACCTGAGATTTTTTCATATAATGAATAATATTATATTACAAATAAAATAATTATTAATTATTAAATAAATCATTAATTACGAGGCTTCAAGGCATAAATCCCAACAATCTCCCACTTGCACTAAAGCCGACGAGACATGTATCCTAGGGTATACTCTATACCCAACATGTTCTCCCACTTGCCTTAACGAATATGAGACATGTCTCATAATCCTAGACATTCTAGGTGACTCTCAAACACTTTAGTATGAAGAGACTTTTTATATAGATCCAAATGACTCCCATTAAAAGCCATCTTGGTCACTACCATGATGCTTTCTCTCTCTCTCTATATGATTCCCTATACGTTGGTGTTTTCTAATTTTCTTAATATTAGTATGCACCACTATTATCATAATAAAGAGGATAGACTAAATCATATCTGAAACACCTTTCAGATATTCAAGGAACTATTTGATTCATACAAGTCCTTTTGTTACTTCACAAGCAAAACAATTTAACTTGTATACTGTACTCCACTATCTAGGGTAAATTTTATCTTAACATAGATTTCCTAAATCTTTGTAAGAACCAATGTATCGTGTAAAGATCAAATCTTTTACTCCATACACAAAAGTTTCACATTATCCATAGATAATTTGAGAAAGTTTTTAATTTTCTACTCAATGGTCATACCATTCATTTAACTGATATATGCTTACTAACTGTATATTAATTGTTAAGTCTCATTAATGCATTAATTGTCTCCCATTTAGAGTAGATACTTAATCATACGTTCTCAACATTTGAGGTATCTTAGGATACTCTTCCTTAGACATAAATATCAAATATTTGTCAACAATTTTGTCAATATAAGATGTTTGAGACAAAGTTAACATTTTGTCCTAAAAATCTCTATTTTGAACATGTAAAATATACCGAATCATTCTAAATCACTCATTTGGAGTTGGTTACTTAGTCAACTTTTTATGTTAGATAGACATCTTACATCATTCATAATGAGTAAAATATTATCAACATAAAACATGAGAAAAAATCCACTAAGCAATTAATAATTTTCTTGTCTATACAAGCTTCATTAATATCTATCCAAAGTCATAGATTTTGATACTTTTATCAAACCTTATATTTAAAGATCTAATGGTAAAATTAATTTCATAAATGAACCTTTATTATTTTGCAAACCTTTTTTCTTTTGATCTTTGGATATAAACCTTTTCGATTGATTTGTGTAGATGCATTATCTAAGATTTCTTTTCATAAATGAATTCTAAACATTCATTTTTCATATCCCATATGAACAATGAACTAAATAATGCTTACATACTCTAGTATGGTAATAAGTGAGAAAGTTTACTCGTAGTCTACTTTCTCCCTATTAGTTTAACCCTTTGCCATTAGTCTCACTTTGAGGGCAGTAAGCCTTTTTAATTTGTCATCTAACATGATAAATTGGGCTTCAATTAAGTCCTTATAAATGTTGATTCATCTCATAACTCTCATACTACGATGAGGCTTATCCAATTCATGACTAAGATCCATTTGACTTTCAAATGTAATTAAATTGTTAACAACTTTTGTTAACTATTTAGTGGCTTCACTTGGGGCCAATTTATTAATATTATCTAACCTTATTAAAGGTTTGTGGTTTTTTATTTGACATTCTTTATAAAAAAAAATGATATTTGTCATACAAATACCTTTTTCTTTTTAGGACTAGATAAAATACCATTTTGTACTCCTCAGGGCTGGCCTACACTTAGACATATCTTTGAACATATACAACCTTTTTAAGCTTGTTTCAGCATGTAAGCTTAAAATTCCCAAATGGTGAAGTGTTGTAAACTAGCTTTACTACTCTTCTATAATCTCAAAATTGTCTCGTAGACACTTTTGGAGGAAATAATGTTCACTATACAATCTCTATTGCATATCTTAACCAGAGTCTTGTAATGGTGTATAACTCACTATTAATGTGACCATGTCCAACAATGTATTGTTTCTCCTCTTATAGTATAATTTCACATAAATGTACTTGATATTTAAGATAATTGGGATAAAATCCCATTTTCTAACAATTAGTCTTAGTACGTAAGGTTCCTGTACTTTCTATTATGATCTGATCATAATGTCTTGATAGACTTACCTAATCGATTTTCAACTTTAGCCTTGATTTGATTGAACTTTTCAAAAATTTAGACTTATGTTGTATTAGGTAAAGATACTTGTACCTTGAATGATCATCAACTACAGTGATGAAATATTCATGACTTTATTTGGTCTTTACATTCACCAGACCACTTGGATCAAAATGTGTAAGCCCAAAGTAGTCTTTGGCCTTCTCGCTTTATCTAATAAAGAATCAATGATCATCTTGCATGAAAGGTGTGGCCACGTACTTGCGACACGAAGCTGCCGACGTCCTTAAAAAGGGAGATTTTAAAAAGGAATCGCCACTAATCTTTTTTATGGTGTGATTGGGCACCAAAGTAGAATAACACAACTTTTTTAAAAAAAGAGAAAAAAGAAAAAAAATGGTATGCAAAAACCAGATTTGGACTCGGGAGTTGAAAAATGGTGACCAAATTTTATCTTGAAGAGAAGGAAAACTTAGAAGAAAAAAAGCTTATTTAGGGATTTTTTTTTTTAAAAAAAACAATGTCTTATTTTATCTCTCATTCCTCCAATATTTGAAGTCATGATCCCATAAAATAAGTGGATAAAATTCATTAATTTAGCTATAGTGAAATTATTTCCAAGACTTTAGGAAATATTATCATCTCAAGAATATGAGAAAAATTTACAATTTCTCAATTTCGTCGTCGGATAGTCTTTCATAAAAAAAAGTTTAAAAAAACAATTTTTTTTGTTTTAATTAAATTCATTTTTTCTTGGGATCAAAATCCCGGACTCCCAAAGATCATGGTCCCTCACCTCAAGAATTCTAGAAAATCGAACTCCCAAATATTTCTAGAATCCGTCGTAGGAATTTTTAGAAAAAAGAGCCTTGAAAACCACTTTTTAAGAAAGAGATTACGAAAGACTTTAGAAATGACATTTTGGTTATGAAACTTTTATAAACTCAAAAAGAGCAAATTTAAAGATTTGGAAATAATTTTATAAAAAGAGATTGGAAAAACATTATGAAAAATCAAGAAAATCAAAATTAAGCATAATAAATAAATGCATTTTAAAGATAAATTAAGCTAGAATAATAATATATTGATAGCAAATAAGTGAACAAACATAATATGAAAGTATGTTAAAATTTTAAAATAACATATTGGACTTGATCTTGGACTTCCAAAGAATCAATTCCTCACCTCGATAAAACTAGAAAATAGGACTCCCAAATATTTATAGATTCCATCGTCGGCCCTTTTTTTTTAGAAAAAAAGTATGTAATTAAAAGATTAGCACAATACCTTATAATAAAACAAATACATATATCAAATTAACATGGAGAATAGGAGAAACAAATTCTACATTTTGTAAACCAAGCAAAAAAAACGACATTAAAAAAATGCAAGACTAAAAAAATAATACAAATGAAAAAAAATGTTTGTTTCAAATAAATATATAATAATAATAATAATAATAATTAATTCAATGTCAGAAAACGTTACCTCACGCACAAACCCATATATAACAACAACAACAACAACAACAACAAGAAGTAAATATATAATAATAATAATAATAATTAAAAAATTTATGCATCAGTGGCACTGCCATTGATGCGACAGGGCATTGACCCTTTTTAAGAAAAAAAAATAAAAATAAAAAAATGAATTGGAAACCCCCACGAAATGCATATGTATGATGATTATGATAATAATAATAATAAGTAAGGTTAAGGCTCAGTATATATAATAGTAATAATAATAATAATATAAAAGTAATAAAAAACAAATAAAAACCAAAACAATCCAACCTTTTTTACAAACCTTCCTTCTTTAACTTTCCTAGTTTCATTTTCTTTCCTCTCTTCTCTCAACCTTCAACCTTTCTGACCTTCTTCTTTGGTTCATCTTCTTCAACAAATTTCTACACATTTGCTTTAGACTAAAAGCAACACCCATCTACTCAAAAGAAAGGTACGTTGCATAATCCTCCTTTGTTTACTCCACACTTTGTTTTTTTTCGTTCTGCATTTTTTCTATTTTTTGTGGTAAACAAAAACTACAAGAGCATCATATATCTAAAACATAAAGGTAAAAGAGAAGAAAGAAGAAGGAAAAAAAAAAAGAGAAAAAAAATCGAAAGAAGCATAAATCCAAAAATAAAGCATAAATGAACAAATACGTCATAAATCTAGAGAAGATAAACAAGAACTCACATTGTAATATGAAAAAAAAAATAACAATAGAAGTAAGAAACAAAAAAAAAAAAAAAAGATCTAAAGCAATAAAGCATATAAAGATAGATAAAAGCTCACAATGCAAGAAAAGTAAGAAGAGATGTAGGAAACAACAAAAATAAAACCAAACTCCGAATACCCTTACTCAACTAATTTTTCTCAGGGAACTCGAGAAAGAAATGAAGAACTAAAGGTCAGAAAAAAGAACACGCAAAGAGCTTGTTGTTTGAGGTGCTGATCATTGAGATAAAACCCTATAAAATGCAACCTCCAACTAAGCTAGGGTTTCTTTTTGTTGCATTAGACTTTGAGATTTTTTGTTCTTTTTACAAAAGATCATTGGGTTTCTTCTAGATTAGAGACTTACTACATAGTGGATCTATATTTTTTTTGTATATGGAAGGCTTGAAAACGTGGTTGCTGTGGATGAGAAAAAAGATGGTTAAGAAAATCAAGGGTTACTTGTAGATTTTCTTTTTGTGTATGGATGGAGATGAATTCCTCCCTAAATGGTTGAGAATGAAGGGTGTAAAAACTCCAGACCATTACCTTTTTTGTGTAAGCTTTATTTGCCAACCTTGTTGTTATTTCGAAACCAAGCCAAAATTAACTAGCAACAAAAAGGAAAGCACCTTTTGTCAACAAAACCATCAATTCAAAAACATACCCATCTAAACCTCTTTTGCCTTTTTTTTTTTTTTTTGCTCTAAAGCCCTTGGCTTCCCTAACTAAGCTAGGAAGAAAAGACCAAAAGACATAAAAAAAGTAAAGTAAAAGAAAAATAAAAAGATTTAAAACATGAACTTGGAGATTAATAACAACAAGAAAACAAAAGAGAAAAATGCAATGACATTATCAATCAAGCAATTGAATAAATACAAGCAAGACAAAATATGTGGCTACAACATCCCCTCCTTTATACATCCTTATATGATTATAAGGTCGACAAAGATATGGACATTATTTTGTTCGGCTGAAGCATAGACTTAACGATGTTGAGGGCCAGGGATAAACAAGCGACACACGATAAGGAACATGAAATGTTGGAGGGTCAGGGATACATAAGCGCCACATGACAAAATAAATCACGCTGAGGGCCTAGGGATAAACAAGTGCTACTGCAGCAAAAGAGTGTCAAGGACCATGGATAAACAAGTGACACATGAAAAAGTAAAGCACACCGAGGGCCAGGGATGAATAAGCACCACTCGACAAACACAACAAAATCGAGAACAAGGACATACCTTGTTTATGCATGCATGTATATGCACATTTTTGACATATTCATCACCACTACATTATCCTTCTTTTATTTGCTTGAAAGGTTAAGGCTTATAAAATAGCTTACTTACACATAGTAAGTATTAGAATATTTTGTTCAACATAACCCACAAGTTCATTGAACAGGAAACCTCATGGATACAACTCTAAGGCAAACAAAAAGCCCATCACTGGGCTTTACAAAATAAACCCAAAGAAAAAGTAGCTCATACAACCAAAAGTTACTCCTCTTATGCGTAATATTTCTTAAAAAAGTTTGCATTTAGTGGATTGGGTAAATCACTGCCATCCATGTTAGTCAATACCACAGCTCCACCAGAGAACACCTTTTTTACCACATACGGCCTGTCGTAGTTAGGTGTCCACTTTCCCCTATAATCCTTTTGAAACGACAAGATTCTCTTTAAAACCAAATTCCCCTTTTAAAAGCAATGTTGTCGTACTTTCTTGTTGTAAGCTCGAGTCAACTTTCTTTGGTACATCTGTCCTCTACACAATGCATTCATTCTTCTTTCTTCAATGAGGTTTAATTGCTCGTACCTTACTCGAGTCCATTCTGCTTCTTCTAGCTCTGCTTCTCTAATCACTCTGAGAAATGGGACTTCGACCTCAAAAGGCAAAGCTGCCTCCATGCTGTACACTAAGAAAAATAGAGTTGCCCTAGTTGATGTGCGAATGAAGGTTCGGTAACATTTCATGTCAATATTTATACGTGATAGTCATTTTCTTAACAATTCTCTTGATATTCTTGTTTGCCACTTCCACTGCACCATTTATTTTAGGTCGGTAAAGGGTAGAATTGGAGTGCCTAATCTTGAATTGAGTACACAACTCATCCATCAACTTGTTATTCAAGTTTTTTGCATTATTAGTAATGATCCGTTCAGGCAAGCCATAACGACATATGATGTTCCCTTTTATGAACTTGAGCACAACTTGCTTAGTGACATTCCTATATGAGGTAGCTTCTACCCATTTTGTAAAATAGTCTATGGTTACCAAAATGAAAAGGTGACCATTTGATGCTTTTGGTTCAATTGGTCCTATCACATCCCCCACGTAGAGGGTAGAGTATGAACTCTGTCTGCATATATCTGGCATTTATGACATTTTCTTACATATTTGATGCAATATGATTCCATGGCTAGCCAGTAATAGCTTTGCCTTGCCATGTGTGCCCATTTGCATGGGTCCCACAAACTCCTTCGTGCACTTCTTCCACTATCCTTTTAGCCTCCACTTCATCAACACACCTTAGGAGAGTCATGTCATGATTTCTCTTATATAATACTTCACCGTTCAAAAAGAAACTCATGGCTAACTTTCTGATGGTACGCCTATTATTTTCGGATGCTCTTAGTGGGTATTCTAGACATGTAATGTAGCGTTTGATATCATGGTACCAAGGTTTCCCATCTGGTTCTTGTTCAACATTCTAACAATACGCCGACACTTCTCACTTTTCAAACCTTAAAGGTTGAATCTCCTCCGTGTAGTCCAAGTTGAACATGACAGATAAGGTTGCCAACGCATCTGCCACTTGATTACTTTCTCGCAGGACATGTTCAATGTGATTGAATCAAATGATTGAGCCAATTCTCGAATGTACTTATTATAAGGGATCCATTTAAGGTCTCTTGTTTCCCATTCCCTATTCAATTGGTGTATTACCAGAAGTGAATCTCCACAAACTTGCAATTTCTTTATCTTCATGTCATATGCCATCTAAACCCCCATACTACATGCCTCGTACTCAACCACGTTATTTGTACAATCAAAGTATAACTTGGCAGTTAATGGATACAGCTTCTCTTCGGGAGATATTAGCACGACTCCAATACAATGTCCCACCTCGTTTGTGGCTCTCTCAAACCACATTGTCCACGTTTCTAAATCATACGACACATCTGTCTTCAATACGGTCATGATGTCTTTGTCTGGAAACTCGAATGTCATAGGCTCATAATCTTCTAATGGTAACTCAGCCAAACAATCAACAATTGCACTCCCGTTTATGGCCTTTCTGGTAACATAAACAATATCGTACTCAGACAACAAAACTTGACACTTAACTACTCTCCCAAACAAAGATGACTTTTCAAAAGTGTATTTTTTGGGATCCATCTTTGAGATAAGTCACGTCGTGTAGTACAACATTTACTGCCTCAATCTTTGAGCAATCCAAGCTAAGGCAAAACAAGTTTTCTCTAATAACGAATAGTTCAACTCACAATTCATGAACTTCTTGCTCAAATAATAAGTGGCTCACTCTTTTCTTCCTGAAGAATTATGTTGTCTGAGCACACATCCCATTGATTCCTCTTTTACTGTTAAGTAGAGGATTAACGGGCATCCCAACATTAAGAGACCAGTACTGGGGGGCTCTGCAAATATTCTTTAATTTTTTTGAAAGCTCTTTGAAAATCTTCATTCCAACGACATACATCACTTTTGTGCAACAACTTTAGTATTGACTTGCAAGTTTGAGTTAGGATTGAAATAAATCGCGCAATATAGTTCAACTGCCATAGCAACTTCTAACCTCCTTTTGAGTTTTAGGGGTTTTAAATCCACTATTGCTTTTCTTTTATCGGGATCTACCTTGATTCCTTCTTGACTAACGATAAATCCAAGTAGCTTTCTAGAGGATACCTCAAATATGCAATTTGCTGGATTCAACTTTAGCTGGAATTTCCTTAACCACTCAAAAAGTTTACGAAGAGTGACAACATGCCTTTCTCTCGGTTTAGACTTGGCGTTCATGTCATCAACATATACCTCAATTTCTTTGTGCATTAGATCATGAAATAATGTAACCGTGGCTCTTTGATAAGTTGCCCCGACATTTTTTATACCGAAAGGCATGACTTTGTAGCAAAACGTCCCCCATAGAGTGATGAAAGTTGTCTTTTCCTGATCTTTAGAAGCCATCTTAATTTGGTTGTATCCTAAAAATCCATCCATAAAGGAAAAATTAGAATATCCAGTCGTGTTATGCACTAAAATATCGATGTGAGGGAGTGGAAAATTATCTTTGGGACTTGCGCGATTGAGATCCCTATAATCCACACACATTCTCACCTTTCTGTCTTTCTTTGCAACTGTGACAATATTAGCAACCCACTTAGGGTACTTAGCTACTGCTAAGAAACAGACGTCAAATTGTTTTTTAACCTCTTCCTTAAATTTGATCAACATTTCGGGTTTCATTTTTCAAAGTTTTTGCCTTATGGGCTTAGGCTCGGCTTTAAGCGGTAACCGATGTGTTATTAATTCTGTACTTAAACCAGGAATATCTTGGTAAGACCATGCAAATATTTCTTTATATTCATACAACAAAGCTACAAGATCCAAACGATCTTACTCTATGAACAAGGTGCCAATTCGTATTTCTTTTACTTCTTCTAATGACCCCAAATTGATTACTTCTAACGGCTCTTGATACGACACAATTTTTCTCTCTTCTTGCCTCATCAATCTCAATAACTCTTGTGACACATCATAATCATCCTCCGCGCTTTGGTCAACACTATAAACTAGAACTTCAAAGCTGACTTTTTGAACTTCATCACTTCTGTCAACGATCCTAAGTTGTATTGGTGATAGATGGAGGATGACAAAAAGAAGTGAAAGACAATCAAGAATAATAATATACTTGGAAGCAAAAGGAATAGATCAAGTGAATGGACTAGATAAAAGCTGACAATCCCTTTTCATTTCTCAACAAAAGGTACAAGTTCTTGAGACAGAGATTTCATCTACATTAAATAAGTAATAAAAAGTGCCACTATTACAAAGATAAATCCATGGCCTCAGGCAAAATAGTGGGTAGATTATTACTTTTGCGTCTCGTTAGTGATATTTGACATCTCTTTAACTTCCCAACTGTTCAACTTGAAACTTGGAGGACAAGGGTAAACTAGTTGTCGAGGCACGGTGGTTCTTTCAGAGACGACAACGATTGAGGTTTCGGAGGCTCTGTTGCATAGTTGGTTGTCATTTTGAAGCACCTCACCTGGTTTGAAAGTCTCAGATATATGTGGCATACTCATCCTTCCTTGTTCAACTTCTCGACCTTCGAGACGTGCATTTCTTACTTTTCTCTTTTCTGCTCTGACTCTCTTCCACTCAGAAGCTGTTGGCTTGTATCCCAACCTGAATCTCTCCTTGCTTTCAAGAAGGAAAATCACCTTTGGGTTTCCTTGACTATTTCATCCCAACCCTCCATGAATTTGAAAGCAACTTTTTAACATTACCTTTGCAACCATCAAAGCCGTTTTAGATGGATATCGGTCTATATCACAACCTTTAGTGGGGAAGGTAGTGGCGTTGGCAATCTCAAAGGATATATGAGCACTCAAAAGCTTCTTCCGCTACTTCTACGTATGGAAACGATGTTGTTTTCGTTACAAACATATCCTCTTCCCCGAAAACAATGGCTTGGCCGCTTTCCACAAAGAACTTCACTCTTTGATGAAGTGAAGATGGGACAGTCTCCGCCGAATGAATCCAAGGACGCCAAAGCAAACAACTGTACGAAGAGTTTACATCCATCACTTGAAATGTTACATTGAAAGAAGAGGGCCTAATCCGAAGAGGGATTTTTATGTCTCCAATTACTTCCCTTCGAGCACCATCAAAGGCCCTAACCACCATAGTACTTGGCTTTAAATAAGAGGGGTCTACATGGAGTTTCATCAATGTAGACTTTGGCATTATGTTTAAAGATGAGCCATTGTCAACCAAACCAATACCCTCAGAAGGGATCTTGTCATCTGTGAAGGTGATATAGTTTGTAGCAGTTATGTTTCCCACAATTTCACTGAGTGGATTCACCAAAATGTCCGGGCCTACGTTGGCTTGATTCAAGATATCATGCAAAACTTTGTGATGTGGCTCAGAATATAGAAAAAGTGATAAAATTGATATACGACCTGGGGTGCAATGTAGTTGGTCTATCACTTTATACTCACTTTGCTTAATCAATTTAAAAAATTCTCGCGCTTCGTCTTCTATCACTGGCTCCTGACTCATCTTTGTTTCTGCCATAGTCACTTTCTCAGCAAACGTTTTGTCTAGATCATTTAAAACCTCTTCGTTTACTACTTCTACAGCTTTTCCCTTACGCTGTCTAATCTCATCCTCATTTGAAACTCCCTTTAAATTATATGGTGTGTAACATCTGCCACTACGAGTCATCCCTCCAACGGCTGAGATGTCAGATGCAAAGTTACCACTTTCTGTGATGAATTGGCATTTGTATTTCCAAGGTATAGCTCAATTATCCTTATATGCAAATGGGACCGGTTACTTCTACAATCATTGGTTTGGGCACTTGAATATGAGAAGTGGTACTTGATTTACCCTCATAGTGAATGATTAATGGCTTTGGTAAAGATGGCACCTCTCCTGATGTTTTCTCAGAGGAGGATGCGTGGGTAATCACGTCAACATCTATCTCTTGCATAGTTGTCTGGCTTACAATCAATAGCTTTGAATCCATTAGTTCTTGCACCTGCTTCTTAAAATTATCACAATCTTCTATGGAATGTTCGACCATTCCTTTATAGAAAAGGAAACTCTTCTTGTTACCACATCTCGATTTATCTATGTTTGATAGGACTGAAAGTGGGGCTTAAAGAAAAGATTTGTAAATTAAAACAAAGCTCCAGTCTAGTGCAAATGCACATTGTCGATGCAAGTAATATAAAACTGGAGTATTCCAGAGTATCGATCCCACAAGGAACGGATACAACAAAATTCAAGAGAATAAACAAAGACGTTTTCAAATTGCAATTGTGGGTAACCAATGTAAAATAATAAGTGGGATTGTTTTTGTTGTTTTTAAAAAGAAGAAATAAAAATGATAAAACAAGGATTCAAACGTGTTTTTGCTCAATCAAAAGAAATTGCAGCCTACTTGCAATTGCAATCCTTTGACTCAACACCTATTCGACCTTCTATGAAGTATCTTTAGGAGGCTAAGCGATTAAACCGATATTTCTATGGCTAATACGAACTTAGTTAATTTTGAAACATAATCTTTTGGTTTTAAAGGTTTTACCCTATGTCTAGGGTCAAAAACAAATTCCTATGTCTAGGCTATTTTCCTTTATTGCTTTTATAAAAACCCAATTTTTATCTAACCTTTTCAGAATTAGACTCAAATTGTTGTATACTAATCTAGGTGATCAATCTAAACTAGTAATGAAAATTTCAATCAATAAAAGCAAACAATGCTATAAGATTAAGAAAAGTTGCTCTTAAATATTAGGCCTTTATTCCTTTCTCTAGGGCATTCACATGTTTGAATCCCAATGAAAGACTTAGCTCATAATTAAAGAAAAGAAAAATAATAATTTAAAAGAATCAAAGTACATAACTAAAATAGAATTAATAAATACTTGAATAACAATTCAACAATAATGAAAGAATAACCAAAATTTTATTAATCAAAATAAATTCAGCAACTAATTAATTTCAAGAACAAAAGGGAAGAATAAAACAGTAGCTAAATACTCAAAATTACAATAGCAATTAAGTTCCGAAAATAGAAGCAAATAACTTAAATAAAACAGAAAATAAATTCTAAGAAATGGAAGAACACAACTCCTTTTTCACTTCTTATTCAATTTACTAAACTCCACTCTTTTTCAAAGGGAATTGAGCCTTCACTTCCTTCAAATTTCATTGAGGAAGGATTGAATTACGAAGTTGAAAGGGGCTGGAAAACAGAAGAAAAACAGCAGCAAACAGAAATAAAAACAGTAGAAAATTGACAACATAAAATTGACAGCAGAAAAATCGTGAAACAGCAACAATTGAGGCTAAAAATAGTAGAAAAACTGATCCCCTTCTTAAGCCTTCTTCTCTAATATTTATAGAGGAATTGAGCTAGGGTTTCCTTCTTGAATGATGCACAAATATGTCTAAAATCCCAGCTGAAATCGTGCAGACAATATCGCACAAAATTCCTAGATTTTGAAGATTTTCCTTTAATTTCCAGATCTGTCGAAATTGCAATTGCAATGCAATTGCATTTCTATTGCATTCTTCAAATTCCTGCACAAAAACATCAAGTAAGTGTGGTTTTCATTTTCTTTCTTTTCTCCATTTACTTAATTTAAAAGGCTTCCAACAATAATTCAATTTAAACCAACTATTTGCTAGCCTTTTTATCTAATAATGCACATAAATAACAAGAATAACTAAGTATAAATGACAAATAATTCTCATAAATGAGAATTATCAATGCTACTACTCTCAAGTCTTACTGAAAGATACCTAACATCGCGGAGAACTTGAAAGAGAGTCCTCATAGGCATACTCAAATCCTGAATTTTATCTTTGTAGCCTTTTCCAGGTACTTCAATGGCATTCACAGTAGGATTTTCGTGGTTTGGGAGAGGATTTTGATTGACATTAGGCCCTTCCCCTGCTTTCTTAAATTTCAACCATTTTGCTTTAACCAAGCTTTGCACCTTAGCCTTCAATGGATAACAATTCTCCTTGGAGTGCCCAATTGCCCCTGCGTGATATTCACATCGTGCATTTGGATCATACCACTTAGGATATGGGGGTTTCAATGGTTCCTGAGGCACAATAGCAACTTGATGGTTTTTTAGCAATTGAGGCAAAAGCTCAGTGTATGTCATGGGAATGGGGTCAAAACGCGCTTGCTTCCAATTACTATTAGCACCTTGTTGATTTGACTGATTTTATTGACTTTGTCCTCTATGCTGAGGACATTGGTTGTAAATTGCTGGTCTTAGAGTTGGTGACAACATATGGGTCATAACTCTTGTTGAAGCACTCCCGGTCATCCTATCATAATACAACGATCGCAGGGTATTTATAAACATGGTTGACAATTCTCTGTCAGTTAAAGGGGGTTGTACCTGAGTAGCCACTTCTCTCCATTTCTGAGCGTACTTTTTGAAAGTCTCGGCTCCCTTTTTCTCCATACGCTGAAGATTTAAATGGTCAAGTGCTATGTCAATATCATACTTGTACTGTTTTAAGAATGCATCTACCAAATTCTTCCACTCGTGCACTTTGGAGCTATCCAAATGCATATACCAACAAGACGTTGGGCCAGTCAGGCTGTCTTGAAAGTAGTGAATCAACAACTTGTCATCATGGGCATAAGTTGACATTTTTCTACAATACATGACAAGATGACTCTTCGGGCACGCAATCCCATTATACTTTTCGAATTTTGGTGTCTTGAATTTAGGGGGAATAACAACATCTGAGATCAAACATAGTTGTGTCACGTCAATATCCCCATAGACGTCAGCATCCTTAACTCATGTAGTCTTTCCTCAAGGAACTCCAACCTTCCCTTTCCCACCAAATCTTTAGAAGTTTTCTAACTGTTATCCACTCTTGGAACATGTATTGGGTCACTCACATGGCTTACTTGATGTGGAACTCAACCAGGATCTTGCATAGGGAATGAGGTAACGTACACCACCCCTGCCACGTGTGGGTTTGACACCATTGGTGGCGTAAACCCTAGAGGGTAAGAGGAAGTGTCATCCAACCCTTGGTTTTGACCCACTTCAGCTTGTAATGATGTTCATGCCATAGACTTTTCCTTTCTTGCAGTAAAGATCTCCAAAATCTTTGCCATTTGTTCTTTTAGCTCTTCCACCTCTAGTTGATTTTCTTATACTTGGTTGTTCATTTGGTCGTCCATGAACTTGGCTCTCATTCTCATCCAATAAGAATGATGAGGAGGTGAACTTCGAGCTATTTTGCAAACTTTGAACCTTTGTTATTATAAAAGAAGGAAATAATGGTTTGATTAGTCAAAAAAAAAAAAATCTTATTAGTAAAGTAAATCTTTGTTAATACTAACGTGAAGTGTATGAATGCAAGGTAAAATCAAAGATTCATTCCAAAGTCAAAGTCAACCATTACAAAGCTTAAAGCGAGTACACACTTTAGTACAGAATGAAATAACAAACAAGTCACTTTATGACCTAATGGTAACACCGAAAATGCTCGAGGTCTCATCTTAATACCCCTAAGAACCTAATCAAGTTTTCATTGCCAGGTTATGTGGGTACGATGCCTTGTTGAAGAGTAATGGCTCTTTTAGCAAATCAATCTGCCATTCTAGCCATCAGTCTCAACTTCCCAGTCGCTTGTTCAACATGTCCTTTTACATCGTCGTAATGGCGTCTTCGATTTCTATACTCATCTCTCCATATTGCAAAATCTTCCATCGTCACTCGATGCTCTTCTTTTAGTCGCTTGTGGTCTTCAATTACCACTTTATTTACATTTCGATATATTCCAATTGGCACTCAAAGCTTGCAGTAGCATCCTGAAGAAGCACATTCCTACGTTTTGCCTCAATGTGTTGGCTCTTGCATTCATCTGTCAATTTTTGCAGTACTTCTTTTTCTTTTTGCAAAGACTCAATAGTCTCTTGCGATGTTGTAGCTTGTTCATTTAGTGTACCTTGGAAGTCTTTCATGACATTGTTAAGCCTTCTTACTTATCGCTTTAGATCCTTGATGTGAGCTCGTTGAGCCTCCACTTCACCCTGCAAAACTTCAATCTTTCTCTGCAAGCTTCTATTTCTCTTTCTCAGTTGTACAACCTCTACGTTTAAAGAGCTATTTTCCCTTTCTAATTCTGCTTGCTTATGTAAACGTCACTAAACTTCCTCTAATTGTCTCTTAGCACTGGTAGTTTGTTCAATTATAGTTTAACCTCAACCCTTAATTCTTTATTCTCTTTTATCAGGATTTCTTTCCTTTAATTGCTTCAATTTTCTTTCCCAATGAGTTTGGTCCACCTTTAAGGTATCATCTAAGCTGATCATTTTTGGTGAAATGGGAACTTTAATTATAATTCTAGTTGCTCTCCAATTTTCGTATCATACCATGGTGCCTTCTTAATGTTGTGTATTTTTCAATCTCATCATTGCTTTCCAACCATCAACCACTTGATTACACCTAGCGCTTGCAATGTCTGAGTCATGCAAGAACTCCTAATCCTCTAAACCAGGGATCATTTGTGCAAATTGTTTTGACCATACATGTAGTAATACTAATAGAGATGAATAAGCAATACCTCCCCAAGGTCCTAGTAGCGGAATAAAAGACAATTGCTTACACCGATACGTCATGGGACATAATGGTAGCCAAGATGCCCTCTAGACTACTTCTTCCAACGTTTGGTGGCTTAGAAAGAATTTCCATGCTTCTATAGGAGGAAAGGTCAGGTCCCAACGTGTGACAATAAAGTCTCTAACTGCATTCCTTACAGTGTTCCATGGGTTGCTAAATCTAATCGGATGATATTTAAACTCACTTGGATACTTCAAGTGACTAGAAGTCCATATAAAAAACATTGGTGCACAGCTAAAAAACTTCTCCTTGCCTTGTAGTCTATAGTAACTCAAGGATCTAAAAGTTTCTGCAAGAATGGGGATGAAGATCTTAATAACTTGCTCTTCCACGTACCCTTTAATTCTTGAAAACATAACCATGTCGTAGACGCACATGGCTAAAAGAGATAAACTTTTCTTCTCAGGAAAACATGTGCTTGTGAACTGATCAGATAGTAATTGGGAATACAATTCTTCCCCTCCTTAATCTTCATTTGCGTCTTTACATCTGATGCATGGCTATTACCCAAAAACTTGTATAATGACCTCTGTAAAGATGACCTTCGATCATAAGTAAAGACTTTACTCCTTATGCTAGTTGTTATACAGATTAGAGCCCAATACTCCTTAATCGTGGGAGTCAAGTCAAATGCGCTAAATGTGAAGCATTTAAGCACAAGATCCCAAAAATGGACTAAGGCTTGTAAAGCGTTCAAGTTAACATCTGCGTACATGAGATCTACAATGTTCCCATATACTCCTGTAAAGTTGGCTCTGTCTTCTATGCTCAAACTCTCCCATAAAACTTTCAAAACTTCCAAGCTATTATGAACAAAGTCTAGCTGACATTTTGAGGAAGTGAGACTTCCGTAACTCTTGGCCAACCTGTTCCTGAAACATGCTATAATTGTTCCGACCTTTGGGATACAACTTCCCATATGTCCTCCTCAGAGGTAGATTTGGCAAATACCTTAGCCAACTGCTAGCCAACTCGACATCAAATTTATTTCAATGTCGTATTTGAATATGATTAAAGAAAATTAGAAAAAGTATGAAAAACAAAAAACAAAAAAGATTCATTAATCACGTGAATACCATGCACATTTATAAGTATGTCCTTTATTGATAAAATATATAAAAGCTAATTTTAAGACTCAAAGTGGCTTGGGTGCAAGGGCCTCCAATCTTGTAACACAATTTTTGTAAAGCTTCATTGGGTTAGGCTTTAAGGCTTCCACACTAGGAAATGAAAACCAAAACTCAAAAGCTTTAGCACAATGCTTGCCCATGGCTTTGACAAATATGCAACAACTTAGGTCAACTTCCTTCTTGCTTATGTTGAAGTAATATTCATAAAGTTCCACTTGACATTTATCACTCGTCATTTTGTATAAACACGGTCTTAGAGTTGTCCATCTATCTTCATCCACCCATCCATCCCATATCAGTGACATGTAGTTGGCATCTGACATTGAAGGTTGAAGTAAGGCCAACAATTTTACTACCAATAAAGGGACCACCACTATTACCGCTCTCATGATGTGGGTCTGATCTTTTGCAACTGCTTGGTTGAAAGCTGTTGTTTGCCCTCTTTACTTTTTCCCATTGAAACTTTCTTGCACTTTTCTAAATACAAGTTCACGAGCTATTTATAGGTGTGATAATATGAAAGAGTAATTAAAGGGAGAGAAAGAGAGTAACTTAGGTAACTTACTATGTGTATTGATTAATTGAGTTTTTTAACGACTGTATGAGTAATTATTTATGGGGTTAGTCAAAGGAGAATTAAAAACCAAAGTAGAAGATTGACCATAATATTGGCAACATTATACTTGTAACCTCCATTTTTATAACGGTTAATAACTATTCTTGTTATCTAAAAGAAAAGAAGAAGGAAGAAATAAAATTACGCCGTGTCGTTTGTTTCCCTTTCTAATGGAGTTTTATAATTATAGCCACACGTTAAGAACTACTGTAAAAGGGAAAAAACAAAAACTATTATTTTTAGTTCAGAAAATCATATAATATAAAATCTCCGTTTTATTCTTCTTCTTCTGTGACATGTATATGAAATGACTGTTAAAAGTTATATTACAATATATATAATTCTTTGGTAAACATACTTGCGTTCTAAAATGTATAAAACCAATTAAAAACAATATTGAAATCAAATGAAGCCTTACATTTTCAATTATAGTATTTATTTAAAACAAAAGATCGATTTTACAATATTAATTTTGAGAATATTATTTTTATAATTACGAATATGTTAAGATATATATTTCCATATTATGTTTGTCAAATAAAATTATATTGGATGCATAAATATTTTAGTCCTAAAAATAATAATTTTAAACAATGCATAGCATTTTCAATAATTTTCTTTTGAAAGTATTGAAAAAAATAAAACAAATTTATTCTTGTTCGTATAGTTTTATCGTTCTCTCAGAAATCCTTATTTTATAAATTGTTATAGAAATAGATAAATCAATCAAACGCCCCATAACGAATGTACCTTTGTTACAAAATATATTTTCGATCACATAATCAGCAAAAGTGCACGACAATAAAACAAACAAAATCTTAGATTGGATATATTATAAATTTGGGTTGTCAATTTTTTTTAAAAAAAAAAAGACTTATTATGTTTACATTTTTTACTTAATTAAAATTTGATCAAAAGTATTCAAACAACAAAAGGTTGACAAGTGCGGAAGAGAGATGAGAGAGTTTTTTGTTTTTAAGTTTTAAAGGTTGATTACTAATTAAATTTGTAATTGAAGTACAATTTTAATATTCATGGCTTGATGTTTGTTTCAACTTAGTTCTACCGTTTTAAAAGTTCTAATTTCGTATCTAACAGAAGGGCTTAGTTTAAATTTAGTTTTTTTAAAATTTGAAATTTAAATATAGTCCATTTATTTTTAATGCGTTTCTATTTAGCCCTTCCCATTTTGTTTAATGTCAAAACGACCTATAAACTATTATTTTAACAAAGAATCTATATACTCATCCCTTATATTTTACTAAACTCAAAAATCCAATACAATTATCTAACACAACGACCCAAATAAAAGAGGACACCCACTCAATGTCACATAAATAGAAATCGCGACAAATATTCAATATCGGAAAGACTACTTGTAACAACAATGACCATTTATTACATGCCCACTTGAATATAAGTCAATTGACCAAGACACTCTCCCAAAAGAAATAATTTCCAATTAAGTTATTTCCTTCTCTAATAAAAGAAAAAAGTTAAGTCCAATGTTTATTTAGGTAGCAAATTTGAAATAATTTAATATCTTTTTCACATTTTACTGATATGTGATTGTAAATATTGCTTGTTGTCTTCACAAAAAAATCTTTTTATGGAAATTTAGCATTTCTCTCATATTCTTCAATTTTTAATGTTCATTCATGTTTAAAATTGGATGATCTAAGCATCTCAAATTATAAGAAGTTATATATCGAAGATTTTGATTTTATCTATTGCTAGCCAACTCGACATCAAATTTATTTCCATGTTGTATTTGAATATGATTAAAGAAAATTAGAAAAAGTATGAAAAACAAAAAACAAAAAAGATTCATTAATAACGTGAATACCATGCACATTTATAAGTATGTCTTTTATTGATAAAAGATATAAAAGCTAATTTTAAGGCTCAAAGTGGCTTGGGTGCAAGGGCTGCCAATCTTGGAACACAATTTTTGTAAAGCTTCATTGGGTTAGGCTTTAAGGCTTCCAAACTAGGAAATGAGAACCAAAACTCAAAAGCTTTAGCACAATGCTTGCCCATGGCTTTGACAAATATGCAACAACTTAGGTCCACTTCCTTCTTGCTTATGTTGAAGTAATATTCATAAAGTTCCACTTGACATTTATCACTCGTCATTTTGTATAAACACGGTCTTAGAGTTGTCCATCTATCTTCATCCACTTATCCATCCCATATCAGTGACATGTAGTTGACATTTGACATTGAAGGTTGAACTAAGGCCAACAAATTTACTACCAATAAAGGGACCACCACTATTACCGCTCTCATGGTGTTGGTCTGATCTTTTGCAACTGCTTGGTTGAAAGCTGTTGTTTGCCCTCTTTACTTTTTCCCGTTGAAACTTTCTTGCGCTTTTCTAAATACAAGTTCACCAGCTATTTATAGGTGTGATAACATGAAAAAGTAATTAAAGGGAGAGAAAGAGAGTAACTTAGGTAACTTACTATGTGTATTGATTAATTGAGTTTTTTAACGACTGTATGAGTAATTATTTATGGGGGTTAGTCAAAGGAGAATTAAAAACCAAAGTAGGAGATTGACCATAATATTGGCAACATTATACTTGTAACCTCCATTTTTATAACGGTTAATAACTATACTTGTTATCTAAAAGAAAAGAAGAAGGAAGAAATAAAATTACGCTGTGCCTTTTGTTTCCCTTTCTAATGGAGTTTTATAATTATAGCCACAAGTTAAGAACTACTGTAAAATAGAAAAAACAAAAACTATTATTTTTAGTTCAGAAAATCATATAATATAAAATCTCCGTTTTATTCTTCTTCTTCTGTGACATGTATATGAAATGACTGTTAAAAGTTATATTACAATATATATAATTCTTTGGTAAACATACTTGCATTCTAAAATGTATAAAACCAATTAAAAACAATATTGAAATCAAATGAAGCCTTACATTTTCAATTATAGTATTTATTTAAAACAAAAGATCGATTTTACAATATTAATTTTGAGAATATTATTTTTATAATTACGAATATGTTAAGATATATTTTCCATATTATGTTTGTCAAATAAAATTATATTGAATGCATAAATATTTTAGTCCTAAAAATAATAATTTTAAACAATACATAGCATTTTCAATAATTTTCTTTTGAAAGTATTGAAAAAAATAAAACAAATTTATTTTTGTTCGTATAGTTTAATCGTTCTCTCAGAAATCCTTATTTTATAAATTGTTATAGAAATAAATAAATCAATCGAACGCCCCATAATGAATGTACCTTTGTTACAAAATATATTTTCGATCACATAATCAGCAAAAGTGCACGACAATAAAAAGAACAAAATCTTAGATTGGATATATTATAAATTTGGGTTGTCAATTTTTTTTTTAAAAAAAAAGACTTATTATGTTTACATTTTTTACCTAATTAAAATTTGATCAAAAGTATTCAAACAACAAAAGGTTGACAACTGCGGAAGAGAGATGGAGAGTTTTTTGTGTTTTTTTTAAGTTTTAAAGGTTGATTACTAATTAAATTTGTAATTGAATTACAATTTTAATATTCATGGCTTGATGTTTGTTTCAACTTGGTTCTACCGTTTTAAAAGTTCTAATTTCGTATCTAATAGAAGGGATTAGTTTAAATTTAGTTCTTTTAAATTTTGAAATTTAAATATAGTCCATTTATTTTTAATGCTTTTCTATTTAGCCCTTCCCATTTTGTTTAAAGTCAAAACGACCTATAAACTATTATTTTAACAAATAATCTATATACTTATCCCTTATATTTTACTAAACTCAAAAATCCAATACAATTATCTAACACAACGACCCAAATAAAAGAGGACACCCGCTCAATGTCACATAAATAGAAATCGC
This sequence comes from Trichosanthes truncata, assembly GCA_033996785.1. Lineage (NCBI taxonomy): Eukaryota > Viridiplantae > Streptophyta > Magnoliopsida > Cucurbitales > Cucurbitaceae > Trichosanthes > Trichosanthes truncata. The sequence continues at coordinate 43,792,251 of JAWPNB010000010.1, forward strand.
GACACATATTCAATATCGGAAAGACTACTTGTAACAACAATGACCATTTATTACATGCCCACTTGAATATAACTCAATTGACCAAGACACTCTCCCAAAAGAAATAATTTCCAATTAAGTTATTTCCTTCTCTAATAAAAGAAAAAAGTTAAGTCCAATGTTTATTTAGGTAGAAAATTCGAAATAATTTGTAACATCTGATTAAAAAAAAATTAAATTAAATAAGTGTTAATATATATATATATATAATTAGGTAATTAGATAAAGTTATTTTTATTAAAATCTTTCTTTTATTATTATTATTATCATTATTATTATTATTATCTTAATTATTATTTTATTATTATAATATAAATATATATATATATATTTTTATAAAAAAAAAATTTACTCCATCCTTATCCCTCCCGTTTGTTCCCTCTCTCCCGTGGCTTTCTCCCTCTTCCCGTAACCCCTCCATCCCCTTCCGTCTTCTCCCTCCCTCCGTAACCCCTCCCTCTCGTTCTCTTCCCCTCCCTGTACTCCATCCCCTTCCGTTTGCTCCCTCTCTCCATAACCCCTCACTCTCGTTCTCTTCCTCTCCCCGTACTCCCCCACTCCCTCCCCGTTCTCTCCCTCTCCTCCTCTTTCAATCTATTTCTCTCTATCTCTCTCTACCCCTCTTACTGATTGTGGGTGATTGAAGTGTTTTTCCGGCAGTTACGTAAGTGGACATCGACTTTGAAGTTATCTTTGGGCATTTTGGAGTTCGTTTTGGTGTAATCTTGACCCATTTGACAGTGGGTAAGCATTTTGGTTTTGGAATTTAGAAATTTATTGAGTTAATTGCTTATTTAGGCATTATTTGAGTAGTTTGGGCTAACTTTGTGTTATGGAACCCACTTTAGGATTAACCATCATGGTTGGAGGCTAAAATTTTCAATCGGGTTGTTCGAGCATTGTTTCCAACAGCTTTTAATTACGGTGGTTGGTAAGTTTTAAAGTTCGAAATTCTTGTAAATGGCCATTTGGGGCCAAATAAGTTTTAGGAAGTTGATTGTGATTTATTTGAGTTAATACTGTGTAATTGGAACTTTTGTAAATGTTAGAAGTCAACATTTGGAGGTTGTGGTACTTGGGCGCTTTCCCTTTTGCTTGGATTAAAATTAACGCCGTCCTAGGAAGAGAAGTTGTTCGACCTTGAGCCGATTGAGAGGTAAGTAGCCATTGGATTTATTTGAAAAACCCTTGTGTTTTAATGAATGAATGTGATGTGCTTATTTTATCGTTATGGTGAAATTGCTAGATTGTTAGTAAATGAGAATTATTTGTATATGAATGAGATGTTGGTTAAGTGAAAATTAAACTAAATCTAAACTTGAGCCACAGCTACTTAAGTGTGTTTGAGGTTGACTTTGGAATATTGGCTGTGAATGTGAATTCTGGATCAGAAAATGGGCGTGGCCTAAGAGTGGTGTTCTACCTCGAGGATTTTCAAGGTACCAAATTTGTTCAAGAGTCCTTGAAATGGTGCTACCTACCCTGTTTTGGTTGTTTCGTGTGAGCTTATAAACCTAGAAAGTTATATGATGTGATGAGCGTAGGGGATGCGTTTCCCTATTGCCTAGGTGCTAGCTCAGGGGTGATTCCCCATTGTGTTTAGCGTAGGGGATGCGTTTCCCTATTGCCTGAGTGCTAGCTTAGGGGTGATTCCTCATTATGTTGAGCGTAGGGGATGCGTTTCCCTATTGCCTGTGTGCTAGCCTAGGGGTGATTGCCCATTGTGATGAGTGTGAGGGTTATTTAATTTACCTTCACAGGCTTGATTCTTGGATATAGGGCTTGCAGGTTCGACACGAAGCTAGGGTCAGGGAATGGTGTAAGTGGAGGTTGGATAATTGGGTTTTTAGTTAAATGATGAAAGCACTCGATTTTGGGCACAATTGTGAGTAAGGGTGGTTTCTTTCGTGGTATGATTCCTTTAAACTTTGGATTCTTAAGTGGGTTACTTACTGAGTATATTTATACTCACTCGTGCTACTTTGTTTACCTCTTTGCAGGTGACGCTCATCAGCATGGTGGATGATGGGGCGACGTCCTTACGAGGCTATGGGGATACTAGTAGATATTTCCTAGGCTCCTTTTGTTGTGTACTCTTTGGATAGGTTGTTTATATGTTAGCTTGTGAATCTCAGTTGTAAATTGTCCTTTGTTCCCTTATATATTTTTCTGGATCTGAGATGTTTTGTATATGTATACTTGTTTGTGAACTCAGCCACTTTGTGCAGTTTGGTGGAGGCTGAGTGTTTTCTTTGAAAACTTAGAAGTGTCTATGCTCTTTACAGGTTCTTGATATTTTGGTTTTCTTCGAATTACGCCTTCATGCTGTCGAAATTTCGGGCATGAGCGGTAACTAAGTCATGTTTCTGCACTAGAGAGTCATACGAGTTAGGGTCGTTTCATAATTTAATATCTTTTTCACATTTTACTGATATGTGATTGTAAATATTGCTTGTTGTCTTCACAAAAAAATCTTTTTATGGAAATTTAGCATTTCTCTCATATTCTTCAATTTTTAATGTTCATTCATGTTTAAAATTGGATGATCTAAGCATCTCAAATTATAAGAAGTTATATATCGAAGATTTTGATTTTATCTATTGCTAGCCAACTCGACATCAAATTTATTTCCATGTTGTATTTGAATATGATTAAAGAAAATTAGAAAAAGTATGAAAAACAAAAAACAAAAAAGATTCATTAATAACGTGAATACCATGCACATTTATAAGTATGTCTTTTATTGATAAAATATATAAAAGCTAATTTTAAGGCTCAAAGTGGCTTGGGTGCAAGGGCTGCCAATCTTGTAACACAATTTTTGTAAAGCTTCATTGGGTTAGGCTTTAAGGTTTCCAAACTAGGAAATGAGAACCAAAACTCAAAAGCTTTAGCACAATGCTTGCCCATGGCTTTGACAAATATGCAACAACTTAGGTCCACTTCCTTCTTGCTTATGTTGAAGTAATATTCATAAAGTTTCACTTGACATTTATCACTCGTCATTTTGTATAAACACGGTCTTAGAGTTGTCCATCTATCTTCATCCACCCATCCATCCCATATCGGTGACATGTAGTTGGCATCTGACATTGAAGGTTGAACTAAGGCCAACAAATTTACTACTAATAAAGGGACCACCACTATTACTGCTCTCATGGTGTTGGTCTGATCTTTTGCATGCTTGGTTGAAAGCTGTTGTTTGCCCTCTTTACTTTTTCCCGTTGAAACTTTCTTGCACTTTTCTAAATACAAGTTCACAAGCTATTTATAGGTGTGATAATATGAAAGAGTAATTAAAGGGAGAGAAAGAGAGTAACTTAGGTAACTTACTATGTGTATTGATTAATTGGGTTTTTTAACGACTGTATGAGTAATTATTTATGGGGGTTAATCAAAGGAGAATTAAAAACCAAAGTAGGAGATTGACCATAATATTGGCAACATTATACTTGTAACCTCCATTTTTATAACGGTTAATAACTATACTTGTTATCTAAAAGAAAAGAAGAAGGAAGAAATAAAATTACGCTGTGCCTTTTGTTTCCCTTTCTAATGGAGTTTTATAATTATAGCCACAAGTTAAGAACTACTGTAAAATAGAAAAAACAAAAACTATTATTTTTAGTTCAGAAAATCATATAATATAAAATCTCCGTTTTATTCTTCTTCTTCTGTGACATGTATATGAAATGACTGTTAAAAGTTATATTACAATATATATAATTCTTTGGTAAACATACTTGCATTCTAAAATGTATAAAACCAATTAAAAACAATATTGAAATCAAATGAAGCCTTACATTTTCAATTATAGTATTTATTTAAAACAAAAGATCGATTTTACAATATTAATTTTGAGAATATTATTTTTATAATTACGAATATGTTAAGATATATTTTCCATATTATGTTTGTCAAATAAAATTATATTGAATGCATAAATATTTTAGTCCTAAAAATAATAATTTTAAACATATAGCATTTGAAAGTATTGAAAAAAATAAAACAAATTTATTCTTGTTCGTATAGTTTTATCGTTCTCTCATAAATCCTTATTTTATAAATTGTTATAGAAATAAATAAATCAATCAAACACCCCACAATGAATGTACTTTTGTTACAAAATATATTTTCGATCACATAATCAACAAAAGTGCACGACAATAAAAAGAACAAAATCTTAGATTGGATATATTATAAATTTGGGTTGTCAATTTTTTTTTTAAAAAAAAAGACTTATTATGTTTACATTATTTACCTAATTAAAATTTGATCAAAAGTATTCAAACAACAAAAGGTTGACAACTGCGGAAGAGAGATGAGAGAGTTTTTTGTTTTTTTCTTTTAAGTTTTAAAGGTTGATTACTAATTAAATTTGTAATTGAATTGCAATTTTAATATTCATGGCTTGATGTTTGTTTCAACTTGGTTCTACCGTTTTAAAAGTTCTAATTTCGTATCTACCAGAAGGGCTTAGTTTAAATTTAGTTCTTTTAAAATTTTGAAATTTAAATATAGTCCATTTATTTTTAATGCTTTTCTATTTAGCCCTTCTCATTTTGTTTAATGTCAAAACAACCTATAAACTATTATTTTAACAAAGAATCTATATACTTATCCCTTATATTTTACTGAACTCAAAAATGCAATACAATTATCTATAACACAACGACAGAAATAAAAGAGGACACCCGCTCAATGTCACATAAATAGAAATCGCGACACATATTCAATATCGGAAAGACTACTTGTAACAACAATGACCATTTATTACATGCCCACTTGAATATAACTCAATTGACCAGAGGTCTAAATCTCCAACTCTATTAAACTAAAAATGAATAAATTAATTAATATTTCACTTAAATTAAAAACTCCCCATTATTTTATTAATTTAAATAAGAAATCTCATTATTTTATTATACTTATTTTACTTAATAACTTAATTAAAAATTCAATTTACTTCAAAGAGAATAATACAACAACCAAAATAATGGTAGAATTTTGGATTAATGTGTATTATGTATCAAAAGAGAAAAAAAAAAAGAGAAAGAAAAAAAAAAGGAAAAAACTCTTAAACACTAACCTCCCTACTCCTTTGTGCCCATACACTTTTTTCTTCTTATTTCTCCCTTCCTTTTTTTTTTTTTTGCTGTAGCTGCACACACCCAGCTCTTTTGTTTCATCTCTCACAGTCACGTTATCGCCCATCGAACCACCAATCATGGCTCAATCTCTTCATTCGTCCATAAAATAGGTTAAAATTAAAAGTTGAACATAACGCGAAAAAAAATACTCCTTCGAGAAAAAATTTTATGAACTGATAAAAAAAAGTAAGATATCCCTACGTCAATGATTTTTTAACCTGTGTTTTCCTACAAGCGAAGTGTTATGGACTAATTGTAATGAAAAAAAAAAAAGAAAAAACAATAATTTGGTGGTGTTTTTTTATTTTTATTTTTTAATAGAATATGACCGATCTTGTTGCACATCTTAAATGCTTAAGAAAGCACTGTTTTTTTTTTTTTAATCTAGTTTTACCCAATTTGAACTATAATACCATCCTTTACATCATCATTCACATGACTCATATTAAATGTATTCACTCATAACACCCTTCTATGGTATCTAGAAAATAATCTGTAATGCAACATTTCAAAAATTATATTTACTCGAAGGAATTTATAATTGATCAAAATATATATTTATGTTAAGGAATTAATATGGAACATAAATAACTTCAAGGAATTAATGTACAAAAAGATAGATAACAGTACTTCTATCAACTAAAATAAGTTTATGAATTTGCAAGGCTTCATTGTGACACAATTCAATGTTTCCTTTATAGAGAATGAAAATTTTAAGCCCCGTTTGATAACCATTTGGTTTTTGGTTTTTGGTTTTTAAAAATTAAGTCTATAAATACTACTCCCACCTATGGCTTTACTTGTTTTGTTATATACTTTTTGCCTATGTTTTCAAAAACCAAGCCATGTTTTGAAAATTAAAAAAAGTAGTTTTCAAAAAGTAGTTTTTGTTTTTAGAATTTGGCTAAGAATTCAAATACTTCCTTAAGGGAGATGAAAATCATTGTAGAGAAATTGGGGGAAAACAAGCTTAATTTTCAAAAACCAAAAATCAAAAACCAAATGATTATCAAACGGGGCCTTAGTTTTCCATCTCTTTTTGGAAAGCTTAAGTTCTTTGATAAAAGAAGAATTTTTGCTATCACTTCACATTTGGATAACCGAAAATTGACAATATAAGTATTGACAATCAATATTTTTCTTTTTATACATGAATAACACACCCATAGGCAAATGGATGCACCACTTCGATGTGTAACTACCCTCTACATAAACAGTCGTGTCCCATCGGCTTCAATTGCACTCATTGGACTCAACAAACACCTACACTCGAAGATTCTCGTCCCAACAATAAGGAAAAAATAGAAATTTATTAAAAATATGTAACAGTAAAATAAGGAACAAAAGATTATCCTCCATAGCTCCATTTACATATAATATAGATTATAGATTTAGTTGAAAGTTGTTTTTTCCTTATCTTCCAGGGAAATTCTCTTAGCATGCAAACCTCAAATGCCAATCTTAAAATTCGTAAAAGTATATGGATATTTATATTTATATACTTTAAATAAAAGGAGGCATAGAAGAGAAACTTTGATTTTTTTTTCTCCTCCTTTCTTTTTCATTCCATTATTAAAAATTCCATTTCTTCTTCCAATTTTATCATATTTTTCTTAAATTAAATGAATATCCAACTTAAGAAATACAAGATCAATTTTATATTTAGTTTTTTATATATTGTTCATATGTTGTCCTTCACTTTTCTATTATTAAAATCATAGTTTTTAAGATAAAAATATTTTGATAGATATAATTATATATTTCAATTATTTTTAAAAAAAATTTTCAATGACTCAGTCTTTAAAACTTGGTAAGTCTTTTTGGTTATTTAATAAAGTCATTAATACTTATAAATGTACTTTCTTCTCATTTTTGTTTTTTGAAAAATAGGATAATATCATCCTTCCAAACTTAAAAATTCTTCCTATTTTTCAATATTAAAAATTAGCTTTTGGAGAAACAACAATTTTTTTCGCTTTTGCCCTATTTTTATATTTTCATTTGAGGTTAATTATGTAATAAATGTTTTAACCATAAAATGGAGAAAGAGAAGCATAGGTTTAAACTTAACAACATATTAAGTAAGTGAGTTTTCCTTCTTTCGTTTTTTTTTTCTCCTTCAACTAGGAATGAATGTGTTTTTTATTAACAATTTTTTTTGTTTCTGGAAATAGATTAAATGCAACAGTCACCCTTTAACCAACCACCCTAATAATAACAACTCTCCTTGTAAGAAATTTCTGACGAAGAAGCCAGCGATGCCAAAATGTGAGCTGCAACATTTGCAGCCCTCGGAATATGCCTAAAACCCACGCAATTTGTGCCGATGTCGACGGACTTTTCAAATTAAAGTTGTAGCCTCTATAGCTCAAACAGTAAAATATTCATTTATTTTTTTTCTTTTTAAACTACCAAACATGAAGAACTATTTTTTTTTTTGTAATAATTAAAAAGAACAACTATTTGAAAATTTAAAATTATTTCACCAATTTAAAAGAATTTATTAATAATATATTTAAACAATAAATCATTTAATTGAGAGTTAAATATTACATATGAAATAATTTTAAAATTTAAAATAGTCTTCAATTATCATAATAGAAACTCATCGTTCATGAGGTAATTTAAATTTCATGCTTAAATAAACACCTTCGTTGATAGGAGCTAGCAACACTTTCATTGATAGGAGAATTTTTTAAAGTCTTTTTTTCCTTCATCCATTACACACATATATTTCGAACTAGAGTCAACATAGATAAGCAAATTAAATTAAAACCATTACTGCCCATGTTTCTTGTGAAAATAATTAGGAAAATTTGTGCAAATAAGCCTCGGCTAACATTTTTCCTATTTCTACTTCCGTATAGATACTGAGATGGTCATCTTCATTAAAGCCAGGCTTGAGGTTATTAACAACACGTCTGATAGCTTTTCTCGCATCCACGATACTTATGTTGGACAATTTGCGCTGGACTGCCTCCTCAGCCCTCCTTACATCTTCTGTAAAGTTTATGATAGGGCCTATATGAGTATCGTGGTTTGATATTTTCACCTACATATATTTCACAAAACCAATGCAAATTTTAGTGTTTAAAAACACACAAATTTAGAAAGCAAAAGATAGAGATGAAAATAATGTACCAGAATGATGGGCAGGTTTGGGCGGTATAAGTCGCTGCGTAAGTCAGTTAAGAATTTTGTGAGATTTTTTTCATAGTATTTTGCTTCTACTTTCACAGAAGCGTCGGACTCTCCTTGAAACCAGAAAAATGCATGAACTTTCCCCCCATATTTTTCTGAAGCATTAATCCTGTCAACTAGTTGGGTGTACTTATTGGTCCCTTTAACCCACTCTCGAATGTGGGTTCCTCCAATAGCACAGGGCACAAGACCAACAACTCCAATCCTCTTGTTATCTTTGGCCAAAAGCTCGTTGGCAAAAGCCATGCCAGGGCCCACTCCATTGGTCTTTGTAGGATCAATATCCCAATGAAGGGGCTCACGAGCTAATTCCCATCTTAATTCAGCGGTGAATCGGAGAATGGACATTTGAGATTGAGATTCAGGAGGAATATACCCATCCCATTTACAGTACTTGGTATTGCTTGGATCACAGGGGAGCCACCTCGGCCAGCCATATTGCTTTGGCCAGCAAGAATAAAGATGCTATCAGGGGAAGAAGAACCCTCCGAAAAAGATACGAAGATGAAACATAACAGAATAACGTAGGACATGAACTCTGCCATTGTAATCAAACACCCAAAGTTAACTGAATCTTTCAACTCAAACGACAAGATTCCGGTGGGAAATTGCTCTTGGTGGCTTGGCAATTTATACAAAAAATTCCTCAGTTCAGTACGTTGCATTAAATAGCAGCCTGACGTGTCATCTCATTAGTTGGAAGCCTATCATTGCCAAGCAAATAGGAGTTCAATCAAAAGACTTAAAAATCCAACCAAATCAACTTTCGTCCAAAGACAACTTAAACCTGGTTTTGCATTCTAATAAACCAGCCGTCCAACATCAATTCAAGTATTACAAATATTGGTCAAGCCTTTAATAATATGTGTCAATAAAGATTCCAACTTCTCATTTTTTGCTAGGAATATAATGCATTAACTAGTTGAATACATCAAGCAACATATCAATTGTTACAACAAATCAATAATCAAAATATTAATAAGAAAATTTATAACTGGTTTAAGAATTGTAAAATACTTAGACTCCGTTTGATAACCATTGGTTTTTAGTTTTTGAAAATTAAGCTTGTTTTCTCTCAATTTCTCTACAATGGTTTTCATCTCCCTTAAAGAAGCATTTGAATTCTTAGCTAAATTCTAAAAACAAAAACAAGTTTTTGAAAACTACTTTTTTTAGTTTTCAAAACATGGCTTGGTTTTTGAAAACATAGGTAAAAGATAGATAACAAAACAAGTAAATTCATGGGTGGGAGTAGTATTTATAGGCTTAATTTTCAAAAACCAAAAACTAAATGGTTATCAAACAATGCCTTATTTATTGATTTATTAAAATTATTTCTTTTTAATTTCTTATCTTTCTAAAACGCTTAGTAAAATAATCTTGAAATCTGATATTTTATGGATACCTATAAAGTTCGGACCACAGTAATTTGGATGGTCATCAATATTTTAATAAAAAAATTCAGCCCCTATTGAAAATTGAAATTTTGCTCTTTCAAGTTTCAATCATTTCACCTTCCGTGCAAAAGTTTTAGCCACTCGTCTGAAAAAGATCCTTGATTCGATTATCTCCCCTACCCAATCTGCGTTTGTTCCTGGAAGACTTATCACTGATAATGTGGTGCTGGGGTTTGAATGTATTCATGCGATCAACAATCGTAGGAGAGGCAAAGAGGGCTTAATTGCGGAAAATTTGGATATGAGCAAAGCCTACGACCGTGTAGAATGGGTTTTTATCAAGGAAATGATGCTAAAGTTGGGTTTTGCCAGCAACTGGGTTAATAGGATAATGAACTGCATAAGTTTTGTCAGGTATGCAGTGCTAGTCAATGGTTCCCCCCATCTCACCTTTAAGCCTGAAAGAGGGTTAAGACAGGGGGATCCCCTTTCCCCCTACCTCTTTCTTCTTTGTGCTGAGGGTTTTTCAGCTGCAATAAACTGAGAGGAATCTTTGTCCAACCTTGATGGTTTACGTATCAATAGGCATTGCCCCTCTCTAACCCATCTTTTCTTTGCTGACGATAGCCTTCTTTTTTTCAAACCCACTAGAAGGGATTGTGATTCTATCAATCGATTATTAAGGAACTATGAGCCGGCTTCGGGCCAAACAATAAACCTTAATAAGTCCACTTTTATGGTTAGCAAAAATGTGGATAAATCCAAAGCTGAGCTATGTGGCAATATTCTAGGCATAAAACTCACAAACTCGCTGGGCCAATACTTGGGGATGCCCTCTCAAACTGATCGAAATAAGAACAAAATTTTTTGGAGAGTCAAAGATCGAGTTTGGAAGGTGCTTATGAACTGGAAAGAAAGGTTTTTTTCTTTAGGGGGCAAAGAAGTTCTCATAAAGGCCATTGCCCAAGCCATACCTACTTACACCATGAGTTGCTTCTGACTCCCAAAAAAGATTTGCGATGAGATAAATGGGATGTGCGCCCGTTTCTGATGGGGCTCGCATCAGTCAAGCCCTAAAGCTCACTGGATGAGTTGGGGTAGAATGTGCCAAAGTAAGGAAAATGGAGGATTGGGGTTCAGAGACCTATTGAGTTTTAACCAAGCAATGATTGCGAAGCATAGTTGGCGCATTTTAAGGAACCCAGAAAGTTTACTTGCAAAAACGCTTCAAGGTCGCTATTTCAAGGATGGGGATTTCTTAAAAGCTCCAATAGGGAACAATCCTTCTCTTACATGGCGCAGCATTCTATGGGGAAGGGATTTATTTAAAAAAGGCTATAGATGGAAGGTTGGGAATGGTAGTCATATAAACATTGCGGAAGGCCCTTGGTTAGATCGTGTGGGAAGTCCTATACCTGTAGTTGTGAAAGATCCTATGAGGGGTTGCCGTGTCAAGAGACTAATCGATGAAAATGGGCATTGGAAGGAAAATGTTATTAGAGAAAATTTCTCTCTAGACGATGCCGAAGTCATCCTTAGCATTCCTCTTGGAAGCCGAAGATCGAAGGATGAGATTATTTGGAATCTTGATCAAAAAGGTTCTTTTTCGGTCAAGACAGCTTACCACTTAGCGAAAAACTTGAATAGTAAGGACAGAGCTTCTGCCTCGGGTTCTGAGGACCAGAAAGTTAAGTGGAAAAGATTGTGGAAAATGAAGGAAAGGCCCAAGATTAAGATTGGTGTTTGGAAAATTATCCAAGACATTATCCCAACTCGGTTAAACATTATTAAAAAAGGGATTAACACTAATCCTTGCTGTCTTTTTTGCAGGAAGAAGTTCAAGTCTACCTCTCATGTGTTTTGGGGTTGTAAGTTTTCAAAGGTAATTTGGCTGAATGTTCTACCTATCTTATCAGATTTCTTTGATTCTTACAGGGATGATTGGAAGCCAAAAACATGTTGGGACTGGCTGACAGACCACTTAAATGATACAGAGCTTAATGTTGCTGCTATTGTGATGTGGTGCATGTGGAATCATAGGAACTGGATACTGACGACACAAAATTCCCCAAACAATCAATTGCTATACAGACATATTGATGCTTTTTACAAGAGTGATAGTACAAACCTTGAAGATCCTCTTCCATCAAGGCCTGAGACCCAGTCGAGTCAAGACAGATGGAGTCCTCCTCCTCCTCCTACTAGCTGGAAACTTAACTGCGATGCTTCGTGGAATGCTGGCACAAGCAGGGGAGGAATCGGTTGGATTGTGCGGGAAGGAATCAAATCGTTCAAAATTGGAGTATTAAATTACTGGAATCGAAGGCTATCCTCGAAGGGATGAAAAACTTAAGGGAATTGATTATCGGACCCTTACCTCCGCTCATGGTGGAATCAGATGCAGAAGTGGTAATCTCCCTCCTAAACATGCAGGCTGTGGACTTCACTGAGATCAGCAACATCACCGAAGAAATCAAGGATTTGGCCTCTCGGATGGGAGTGGTTTCGTTCTCAAAATGTTCCAGAGCCTCCAATTTGGCAGCTCACTAGTTGGCTTGATCGAATTTTTCTTCTTCTCCCTTGTCAGCTATGGAGCCGCTTTCGTCTCCCTCTCCGGGGCTGAATGCTTTTTGTTGGAATTTTGAGGATGTTGATGGTCTGGCTTCCGATGTGCGGAAGGCAGTAGTTTGGCTTAATTATGGTGGTTGTTAATGAATTTTCTTTATTTAAAAAAAAAAAAAATCATTTCACCTTCCGTTCCCAGTTTAGGCCCTTTTCGTCTTATTATTCTCCTTCCATCTTTCCTATCATGCCTTATTTTCTTTTATTGATAATGGGAAGAGAAAGTTTGATATCTACCATCTCTATATTATTACATCAAACCTGAAAAAGTCTAGCTTTCGACCAGTATGATTTTATGAATATTTCTTCTTTTTCTATGCTCTTTTTCATTTAGATCAATTATAAATTTTGTTGTTATGGTTTGGGGAAAGTTAAAATTTAGTCCCTATGATTTTAAAATTTAGAATTTTGTTCTTATGGTTGAATAAAACCTCATAAATAATCCATATGATTCGATAAAATTCTTAGAAATAATTCATACGGTAGGGACTATTTTGACTAATTCTAACATTTCAAACCTTAGGGACTAAATTCTAACTTTCTCACAACTATAGGGACCAAATCTGTAATTTAACATTTTCATTTCATTTACATTGACGGTTTCACGAGATTTCTCCAAAAATCAAATACCAAATGGTTATCAAATGGGCCTAAATTATTCAATTTTACCTTCAAATTTCTCATTTCATTAAATTCAATCACAATATATAAAACACTTTATCCAAAATATTGAAAAAAGAAGTTGAACACAGTATCTAACTAAACGAGTACAAGTTTTTTTTTTATAATTATGTTATATATATTCTTTTGTATGAATTTGGCCATGTCAAAAATTTCAATATTATTCTGTCCATTTTCTATGAGGAATCAAATTAATTAAATTAGACTATGCCTACCATAAGTATATCATTTTAATCATACGACAATTATTTACATTTGCAAAGTTTGCTCTCGAAGTACTTCCGTCAAAATTTTTGTTTGATGAGTATAAATTATTATAATGCTAAGTTCTTGTTGTAGATAGTGTTCTTCCTCTAACAATAATTTTAAATGTCATTCTAGCTTATTGTAATGCTTGATTTTTGTTAAATACGTCAACTGAATATTTTATTGAATATTTTTTTTGGTAGACATAGTATTTTACATGTTAAATTTTGACTTGGTAAACAAATTAAATTTTTTTTGAAAGGATCGATGACCTATTTTAACGGACACCAATCACAAAAGAAAAAAAGAAAAGAAAATTAATAAATTAAAAAATTAACAAAGTGACTACTTAAAAAATTTACACTAGTCAATGTGCTTGATTTGATCATGGTATTTGAAAAAGTAAGAGAGAATTTTGATTAACATTTAATTCAAATTTGATTAAGTTTAATTAGCAGTAATTTAAAAACTCAACCAATGTTAACATTAGTTTGAATATCTCTACATTTTTCTCAATAGGAGAAGGGAAAAATGGTAAATCTTCTCAACATGAATTGAAACAAATCAGGTATGTAACGACCCGAATTCCTACGACTCTCTAATGCGGAGGCACGACCTAGTTACCTCGCTCATGCCCGAAATTCCGGCAAAATGACGACGTAACTAGGAGAAAACCAAAATTTACAACAACCTGATAAGAAGGAAAAACACTTCTAAGATTTCAAACAAAGACTCAGCGCCCATCAACACTACACAAAAGAGGCTGAGATCACAATCAGAGATGTAGACACGAAAGATCTCCTATAGTCAGAATTTACAAGATAACAAAAGTACAATTTACACTGATCCTACAACCCAATATACAAGTAGTTTAACAGAGAATACACAACAAAGGAAAACTAGAAGAGGTCTACTAGTATCTCCATAGCTCCGTCAGGTCTTCGACTCGTCATCCACCTCGTTGATGTATGTTACCTGTAGAAAGACAAACAAAGTAGCAAGGGTGAGTATAATTATACTCAGTAAGCAACCCTCTTAGTAAACCAAAGCTTAAAGGAATCATACCAAGAAAGATATTGCCCTTACTCACACTCGTGCTCAATATCGAGTACTTACACCAAATGACCATGAACTCATTTACCCTACCTCGACTTTAGCCATTCTCAAACCCTAACTTCATGTCATACCCGCGAGTTCTGTAATCTAGAACCCAAACCTGTGAAGGCATATAACTCTCACACTCATAACAATAGAGAAATCACCCCTGAGCTAGCACACAGGCGATAGGGAACGCATTCCCTACGCTCAACATAATGGGGAATTACCTCTAAGCTAGCACACAGGCAACATGGAACGCATCCCCTATGCTCATCATAATAGGAAAATCTCCCTTAAGCTAGCACATCGGCAATAAGGGACGCATCCCTTATGCTCACCACATCACACACGTTCTAGGCTTACAAACTCGCACGAAACGACAGAAACAGGGTTGATAACGCTAATCCAATGGCTTTTAACCAGATTTAATGCTTCGAAAATCCCTAGATAAAATACATTTCTCAGGACCACGCCCTCCTCCTGATCCGGAGTTAACAATTACAACCAACATCTCATAGTCAAGCTCCATGCACTTAAGCAACTATCATTGTACCTTATCTAAAAAAAAAGAAAAAGAATATAATTACTCTGGGGGAACCAAAAGAAAAAGAAAAAGGAAAAGAAAGAAAGAAAACTCATTTAGTTAGTATATGTAGGTAAGTTTACCTATGCTTCGCTCTCTCAATTTAAGTGATTGTCATGTGTCAGGGGGTGGAACAACTTTTTCCTTTGTGTAGTGTATATTGTTATCGAGTTATAATTTGGTTGTGATTTAGTTGTATTTTAAGTGTAACCACTTACTACTATATGGATATGTTTGAGAGTAATTTTGAAATGATTAAAATCACTTTTGGCATATTCAAAATCATTCTGAAATATGCTTTTAATAATTCAAAATCAATTTTTATGGTATGAAAATCACGTTTAAACGTGTAAAATCAAATATTAAGTTACTTTGAATGATTAAAGCCATGTTTCGATGTAATTTTAAACATGATAAAAGTGATTTTAACCATTTCAAAATCACTACCAAACATGCCCTACATCTTTATGATAAATACAAAATTATCTAGGACAATAAAAATGGTAATACATCCCTAGGTCCACTTGGTTTTTTGTGGGTGATTCTTTCACTACATTAAAAGCATTTTGTACTTCTCACACCTCATTAAACCTCTGCAGACCTAAAAAAAGTGAAATGGGAGAATATCTTCCTATGTTTTTTTCCCTTCTTGTTCTTGAAAGGGATTCTAAACTCTTGGATGAATTATTTAATTCAAACAATCCACTCGTTGGTGCATATCATAGCTTCTTCGTGGGTGTTGGATTATCAAATTTATTTTTGTTATATATATTTACATTTTACTTCGTGGGTATTCAGTCACCTGCATTGCATATGTTTTTTGAGAATTTGAAACTCCTCTTTGAAGATAAGGTTTTAAAATTATTCCAACAAAGAAAATCTAACACGATTTTAGAATCGCTTTACAAAACAAATATGAAGTAGAAAAGTCTTTTAATTTATGGTGGTTCCTTTATTTCAATGCAGTGACCCAAACCAGAATAATAATAATAAAAAAAAAAGTTTCCTCTTGTATGCTCTCATTCGTTTTTGTTGGCACGCTTTTTTTAGGTATATTTAATGAAAATTTTCCAAAATGACTATTTTGCTAATAATAGAGCACATAATGAAATTTGAGTGGTAATACGTTTTCGGTAGTTTGATAAGATTCAGTGTATTTTCTAAAAAATTGAGCAATAGGATTGACCTATTCTTTTTTCTTGAACTAAATTTTATGGGAAAGGGGAATATGAATTAATTTTGACTTTAAAAAAAAAACTATATAAGGTGATCCAATTGATTGAGCTAGAAAAATAAAAATGGTAATTAAAATTTAATAAGGCTCAAGTTATTTTTAATCCCTATATTCTCAAAAGTTTGATTATCATCTCAATCTTGTACTTACAATTACCAAACTTCTCTATCATTAGTAAAAAGTAACAATAAGCCAACCTATTAAACTACTTCTTGCTAGGGCTAAAACTAGAGGTTGCATACATTCAATGGATCCTTTGCTATAAATATAATGTAAAATGAAAAGAGAAGCAAGTTGACACTAAGCCCATACTACAAGAAAATATTCCATAAACTATGCTAAGTAATGCAAACTTTCCCATTCCTCAGTAATTTGGATGGTCATCAATATTTTAATAATAAAAAATTCAGCCCTATTGAAAATTGAAGTTTTCTTTTCAAGTTTCAATCCTTTCACTTTTCGTTCCCAGTTTAGGCTCTTTTCTTATTATTATTCTCCTTCTCTATTTCCTAGGAAACCTTATTTTCTTTTATTGATAATAGGAAGAGAAAGTTTGATCTCTACCATCTCTATATTATTATATCTAACCTCAAATAACTCTAGCTTTGGACCACTATGATTTTATGAAAATTCTTTCCTTTTCTATTCTCTTTTTCAACTCATTGACATTGATGGTTTCACGATATTTCTCCAAAAATCAAATGGTTATTAAAGGGGCCTAAATTATTCAATTTTACCTTCAAAATTTTAATTTCATTAAATTCAATCACATAATATAAAATACTTGATTCAAACTATTGAAATAGGAAGTCTAACACATTAACTAACTAAACCAGTACACTTTTAAAAAAAAAAAAATTATGTTATATATATTATTTGTATGAATTTGGCCATATGTCAAAAATTTTCAATATTATTCTGTCCATTTTCTATGAGAAATCAAATTAATTAAATTAGACTATGCCTATACAATGAGTATATCATTTTAATCATACGACAATTATTTACATTTGCAAAGTTTGCTCTCGAAGTACTTCTGTCAAAGTTTTTGTATGATGAGTATGAATTATTACAATGCTAAGTTATTGGTGTAGATAGTGTTCTTACTCTAACAATAATTTTAAATGTCATTCTAGCTAATTGTAATGCTTGATTTTTGTTAAATACGTAAACTAAATAATTTATTGAATATTTTTTTTGGTAGACATAGTATTTTATATGTTCAATTTTGACTTGATAAACAAATTAAAATTTTTTTTTGAAAGGATGGTCTATTTTAGCAGACATCAGTCACAAAAGAAAAAAATTAGAAAAACAATAAATTAAAAAAGAAGTGACTACTTGAAAATTTCCATTAGTCAATGTACTTGATTTGATCCTGATATTTGAAAAAGTAGGAGTGATGTTTGATTAACATTTAATAGCAATTTGATTAAGTTTCATTAAAAGCAGTGATTTAAAAACTCAGCCAACGTTAACATTAGTTTAAACATCTCCACGTTTTTTTCAATGTGAGGGGAGGAAAAAATAGTAAATCTTCCCAAAAAAAAAAAGGAAAAAAAAGCAGGAAATTCAATGTAAAAATCTAGAATAGAAAGAAAGAAAGAAAAAACAGAAATAATGAAATAGGAGAGTGGGAAAATTTTAAAAATAAAATAAATAAGTAAGCACGATTTTGATATTATACTTTTGTGATTAAATTATGATATAAAGGTTAGATTATTGTCTCTTACCTGTTTCTATTAGAAATAAAACTATATTATTATAAATAAAATATTAAATGAGAAAAAAAAAAGAAAAATAAGTAAATAAAAATGGATTGTAAAACTTAAATAGCTAATACAATAAATGATCTTTAATTGGGATTAATTTGTCACTATTAAAGTGAATCATCAATATTTATTGAATTTATCAAATAAATTAAACTCAATTATATAATTAAATAATAATAAAATAATAAAAGCTAGAATTAGAATACAATATTAAATTTGGGGAAAAGGAGGTTCAAAAGTTTCTTTCTTTAACCCACTTTTTTATATACTATGATGTAGCCATAAATGTTGATAGACTTTTTAACCCATAAAACTTCATGTAACAATTGGTTGGAGAAAATTTGGAAGGGAAAGACTTTTGTTGAAAATATAATTATTCTACCTTATCAAGAAAAAAAAGTATAATTACTCTAAGGGAACCAAAAGAAATTAAAAAAAAAAAAAAAAAACTAATTTAGTTAATGTGTAGGTAGTTTACCCATGCTTCTCTCTCTCCATTTAAGTGATTGTGATATTTGAGGGAGTGAATACATTATTCCATTAGTTTGTATTGTTATTCAGTTTATGATTTGGTTGTGATTTGGTTGTATTGGAAGTGTATATTTTTTTTTTTAAAAAAAAGGTTGTATTGTAACTGTAACCACTTACTATTGTAAATCTTTATTATAAAACAAGAATACCCACCACAATTAATGGTAACGCGTCCCTAGGTCATCTTGCTTTTTTGTGAGTAATCACTCAAAGATTAGATGTCAATAATAATAATAATAATGAGTGATATTATCTTTATTATTATTTTTTTAAAAAAAAAGAAAGAAAAGAATGACTGTATCTACATTCATCAAGGTTCGAACTGGATCAAAATGAGTAAAAATACATGCACTTGGCTAACATGCTAATGAAATGATACTATTTAAAAATGTGTTTCTTTGGAAAAACTCGTGAACAATGAATCTTTTTTTTTTCTTTTTCTAATCTTCTTTAACCATATTTAAATAGAATGTGGAAATAAATTTGATATTGAGTTGGCTAACAATAGATAAAATTAAAATCTTTGATATATAACTTCTTTTAACTTCTAACAATTTGAGATGTTTATATCATCCGATTTCAACATGAATAAACAGTAAAACTTGAAAAATATGAGAGTAATATTACATTTTCCATAAAAAAATGTTTTTTTGGAAAGACAACAAGAATTATTTACAATCACATTTCAATAAAATGTGACAGAGATTAAATTATATTGAAGATCTAGCAAATTAAACAATGTACTTAAGTTTTTTTTTTCTTATAGTAGAAGGAAATAACTTAATTGGAAAATTATTTCTTTTGACAGGTTTTTTTGGTAAATTGAGTTATATTCAGGTGGGCATATAATAAATAGTCATTATTGTTACAAGTAGGTCTTTTCGATATTGAATATTTGTCACGCTATAAAATATAAGGGATAAATAGATAGATTTTGTATCAAAATAATAGTTTAGGGGGCGTTTTGAGATTAAATTACGAAATGGTAATGACTAAATAGAAAAGCATTAAAAACATAGGGACTACATAGAAACTTCAAAAATTAAAGGAACTAAATTTAAACTAAGCCCCTATGATTAATACAAAATTAGAACTTTTAAAACGGTAGAACCAAAGTTGAAACAACCATCAAGCCATGGAAACTAAAATTGCAATTCAATTACAAATTTAATTAGAAATCATACTTCAGAAACTTTAACAAAAAACTCTCTCATCCGTTCTACACTTGTCAGCTTTTTTTTTTTTTCAATACTTTTGATCAAATTTAAATTAGATAAAAGATGTAAAGAATTCATTTTGAAGAAAAATGAAAACAAAAATTTATAATATATCACATGTAAGAGTTTGTTCTTTTCATTGTCGTGGAATTTTGCGATTATGTTATTGAAATTATATTTTGTAACGACCCTAAAACTTCGAGTGGATTACCTAGAAAATGCAATGGGGTTACTCCGCTTATGCTCGAAATTTCGACAGCATAACGACGTAACTACAAGAAATCCAAAAATTTCAAGTTCCTGGAAGAAAACATAAGACACTTCTTATAACAAGGAAATGTCCAGCACTCACCAAACTACCAGAACAATGGTTGGGCTCACACACATCAAACTAAACAATTGCAACTTCTCATAAACTAAAGTTCAGGAAACATAAGAACACCTACCAACAGAATTCATAACCTAGTACAACGTAAGACAACAGAATAACAAAGACATAAAGAGATGAGCCTAGGTAAATAAACAAGAATGCATCCATAGCCTCGTCAGGTCGCCATCATCACCCACCTCGTGGTTTCGCGCCATCTGCAAGGATACAAACAAGGTAGTAGGGTGAACAAACATACTCAGTAAGTAGCCCACTTAAGGGTTCATAACTCATAATCAAACCACAAAAGTTTGCACTGGCAACTAAAGGGCTTTTGACTAAACCGGACGCACTGCTTAGCTATCTAAAAGTTTGAGCACCTTGCCCCTAGTCCACCCCTGTCTGGTAATGTCTCGATTTCTACCTGCGAGTCCTGTAACTTAGGATGACAATGACAATTAAAGAAAGCAACTCTCACGCCTACACTCTTTGAAAAATCGCCCCCTCTAGCTAGCACAGAGCGATGAAGGAAAGCAACCCTCATCCTCTAAATGGTGGGAAATCGCCCCTAAGCTAGCACATCGGATGAAGGAAAGTAACCCTCAACCTACACTCAGTGGGGGAATTGCCCCTAAACTAGCCCAAGCAAAAGGGAAAGCAATCCTCATGCCAACTCACATCTTGTCAACCTAGAGTTTCTAACTCGCCCAGGGGTGACACGAGGGTAGGTGGCACTAGTCCAAGGACTTATGCTCATATGTAACACTTTGAAATCTTAAGGGTAACTCAACCTACCCAAACTGCCCTGCCCTAACAGGTCCTCAACCCCAACATGACCCAAAGTCACAAGTCCAGCCAAATACAACATCCAACAACAGACTTAGAACAACACAACACGAACCACAGTCCCAACGAAGAACATCACAACAGTTCAATATCACACATGCAACCTTACTTCTCAATTAATCACATCTAGCATGCTTACAAGTTCTTTGCATACAAGATCTTATCCACAAATCCAAAAGGCTACTTACCTTTAGGCCCAAAATCATAGTTTAATAGCTCCACCATTCCTAGACCGGTGACAATTTCAACTATGAAAACAGACCCCATAAGTTACTTGGTTCTTAACGCCAACCTACACCAACTTCCAATGACCCAAACTAAAACACAGTAATGACCAAAACCTATACGATTAGTGTTGGGATTTATGCCCTAAAGTCTCGTAATTAATAATTTATTTAATAATTAGTAATAATTTTGATTATTTTATTTGCAATATAATATTATCCATTATATGAAAAATCCAAGGTTATTAGTGTAATCTTGAACAGTATGTGGTGACATACAAGAGGATCATGTTCAAGAAATAACCTAAAGGGTCATAGTATATGGATAAGATTGGGTGCCTTATCCTGGTAACACTATTGATACGGCCCACTTTGTAATAGTTACAAATGATTTGATCCAAATCATTCAGGTGGAGACATGTGAGTGGGGGTATCTTATACAATGAGTTTGTATAAGACTGGACCACGAAATATTTAATCTCTCTTTATAAATCCGTTAATTGAGAAGATTAATATTTTATCAGGATGATCATATTTGACTCGATCTTAATCTTGAGTGAGTTATGAACTCCTGCCTGTGAGGGTTTGTCCTTTGATTTGCATGGGTGAGAGTGGCTTGTGTAGCCGATTCAATATGCCTACCATTTTGGGGACTTGACCAAATAGGGAGCTAGGAACATAATCTCACAAGATGGAATTCACTCCTTCCCATATAGAGTAAGTAGATGAGTAGTTCTCTTAAGTGCTGATTTCGGGACTTGAACAATGGGGCCCCACCCTCTCATTGGCCCGAGAGGGACTTAGTTTATAATTAGATTATAAACATATTGTTCATTAGAGGACCAGTGGTACTTAAGGTGCAAGATATAATTATAGGGGTAAAACGGACTTTTGACCCAGCTGTAATTACGAACAACTCGTGAAGGATCGACTTGCATGTAATGATTATATCTATGGACACAACTTGTCCTACAGTGCATAAGAGTGCAACTCTAGGTCTATAGTGGAATGACCTATAGTTAATGAATGAAAATTAATTAATTAAAGAGTTTAATTAATTAATTTTGTATCATTGGAGCTTATAATCTGTAGGTTCATAAAGTCCCCTTGCTAGCTCATAGTAACACTAAAAGATCAATTTAATTGAAAGAAAATTTTGAAATGTTCAAATTAATATTTAATATAAAAGAGGAAAATATATTTATTGTATTTGATACATTAAATATTAAAAGTTGAAATATTCAAATTTAATATTTAATTTGAAGTGTTCAAATTAATATTTAATATATTAGATATATTAAATATAAAAGAGGAAAATATATTTATTGGATTTGATACATTAAATATTAAAATAATTAATGTATATTTGATATATTAATAAAAGATATTTAAAGAATTTGAATAAAATTCAAATAAATAAATAAATATCGTAGGAGATTTGAATGAGATTCAAATAAATACAAGATATATTTTAATATATTAGATATTAAAATATAATATTTTAATTATGGCAAAGATTTTCCCTTGGTGATCACTATAAATAGGACCCTTGGGTTGAGCCATTCTACACAACACACATCTCCTCAATAGAGAAAATTAGAGAATTCTCTCTAGACCTCTTCCTCTCAAATTCCTTGTGGATTTTCTTTCAAGAGGCTCCCACAAGCCTTGGTCCTGTGTTCGAGTCATAGCCAGGAAGACTTTGTGGAAGAGATAAAGATCCGCCAGAAGAATCTCCATATTTGAAAGGTATTTATTGCTTAACCTTAATTTATTGTTTAATTCTAAATAAAATCAAAGAAAATCCAATGCTTCCACTACGGGATGAAGAGTTTATTCCTATCAATTGGTATCAGAGCCTCTTTGAGTTTTATTTAGAATTAAAGTTTCGTGATGGTGGGTATTTTAATTTATCATATATTTGATATATTTGTGGTTTGCAAATTGATAGTTTAGGCTATTTGGCATTAGATTTATTGCTTTGATTAGATCATTGTAAAACCCATAAGGGTTAGGATTTCATGTATTTTACTTGAATGATTACCATTGCTGCAATTTTCGATCACATGCGCTGAAGAAGCCAACGACGAAAAGGTGCACCGAAAATTTATATAAAAAAAAAAAAAATGGAAAAATCGAAGTCAATCATATTCGGCTAAAGCTTTATATTATTATTAAACATTCCAGTATTTGAAAACAGTGTTTGGTTTAGTGGTGAATAAAGTTTCTTGTTATACTCAAGGTCTTGGGTTCAACACTTGGGTAAAGCAGTTTTTCCTTTTTATTTTAGATTTAGGTTTTTAAAATCTAAATGTAAAGACCCGAACTATTACGACTACCAAATGCGGAAGCACAATCTAGATACCTCGCTCATGCCCGAAATTTTGGCAGCATGACGGCATAACTAGGAGAAAACCAAAATTTACAACGACCTGGAAAGAGATATGAGCACTTCTATAATTCAGGAAATAGACTCAGCACCCTCCAAACTACGATACATAGTGCTGAGCTCAACCAACAGACAGTCAAACCTAAGAACTTCTAACTAATTACACGAAAGCAAAGAATATTTAGGATTTACAACCAAACACGCATCAAGGAACAAAGAAACAAAACTAAAAGCTAAACAGGGAAAAGAATTTGGTGGAGTCTCCATAGAGTCCAATTTTGGTTAATCTTAACTGAGTCAGTCCTTTAATTTAATTTATGTGAGTCTTAGCTCCATAGCCTCGTTCAATGGTCCAGTAGTCTCAAAAAGTCCAATAATTAATTCAAAATGCAAAGGTTGTCCAACAATTTAGTCAAAAGGTCCAAAAGTAATTTTAATTGCAAATCAGTCCCTTTTTATTTCCTTAGACCATATTAATTTAGCACAATATCTCACCCAATAAAATTGACTACGCGGAACCTTCAACCTTGCTGGAAATTTATATATTTGTCTCCAATTCCGTAGTTTGATTCTCAAATCAATATCCTGAAAATTAAATCCATTGATTAACGATCGATCCCATTTAAAGTCCTTAATTAAAAACAATTGAGTAACGAAATTACCCAAGTCAGAACACGATCGTAACCGGGACCGTTCGAGCTCGAAAATTGGAATCAGAGACGGTGGCGCTTGGAGGTCCGGCGACGACTTGTGGCGGCGAGTGAGAGTGCGTGTGAAAGAGTTGTCTC
Organism: Trichosanthes truncata; assembly: GCA_033996785.1. Taxonomy (NCBI): domain Eukaryota; kingdom Viridiplantae; phylum Streptophyta; class Magnoliopsida; order Cucurbitales; family Cucurbitaceae; genus Trichosanthes; species Trichosanthes truncata. The sequence continues at coordinate 43,816,636 of JAWPNB010000010.1, forward strand.
CGGATCTGGGTAGATCCGAACTCGTGGGGTCGGATCTGAGCGTGAACCGGAGAGTTGGGGTGATTGGTTTGGCTAAACCGGACGATGCGACTTGGTTTTCAGCTACGGCAGTTCGAGTGAGCTTCACGAGCTGCAGAACCGTCGAGGAGGCGTTCGGCGAAGTGCTGAACGCGACTTGGGAGCTCGCGCGGCGGTGCCGAAGCAAATCCGGTGATCGGGATTGCGTGGGTCTTCGATTTGGAGCTCCGACGGTCGTTGCGAGGCTGGACGGCTAGTGGTTGCGGCGGCGACCAGCTGCGATGGCATTCGGTGGTTCTCGGCCAGTGCGGAAGGCTGTCGACGGAAGGGAGAGAGAGTGAGAGTGTGTGTGTGTGTGTTATCGGAGAGGGAGAGATTTTCGGGAGAGGGAGGAGAAGAAAAAGAAGAAGAAAGAGATAAGGATAAGGAAAAAAAAAATTAAAAGAAAATTACAAAAATGCCCTTCTTAATCTTCCAAAATTCAAAATAACCCCAAATCAAATACTACAATTAAGAATTAATCAACTTAATTCCAAAATTTCAAAATTAACATTTCTAAATAAGCCGGGCGTTACACTAAATTTGGATGGCCGAACAAGGAAGATATTGAAGACCAAGATATGTCTTGGATTTAAATTATTGTAATTTAAATTATTTTCAATTTCTTTGGATATGCCAAATATGCCGGTCAATTTTTCTATTTTTAATTTAATTATGCATGAGATGTATGTTTTGAATTGTTTGATTGTTGCATAAAGTATGCCATTTAAATTTCAAATCCCACCATAGGTTAAGCATGATCATGCATCTTATCTTAATTTTGAATATAATTGTTATATTTAAAAATTATGATTAGGTTGTTTCCTAATAGAATTAAGATTAATTTTTTAATATAATTGTTATATTGGAAAATTTGATTAGGATGATTCCTAATAAAATTGAGATATTTTTTTAATATGCTTATATTTTCCATATCTTTGAATATAATTGTTATATTTGAAAATTAAATTAGGATATTTTCTTTCATAAATGAAATCCATGTTTTCCTAATAGGATTAGGATATATCCTAATGAGATTAGGATTTTCTTAAAATAAAGATATTTCGAATTCATGCTTTAAATAGTTTAAATTTTGAATTTAATATATCTTTTATTTTTCTAAATAGAATTAGAATAAAATATCCAGGATTATCTTTTAATTTAAAGAGTTTAAAATGATGGATTTTTAAGACTATCCAAGTGAATTATTTTTTTAATAAGATTAAAAATATTTATGTTCATTAATCTAATAATTAATAGTTAATTAAAGATTAATGAATTTGAAAATAAAAATTGACTATAAGGGAACTCTGTCTATGGAAGGTTCTGTCTAGACTGGGGTATTTAAGCTAACCGAAAGGAAACACCTCTAACAGGGAACCGACCTGGGAGTTGAATTAGTCAAATTTTATTTATTTTCACTAAGAATGCTCATAATGTTATTATTATTTTTTAAATAGTTTAAAAACTTAGTAATTCACATTAAAATCAATCTAACAACGTAAGGGTTATGAAAGATAGATTGAGGAACTTAGACAAATGAGATTAGCCTAATTTTTCTAAGTAATAGAAAACCCTATTTCAAAATACTTAGTGGGAGAAGGACACATGTCAAAAATCCAACGGTCTCTATTATTGATTCACAACGTGAGATTCATGTGGGGCCTCGTGGCGGCTTTTGGACCGTCCTCCCTACGGAAGGTGTTTGCATGGATCAATATCAGGGTGAATCTTTTGAGAAAGTATTATAGTAAGTGGGAGAAGGAAATGTGTCAACATATCCTATGGTCTCCATCATTAGTTTACATCGTGAGATTCATGCGGGGCCTCGTGGCGGCTTTTGGACCGTCCCCCTACAGAAGGTGTTTGCATGGGTCAATATCAGGGTGAACTCCTGAGAAGGATAGGATTGTAGTTTTGTTTCCAATACTTGACCTACCCTACGGCGGCACTTGTTGGGATAAAACTACGGGATCTAAAATTATGGGTCACACTTACAAATGGCTCATTAAAATTGTTAATGATGTCATTGACCAAATTAATGGTAACTAAATATTATAGGAATAAGAGTTATTCTAGTGTATTTGATTGAGATTGTCTCAGTTTAGTGAAGGAATACTTGACCTACCCTACGGCGGCACTTGTTCTAACTCACTAAAGTGCCATAGCATTAGAAATGATTTATAGGGTTCATTTTTCAAATTGTTTGATTTCTATGCTAAAATTGAATGGATAATTGTTTGCATGATGTTAAATTATATATTTTATATATTTCAATATTATGTCAGTTTCTCTCATAATTTTTAATTTTATTACTGATAAGTCAAAATTGAGAAATTTTATTACTTGGAAAAGTAACATTAACACTTGTAATGGTAGTGTAAAATTTTGAATTTGTCTTTATTGAGAAATATTCTCAAAACCCGTTGCTAATGCTATTCAAATTGTTCGTGAAGCACGTGATTAATGAATCAAAAGTAAACGAGATAGCTTGTACGTATTCTCCTAGTTGACGTGTTAGATGTCAAGTTTAGAATATAAAGAAAATGACAACAACATATAAGATGTTGAAGTCAACATAAGCTAAATTTAGAAAATTGTCTAAATGATCTCAAAATTAAGTATTACAAGAATCCAAGTAAATAAACCAAATGATTGAAGCTATATAAAAGGAAATAGTTCCTAAATTAGCTAGGACAGTCATAATAAGAGAAATTTTTGAAATGCCTCTAGGAAGAAAAATATAAATGAAAGTAAATTTGATTTACTAGATTTTTGGTGGAATATAAATAATGCCACCTAGATAGTCGATATAAGATCTACTATCAAGATTTATTCTTCATTACATTTAATATGTAATTCTTGGAAAATACTTAACATGTAGAATAGTTTCTACAAGATTAGCACTAGGAAGCCTATCTCAGTTAGTGTAGTGGGAGACATTAAGATGTCATTATGTAAAAATTGTTACATAATGCTGAATATGGTGTTTTTAGTAACCATAAGAGAAATTCAATTTCTCGAACTTTATTACAAAAATGTTCATATAGTATGAATTACTTTGAAGTATGAAAGTTTATATTTTCAAAATTGTTTGAAAATACATTCAGCTGAAAATAAGAACAATTTGTATATGTTAAAAATGTTGACATATACTATACTACAAAATACTGAGATATTCAGGATTATAGAATCCAAAATAGAAAGACATTATTTTCTCCTAAAAGATGATACTTGACTTTGGTTGTTAAGGTTGATTAACATCAACTTGAATAGAATGAAAAGACTAGTAAGAGGTAATTCTCTAAAAAGTTAGTTAATTACTTTACCTGTCTGTAGATCTTGCCTTTCATGCAAGATAATCATTGGGCCTTTATTAGATAGGGCTAGAACGCCAAAGAATATTTTGGGCTTACACATTCTGACCTAAATGGTCTGGTGAATGTAAAAGTCAAATAAAATCATGAATATTTCATCACTCTAGTTGATGATCATTCAAGGTATAAGTATCTTTACCTAATACAACATAAGTCTAAATTTTTGAAAATTTCAAGAAAATTAAGACTAAAGTTAAAGTTTAAAAATCGATTAGGTAATTAAATCTATCAAGATATTATGATCAGATCATAATAGAAAGTACAGGAACCTTATGTACTAAAACTAATTGATAGAAAATTGATTTTTATCACAATTATCTTAATACCAAGTACAATTTTGTGAAATTGTGCTACAAGAGGAGAAACATGACCTTGCTAGACATGGTCACATCAGTAATGAGTTACACACCATTACCATACTTCAGTTAGGAAATGCAATAGAGATTGCATGGTGAACATGATTCCATCTAAAAGTGTCTACGAGACAATTTTAAAGATTATAGAAGAGTAGTAAAGCTGGTTTACAACACTACACCATTTGGGAATGTTAAGCTCACGTGTTGAAACAAGCCTAAAAAGCTTGTATATGTTCAACGATAAGCCTAAGTGTAGGCCACCCCTAAGGAGTATAAAGTGGTCTTTTATGTAGTTCTAAAATGAATAAGGTATTTGTATGAAAAATATCAATTTTATAAGAAATGTCAAATAAAAGACTACAAACCTTTAATAAGGTGAGATAGTGTTAATAAATTGGTTCCAAGTGAAGTCACTAAATAGTTAACAAAAGTTGTTAACAATTTAATTATATTTGAAAGTCAAATGGATCCTAGTTATGAATTGGATAAGCCTCATCGTAGTGGGAGAGTTATGAGATGACTCAACCTTTACAAGGACTTACTTGAAGCCCAAACTGTCATGTTAGATGACAAAGTTGAAGGTTTATTACTCTCAAAGTGAGACTAATGGCAAAGGGTTAGACCTAATAGGAGAAAGTAGACTAAGAGTAAACTTTCTCACTTGTTGTCATACTAAAGTCTATAAGTATTATTTAATTCATTGTTGCATATGGGATATGAAAATGAATGTTTAGAATTCTTTTATGAAAAGAAATATTAGATAATGCATCTACACAAATCAATCAAATGTGTTTATTTTCAAAGATCAAAAGCAAAAGGTTTGCGAAATAGTAAGGGTTTATTTATGAAATGAATTTTACCATTAGATCTGTGAATATAAGGTCTGATAAAAGTATCAAAATCTATGACTTTGGATAAATATTAATGAAGCTTGTATAGACAAGAAAATCATTAATTGCTTAGTGGATTTTTTCTCATGTTTTATGTTGGTGATATTTTTACCCATTATGAATGATGTAAGATGTCTAACATAAAACGTTGATTAAGTAACCAATTCCAAATAAGTGATTTGGAATGACTTAGTATATTTTAAATGTCTAAAATGAAGATTTTAAGGACTAAATGTTAACTTTGTCTCAAACATCTTATATTGACAAAATTGTTGTCAAATATTTGATTTTTATGTCTAAGAAAGTGTATCTTAAGACACCTCAAATGTTGAGAGTATATGATATGCATAAATGAGACTAAACATTTAATATACAATTGGTTAGCATATATCAGTTACAGAAATGGTATGACCATTGAGTAGAAAATTAAAAACTTTCTCAAATTATCTATGGATGATGAGAAATTTTTTTGTATAGAGTTAAAGATTTGATCTTTACAAGATACACTGGTTCTTACAAAGATTTAGGAAATCTATATAAGGATACATTTTACCCTAAGTGGTGGAGTATGGTATACAAGTTAAATTGTTTTGCTTGTGAAGCAACAAAAAGACTTGTCTGACTCAAATAGTTCCTTGAAGATCTGAAAGGTGTTTCAGATATGATTTAGTCTATCCTCTTTATAATGATAATAGCAGTGCAAAGACTAATATTAAGGAAATTACAAAACACCAATGTATAGGGAATCATATCGAGAGAGAGAAAGCATCATGGTAGTGACTAAGATGGTTTTTTTAATGCCAGTCATTTGGATCTATATAAAGAAACTCTCCAGGCTAAAGTGTTTGAGGGTCACCTAGAATGTCTAGGATTACGAGACACGTCTCATCTTTGCTAGGGCAAGTGGGAGAACATGTTGGGTATAGAGTATGCCCTAGGATACATGTCTCGCCGGCTTTAGTGCAAGTGGGAGATTGTTGGGATTTATGCCCTAAAGCCTCGTAATTAATAATTTATTTAATAATTAATAATAATTTTGATTATTTTATTTGCAATATAATATTATCCATTATATAAAAAATCCAAAGTTATTAGTGTAATCTTGAACAGTATGTGGTGACATACAAGAGGATCATGTTCAAGAAATAACCTAAAGGGTCATAGTATATGGATAAGGTTGGGTGCCTTATCCTAGTAACACTATTGATACGGCCCACTTTGTAATAGTTACAAATGATTTGATCCAAATCATTCAGGTGGAGACATGTGAGTGGGGGTATCTTATACAATGAGTTTGTATAAGACTGGACCACGAAATATTTAATCTCTCTTTATAAATCCGTTAATTGAGAAGATTAATATTTCATCAGGATGATCATATGTGACTCGATCTTAATCTTGAGTGAGTTATGAACTCCTGCCTGTGAGGGCTTGTCCTTTGATTTGCATGGGTGAGAGTGGCTTTTGTAGCCGATTCAATATGCCTACCATTTTGGGGACTTGACCAAATAGGGAGCTGGGAACATAATCTCACAAGATGGAATTCACTCCTTCCCATATAGGGTAAGTAGATGAGTAGTTCTCTTAAGTGCTGATTTCGAGACTTGAACAATGGGGCCCCACCCTCTCATTGGCCCGAGAGGGACTTAGTTTATAATTAGATTATAAACATATTGTTCATTAGAGGATCAGTGGTACTTAAGGTGCAAGATGTAATTATAGGGATAAAACGAACTTTTGACCTAGCTGTAATTACGAACAACTCGTGAAGGATCGACTTGCATGTAATGATTATATTTATGGACACAACTTGTCCTACAGTGCATAAGAGTGCAACTCTAGGTCTATAGTGGAGTGACATATAGTTAATGAATGAAAATTAATTAATTAAAGAGTTTAATTAATTAATTTTGTATCATTGGAGCTTATAATCTGTAGGTCCATAAGGTCCCCTTGCTAGTTCATAGTAACACTAAAAGATCAATTTAATTGAAAGAAAATTTTGAAATGTTCAAATTAATATTTAATATAAAAGAGGAAAATATATTTATTGTATTTGATACATTAAATATTAAAAGTTGAAATGTTCAAATTTAATATTTAATTTGAAGTGTTCAAATTAATATTTAATATATTAGATATATTAAATATAAAAGAGGAAAATATATTTATTGTATTTGATACATTAAATATTAAAATAATTAATGTATATTTGATATATTAATAAATGATATTTATAGAATTTGAATAAGATTCAAATAAATAAATATCGTAGGAGATTTGAATGAGATTCAAATAAATACAAGATATATTTTAATATATTAGATATTAAAATATAATATTTTAATTATGACAAAGATTTTCCCTTGGTCACTATAAATAGGACCCTTGGGTTGAGCCATTCTACACAACACACATCTACTCAATAGAGAGAATTAGAGAATTCTCTCTAGACTTCTTCCTCTCAAATTCCATGTGGATTTTCTTTCAAGAGGCTCCCACAAGCCTTGGTCCTGTGTTCGAGTCATAGCCAGGAAGACTTTGTGGAAGAGATAAAGATCCGCCAGAAGAATCTCCATATTTGAAAGGTATTTATTGCTTAACCTTAATTTATTGTTTAATTCTAAATAAAATCAAAGAAGATCCAATGCTTCCTCTGCGGGATGAAGAGTTCATTCCTATCAATTAGGGACTTGGAGATATAAACATCACGAATCCAAGGTTGAGGGAACGGGGATGGCAGTGGAGGGGGTTGTTGAGGGAGTGAGGGAACGGGGAAGGTGGGGTGTGCGGTGAGGAGGGTGTTACCGGGGGAGAGAGAGAGAGCTGAAGGGAGAGGGGCTCGATGGGGGAGATGTTACCGAGGGAGAGAGAGAGAGGGAAGATGGGGAAGAAAGAAAGCAAACAGAAAGAAGAGAAAGAGATCACTCACTAGATTGCCTGACAAAGCTTGCCCCACCTTGGCCCACATTAAGCAAAGGAGAGGAGGAAGAGGGAGGGTTCCAAAAGCGTACTCCACAAAGCTGCTCACAGTCTAAATTAAATAGACCCAATTAGGATTTTCTCACAGGTCTCCCTAGGTCAGAATTTGCAATCTTGCCCCCCCCCCCCCCCCTTTCAACTCTTAAATTTTCAAATCTTGCCCCAAACATTTTATAAAAAAACCCAAATGATTAAATAAACAGGCCAAAAGCTTTAGAAACTCTAAAATTCCATAAATTAACGTACCTGATTGAGCCCGGCATCACAATCTACCAACCTGAAGAACTTTCATCCTTGAAAGTGGTTAGTCCTCAAAGAGCTCTTGGTACGACGCTCACATCTCGTCCTCACGTTCCCAGGTCACCTCATTAAGCTGGTGATTTTGCCACAACACTCTAACTAGTTCAATTTCCATGTTTCGTAGGACCTTTCTATCTTGCGCTAGAATCAGCATCGACTTTTCCTTGTAACTCAAGTTCTCGCTGACATGTAGCGGCTCGTAATCAATCACATGAGACGTATCCGACACATACCCACGCAACATCGACAAGTGGAACACATCATGGACTGCAGCGAGGGATGGCGGCAAAGCTAGACGATACGCCACTGGACCAATCTGCTCAAGGATCTCAAATAGCCCGATGAACCTGGGGCTCAACTTTTCATTTTTACCAAACCTCAGTACTCTCTTCATTGGGGAAACTCTTAGGAACACATGGTCTCCAACGACGAACTCATTATAAGTTTATCGTGCATGTTACAAATTGAAATCACAAAAATGAAAAATAATATATGTTTCGTGGATATAATTAATTCAAGAGATGCTATGATCACAAAAATGTTTTAATAAAAGTAACATTCCTATAAATTTATAAAATTTTGTACAAATAATAAAATATCTATTTCATGGCCCTAAACATGAGGAAATAACTATTTATGTCCTTATCCTTTTTTTTTTGTTCTAAACAAATGGATAACTTAACTTCAAATATATACATTAATTATTATGTCCATGTAAAGACTAAAATAGGCATTAAAATTTTTTTTTTAGTTCAATAATATTTAGGGTGAGGATTCAAACTTCTAATCTTTTAGTCGAAGATTATAATGTCTCAACCAATTGAACTATGCATAAGTTGACCAATAGACATTTTAAAAACTGAGAGACTAAATTGAAACAAAATAATAAAAGTTCATTTGATACAAATGTAAGATTTAAATCTAAACATTAATCAATTTAACATATAGAAAAATAAGAGGAACAAATTTTTTTCCAAAACATCTCAATCAAAATTCAAAATTAAAAAAGGAAGGAGAGAGCAAACTAGAGGGACCAAATCATTCTAAAATGAATTGTGTTTGACAAATACAACACTTTTTTTATAAAAAAGAAAAAAAAAAACTAATACAACACCTTTTTAGCAACTAACATAACGAGAGAAAATTAAGGAAGACTAACTTAATGGCTAGGAACAACCAACCGACCCTAAAAACTATAGTTGGCCATCAAAAAAGTCAAACTAAAACCTTGAGCTAAAACAAACAAAGTTGATGGATTAATTGGTAATTTAAGTAAAAGGCTTTTGTCCTATAAAACAAATAAATCATTTGTTGCCATTGTTTAGTAGTGTTTGTTGAAAATTTGCTTATTTCTTTATTGTTGTTGCATTCATTTTTCTTGTTTGGCAATTTGGATCAAATGGCAAACAAAAGCAAGATCCTAATCATTGGAGGCACCGGCTATATTGGCAAGTTCATTGTGGAGGCGAGCGCCAAGGCTGGGAATCCCACCTACGCTCTTCTTCGAGATTCCACCGTCTCTGATCCTGCCAAGTCTCACATTATCAATAATTTCAAGAGCTTGGGAGTCCAAATAGTATCTGTATGTTTGTTTTATCTTGTTTATAAATCTTTAAGGTTAGTTTGATAATCATTTGGTTTTTTATTTTTTTTAAAATTAAACTTATAAATACTACTTCCACCTATGAATTTTTTTTGTTTTGTCATCCACTTTTTACAAATGTTTTCAAAATCAAAGCCTGTTTTGAAAACTATAAAAAAGTAGACACCATTTTGATAGTCATTTGAATTTTAAAAATTAAGCTTATAAATACTATTCCATCTATTGGTTTCGTTGTTGTATTATCTACTTTTTATATGTATTTTTGGAATTTGGCTACGAATTTAAATATTTCCTCAATAAAAATGAAAATCACTGCAAAGAAATTGTAAGAAAACAAACACAATTTTTAAAAATTCAAAACCAAATGGTTATCAAACAGGTATAAGAAAAATTAGCTTTTATTTTTAGAATTTGGTTAAGAATTTAAATGTTTTCTTAAAAAATATATAAAAATTATTATAAAAAAATTTTGAGAACAAAAACAAAAATTAAAAAATTAAATGATTATTAAATGAGACTTAGATTCTGAGAATTGTGATGAATATTTGTGATTGATTTTTTAGGGTGATCTCTACGATCACAATAGTTTGGTTAAGGCCATAAAAGGGGTCGATGTTGTGATATCCACCGTTGGTGCGGGACAGTTAGGAGATCAACAGAACATCATCTCTGCCATCAAAGAGGCTGGCAATGTTAAGGTAATAGTCTTAACCATTTTATATTATTAGGCAGAAAATCAATTTTTACCTTTAAACCTGTCAAGTTGTATTAATTTTTACCTAAAATTTTTAATTTCTTAGATAAGTGTTGCAATCTTAACCTTAAACTTTAAAAAGTATTGCAATTTAAACTCTTTGATAATTTTTCATTCAAAATATCGTTAAAAAATAGTATTTTCATATGCGTTTAATGGATTATAAAACATATATTGCTACAAAATTAATAAGATGTTAGAGGAAAACAACGTTAGAGTAAAATTTTTGATACAATTGTGAATTTTGGCAATCAATGGTTAATTTGTGCATTGATTAAACTTGATTTTGTGTAAAACTTTATTTTATTGAAATTAGTGATCTTATGGAAACCGTTTTACGTTACTTTTTGTTAAAATTAGTTGATGAATTAGCAAAAATTTGCTAAAGGGTAAACATTACAACAATTGTCTAAGTTTAGGGTCTAAATTGATGAAATTGAAAGAGTTAAAATTGATACAACTTGACAAGTTTAGGGAGATAAAAGTTGAATTTTTCCCATTGTTAATTTACATTTAGCATGTTAATATCAAGCCCTTAATTCTGGGTCTGGTACAGAGATTTCTCCCATCGGAATTTGGGAACGATGTGGATCGTGGACATGCTGTCGAGCCAGCAAAATCAGCCTTCAATATAAAGGTTCAAATTCGTCGAGCTGTGGAGGCTGCAGGAATTCCCTACACATTTGTATCTTCAAACTTCTTTGCTGGTTACTTTCTTCCCAATTTGTCTCAACCAGGAGCCTCCAGCCCTCCCAGAGATAAAGTTGTTATCTTAGGAGATGGAAATCCCAAGTGTAATGCACCAAATTCTTCCCAACTCTTTCTTGACTTCTTAAAACTTTATTTGATAACAATTTCGTTTTTAATTTTCTATTTTTGAAAATTATGTTTGTTTCTTTCCAATTTCTTTGCTATGATTTTCAACTTTCTTAAAGAATCATTTGAATTTTTGGCCAAATTATGTAAACAATTTTTCTTTTTTTAAAAAAAACTACTAAGTTTAGGCTTGATAAACATTTGATTTTTGAAAATTAAGTTTATAATAAACACTATTTCTACCTATGAGTTTCTTTCCTTTGTTATTTACATTTTACAAATGTTTTCAAAATCCAAGCCAAATTTTGAAAACTAAGGTCCCGTTTGATAACCATGTGGTTTTTGGCTTTTAGTTTTTGAAAATTATGCTTTTTTTCTCACAATTTCTATACATGGTTTTCATCTTCTCTACAATAATTTCTATATTTCTTAAGGAAACATTTGAGTATCTAGTCAAATTCCAAAAACAGAAACAAGTTTTTGAAAACTATTTTTTTTAGTTTTCAAAACTTGGCTTGGCTTTTGGAAACATATGCAAAAGGTAGATAATAAACTAAGAAATTCATAGGTGTAAGTAGTGTTTAACTAGATGGTTATCAAACGGGGCCTAAATGTTCATGTGAATTATTATTTCGTAAAATTAGTCGAGATGGGTATAAGCTAAGCTCAACGACCTGAATTTTTCTACAGCCACCATGCTTAATTGAAAATTTGTTCATTAAATGTCAAATATATTTGTTTGCTTGTGTGTTTGCATTATGTGCAAGTAGGTCTTATAGAATGTCTTTTATCCAAGAAAATGGGGTTTTTTAAGTATTCAAATGAAGAGAAAAAATGTACCTCATTGCCTTTTTTTTTTTTTTTTTTTTTTTTTTTTTTTTTAAATTTTGTCCTCTTGAATTCTCAGCAATATTCAACAAGGAAGATGACATTGCCGCCTACACTATCAAAGCTGTGGATGATCCAAGAACTTTGAACAAAACCCTTTACATTAGGCCTTCTGGTAACATCTACTCTTTCAATGATCTTGTGTCCCTTTGGGAGAAAAAAATCGGGAAAACCCTCCAGAGAATCTATGTTCCAGAGGAACAAGTGTTGATGAACATCCAAGGTTTGTTTTCAATATTTTATGTCTACATTTTATGCCTGCTGTTAAAAGCCTTCAAGCTTTTCTTCCTTGCTTTTGAATTGGAATGGTTACCACATAATCCATCAAGAATTTTAGCCATATTTGAAATTTGTAAAACTAATGTTCCCTCTTTAAGCATACACTCCCATTATTATTCAATTTGCTAGATATAGACCACCCTTAGCTTTTGAAATTTATTTATGGATTCACAAAAACATCATAGGTTATAAATGGTGTGACACCCAAATATATTAGAGGAGGGGTACGTGAATGAATCGAAACCACATTCGAAGGAGAAGAATCTTGAGAATATGCAAGTCCGGTTAATAAAGGGTTAAAAGATCAATTGATAGTTACTATCAATACCAACAAGATGCACTTTCTTTTTCGATAGCCTTGCTTGACCTGGAGCAATCCTACGTTGGATGACCTCATGTGAGTTTTTTTAAAAAAACATGTGAGTGAAGACAAAGCATACTAAAAGAACTCGTATTGGTCTGTGACTAAGTCGCAGAAGATGTAGGGGAAGTTGGGGTTATGTTCCGAATCCTAAGCTTGGAGTGTTACAAATGGTTATATTAGTATAACCTTAGTATGAAGATTATACTTGATTAGACCACAATTACATCATGTTTACCATGATAGCTAATTATTAAAATGAATTGTTGGATGACTTTTTTAAAGTAGTGCAAGTGCTTTTAAGATTTTAAAAAAGTACTATTAATTTTGAAAATGTTCTTAAATTGGTTAAACTCATTTTCCAAAAATCATGTCAAATTCATTCCATGCCATAACAAATACCTTGCCTTTTTTTTTATTATTTGTTTTGTTTTTGCAGAAGCTCCACTTCCCATGAACGTGATATTAGCAATTTCTCACTCAGCATTTGTGAAGGGAGATCATACCAACTTTGATATTGACCCTTCATTTGGAGTGGAGGCTACAAATCTATATCCAGATGTTAAATATACAACTGTGGATGAATTTCTCAATCAATTTGTTTAAATCTCTTTCTAGTGGGAAAAAGAAAGTTGTGATCTGCGGCCATCTTCAATGAATAAAGGAAGTGAGATTGAGTTTGCCTCAAGTTTGTGTACTATAGGAAAACAATTTAAGTTACTGGATCTAGCTATATTTCTAATTCCTAAATAAAATAAAAATATATCAGACTTTATTTGAGTTTTATTTACTTTCTAGCTTAGAAATGTTAACTTCATAAAAATCAGACTTTAGTCAACATATGTATAAAAAATGGACAACTAGAAGAATAGCTAAATATTGATAGCTCCTACTGAAAAATATCTAAAATTATTTATATTTGAAAAAATGTCTAAATCTTTTTTTTACATTATTTATATTACGATTTTTAAATAATATTGTGACTAAAATACCCCTACCTACATTTTCTGCTCTCTAACTAACGAAATAAAAGCCTACAAAAAAGTAGGATTCTAAGGGAGAGAGAGTCAACAAAATCTAACAAACTTGAATATATTTTTTGGATTTTGAAGAACAATACATAGGTTACACAAATGAACACAATGATTTAAATGACAAGCTATTGAATTCAAATGAACATAGTGATTTAAATGACAAGCTATTGAATTTGCATCTAACTTATAGTATATACTGGAGCATACATTTGTACTAATTTAATGAAATAGAAATATATGTAACTAATCATTAAACGTGCAAAAATTAAACTGAATATAAAAATTCATACCTCACACACATCGTTAACAGAGGTAAAAATATCCTCGCCTCCCCCATTGTTTATACTGTTGGGATTTATGCCCTAAAGCGAATAAGGTATTTAAGGTTGATTAATATCAACTTGAATATAATGAAAAGACTAGTAAGAGTAATTGATAGAAAATGAGTTTTATCCCAATTATTTTAAATATCAAGTACATTTATGTGAAATTGTACTGCAAGAGGAGAAACAAAAACTTTGTTGGACATGATCACATCAATAGTGAGTTACACGCCATTACAAAACTTTGGTTAGGATATGCAATACAGATTGCATAGTGAACATTATTCCCTTCCAAAAGTGTCTACAAAACAATTTTGAGATTATAGAAGAATAGTAAAGCTAGTTTACAACACTTTACTATTTGGGAATGTTTAGCATACATGCTAAAACAAGCCTAAAAAAGTTGTATATGTTCAAAGATATGCCTAAGTGTTAGCCACCCTTAAGGAGTACAAAATGGTCTTTTATATAGTCCTAAAGCGAATAAGGTATTTGTATGACAAATATTATTTTTTAAGGAATGTCAAATAAAACACTACAAACCTTTAATAAGGTGAGAGAGTATTAATAAATTGGTTCCAAGTGAAACCACTAAATAGTTAACAAAAGTTGTTAACAATTTAATTACATTTGAAAGTCAAATGGATGCTAGTCATGAATTGGATAAGCCTCATCGTAGTGGGAGAGTTATGAGATGACTCAACATTTACAAGGACTTAATTGAAGCCCAAGTTGTCATGTTAAATGAAAAAGTAGAAAAGCTTATTGCCCTCAAAGTGAGACTAATGGCAAAGGGTTAAACCTAATAGGAGAAAGTAGACTGCGAGTAAATTTTCTCACTTGTTGTCATACTAGAGTCTGTAAGCATTATTTAATTCATTGTTGCATATGAGATATGAAAAATTAATGTTTGGAATTCTTTTATGAAAAGAAATCTTAGATAACGCATCTACACAAATCAATCAGAGAGGTTCATATCCAAAGATCAAAAGCAAAAAAGTTTGCAAAATAATAAAGGTTCATTTATGAAATGAATTTTACCATTAGATCTTTGAATATAAAGTTTGATAAAAGTATCAAAATCTATGACTTCGGATAAATATTAATGAAGCTTGTATAGACAAGAAAATTATTAATTGCTTAGTGGATTTTTTTCATGTTTTATGTTGATGATATTTTACTCATTATGAATGATGTAAGATGTCTATCTAATATAAAAAGTTGACTAAGTAACCAATTCAAAATGAGTACTTTGGAATGACTCAGTATATTTTACATGTTCAAAATGGAGATTTTAAGGACAAAATGTTAACTTTGTCTCAAACATCTTATATTGACAAATTTGTTGTCAAATATTTGATATTTATATCTAAGAAAGAGTATCCTAAGACACCTCAAATGTTAAGAGCATATGATTAATTATCTACTTTAAGTGGGAAGCAATTAATGCATAAATGAGACTTAATATTTAATATACAGTTGGTTAGCATATATTAGTTAAACAATGGTATGATCATTGCGTAGAAAATTAAAAACTTTCTCAAATTATCTATGGATAATGAGAAATTTATGTGTATGGAGTAAAAGATTTAATCTTTACAAGATACACTGGTTTTTACAAAAATTTAGGAAATCTATGTTAAGATAAATTTCACCGTATAGGTGGTGGAGTATGGTGTACAAGTTAAATTGTTTTGCTTGTAAATCAACAAAAGGACTTGTATGACTCAAATAGTTCCTTGAAGATCTGAAAGGTGTTTCAAATATGATTTAGTCATTATGATAATAGTTGTGCAAAGACTAATATTAAAGAAATTAGAAAACACCAATGTATAGGGAATCATATCGAGAGAAAAAAAACATCATGGTAGTGACCAATATGGCTTTTAATGGCAGTTGCTTGGATGTATATAAAAAGACTCTACAGGCCAAAGTGTTTGAGAGTCACCTAGAATGTCTAGGATTACGAGACATGTCTTATCTTTATTAGGGCAAGTAAGAGAACATGTTGGGTATATAGTATGCCCTAGGATCTTGTCTTGCTGGCTTTAGTGCAAGTGGGAGATTGTTGGGATTTATAACCTAAAACCTTGTAATTAATGATTTATTTAATAATTAATAATAAATTTGATTATTTTATTATATGAAAAAAATCTAAGGTTATTAGTGTAATCTTAAACAGTATGTGGTTGACATACGGGAGGATCATGTTCAAGAAATAACCTAAAGGGTTATAGTATATGGAAAAGGTTGGGTGCTTTATCTTGATAACAATATTGATACAACCCACACTGTAACAGTTACAAATGATTTGATCCAAATCGTTCATGTGGAGACATGTGAGTGAGGGTATCTTATACAATGAGTTTGTATAAGACTGGACCACGAAATATTTTATCTCTCTTTATAAATCCGTTAATTAAGAAGATTAGTATTTCATCAAGATTATCATATGTGACTCGATCTTAATCTTGAGTGAGTTATGAACTCCTGTTTGTGAGGGCTTGTCCTTTGATTTGCATGCGTGAGAGTGACTTTTGCAACCGATTCCATAAAGTCTACCATTTTGAGGATTTGACCAAATAGGGAGCTGGGAACATAATCTTATAAGATGGAATTCACTTCTTTCCATATAAGGTAAGTAGATGAGTAGTTTCCTTAAGTGCTGATTTCGAGACTTGAACAATGGGGCATCACCCTCTCATTGGCTCGAGAGAGACTTAGTTATGGTTAGATCATAAACAAATTGTTCATTAGAGGATCAGTGGTACTTCAGGTGCAAGATATAATTATAGGGGTAAAACGGACTTTTGACCCAGTTGTAATTACGAACAACACGTGAAGGATTGACTTGCATGTAGTGGTTATATCCATGGACATAACTTGTTCTACAGTGCATAAGAGTGTAGCTCTAGGTCTATAGTGGAGTGACTCTAGAGTTAATGAATAAAAATTGATTAATTAAAAAGTTTAATTAATTAATTTTGTATCATTTGAGCTTATAATTTGTAGGTTAATAAGGTCCCCTTGCTAGCTCATATGAACAAATAGAGATCAATTTCGTTGAGAGCAAATTTTGAAATGTTCAAATTAAAATTTAATATATTTGATATATTAAATGAGAGAAAACATATTTAATGTATATGATACATTAAATATCAAAGAAATTATTAATGTATTAACATACATTAAAGAAAAAATATTTATTAAATTTGAATTAGATTCAAATTAGGAAATTGATGTCGTAGGAGAATTTTAATAGGATTGAAAAGATTCAAATTGGTTAGATAAATATATTTTAATATATTAGATATTAAAATATGTTATTTATTTATTTTCCCTAGGCCACTATAAATAGGACCCTAGTGGTGAGTCATTGTGTGTATTCTTCATAAGAGACACATCTCCTCTACAGAAAATTGTAGAATTTTCTCTAAACTTCTCCAATCTCTTTTTTTTTTCAAGAGGCTCCCACAAGCCTTGATCCTGTGTTCGAGTCATAGTAAGTAGGCTTTATGGAATAAGAGTTTCAACCTTGTTGGAGTTGGAGCAAGAAGTTTAAAGACCCGACAAAAATATCTTCATATTTAAGTCAAGGTATGTTTTGCTTAGCCTAAATTAATTTTCATTTAATTCTATAATAAAATCAAAGTTGATTCCAACGCTTCCGCTGCGGGTTTAATTTGATTATTTCCTTCATATACCATCGTTTTCCCCAAACCCAACAATCAAGCCCCCTCCCCTTGCCCCCCACCCCTCGTCTTCGATGAACGAAGCTCTAGCCTGCATTGAGGTATGTACAAATGCCTGCTGGACTCGATTAGGCTCGCTTAGGTATTTCCTTTTATTTACTGGTTCCTCTTGGCAACCCACAGTATACAGGGACCTCATTATAATCCTATAGCTCTCTTCACTATTTCGAAAAAGCGAGATACGTGAAATTTTGTAGCCAACACTGAGATCAATGGGGTCCCTTTAACATAAATACAATCTTAAAGTGAAATTTTGTGACGGTCATCAAAATTATGAATTGTAGAATTCGTGGCTACGACGTCACTGGTTTCTTTTCACTGGCTCATTAGAAGATCGATTCGTCACTATGGCATCGTTGGTTTCTTTAGTGAAAGATAGCGAGAGATATGAGAAATGAATATGATCTCAGAATGCAATCAACACCAATTCACGAAAATTTAACTCTGACAAGGGAAAAATTAAACTACAACCTCAACAACGACACCAAAAACTTAATACCAGCTAAAAGTGTAATAATTTTAGAAGAAAATTGCGTGGTATTCTTGTGCAAGTGTACACAATGTTGTAGCTGAAGGGAATAATTGAATTAAACCCACAGCGGAAGCATAGGAATCGTCTTTGATTTATTTAGAATTAAACTAAATTACTAGGTTAAGCAAAAACTTACATTGAAATAAACATGGAGATTCTTCTGGCGGGTCTTTATCTCCTCCACAAAATCTTCCTTGCTATGACTCTAACAAAAGATCAAGGCTTGTGGGAGCCTCTTGAAAGAAAATCCTCAAGGGATTAAAGAGGAAGAGGTTTAGAGAGAATTCTCTAATTCTCTCTATTTAGGAGATGTGTGTTATTCAGAATACCCAATGGCTCACCCCTAGGGTCCTATTTATAGTGGTCTAGGAAAGATAATAAAATAATATATTTTAATATCTAATATATTAAAATATATTTATCTAAACAATTTGAATCATATTTAAACTTTTTAAAATTCTCCTACGACATTTATTTCCTAATTTGAATCCAATTCAAATTTAATAAATATATTTTCTTTAATGTATATAATATACATTAATTATTTTCATATTTAATGTATCAAATACAATAAATATATTTTCCTCTTTTATATTTAATATATCTAATATATTAAATATTAATTTGAACACTTCAAATTAAATATTAATTTGAACATTTCAAATTTCTCTTTCAACTAAATTGATCTTTTAGTGTTACTGTAAGCTAGCAAGGGGACCTTATGGACCTACAGATTATAAGCTCCAATGATACAAAATCAATTAATTAAACTCTTTAATTAATTAATTTTCATTCATTAACTATAGGTCACTCCACTATAGACTTAGAGTTGCACTCTTATGCACTGTAGGACAAGTTGTGTCCATTGATATAATCACTACATGCAAGTCGATCCTTCACAAGTTGTTCGTAATTACAGCTGGGTCAAAAGTCCGTTTTACCCCTGTAATTACATCTTGCACCTTAAGTACCACTGATCCTCTAATGAACAATATGTTTATAATCTAATTATAAACTAAGTCCCTCTCGGGCCAATGAGAGGGTGGGGCCCCATTGTTCAAGTCCCGAAATCAGCACTTAAGGGAACTACTCATCTGCTTACCCTATATGGGAAGGAGTGAATTCCATCTTGTGAGATTATGTTCCCAGCTCCCTATTTGGTCAAGTCCCCAAAATGGTAGGCATATTGAATCGGCTACAAAAGCCACTCTCACCCATGCAAATCAAAGGACAAGCCCTCACAGGCAGGAGTTCATAACTCACTCAGGATTAAGATCGAGTCGCATATGATCACCTGATGAAATATTAATCTTCTCAATTAACGGATTTATAAAGAAAGATTAAATATTTCGTGGTCCAGTCTTATACAAACTCATTGTATAAGATACCCCCACTCACATGTCTCCACATGAATGATTTGGATCAAATCATTTGTAACTATTACAAAGTGGGCCGTATCAATAGTGTTACCAGGATAAGGCACCCAACCTTATCCATATACTATGACCCTTTAGGTTATTTCTTGAACATGATCCTCTCGTATGTCAACCACATACTGTTCAAGATTACACTAATAACCTTGGATTTTTCATATAATGGATAATATTGTATTGCAAATAAAATAATCAAAATTATTATTTATTATTAAATAAATTATTAATTACGAGGCTTTAGGGCATAAATCCCAACAGTAGCAAGCAACAAGTAAATTATCGTTTCCATAGGGATTAGCAATTTTTCTCAATAACAGAAATTAGATTTTAGTGAATTCAAATAATAACCATTCCAAATATCATAAGTAATAATGTTGCGGTAACTAATCATGCAGAAGTAAAAATAAATGCTTAAACATAACTTAATGTGATGAAAACAGAGTAAATAAGCAAAAGTAATAGGGTCGTGTAGTTATGAACTTAACTGGGCTCGGATTAGGGTAGAATTGTGCATTAATTAGCTAAATGGCTGAAGCAGACATTACACTCTCTCAATTCACAATAGATCACTAGGCACTCTTCCGAGTCATTTCATTGTAAAAGGTAAGTCCCATTAGTCTTTTACATGGATATCCTTTGTTTTATGTGTGTATTAGGTGAGCCATTATTCCTAATCGACCCACTTAGAAAGCTTCTAACCTACTTAAGCTAATTTGATTAACAAGTTTTTGGCTTTCCCTAATTCTCCCGAATATCAGAGAAATGCTAATGCAACCCAATTGGCCAGACGAAGTCGAGTACAAAGATTAAGCACACTCGAAAATAGAATGAGAAAGCAAATTTACTTCAACAATATCATTAATTAAAAACAGTCATCTCCCTAATCCTCACCCTTGGGTGATTTAGTTCATGATACAAGAAAGGAAACTAATAAAACAGTAAAAGGTATCCATAATATTGTAATGTAAGGAAAGTAAGCTACTAGACTAATAGAAGAAGAAGAAAATGGAAGAGGGTATTCTGTGTTGAAGCTGTTTCCACAGCTCCAGCAAAAATCTTTCCTCTTTTGGAGAACTCTGTCACAACAACTCCGATTCCATTAAGAGCTCCTCATTTCGATTTATTTATCTTTTTTTTTTCAATCCCCTAGAAAACGGCAACAACTTATAAAGCTCTGTTTATTTGTGAAAATGAGGGCTGAGAGGGAAATTTGGACATCTGGCGAACTTCTACAGGTTTCTGCATCTACTTTGGAATATTCCAATCCAGCTTATTTAGTGAAGCATTTAACACGTGCAAGTTTCTGATGGATTCCAGATCCAGAATATTCTCCAGCGAACTAGATAGTCTCAGCAATCTTCAACTTCTAAGTCTCTTGCATTGACACTTGACTTTGTTCCTTAAATATTGGCATGTTTCACCTATTTTTGACAAGGAACTCAGTTTCAATGCCAATTCAAATAATAAATGTGAGAGCATCAAGATGTAGATATTCTGACACAATTAACACTAACCAACTCCTAATTTCACTACTTTCTATCCTAAATAACTCTCATTTGAAGAGTTATCAACCCGTCTAGCTTATCATAGTTAGAGCGAAGCAAATGGCCAAATTACGAGTCATGGAATCAAAATCTACTTAAGTCTAACTGAAATAGAGACAAAAAGAAGAGAAAAGTTGCAAGATGAAGGCTAGAATCAGCCTCTCCTGACCTAAACAGAGGATTGTTCTATTTATAGACTCGTTGCAGTGCCCAGGCGCCGACAGTTTGGCACCTAGGCACCTAGCCTCGGGTCTAGTTCGTTAAATACTCATTTTTTACTTTTGACGCCCTGATGGCCGTCTTAATGCTATCTCTTGGGGTACTTTGATCAGTTTGCTCCTTTTACTTCACTTGGATGTGGAATGACCTCTGGATTAGCTCATTTAAACCCCAAACTCGTGCAAATGCTCCAAAATGTGACTTTCTCTCAAATTCCTACAAAATAAACATTAAAACTCATAAAAACCATCCAACTAACAAGAATTAGTTGTGATTAAATAGGACTTTATAGGACCCTATCACAGATCAATAGTGAATTTGTATTATTGAGAATCGAATGTGCTTGAAAGAAAAAAGAATGAGTGGCAGAGGGTGGTGCTAAACTATTTATACTCTGATGCTCAATTTAGTAATCGAGTAAAGAATGAGTGTAGCGAGTAATGGGTGAGTGGTTTAGACGTACGTCCCATCTACTGACTTGTCGTACTTATAGGATGGTTTAGAAACTGTCGTCATCATGGAGAGCAGTATTCATGTCATGATTCTTGCAGCATGTTAAATGCAGGAGACAATTACAAGTTGGGTCGTTACCCAATCGAATCGTTTCACTCTTTGGTTGAGATCCAAGTTTTACCCTTTTCAACCAACAACTGACTTCGTTGGATCAATTGTTTCACTCGAGGGTCAACCTTATGGTTGGGGGTCGGCCTCTAAGAGTTTTAGCATTGCCCCGTCTTTGGGGCTCGTTTGACCTTCTTTGAGCTTGCCTTTCAACCTCTGGGCTTTTACTCTTATGGTTGGCTTTTAGCCTAGTCGATTATCCTACCTTCAACAATAATCACATTTGGGTTTACATATATCTGAAAACTCATATATTAACTACAATCATGATTCGAAAATCAAGTCATTTCTAAAATCTACAACATTTGAAATTTTTTAACAGAACCTTGTTAAAAAGGCTAATTCATAAAGTTTTCAAATTTCAACACTATGCAAACTCAAATCATAAAATCCAACATCATACATAATCATAAATCTCTTGAAACTTCATGGAACTCTATCATAAAGTCAATTGACAATCTTAAATCACCTTTTTCACAATTTGACAAAATTTTCATTTCTTTCAATAATAGGACAATTTACAAATTAAGCATAAATTTTTTGAAATCTCAAATACCCAAATCATTTGTACGAATATAAATTATAAGTGATTTCAAAGTTTCGCAATTCCATCAAATACTAAAATAATTTAAATATTTGTAAAATTAATCACTCATTGAATTTATCAACGTGAGAATTTTTAGGTCGTAATTCATCTTTTCGATCTCTGTTCAACCTGAAACTAATTTGAGCATAATTATATGAGTAATTCTTTAAATACGAATTAAGACATAATACTCATTAACTCCAATGGTCCAACCTAATATCACATACAATAGGATTTTCTCTCTCCTCCTTATCTCATCTATGTACCATCATTGTACTTTTCAACAATATTAAAATAATTCCTTAACTTTGGATAAAGGTGTTGTCATTCTTTGTTCTTTTGCTTGATATTCAACTATCATTTCTTTTTTTTAAATTATTGTAGTTGGAATGCTTCTTTGATAGGTAGCTCATGCATTCTTCAGACCAAATGACATGTCCTCCAAATGACATGTCCTTGTAGTAGTAGGGACCTCTACTCTAGATGAAGGAGGTCTTCTCTTGGTCAGGTCCATACATCTTAATCTAATTATACCAAGAATAGGCATCCATAAAACTCAACATTTCATGTCCAGCTATTGCATCTGGCAGTTGATCAATCATAGGCAGCTTAGTTCAAATATTTATTCGTCTATCCTCGAATGTGACTGGGATGGATTTAAGCTCTTTTATCGATTGAACTCCCTGATTGGCCTTAGGCTCATCTTGTTGGTTGGAGCCATCTTTCTTTGTAACATCATGTGGTTGTTCTTATTCAAGCTGACCCTTAGCAAAAATAGGCGAGTTGGCCTCAACCAACAAATGTTGGTCGGCCTCAGTCTAGTTTTCGACGTCTGTTCCTCTGTTCATCTTTGAATCCAATGTGTGAATCTTTGACAGAATACCTCGATTCCCCATACGACGCAAACTGTGGATGCCAAAATCTGAATAGGGGAAAGTCTCACCTGACTTTCACGTGTGTCGACGGTAAATTTTTAATTCTAGAGAAAAAGGTGACATCCAAAAGAGAAAAAACTCCATATCGCAGTGGTGCTTGCCACACAGGCTTTAATGCTTAAGTTAGATCAGAGTTTTTGGAGTGTAGCAAGGTTTTGAGTATGTGGTAGAAGTTACCTTCAACGAGGTTATAAAAATAAAGTATTTATACAGAGCATGACCTAGCTTTCTCTTGTCCCCTCTTGGATTCGAATCGTGGAAGGGAAATGAGATATCGAGGGCATGGGGCATGGAAGACATATGCCCCTAGAAGGAAAAGGTCAAGGCGAGGAATTGAGCTGGCCCAATTCATTTCCTCCTCCTAGGACCCAATGGGGTCTTGTGTATCCACTAAGCCCGTATTTTATATATTTCTTGAGCATGGCATTAGGCCCATTTTGCCTTAGTTTCTTCCCTTATTTCTTTTCCCTTTTTGGACTTGTCCCTTAGGTCCAAAATTATGGAGAATGTAAGAAAATATTGGTTTGAAGGCTTTAAATTTTTTTATGTCAACCAAAATACCATGGGCTGAATTTTATGAAAACTTTAATAAAAATATCAACAAAATGTTGTTACTTTTATAAAAATTGGAGAAATTAACAAGTTCATAAAAAAATGTTAAATTTATAAATAAGTCTCTCACGCCTTTTAAATAATATAAAGATTCTCTATTACAAATATTATGATCATAGTAGTGATACTTTGCCTAAAACATTTTTTATATTTTGTAAATATATTTACGATATCATATAAATATCGATTAACTCTTTATTCCGATGTTGGACTCATGACATATAACAATATTAATTAAAAATATCTCCCTTTCAACAAAAATGTAATACCATGCTTAGTTCTTCTCATTATGTGTCTCCATCTCTATGAAGAGATGACTAGGTGGCCCAAACGTCGAAGACCTACCATTGGCTTCGACTTCGACCAATTCTAACTTATTAGATTAGTGCAACAAGACTTTAGGTCTTTGAGTGCGTCCGTTAACCATTTTGGTTTATGGTTCTTTTTTTATTCTTGGGTTTTTGTTTTCAACAAACCATGCCTCCACAATTTTTTGTTTTCTCATTTTTCAAAAATAGAAAACTAAACATATTTCATAATTGTTTTTTGTTTTTCATTATTTAAAAATAAAAATAAAATATATTGAGTAGCAGTGGCAATCTACTACAAAATTTGAAATAGACCATGGTTATATGAACATGTAAAGAACTTCACGAAGATCACCATTAAGAAAGGTATTATAAACATCAAGTTGTTTTATATGCCACTGAAATTGAACAGCCAAAGAAAGGATAATCTGAATAGTCACAGGCTTCACAACGGGATTGAAGGTCTCAAAATAATCAATACCATAAGCCTGATCAAAATCTCAAGCAATAAGACGCACTTTATACCATTCAATCTTACCATTTGGTTTAAGCTTAATTTTTTTGACCCATTTGCAACCAATAATTTTCTGATTAGATGAACATTCAACAATATCCCAAGTACCATTAGAAGCTAAAGCATTATATTCCTTAGCCATAGCATCTTGCCATTCAACACATTTCGCAGGGGATTTGAAATTGGTAGGCTTAGTGGGAATAGAGGTGAAACTGAAGAAGTGAACAACCACGCTTTGGGCTTATGAATTCTAGCTTTGAGCGAGTTATTATAGGATGGACATTAGCAACGAAGTCCTATGTCTAAGCTCTTCTCCTATATTGATTTTATGACATTTGTTTATTACCCAACCCTTTTAGTATTGAGTTCAACTTTGCATTTAAAGCCTCGGTGATCAAGCTAGACGAACAATAAACATGTACAATCTATAAAACCAAACTACAGTAAAGGTAATTTAACAAATATGCAAGTGATATGGAACAAGCTTAACTCATCTTCTAGCGCATCCACATAATTGAATCCCAAGAGAAACTTATCTCATAATGAAATAAGTAAAAGCAGAATGCTTCATTTAAATGGAATTAATAATTACAAAGATGAAGCGAAATAAAAGTAACAAGTATTGGAAAAACAGTAAACGAACGCTCGTAGTGTAAAAACTAAGTTATTCAAGGAAAAATCACTCTAAGAGTCGATTGTTGGATTTTATAGTAAATTGTGAAAGAAAGTGTTGGTTTGAAACATCAAAAATGAATTGATGTTCCATTTATGTTGTTGTTACTTGACTTGAAATTCAAAGGTTTCAAAATGGTTTGAAACATCAAAATGTGTTGATGTTTCTTTTACAAATTTAACTTAAAAGTTAAATTTGTGAGTTATGTTTGAATCTTTACAAGTAACTACACAATTGAGTTACTTTTTATGTATGTTTCATTTTGTTTATATTAATTTTATTTTTGGAGAGTTACTAAGTTGCTAGCCTATAAATAGCAACTTGTTTCTTCATTTGAAGCATCTCATTCCATTTTGGAGTATCTCATTCCAATTGAAGAGTTCTTCTCTCCTCTCTTTCTTTTCTTTAATCTTGAGTCAAGTTGAGAGCAAGTATCCAAGAGTTCTGCAGATCCGAGTAGTTCAAGGTTGCTGTTCTATAGGAGTTAGTCGTTGTATCCTGCTGAGACGATTGTTGTAGCCTGCTTGCAACCCGTGCAGAGCGAATAATTGTCTTCAGGACAGCGCTTTGTAAGCGTGCCTCGACTACTTATTATCCTTATTCTTGAGTTTTGAAATTGTTATTACATAAGTGTCTGTATTATTATTTACACTGTAATTGTTTGTTGCTAATTAAATTGTAATCAAATTTGCTAGTGTTACTCAGTTCTTATACACAGCGAATTATTATTTCTAACATCGATTTGAGTCTCTTTCAAGGTGGAATCAATGTATAAAGGTAACTTTCTCGAAGGTTAAGGGTTCTAGGGTGTGGAATATGAGTTTCTCCTAAGGGAATTCTCTCCAACGCCACTTCATCCTCCGTTCTCAGTCTTTCACTCAAAATCTAGGGTAAAAACCTTTTTTTCGTCTCTTGCATCTCTCCTCTCAATCCATCACAAACCATCCCTTTTATATGTCTTTGGAGGGTGAGTAATTGGCAATATTAAAGCTTTACACCTTGACTTTGGAACCTCAGAGTCAAAATAGGGTGTAGGTTGCAAATTTGACTCAAATAGAATGACCACAAAAATCTTAGTTGACTGGGTTTTAGGGCAAATTGTGGCTGAAATATTTTTTTCCTTGAAAGTTATGCAGTCGCAATCCCTTGTTTTTGGCAGATTCCTACAAAAGAGTAAATAATGGTTAAATTCACCTAAAAATGACTCTTGTACCCCCTTAAATGACTCAATTATCACCAAATGACCTATTTTCATGTGACTCTTTCATTTATGCATGCTTTTGGACAATAAAAATATGGAAATACATGCAATCAACCATACTTTAACCAAGAAATGAATTATATTTAAGGCCAAATAAAGGTGATAAACATAGTTCATCATATGGGCAGCGAAACAGAAAGTAAATGAGATTCGAAGAGGGGAAAAATAGTGATGAGGGGTGGGGCATAGAAATGAAGGAGAAGGCAAAAAGTGAGGAGAAGACGAAAGTGGAGCGATTGGAGAAATTGGGTGGTGGTGAGCATCGTCCACAGTGAGAGAATGAGAAGCAAGATGGGAGAGTAAAGGTGGTGTAAAGCCGAGAGGCACCGAAGGTTTGGGTGAAAAAGAAGTGGAGGAAGGGAGAGTGACGGAGGAGAGACGATATTGCAAAGTAAAATGGAAAAGGGAGGGGGTAGAGAAAGAATCGAGAGGAGACGTTTTTATAGGGTCAAAAGTAAAAGATGATTGAGAATAAGGAAAAAGCAATTCATTAAACATAACATGATGAGAGACATAAACATGACTCGATACCGAATCAAGATAGAATATCTCTTATATGAGGACACAATCTCACTCTTCACTCTTGCTCTCTGATAAGACACAGTCCTATATTATTGTGCCTAATTCACGCTAGTTCGATAGTTTTTATGTGTTTAATTGTCTATTTTGTAGGTAATTGAGCAAGAGAAGTATTTTAGAGCTTTTGCATCTAATTGGGGTTAAAACGAGCCAATTTGGAGGTCATTTGAGCAACCAAGCTAAAAGAACAAGCGAAGTGACCATTTTTCCCCTGACGAGAACATCTTAGCGTTGCATGAGGCATCAAGACACTGAAGAAGAAAAAACGTGCGGATGCATGTCAGTGTCGAGTTGCTATAACAGTGAGCGTCGCGCAACCGCTAGACTAATTAAGGGTAGCATTGGTATGCCGCCTGTAGTGTTTCGACGCTACGTCGATTTGTATTAAAGGAAGATTTCGTCCTCTAAGTCATTTGTCTCCAATTTTCAGCCGTCATGAGACCATTTTAAGCTTTCTCCTTTCCATTTTTCAGTAGTTTATGATAGATTATGAGTTTTTCATCAAACCTCGGATTGCTAGGCTTTCGATGTCGATTCGGGTTGTAAATAATGGTACGATGTAATTTTTGTGAGATTTATGGTTAAACTCTTTATGCTTTACAATAACTTGTCGTTTCTTTATCTTAGTTTAATAACTTGAATGCTCATAGTTAGATTGACGCTCTATACACATCGAGTATGTGCTTTAGGCTAGTTTAAAGTGATGAGTGGCTTGAATATCCATTAGCATGTTTATTATCCCTTGATTCTTGCTTTAATGATTATGATATGAGCATGTTCATAAATAGCCTCACAATCTATTCACATCGAATGTGTTTGTAATCGCTAGTTTAAGGTAGCAATAGGATCGACTCATGTTTGCATAGTAGGGAGCTATCTCCCCGTATAGTTTGCACGATAGGACCTAAGAATCAAGAGAATGAATTAGTTAAATTAGGAATGCATACCTAGTCTAATTGGTTTGTCTTAATCAATCCCTAGAACTTAAAACGACTAGCAATGTTAGTTAGGTTGTTGACTCGATGCTAGGTTGGATTAATTGATTTAGGGGATCTAAGCTTACTTAGAGGCTTGATTGGCTGTTCCGACAAGTTAATTTGATGATGAACTGCAAATTAGATTTCGTGTTAGTTATCTGTGATCGAAAATTACATTGTTGCCTAGTTTTATCCCGAATCAGTGCCTGAGGTGAGATCGTTGTCTTTATCTTTACTACTTTCAGTCCTCCTATCTCTTTCATGTTTAAATCTCCCCAGTTAGTGTCAGTCCATGTCATTAAGAAACCCAATTAAAAGAAATCAGTTATTCGATTCCCTGTGGTTCGACTCAGTCTACTATTAATTACTACAAGTAGTTAATTTTAGATCGGTATTATAAATTGTATTTGATTGAACTCTCGACAAGCTCACCTTCACTCTCGCTCTCGTAATCTCGCTCATAATCGCAAGGACTGAGAGTGAGATTGAAGAAGAAAGGATAAAAAACAAAGAAAGAATATAAAATTAAGTTAGAGAAGAGTGAGAGCGAGAGTATGAGAGCGAGAGTGCAAGTGAAATTGAAGAAGAAAAGATCGAAAAGAAAGAAATAAGATAAAATTAAGTAAGAGAAGAGCAAGAGCGAGAGGGAGAGCGAGATTGATAAAATTAAGTAAGAGAAGAGTGATAGGACCTATAAAGTCCTATTTAATTACACTTATTTCTTGTTAATTAGAATGATTTTATGTGTTTTATTATTATTTTTTAGGGATTCGAACAATTCACGTGTTTTGAAGAGTTTGCACCATTTCAGAATTAATTCGGACCAAATTGGAGGTGATTCGAGCAACTGAATTTCTATACCAAATTTGACCGGTCATATCATGATATTTCGAGATGAAAATATATTCAAATTTGGTATCAAATCGAAGCTTATTGAATTATCTTTCTAACGGTATAAGACTCATTGCATTCCAATAAGTATTATGAAAGTTATGGAATTTTGAGTGATTACTGCTCCTGCTGGAAAACTGTTGTACCCGAGAATATTTTGTGCCAACTTCCGTTCCCATTATCTTGCTGCTCACGTTTTGGAATATATTCAAATTAGATATCATTTTAAAGATCTCGGAATGATCTTTCCAATCATATAAATATCACGTTGATCCAATCTTTGGAGAAGAAGTTATGGGCAAAATAATGAAGACTGCGCAATCCAGAAACTTTCCTTATTTGCAACATTCTATGTTTGTTTTAAGAATTTAGGGAAGGATTTTCGAGTTTTAGATGTATTTTCTAGCATTTTACAAGAGAGAACATTATTTAATTTATTTTATTTTATTTTAAATATTATTCCCTAATTGTTTTGGGAAAACATCTTTCTAGAATTTAGGGTTTCTTACTTGTGTAAGTTGTCTACTTAAAGGCTATTTAAGCCTTCTTATGGACAGCAAGGGGGATCTTTTTTTTGGCCCTTTGGCCTAGACATTTTTAGAGAGTTTTTAGACTCCGTTTCTCTTTTCTCCTTAGACAATAATGGTATCAAATTTTATCACGATGCTCGGCTAAACTTCGCGTTCCCAATTCAGAGGTCGGTTGTAATCAATTGCAATATTGTGAGGTTTGAACCTTAACGTAGTTTTCTTTCAATTGCAAGTGTTCTTTAATTCCCGTGTTAATTTTATAAGTATGTATTTTGATTAAATTGACGCCTTAATCTCTTTACATGCTTTATTGCTAATCACGATCATGATCCGTAATTGTCATGTTGAATGAATCGGTAGCATTAGAATTATCACATGTGTATGTTTGTGGGTTTCCATATTACATGGCTTGCATGTTTAATTCTAGGAATTAAAGGAGCATCTTAATTAGATTAAAGTTATTTCACCTAATTTGTTGTCTTGGTCCTTCCAAAGCACTTAATGCCTTTATCTAAATAATTTGGAGCGGTTTCGTCAAAATTGTTTAGGTAATTAGCATTAACTTGACGTTTGTTAGAGTTAATGACCTTAGGGAATTTGCTACGTTTTGGGGTTTCCTAATAAGTTGACCAAGTGCTTGCATTGTTAAGTTTAAATATTTTGAATGCCTATGATCAATTTTTGCAATTGAGTAGAACCGTACTTTTGGATTGAATTTTGGTAAGATTTGATCTATCTCTATCTTTATTGTTTATGTTTTATTTTATTTATAAAAATACAAAACCCCCCTTTTTAATTGCTTTCTCCTTTGCAAATTTAACTTGAGAAATTAATATTCGGTTCCCTGAGATCGACCCGGTCCACTCAATGCTACAAGTAGCTTAGGATCGGTTTATAAATTGTAATTTGACGAGCCCTCGACAAGCTCGCTTCAAATTTGGCGCCGTTGCCGGGGAACCACTATTAGTTTCTCTTTGTTAAATTTGCTCTAAAAAAAAACCAAAAAAAAAAAAAAAATCTTTTGTATTTTTGTATTTTTTTTTTTTATCTGTTTTTTAAATGGCAGATTATTCTCAGCACTACTGGACAAATGGTGGAGCTGCCTCGTATGTTGATGAGGTTAGTGAGCTCAAAAATCAAATTTCTGAATTAACCTCTGTTATTCTTCAAGTGGCTGTAGGGAGGCTTCAAGCAGTGGAGACATGTAGATTATGCTCGTTGCAAGGACACCCCACCGAAGCATGCCCTCAGCTGCAATGGAACTTTGTGCCAAATGCTTACACTTTGGAAGAGTTTCCTGGTCATCAAATGAACTTTGAGCCTTACAGTCCCTATCTTGAATGGGATCAATCTAGCTTTAGCTATGGATACCAAGAGGAGCAGCCGAGTCAATACTTTCAAACTTTAGACTCAGGTACGTCTTTAGAGGCCATAGTTTACCAAATTGCTAATAATACTCTTCAGTTTCAACAGGAAAATCTCCAATTTCAAAAGGAAAATCTCCAATTTCAAGAGGAGACTCGCGCTGGAATGCAAAGTCTGGGTGACCAAATTACCCAGTTGGCTGATTCCGTGAGAAGACTGGAGAGTCTACAAGAGCAATACTCTTTTGACATCACTGAGGAAACATTTTTTGAGGAAATCGACACCGACAGTGACGAGGAAGTTTTGAATTTTGGGCCATGCCAAGAACAGGTAATTTGTGAGGTTAAGGAGGAGTCCGAGCTTACACGCAAAGAGGAGATTCAGGTGATAGAGTTGGAGGCTAAAAAGCCTTCGCCTGTTCTATTCCCTAGCTCTCCTCTTAATTTTGAATTTCCTTTGCTTTATTCTCATGAGTCCTTAACGTCTTTTGTTTCTTTTGAGTCAGTTAAGTTAGTTGAGTCTTACTTTTTTCCTTTTATTCCTTATATAAAATATAACAAAAATAATGATCTGTCTGGTACCCTAGAGAAACAGGAAAGCCTTCTAAACTTGGAAGGTTACATTGATTCAAGCAAGAAGGGACCGAAGAAAGTAGAAGAATTTTACGTGCCCTGACACTTACGAACCCTGTCGCGCATAACGACATTAAAAATTTGCGCTTCTTGGGAGGCAACCCATGTGCTTTAATTGTTTTATTTGTTTTCCTTTCAATGATTTATTTCCTTTTCGTAGTTTGTTTTATTTTTCTTTTGTAGGTGTTGCACTTGAGAGGAGAAATTGAGGATAAAGATGCACCACCACCTACAAGCCATCCAAAAACTAGGGGAGTTTTTCTGTTCCTCTTGCTTTTTGTTTGTGTAACTCTGTTTAGCGATACATTGGGGACAATGTATCAATTAAGGTTGGGGGTGGAGAACGTTAGATTTGCATGTTTAGGGTTATTCATCAGCATGTTGAGCAGTGAGCGTTAATTTAAAAAAAAAAAAATTTGAGCTTAAATTGCATGATGAGTTAGTTGCATATTAGGTGGTTATGACAATCTAGGATGTGCTTTAGGTAATTTCATTTGAAATGGTTGAAACTTGAAAATGCTTGCTTGATTTAAGCCTATTTTAAAATTTTCCTTTTGATTCCCTTATACTTTTTGAGCACTTAGCCCTCTTGTCTATGGTTTTGAAGGCTTAAGATTGGGTTATTTGGTTTGGATTCTTGTTGTCACCTCGAAAGATTTTAGGAACTAGTTTAAGAGTCTACTTGCATGATGTTGAATAACGTGAAACTTAAGAGTAATTGCATGTTTTATTTGCATTTATTACTATGATAAAATGAAAACTCGAGTAAAAAAAAAAATGAAATGATTGCATGTATTTAAAAGTCTAAGGGCAAAAAGAGTTACCTCTACTGTGATCAGTCAGGCCATCCATTGAGCAAGTGCTCTGGATAAGGGTCCCTACAGTGGATGTGTGAAAGCTAGCGCTCAACAAAATAAGCAAAAATCTAAGTTTGGTGGTAGGCCTACCCCAAGGCACCTTAGTTTCGTGTTATCCTTTTGAGTGTAGGGAAGCTTGAGAATTGGTCTTAAAGTCAGAAGTAGGGGGAAAACGAGTTGAGGATCAAATAAAACCTTCTCGGGCTTATAAAAACTTAGATAAGGGAGAGCTATACACACACACACACATAAGGGATGAAGGGATTAGTTTTAAAATTCTCATTGATTGAATGTGTTTGATTGTTTTCTTCCATTGCAAATGTTTTGTTGCCTAAAGCATTGAGATTAGAGTCATTGATATGCAACTGATTAGTCATAGGATTGTTTAGTTCTACCTTGCTCGAGGACTAGCAAGATTTAGGTTGGGGGTTGTGATAGGACCTATAAAGTCCTATTTAATTACACTTATTTCTTGTTAATTAGAATGATTTTATGTGTTTTATTATTATTTTTTAGGGATTCGAACAATTCACGTGTTTTGAAGAGTTTGCACCATTTCAGAATTAATTCGGACCAAATTGGAGGTGATTCGAGCAACTGAATTTCTATACCAAATTTGACCGGTCATATCATGATATTTCGAGATGAAAATATATTCAAATTTGGTATCAAATCGAAGCTTATTGAATTATCTTTCTAACGGTATAAGACTCATTGCATTCCAATAAGTATTATGAAAGTTATGGAATTTTGAGTGATTACTGCTCCTGCTGGAAAACTGTTGTACCCGAGAATATTTTGTGCCAACTTCCGTTCCCATTATCTTGCTGCTCACGTTTTGGAATATATTCAAATTAGATATCATTTTAAAGATCTCGGAATGATCTTTCCAATCATATAAATATCACGTTGATCCAATCTTTGGAGAAGAAGTTATGGGCAAAATAATGAAGACTGCGCAATCCAGAAACTTTCCTTATTTGCAACATTCTATGTTTGTTTTAAGAATTTAGGGAAGGATTTTCGAGTTTTAGATGTATTTTCTAGCATTTTACAAGAGAGAACATTATTTAATTTATTTTATTTTATTTTAAATATTATTCCCTAATTGTTTTGGGAAAACATCTTTCTAGAATTTAGGGTTTCTTACTTGTGTAAGTTGTCTACTTAAAGGCTATTTAAGCCTTCTTATGGACAGCAAGGGGGATCTTTTTTTTGGCCCTTTGGCCTAGACATTTTTAGAGAGTTTTTAGACTCCGTTTCTCTTTTCTCCTTAGACAATAATGGTATCAAATTTTATCACGATGCTCGGCTAAACTTCGCGTTCCCAATTCAGAGGTCGGTTGTAATCAATTGCAATATTGTGAGGTTTGAACCTTAACGTAGTTTTCTTTCAATTGCAAGTGTTCTTTAATTCCCGTGTTAATTTTATAAGTATGTATTTTGATTAAATTGACGCCTTAATCTCTTTACATGCTTTATTGCTAATCACGATCATGATCCGTAATTGTCATGTTGAATGAATCGGTAGCATTAGAATTATCACATGTGTATGTTTGTGGGTTTCCATATTACATGGCTTGCATGTTTAATTCTAGGAATTAAATGAGCATCTTAATTAGATTAAAGTTATTTCACCTAATTTGTTGTCTTGGTCCTTCCAAAGCACTTAATGCCTTTATCTAAATAATTTGGAGCGGTTTCGTCAAAATTGTTTAGGTAATTAGCATTAACTTGACGTTTGTTAGAGTTAATGACCTTAGGGAATTTGCTACTTTTTGGGGTTTCCTAATAAGTTGACCAAGTGCTTGCATTGTTAAGTTTAAATATTTTGAATGCCTATGATCAATTTTTGCAATTGAGTAGAACCGTACTTTTGGATTGAATTTTGGTAAGATTTGATCTATCTCTATCTTTATTGTTTATGTTTTATTTTATTTATAAAAATACAAAACCCCCCTTTTTAATTGCTTTCTCCTTTGCAAATTTAACTTGAGAAATTAATATTCGGTTCCCTGAGATCGACCCGGTCCACTCAATGCTACAAGTAGCTTAGGATCGGTTTATAAATTGTAATTTGACGAGCCCTCGACAAGCTCGCTTCAAAGAGCGAGAGCAAGAGTATGAGAGTGAGAACGAGATTACGAGAGCGAGAGCAAGAGTGAGATTGAAGAAGAAAATATCGAAAAGAAAGAAAGAAGATAAAATTAAGTAAGAGAAGAGCG
Source organism: Trichosanthes truncata (assembly GCA_033996785.1). Classification (NCBI taxonomy): domain Eukaryota; kingdom Viridiplantae; phylum Streptophyta; class Magnoliopsida; order Cucurbitales; family Cucurbitaceae; genus Trichosanthes; species Trichosanthes truncata. The sequence goes on from JAWPNB010000010.1 coordinate 43,851,702, forward strand.
AGAGCTAGAGTGATGGGCGAGAGCGAGAGTACGTTGCCCTCACGGTAATTTGGATGAGTTGCGTAGTACGGAAAAGTCCTATGTCATTAATTTTAGAAATCGGGGTTAAATGACATTTGGGCATGCAAAAGGAGATCATCTGTACAAATTCCCCCAAGAAACTCTATGAAAGATGCCATGAGTATTTAAAAAAGAAGAAACACGACAGAACTGTTGGGATTTATACCCTAAAGCCTTATAATTAATGAGTTTTATTATTTAATAATTATTTGATTATTTTGATTTGCAATTTATTTTATCCATTACATAAAAAATCAAGGTTATTAGTGTAATCTTGAACAATATGTGGTTAACATGTCGGAGGATCATGTTCAAGAAATAACCTAAAGGGTCTATAGTATATGAATAAGATTGGGTGCCTTATCCTGGTAACACTATTGATACGACCCACTTTATAATAGTTACAAATGATTTGATCCAAATCGTTCATGTGAAGATATGTGAGTGGGGATATCATATACAATGAGTTTGTATAAGACTGTACCACTAAATATTTAATCTCTCTTTATAAATTCGTTAATTGAGAAGATTAATATTTCAACAGGATTTTCATATGTGACTCGATCTTAATTCTTAGTGAGTTATGAACTCCTGCCTGTGAGGGCTTGTCCTTTGATTTATATGGGTGAAAGTGGCTTTTGTAGCTGATTCAATAAACCTACCATTTTGGAACTTGACAAAATAGGGAGCTGGAAACCTAAGTTTTACAAGATGGAATTCACTCCTTCTCATATAGGGAAAGTAGATGAGTAGTTCCCATAAGTATTGATTTCGAGACTTGAATAATGGAGCCCCGCCTTCTCACTGCCTCAAGAAGGAATTAGTTTATGATTGAATCATAAACAGATTATCCATTGGAGGATCAATGATACTTAAGGTATAAGATGTAATTACAGGGTAAAATAGACTTTTGACCTAGCTGTAATTATGAACGACTCATGAAGGATCGATTTGCATGTAATGGTTATATCCATAGACGCAACTTGCCCTACAAGGCGTAAAAGTGCAACTCTAGGTCTATAGTGGAGTAACCTAGTGGAAATTAATTGATTAAAGAGTTTAATTAATTAATTTTGTATCATTGGAGCTTATAATTTGTAGGTTCTTAAGGTCCCATTGCTAGCTCATAAGAACATAAAATGATCAATTTAGTTGAAAGAAAAATTTGAAATGTTCAAATTAATATTTAATATATTATATATATTAAATAAGAAAAATATCTATTTATTATATTTGATACATTAATATTAAAGTGAATAATATATTATTAGATACATTATATATTAAATTCAAATGAGATTCAAATAAATAAGATATGTTGTAGGAGATATTTGAATAAGATTCAAATAATTAATATATTGTATAGAAAATATTTGAATGAGATTCAAATATATTAAATATATATGATAATATATTAGATATTATTATATTTTGGCAAATATTCTATTGCTTATAAATAGGACCCTTGAGTTGAGCCAAAACTAAGAACTCTACAGAGAAAATTCAGAATTCTCTCTATGGATTTTCAAGCCTTGGTTCTATGTTCTAGTCATAGCGAGGAAGATCTTGTGGAGATTCAAGATTCGCTGGAACACATAAAGTAAGGACCCAACAGATATTTTATCCATTATTTCTTCAAAGTATTTTTACTTAACCTTATTATTTTTGTTTAATTCTAAATAAATCAAAGTCGATCCCAAAATTATTTTTAGAATTGTTTAGAAAACATAGACTTCTGCTGCAATGTCAATCATTCATTCCTATCAGGAACTCACCTCCCCAATTAGCTTGAAGACACTTTATTTTTGTATCAAATTGAGTTTCAACAAGTTGCTTGAAGTTTAGAAAACATGGAAAAGTCTCATCTTTACATTTAAGTAAGTAAATCCCAAGAAAAACGAATGAAATCATCAACAAACAAAAAGAAAATAACAAGCTCCATTAATAGAAGTTTGAGGGGAAGAAACCCATACATCTGAATGTACCAAATGAAACGAGGCACTAGATTTAGTTGCAAGCAAAGAAAAAAGGTAAACAACGATTTTTAGCTAACTGACACAAAGAATAAATATCCTTAGCACCAACACTAGAACAAGAAAGTTACAAAGGGACAAAATTTGCCTCAACACTTAGGTAGCCAAATGGTCTAATCTAAGGTGCCACACTGAAGAATGATGAACAGAGGATAGAAAAACAGCTGCTGGAATGCGCTTGGAGCTAGTGTAAGACTGCTCTAGACTCGAAGAAACTCGGTATAAACCATCCTCAAGCCTACCCTGAAGAATAACCTTCTTGGACTTGAAATCCTTGACAAAGAAAAAAGTGGAGTAAAATTCAACAAAGGTTTGATTATCTTTACAAAGATGAGCAATACAAATGAGTTTTTATGAAATAGCAGGAGTTGGAGGTACCTGTTGAAATAAGAGAGGTTTAGGAGAAGAAGAAAGGATAGAATTACTAATATGCGAAATAGAAATGTGCTTACCATTTTCAACCGTGACTTGCTCACCACCAACATAAGGATTGGGATTGCATAAAACAGATGGATTCGAAGTCATATGATGGGTGGCACCGAAGTTCATAAACCACCCTTCATCGAGGTGTTGAAAATCTAAAATAGAGGAGGACATCGACTCAATAGTGGGTTGAACCGAATGAAGGAAAGCTTGGGGTTGGGTGCTGGAATAGGCTAGGTTGGTTTGGTGATGGCAAGTAAGGGAAGTATGACCATGTTTATTCCAAATTTTACATTGAACTTTTGGCGAGTTACACAATCGTGAGTGGGCCATTTTGGTGAGGATTGGGGTTTGCCTAAGACACTAGGGGAAAAGTGTGGTTGTGGAATTGGATTAGTGGGGTAAGAGGGTGGTTTTGGATTATGTTGGTTAAATGATTTGGAGGATGGTTTTCTACTAATGTGTTGAAGGGAAAGAGTGCTAAAATTGGCCAGGGTAATATTGAGTTTTTCTATGGAACTTTGTTTTTCTAACTGAGCTTCATAAGGAAGTAAAAAACTGCGAACATCTTTTAAGGCAAAAGTATCAGTTCGATTTTGAATGGTAGTAATAAAGGCATTGTATTCACTCCCTAAACCATCTAAAATATGAACCAGGTGATCATAGTATGATATGGATTCACCAAAAGTAGAAAACTTATCGACCACCTCCTTATTTTCAGAAAGATACCGACTCACAGTTAAACCATCTTTCTTAATACACTGTAATTGCGTTTTTAGACCCATATTACGAGCAGTAGTTTTCGAATCATAAGACCGTTTCAAAGAATTCCATACATCAAAAGTAGTATTTAAATTAATAATCTCACCCATCCTTTCTTCAGAGAAAGAAGAGTAAATCCACCACATAAGAAAACGATTATACCTCTCCCAAATATGTAAGTAGGATTTGGGTGAGTCTGGAGTGTATCAAAAATTGAGGTGGCTGAGGAATATAACCATCATAAGGTACCCGCAAAGTCCATTACTAGTACAACATTGAGCAATTTATTATTCCACAGAAGAAAATTGTTGTCATTCAACTTAAAAGTCGAGGGTTGAGGAAGCGTCGGTACCAAATCTGGAGCAAAATCAGATTGTGGGTGAAAATATGTTGCCTAATTCGGATAAAAATTAGGGAGGGTATGTGTATTTGTTGCCGACAAGTTGGGAAAAAATTGAGACGGGGAAGAGGGTACTAGGCGATTAAAAATTGATGGGTGTGGATGTAGAGGTAACGCTGAGAAGGGATATTGAGAGTAAGAGGAGAAATAGGGGTGGGTTGGTCTCTGTTGAACCATCAGTGGGTTGATTACTGTCGTACTTTGTTATTGAGCGATTCCAACACCAGGGCGAGAGTGAACAGGGGTGTTGAGGGGAGTTGAAGATTTAACCAACAGTGGAGAAGAAATATCAGATGAAGAAGAAAAAGCCCCTGAACCTGATGCCCTTCTTGGGGTAAATTGGATGAAAATTGTAGTTAAAAAAATGGCAAAAACAGGTGGATTTGAAACTATTTAGGAAAAGATGACAGTTTTTTTGTCTTTATTGGACTCCGTCTTTACAAGAAATGCATCACAATTGAAATGATTAAAAAATTATTATTTTTATTTTGTCTTTTTTGTGGAATGCGTCTCTAGAAGAGACCCATTTCACTTTTTTTAAATTTTTTTATTATTTATTTATGTTTATTTTTTTAACCTATTAAATTGTTAACATTTTTTTTCCTTTTTATAAGGTTTTTTTTTTTAAAAAAAGGTATTAAATATTTTTTTTGCAAAAATTGATTTAGATAATTCTATAATTTTACAAATGATATAATTTTTTTATTTAATCCATTAAATGTTCTTTACAAAATTTGATTTAAAAAATATTGTAATTTTACAAATACTATACTATACATCTTCTAAAATTGCATTAAATTTAAAAAAATACATAATTAAATGCATAAGCAAACCATTTTTTTTCTTCCATAATTTTACAAGTTGTAGCTACATATTTTTTTTCTTTATTTTTTAATTATGAATTTTGAGACTTAATTTATACTCAATATTTTTGCTTGATTATTTTGATTTTATTAATTTAATTTAATTTTGTTGTTTTTTCTTTTAGACAAAAACTGTTGTTATTGTTGCTTTTTTTAACTCATTAAATGATTAAAGTTTTTTTTACTTTATTTTTTTACATGTTAACTCAAAATAAAATAAGTAAAAAGTTAAATTACAAGTTTAGTCTTTGAACTTTTGAGGTTTGTGTCTATTTGTCCCTGAACATTCAAGAGTGTCTAATAGGTCCCTAAGCTTTCAATTTTGTGTTTAATAAGTCCTTGGACTTTCAATTTTGTATCTAAATAGGTCATTGACAAATTCAAAATTTTTAAAAATTAATTGATCTATTAGATATAAATTTAAATTTTATGTCTAATGGAGCCCTAAAATTTCAATTTTGTGTCTAGTGTATCCGTTAATTTTAAAAAAATCGGGAGATCAAGAACTAAATTTGTAAATTTGAAAGTTCAGAAACTGTATAAACACAAACTTCAAAGTTCAGGGACTAAATTTATAATGTAATCTAAGTAAAATCAAAATAATCAAATAAAAATATCGAGTATAAATTACGTCTCAAAATTCGTAATTAAAAAATAAAGAAAAAATAAATAGTTACCATTTGTAAAATTATGAAAGTTTCAAGATCACTTTTTTTTTTAAAAACATTTACTAGCTTAAAAAAAAGACGAAAAAAATGATTTGCTTATGCATTTAATTATGTATCTTTAAAATTTAATGCATTTTTAGAAGATGTATAATATAGTATTTTTAAAATTATAGTATTCTTTAAATCAAATTTTGTAAAGAATATTTAATGGCTTAAACAAAAAATTTAGTTATATCATTTATAAAATTATAGAATTATTTAAATCATTTTCTGCAAAAAAAAAAATATTTAATTCTTCTTTTTCAAAAAAAAAAACGTTGGAAATAGAAAACTTTTTTAAAATGTTAATGGGTATTTAAAAAAAAAAAAGAAAAAAAAAGAAAAAAAAAAAGATGTGTCTCTAGAAGAGACACAGTTCACAAGAAGACAAAAAAAATTAATTTTTTAATTATTTCAATTGCAATGCGTTTTTATAAAAGATGAAATCTAATATGGACAAAAAAATTGCTCTTTTTTCCTAAATAGTTTCAAATCCATCTAGTTTTGCCAATTTGTTTTTTTAACTATAATTTTTATCCAATTTACCCCATTGTTGAATGCATGAAGGAAAAAAAAATTGAGACTAGGGCTTTGATACCATCATAGATTGTAGGGAATAATCAACACAATTAGGTCTAAGACAAACATTCGAAATATAAGGCTAAAGGGCCTTTACCCGTGTAAGCACACTATTGGAAGATAAATTAACCAAATAACAATAATAATGTACCATTAACATAAAATTCAAAGTTTAAAAATCTATTACACAAGTTTTAAAATTCAGAGACTTGCTAGACACAAAAATTAAAAGTTCAGAAACCATTCAATAATTTTTAAATTTTAAGAATCAATTAGACACAAAGCTAAAACTTTAGAGATTAAACTTCTAATTTGGCCCCCAAAAAAATCTCAAACCAAGCATTTCTTCCTTTTTAATTTTTAAAAGATTCATAGAGACAATAGCTATTATGAACTTTCTTTTCCAAGTCCAAATGAAATTTCCACAAAAGAAACAAAAACTTGGTTCTCATTAGGTCTCCATCTCTATGGAGCGACAGCTAGCTGCCTTCCAAACTTCAAAGACGTCGTCGACTTTGGCTTCAATATTAAAATAAATAAAAAAATTGCATTTTTCTCCTAAAAGTGGACTTAATTTTAATTTTGGATCATATGCATTTTAAAACTCGAGAACTTTATCTCTTACATTTGCAATTGTCATTTTCATCTTCATCATTATTTTCTTTTTGTTACTGTTGTTCCCTAAGAATTTCAAAGAATTATTTTTTAGTGATTTTAAAAATTGTAATTTCAGTGAAAATAATCATTTTAATGTTTAGTTTTACAATTTTAAACGCGATTTTCATACCATCAAAATTGATTTTGAATAATTAAAGACGTGTTTAGCTGTGATTTTGAATATGACGAAAGTGTATTTAACCATTTCAAAATCACACTCAAACATGCCTTTAATTTGTGAAAGTGAACTTGAATTTGTATCGATTCTTAAATAATAGTACAATCTATAATAATAATGGTACAATACTACAAACAATAAATATCTTGAAAGGTAACCATAACTTTATATTAAAGGGTTTTTACACATTATGTATAGAATCTATGTTAAAATTTTGTGCAGGGACCAAAAATGGCCATTTTTTAAAAGTATAGAGACCAAAATGAACTTTTTGAAAGTACAATGACCAAAATAAAAAAAAGTTGAAAGTACATGAACCAAAATGAACCAAAGCTAAAAGTATGAACGTCAAATAGTGTTTAAACCTATAATTCTTTATTAAAACATCAAAGAGTGAAAATAAGATATCTACTCCTTGATTGGTATGATTAACTTAATTACAATAATACACGAATATTATTAAGATTAAATTTTTATGTAAAAAGTAAACTTTCAGATGTAGATAAAATAGCTATCAATAACTCAGGTATATAAGAGAGTAAGTAAAAAAAAAAGTATGATACAAAAAAATGTATTTTACATTTTTTTTTATAAAAAAAACCAACTAATTTCTCTGATTAATTATTCATTAAAATTAATTTAATTATTTTTTTAAAAAAAAAAATTCTAGAAGGGCCATGGCCATCTTGCTCCTTAGAAGGCCTGCCTCTGCCAATGGGATCAAAATGACAATCGTATGGTTCAGATGTAAAGATGTTGAGTTTTGAAATCCAATAAGTAAACGAAGAATTTTCAAAGATAAAAATATAAAATTTCCTTATATTATAATATTGGATAATAGAGAATAAGTCTTGAGTCACAAAACGGGCTAGGGTTGGTCCACGACAAAGTCGACGATGGTCTTCGACATTGGAAGGCAGCTAGCCGTCGCTTCAGAGAGATGGAGGAGATGTATTGAGAAGAAAGCAAGGTTTTCTTCTTTAATTTTATTGAAATTTCTTTTGACAGCTCTTGTCTTTGTCAAGTTTGTAAGATTTAAAAGAAAGAAAACGAGAGAAGGAGAGATGTATGTTAGTTTTCTTTAAAAGAAAAACAATCATTATGACATCAGCCAATTTAATTTTAGAAAGTTTTCCATTTCTTTTATCATGTTAAGTAAGCTTTTAGGGACTGATTTCTTACAAGCAACCACTCTCGAAATACAAATGTTATTGTTTGTCATAGACACTCCCGATCAACTATTAGTTAAAGAGCAAATTCATCCTTCAATAAGGACATGGAACAAGAGTTCCCACAACTTTATTCTTAAATATCTACATGGTGCAATTTCTAGGTCATAAATTAAAATGATTTTACATAGATAAGATAATGTAAATATATATGTATATTCAAATAAAGTTTAAAATTTTATAAAAATAGCTTAAAGGAATGCAACTCGGGTTCAAATGTAATATTGAAAGTATAATGGCCAAAATGAATATTTTGAAAGTACTGGGACCAAAATGAATATTTTGAAAGTACAATGACCAAAATTAATTTTTTTTAAAGGAAAGTACAATGCCAAAATGAACCACACCTTTGCACACATAGGAGCCAAAGAAGGTATTTAGACCTATAATTTTTTATTAAAACATCAAAGATGTAAATAAGATATCTACAAATTACTTTTAATAATTAACTTAATTACTAAAACATAAATATTAGTACGATTAAAGTTTTAATTAAAATCTAAAATTTAATACTTAGATAATTGTCAACATGAGCATCGCTCAACTAGCATAAAGTATATGTAACATTGACCAAGAGATCAAAGGTTTAAATCTCTCACCTCACATATTGTTGAATTCAAAAAAAAAAACATATAGTTAGATAATTAAAATAGCCATCAATGACTAATTTATATAAAATAGTTGTTGAGGAGCCCACATCAGAAATATGAATAGACCTCAAATCTTTATTAGATATACATGGGTTATTCCTAATCTAATATGGTATCAACACTTTTAACGTTCTCCTCACTTTGGAAGGTTCAACAAGTGGAAATCAATATTAGGAAACGACTTTACAGGAAATCGAATGCAGGACATTCTGCTTTGATACCATGTTAAATCACCAATCATCCCAAAAACTTAAAATTGATGGATTATATGATAAATTTAATTATATCACACTTTTAACAATAACATAACTCAAAATCGAGATATTTTATACATCTAACATTAAATTTTGTTCATTAATTCTTTTTTTAAAATAGTTTATAATTCTATTTAATAAATATTTGAATATGAATTTATATGCTTGCCTTTTTTTGTACAATATATATGCTTACCTTGCCCACCTTGTTAGCCGATGGATGTTTGAACCCTTTTTTTTAAATTCAAGAGCTAAATTGTAGCTTTGGAATATATTTTTTTTAATACAAAATAAATGTATTTTTACATTTGTTTTTAAATAAAAACCTATTTTTATAGGAATTTTTATTACACCAAATATTTTTAAAAAAAAAAACGTTCTTCGACTTATTCTTCATTAAAAAATAACATAACTCAACATCGAGATATTTAATGCATCTAACATTAAATTTTGTTCATTAATTCCTTTTTTTAAATAGTTTATAATTCCATTTAATAAATATTTGAATATGAATTTCTATGCTTACTTTTTTTTTCTTTTACAATCTATTTGCTTACCTTACTTACCTTGTTGGCCAAGTTTGAACCCTTTTTTTTTTTTAATTCAAAAGCTAAATTGTAGCTTTTGAATATTTAGGCCCTATTTGATAACCATTTGATTTTTGGTTTTTTGTTTTTGAGAATTGTGTTTGTTTTCTCACAATTTTTCTACAATGTTTTCATCTTCTCTTTCCATCTTTCTTAAAGAAACATTTGAATTTCTAGCGAAAATTCCAAAAACAAAAACATGTTTTTGAAAAATACTTTTTTTAGTTTTCAAAACTTGGCTTGGTTTTTGAAAATATAGATAAAAAGTAGATAATAAAATATGAAAATCTATAGGTGGAAGTAGTATTTATAGGCTTAATTTTTAAAAACTAAAAATCGAAAATCAAATGATTATCAAATGGGATCCTAGCAGTCAAAGTGAAAACTTGGAAACTAAAATGATAGTATTCTCAAAATAAATAAATAAAATAAAAACAATATCTTTAAACCAGGATTAAATAAAAAAGTTTATTTTAAAAAAAAATTCCAATTTTAAAAACTGAAATGAATATTCAGTTGGTTAAATATTAGCAAGGAAAGCACTTTGAAACGTACTGAACTCAAAGTCAATAGCACGTCATTCAATTTTGGCAGCTTGCAATTAATTATATTTAAATTTTCACATAATCTGGGTAAAGAATCTATTCACAAAAAGAAAAAGAACAAAATTTATAGAATACATCTGACAATATTATTTTATTTTATTAATTAACACGTATATTAGCTAATTAAAATTATCAATCCGAATATAGTTGAGTAGATACAACATTGATTATCATATTCAAAGTTGAAGGTTTAGTGTGCTACCCCAAAATTGTTGAACTAAGAAAATAATTAAATACTTGATTAAAAAATATATTTATATATATTATTTAAAAATTAATATTAGTTTAAATATCTACAATAGGCGATGTTCAAGTATAAACATCTGTTACATTATACTAGTCTCGTTTAATAATATCTCCATCAAGATTAGTTTAGTGGATACGACATTGATTATCTTATTCAAAGTTGTAGATTTATTGTGCTACTCCAAAATTGTCAAACTAAAAAATTAATATTAATTCAAATATCTACAATAGGTGATGTTGAAGAAAAAATATCATTTGCATTATACTAGTTCTCGTTTAATAATATCTCCAGGATCAATAAACATGTTTGTTAATATTTAGGTAAAAATGCTAATATGAAAACCTATATACAAATTTCATTTATAAAAAGCCGCAAAGTTAGCCTCACTTCCATAAGTGCTAGATCTATACTTGCTCTGAAAAGAAAGATCCATTTAATGGAGTTTTCATCTTGTTCTTTTGCTTTAGTATCATTCTTCATTCTTCTTTCATATTGTTTGGCTTTGAAGTCTCCATTATGCCATAAGGAAGAAGAATCAGCCTTGTTGCAGTTTAAACAAAGCTTTACTCTTGACCTGTCAGATTCAAATTGTTTAGGTGCTTTACCAATACTCGCTTCTTGGAAAATTGGAGGTTCAAGTGGGAACTGTTGCTCCTGGGATGGCATTGAGTGTGATCATGATACGGGTTATGTTATGGGCCTTGATGTCAGCCGTAGTTGTCTTTACGGTTCCATTGATTCCAAAAGTAGTCTCTTTCTACTTGTTCATCTACAAAAGCTTAATCTTTCCTACAACAATTTCAATTTCTCCAAAATTCCTGAAGCCATCGGACAACTTTTTGAGTTAAGGTATCTCGATCTCAGTCAATCTCAATTTTCTGGTCAAATTCCTTATGCAATTTCGAAGTTGCACAACTTGTCATTTTTAGATTTGTCTTGGAATATTGATCTCAATTCTGGAAAACCACTTTTGAAACTTAGAAACCCTGATCTAAGAAACCTGATTTTAAACCTTACTAGCTTGGAAGAACTTTTTCTTACTAAGGTTAACATATCATCTACTGTTCCAAATTTCTTGGCAAACTTCTCTTCATTGAGATTTCTTTATATGGGAGATTGTGGATTACAAGGAAATTTTCCTGAGAAGATATTTCAATTAAAAAATTTGGAACATGTTTTGTTGTTCATGAATCCAAATCTTTACGGTCATTTACCTGAGTTTAACGCTAGAAATTCCCTTCAAATGTTAAGCTTATCAAGCACTAGATTTTATGGTAGATTACCCTTTACAATTGGAAACCTTATTTCCTTGACTACTTTGTTCATAGATGAATGTAACTTCTCAGGAACGATTCCTTTTTCACTTGGTAACCTTACCAAGCTCACGACGTTGGGCCTAAATGGAAACAAGTTTAGGGGTCAAATTCCTTCTTCATTGCAAAACCTTGCCAAATTGAATTATTTATTTTTGAGCTACAATGATTTTAACGACACAACTAGCTTACCTTGGCTTAGTAAGCTGTACAAACTTAAATATTTGGGCCTCCAAAGAATGAATTTGAGACATAATATTTTCCCTTCAATCCAAAATCTTAGTTCTCTGGTGTATTTCAGTCTGAAAGATAACTCCATGACTGGTATGCTTCCCCAATGGTTAGGAAATTTCAGTAGTTCTATGGAATTTTTGGCGCTAAAAAACAATATGTTTAAAGGAAGCATCCCAGATTCTTTCAAAAATCAAAATAGTTTGTTGTTTATAAACTTGAGTAACAATCAACTGCAAGGTAAATTACCGAGATCTCTATCCAGTTGCAAGATGCTTAAAGCTCTTGCCCTTTCAAACAATCAACTAAATGATGAATTTCCATCTTGGCTTGCGACTCTCCCAAATTTAAGAGTCCTTATATTAGGAACTAATCAATTACACGGAAATATTGGAGAACCCGAAACCAACTCTGAATTCTCTAAGTTGCACATCATTGATCTCTCTTACAATAAGTTCTATGGAAATCTTCCATTTAAATACATGAGAAATTGGAATGCCATGAAGACCTTTTCTTCCTTTTCAACATATATCATGAACATAAGTATTCCATTAGGAATTGAGACTCAAGTTTTCAGGTTTTCATCTCCTATTACAATCATCAACAAAGGTTCTAACAGATACTTTGAGAAAGTCTTAGAGGTCTTTTCAATTATTGATTTTTCATGCAATAGATTTGAAGGTGAAATACCATATTTCATTGGAGACCTAAAATGGCTACAATCTCTCAACCTCTCCTACAATAAGCTTACCGGCCAAATTCCATCATCATTGGGGAACATGAAGCAACTTGAAGTTTTAGATCTTTCACACAACAAGCTCTCTGGGAATATACCACGAGAACTCTCACAGCTCACATTTCTTGAGATTTTTAATGTCTCTTACAACAACCTTTCAGGTTCAATACCACACGGAGCTCAACTCAACAATATGGAGAATAGTTCGTATGAGGGCAACCCAAATTTGTGCGGAAAGCCATTATCAAAGGAATGTGATCAGGATTTTAAGGCCAAAGAGATGCCTTTTCAAACCTCGGAAGAAGAAGATCAAATCTCAATTTTCAAATTTGGTTGGCAAATAGTGTTGATTGGATATGGATGTGGAGTGGTGTTTGGATTGGTGCTTGGAAATTGTGTATTCACACAAAAGCAAGATTGGTTTTTGAAGACTTTTAGAGTTACACAAAATGGGAGGCATGAAAGAAGGAGGAGGCACAAAAATAGACGTTAGCTTTCTCTGAAATTGTAATGATATCTTGATCAATTTCCTTTGTGTGAAAGTCTAAGCTTAGACATGGTTTGCAATTTGCTTTGTTTGCTTCCATTGTTGACATCAATAAATCTACCCTATCATATGTTACTTTTATCATTTTCTCTATGTTGATGTATTTGTGATTTTTTAAGATTATGAATTATATTTCAAAATTGAAAAAACAAACAAACAAACAAACAAAACGAGATTTCAATTCTAGCATGAAGAAAAATAAACCCTTGATCTACCATGAAGTTAAATGTCAGTTACATAACATGCATAATGATCACAATCAATGTATATGAACAACAGTTGCTATTTGGATTTTACTGAGAAAAACAAACTACGGTAAAGCACTTCAACGAGCCAAATCCGACAACTTTTATTTCTTTCGTTTTTCAACAATGTAGTGATTGGGGTGGAGAGATTTCAACCTTTGATCTCCTTTATCAAAAGTATATACCTTAACTATTTGAGTTATATATGCTCAAGTTGACCATCAAATTAGCTAAGTTTAGAACAAAGCTCTATACCTTAAACTACAACAAAAATATTACCTATTTGATAACTTTTTTTTTAAAAAAAAATAATTTTTAACTTTTGGTTTGAGTTTCTATTTTTTTTTTAATGTTTGGCAACTTGTATTTTTGTTTTTTGTTTATAAAAAAATAACAAACTTGCCCATTTGATAACCATTTATGTTTTTTGTTTTGATTTTTGTTTTTTTTTTTGCTTTATCTTTTTAAAAAGAAAAACCCAAATATGTTTGATGACTATTTTTGTTTTTGTTTTTTTTAAATTTTTTAAAAAGTTTGAATGATAAAGACATGTGTTAGAGACCAAAAAAAAAAAGAATGATAAATTTAGAGAAAGAGATAGATTAGATGGGGAATATTAGGGCCCGTTTGATAACGTTCCTGTTTCCTGTTTCTTGTTCCTGTTTCTCATTTTCAAGAAACAGACATGTTTGATAAACGATCATGTTTCTTGTTTCTAAATTTTTTAGAAACGTTTCTAAAAAAATGGCAGATTTTGAGAAACTTCAAAAAGTAGTTTCTCAAATTCTGTTTCTGTTTCTTTTTTCAGGTTTCATGCATGTATTCATATTTCTCTTTTTACCCGTCTCTTCCATCTCCCTTATTTCTCTCTTTTCCATTCTATTTTTTTTCTTTTAATACTTTTTAATCTTTTTATTTTTTTTCTCTTATTTTTTATTTTTATTTTTTGATTTATTTCTTTATATTCATTCTCTCTCTTTCATCATAATCTTTTTTTTTTTTTTATAGTTCATTATCTTTTTTTTTTCTGTTTTTCTTTTTACTTTTCTCTTTTTGTTTATGTTTTTTCTTCTCTCTTATTTTCTTATTTTCTTTTACTTTACATTAACGAGCTTATAGTTATTATTTTCTATTTAATTCTCTATTATTTTTTTTGGTACGATTTTATTTTTTATTAAATAAATAAACTAATAATGTATTTCATTCTCTCTTTTTCTGATTTTACTTGCTTGTATTATTGGCTAATGCATTTTTAAAGAAAAAATAAAAATAAAATTTATTATTAAATTAAAGAAATGTGAGTATGTTCGATTGTCTGACCTTAGACAATTTATAAATTCGTCTAATTGAACTAACTCTTGTAAGTCAAAATCGTTCAAAGTGAATTGATTGAAGTGAGAAATAACATTGAAAATCAAATTTGAACAACATTTGAAGAATAAAATTTATTATTATTATTATTATTATTAATTAGGTGTTGGGCCTTAATAAAATACTATAACCTCTTTATAATTGTTTTATATTTATTTTAATGCATGTTATATATTTTATTTTTACCAAAAAACAAGAAACAAGAAACAGAAATAGTTATCAAACATGTTTCTGTTTTTAGTTTTTAAGAAACAGAAACGAGAAACGAGAAACATAAACAAGAAACAAGAAACGAGAAACAATAACGTTATCAAACGGGGTCTTAGTTACTGTATGTAGACCCCATATTTGGTCCGGGTGGAGTTGATTTTTCATAATATTTTTGAAAAAAAGTGAATTAGACAAAAAAAAATGCATGGAGAGGATTTGAACCCAAGACCTTTAAGAATAAAAGTAACATGCATGTCATTGGGCTAGAGGTAAAACCTTAAATACATTTTATTATTAAAATTTATTAGAGCATAATTGTCATCTCTTTATTTAAAAATTAGAACCTTCCCAACAAATATCAAGGTGGTTATACGTTTTCTCCAAAAGATATCTTTCTCTTCTTTCTCACGCAAAAACCTCCTCTCTTCCCATTAAAAAAATCTTTTTGTCTTCCTCAAAAATCTCTCTTTCTCTTCTTCCTTCTCTCCCAAGTTTTTCCTCACTCCAATATTCTTCTTCTCCTTTTTCTCCCAAAAAAAAGGGTAATCGGATTATTAACCTCCACCATTTTTTCTCACATTTGGAGCATCTTCCATCTTGAAGAAACTTTTTTCTCTCCATCTCTCTCCCACACATTTTTCTAAAGAGAGTGGTCCTCTTTTCTTCTCCATCATTTTTCGTTTTTTTCTTCCACCTTTTTTTCTCCAACAACACCATTTTCATCTTTTTTTCCTCTCCTTGGTCCCTTCACATTACAACAATAAAAATATATATA
This sequence comes from Trichosanthes truncata, assembly GCA_033996785.1. NCBI lineage: Eukaryota > Viridiplantae > Streptophyta > Magnoliopsida > Cucurbitales > Cucurbitaceae > Trichosanthes > Trichosanthes truncata. The sequence continues at coordinate 43,867,364 of JAWPNB010000010.1, forward strand.
TCAACATTTTTTTAAAAAAAATTTGGTCTTACTCGATCCTTATTTTTTCACCACTTGCCTTCTTCTTCTCCGACGAGCCCTACAAGTCTACCTTCAAGTCAAAGCTAATCATTCAACGGAATGCATTTGTTGGTTTTCTCACATGGTTGATTCATATCATCACCATCTTGCAAAAGGAGGATTTAGAAAAAGAGTTGGTAACTATTCTTGGTAGAGCACTTTTTATCTCTTTTTTTTTCTGTCAAATGTCTTGCTAGTATGTGTTTGAGTTAATGTACTTTTAACTTTGGACTTTTAAATCCCAAAATGCAATAGTCACTATCCTCTACCTGTTTTTATTGATATCTTGTTGCCTTTTTTATATGCTCTATTTATTTTTATATATATTTTATATCTCAAGGTGTGGGATGATTGAGAAGTTCTTTTTTTTAGTCAAGTTTGTTGTGCTTAGATTGAAAGCCTATTATTCATAATATGATCAAGTAGAGCTACTTTAAATGCTCAAAAGTCTTCACTTGAAATAGAGATCAAAGTTTTATAATTTGCATAACTTAATATGATTGGTTAAAAGAAAAATGATCACAAAAAAAAAAAAAAATTGTTAGGAAGAAAATTTCTATTAAGAATAAAACTCTTTTGAAATAAGTCTATGAGTTTTTTTTTTTTAAATGACAAAAAAAGTTCAAAATGTTTTACAAACTATCCATATTCTTTACCAAAAGAAAACTATTTTTTCCTTTAAAAAACAGTTTTTTTCATGAAAAAGAATGAACATATAAATTTATCAAAAGCTATCTTAAATAAACTTTTTCTTAACATTTTTCTTCTTTGTATAAACAATTATTTATAATCACTATTTTTAAATATATATATATATATATATAATCCATGAAACCCCAAAACAATTTTTATATTAATTACTATTTTTACAAAACCATTTGAACTACTTAAGTTCCAAATAACTTTTTTAAAGCAACTAAATTTATCTAACAAACTTTTCAAGAGTACATTCTTTAAAGTTTTAGCAACAAAAATAAATACCTTTCAAAATGTCGTTTTCTTTAAAAAAAAATGAAGAGCCACATTTTTTTTGTTGTAAAATTGACCTTTTAAAATGGCTCAAGTAGTGTACTTGAGATAAATTCATATTACTCTCAAAGTGCATGAAAAATCCTTCAATCGAAAAACTTAAAACTACAAAAATAAAACAAGATCAAAATAAATGCAATCCCATGATAGATTTGAGAAAAATATAAAATTTCTTAAACTCTTGAGGTGAGGAATTTTCTTATTGATTTTAATTCCAAGATTGCATCAATTGATGGCTAATAACCCCACTCAAGTTGGTCAAATACTTGCTTCACTCTTGAAGTTTAGGATATGACTAATTGAGACACTTTAAAAATAAAATCAACAAAACAATTTTTCTTTTAATGTCAAAGGACTTTTTTTTTTCTTTTTTCAAATTAAAATTAATCAAGATAACGTGAGATATCCAATTTTTATTGGTGTTGTAGGGTCCTAATACATTCCTTACACACAAAAGACCCCCAAACCTAAACTCTATTTTCATAGATACTTTCTTTTTAAATCGGTGACCAATCACACCCTAATAATGGTTGGTGTCGACTCCAAATTCTTTTCTAAAAGACTCTCCTTTTAGATGGACGTCGACCGCTCTGTGTCGCGATATGGTAGCAACAGTGTAGACCGCTAAATTTGTCTGATATTTTAAGATATTTTAAGATCGAGAAAATGAAAGAAAAATAAAGAGTATTTTGGTAAGATTAATTAACCAAATCAAATATTTAAAATTTTGTTAAAGTAATTAAGCCAAATATCTTTGAAGAATTTGACTAATTAATTGGTTAAATCAAATATTTGAAATTTTGGTAAAATTAATTAAGCAAATATTTTAAAAAAATTTGACTAATCAATTGACTAAATCAAATATTTGAAGTTTTAGTAAAAATAATTAAGCAAAATATCTAGTTTTATTTTGAAAACTTGATTTATTTAATTGACAAATCAGTTTTGGAAAATTTAATTGAACCACTTTTATTTGTTTTCATTTCATTTGGGTTTATTTGTTTAATCATTTTATTTTATTTTATTTATTTTTTTTAATTGATTTGTTTACTTTCCTAATAAATGGGTGTAGAATTTTGCTATAAAAAAACTCCCTTTCTCTTGGACTCATGGTGTAGTTAAAGAAAAAATGGACTTTTCTCTCTCTCTCTCTCTCTACAACCCCCCTAAAAATCTCTCTCTCTCCATTCAAAACTCTAACCACTCATACATCTCAACCACCTACAAAATCTCTTCCACGTTGATCTCTCTACTCATGCATCTACAATTTTTTTCCTCTTTGCCGCCACTCTCTCCCTTTTATTTTTTTTTCGAGCAACACTTGTGCTTATCCTTTCGAGAATAATAAATAAATAACTAGACTTTATTTTTTGAACACGTAGGATAAAGCTTTTTTTTTTTTTTTTTTTTTTGAGATTTGAGATTCAATGTGTGAAAGGTCAGGGGTTCGGGTAAAGCTTTATTTAACGTTTGCACTTTCAAACTTATTTGGCTCCTATGAGTCTAAATTTAAAGTTAAATCTTATTTAAATCTATTAACTTTGAGTACTTCGTTCTCATTTACTCTCTAAACTTTAAAATGTTATATTTAGTCCCTCTAAATTTTGTATAAAAAGTTATTTCACAACCTTTGCTATATATATATATTTTTTCATTTGTTAATAATTTTAACAAAAAATCAAACTCATTTCAAAATATGACTTCTAATCTATTATATTTCATTTTCAAACACTTGTCTAAATGAACATCCACTCACGTAATAAATGAACAAAAGACATGTCATTTTTGCTAATGTTGATGCACCTTGCACGTTCTTCAATAATAAATTTGTTGTTTTGGAGAAAGAAGTGACCTATAAAACAATGAAGATTGCAAACCGGTGTGATGCTTGTCAAACATGATCCGATGCTTAAGTCAGAGCTGGAGGAAGAGCGTAGATAGCTTAAGAGTAAGTCAACTCAATTTAGATTATTATCTTTTTTGAGTCATAATGATGTATTTATATGAGAATTGACCTAGGGTTTCAAGTTTTCTATTCGGATTGGGACTAAAAGAGATTGAATAGGACTCGTTAGGATTGTCCCAAACCGATGAAATGTGTGAAGGCCGAGTTGACCTTGGCTTGGTGTAGTCAATGGGTCGACCCGACACCTTGGGCTTTTGACCCAAGATATGGCTTCCCTGGGGCCTATTTGAGCTCTGGATGTGGTTATTGCGCTTGGGCTTGGGCTCTGGTCAGCCTTGACCCGCTTGGGCTCGGGTCAATTTCCATTTTGAGTTCCTTCGTCCTAATTTCTCTTCAGTCTTGAGTTAGCTAGTTAGGTTCAATTTCTCCCATAACACCTTAAGTATTTATAAATAACACATTTTAAGTATTTATAAAATAGAATTTAGAGCAATGAGTGAAATGTTTTCCGGTACAATGTTAAAGGACTAAAAGTTGACAGATGAAAACAAAATAGATGTGAACGTGGACTAAATAAAACTTGAACTTTCATTTTTCAAAAGATTTGAAAGAAACAAGAAAAGAAGTTCACGATAAGTTTTTAACATTTTGGCTTTTGTTTTCTTGACGAAGTTTTGGCTGTTAGGAGTGCTCACTGATGATTTTTCTGTTTCTAACTAATTGTGGTTACGTTGGTTTTTAAACGATTTTCAGAAATTTGGGATAAGAAAACTTTCTCAAGTTTTATGCAGCAATCGATTTATGGGTACCAATTTCTGGGTACAGTGAAAGTTTTTTTTTTTTCTGATAACCAAAACAATAAGATATATGCACACGGTCTGGTGAGAAAGGAAAGAATTGGGTAGATGAGAAATTGGGGCTGAATCTGCTTGATTGATTTTTCAGAAGAAAGTCGATAAGGAAGGTGTGATTTCAGTGGCATCCATATTCGGTTGAATATTCCTTCAATGGTAGCAAGATGACTGAGAACTTGAGATTGCAGATAGTGAATTTTGGAGATTTCACCCTTGTTTAATCCTTGATTGATTTTGAAATTGATTGACAATCATGAGCTGTCCGCGAGGTGGCGTGAGCTAGCTATGATGGGTCCATCTTCTGTGATACGACAACAGGTACATTATCCTCCTTAACATCATGTCTCAAACTGGTGGCAGCTGTTGAGCAAACATCGAGTTTGCTCCTTAGGGCTTTGTAAGTTGATTTTGGAAGTGGTTTAGTGAGAATATCTGCCACTTGTTCTCGCGAGGGGGCATATTTTGTAACGAGTGCTCAAGCTGTGACCTTTTCTCGAACAAAGTGGTAATCTAATTAAATATGCTTGGTTCTGGTAGGAAACACCGGATTGACGGACATGTGTAAGGCGCTCATGTTGTCACAATAAAGTTCTGGACTGTTGAAAATTGGAATTCCTATCTCGAGTAGTGTGATGCAGTGGTGCTTGCCATTGCCCTGTATTCAGCTTCTGAACTCGAACGTGCAACTGTTGTTTGTTTCTTGGATGACCAAGATATACAATTGGATCCTAGAAACACGTAGAAGCCTATGGTACTACGTCTTGTGATCGGGCTACCTCCCCAATCTGCATCACATAAAGCATACAAGTTTAATGAGCTATTTTTGTAAAATGATATACTGTAATCTAAGGTTCCTTGGATGTATTGTAGGATTCTTTTCACATATTGGAAGTCCTTTACAGTGGGTTGTTGTAGGTGTTGGCACATGCGATTTACGGCAAAGACTAATCGATCAAACCATGCTCGTGGTGCTTGTTTTAGACCATACAGAGATTTATCAAGTTTGCAAACATGATTAGGTGTAAGAGGATGAATATAACCTAGAAGTTATTCCATGTAAACTTTTTCCGTTAGGTAACCATTCAAGAAAGCATTCTTTACGTCAAGCTGCCTTAATGGCCATGTTGCACGAGTAGCTAGGGATAGAATTAACCTGAAGGTTGTGGGTTTGATGACTAGATTGTAGGTTTCTTCATAGTCTAGCCCTTCTGTTATGGGTGTCTAGCCCATTTTTTAGACAAACAAGGTTTTTCTTATGTTTGTGGGCCTAAAATGTTGAGTTATATGTTTAGCCCACTTGGTGTTAAACGTGTGGGCTTACCTAGAAAGCCTAGGTTTTTTTTTAGAGGATAATGATCTTAAAAAAAAAACAGAAGAAAAGATACAGAAAACGAAGAGGGAAGCGGGCAGTTCAGTTTTTCAGAGACAGCTTCCACAAAGTTGTCAATTTCTAAAGTTTCAGCCGTTGGATCTTGCTGAAATGTGGTCAGCCTGTTGATGACACATAGGATCATGTTTTAAACGGTTGGATCGTCGTTCACTAAGATCTCCTCATCATCAATAGAAACAGAGGCTGCAGCAAGCTTGTCAATAAGTTCTTTGATTCTACAAGTATACTTTTCAATAGATTCAAAAGTATTTTTCTTAATAGTATAAAGCGCAGATCGTAAGTCAAGAATATTAGAGCGGGTATTGGATGAATAGAGTTTTTCTAATGAAAACCAGAGATCTTTTGCAGAGGCTGATCCAACAACATGAGCAAGAGCCGAGGGTGACAAGGTGGCATTGATTAACGTGATAAGGGCTTGATCTCGATAAATCCAGTGAAGGTAATCAGTACTAACCTCTGTTGTGTCTGTGTCTGTCGATGAACGAACGAATTTAGGAGGTTGAGGCAGCGATTCATCAATGTGCCCAAATAAAGAGTGTGCCTTCAAGATGGATGATACTTGAAACTTCCATAAGACATAATTTGTTGAGTCCAATCTAAGAGGTACCAAGTTGCAGATATTTGATAGAAGAAACAAAGGAGAAGAGATAGAGGATGTAGTTATGGAGATGTTCATGGAAGAAGAGGAATTAGCAGATGCAGTCGCTGATGAAGAAGAGGCCATGGAAAAAAAAACGTGAGAAAAAAAATTAGGTATGCTCTGATACCATGTAAAAATCAAGAAGATGAATAGAAAGTATTTTCGCTTCTTTTTACTCATACAAGATAAGGCCTTTTGTATACATTGGATTAGCCTAAATTAAGGCAAATTTTAGGCCAAAATATTTGTACAATCTTTGTAATTAAAGGGCTAAAATTATGGTAAGAATAATGCTCTAATAGTTTTGAGCTCCTGTTTGTCGGTAATCGCTGATAGATAGAACCGAAAAAATTGGGTGATATTTTTATCTTTCATCTCTCAATTGTTATTCTCTTATGTATGGAACTGTTGGTGGGTTGTGAACCTTTGTATGACTGATTTGGGTTCTTTTTCCCTCAATTTTATCATAATAAAAGAATGTGACAAGGGTGGACTCCTCACAAGTCCCGTGGTTTTTACTCTTCACATCGAAGAAGTTTTCCACGTATAATTTGTGTGTTGTTTTCATTTAGTCTTCTGCAATTTTTTTGATGGTTTATTGTTGTCCATTGCTGGTTGATCGCTTGAAAATTATTTGGTGAATAATTTGTGGTGTATTGGAGTATCTTTTTTGGTTGATTGTTCATAGCACAGTAATAGTGCTCTTTTATCAGCCTATGTCATGCTAGTTTGGTTGCCCTCACGTGTTTATTTGTCTATTTTGTAGGGAATTGAGCAATTCAGAGCCAATCGGACGACTTTGGATGAATCGGGGTTAAAAGGAAGCCAATCGAACCTATTTTGAGCGTTAGAATGGAGAAAAGAGACCATACAAGCCAAGAGAGCCGAGTGAAGAGCGTCTAGACGCTGTTTTGAGTGTCTAGACGCCGCTGCAAAATCATGTCCAGCTTGGAGATCCGTAGGAATAGCGTCTAGACGCCGGGAATTTGAAGAAGCAAGGCTCGCTCGACGCTGCGGAGAGGCTGCTCGAAACGCTGGTAGCGTCGAGACGCTACTATCAAGCGTCGAGACGCTACCCTGATTCCGCCAGATTTTTTCCTTATTCGCGGGTGCAGTGTCTAGACGCTGTCCTAGGCGTCTAGACGCTTCTCTGCATTATTTAATCAACTTTTCTCTTTAGGGTTAAGGACCTTTTTTTTTTGCCTCCTTGCACACACGATTTTTAGAGAGTTTTTAGATCTTTTCCCTTTACTTTTGGAGAGTTCATGGTGTCGAATTGAGCTCGTTTGCACTCGAAGTTTTCTATGGAGATGCTCGGCTAGATACTGCAATTTCGGTTCAGAGGTCGGTTGTAATCAGTTGCGACATTGTGAGGCTTGAACCTTAACTTAGTTTTCTTTCAATTGCAAGTGTTCTTTAACTCCTGTGTTAATTTTATAAGTATGTATTTTGATTAAATTGACGCCTTGATCTCTTTACATGCTTTATTGCTAATCACGATCATGATCCGTAATTGTCATGTAGAATGAACCGGTAGCATTAGAATTATCACATGTGTATGTTTGTGGGTTTCCATGATACATGGCTTGCATATTTAATTCTAGGAATTAAAGAAGCATGTTAATTAGTTGAAAGTTGTTTTACCTGATCGATTGTCTTGGTTGTTCCAAAGTTCGTAATGCCTTTACCTAATTAAATTGAAGCGGTTTCGTAAAGATTTGTTTAGGTAATTAGCGTTAACTTGGCGTTCGTTAGAGTTAATGATTTTAGGAAATTTGCACTTTTTGGGGTTTCCTAACAAGTTGACCAAGTACTTGCATGGTTAAGATTAAATATTTTGAATGCCTATGATCAATGTTTGCAATTGAATATAACCGGACCTCTGAACTGGAACTTGGTAAGAGTTGATTTTTGATCTTTTTAGCAATTGTTTTGTTTTTGTCAATTTTTATTTCCATTAAGTAAGAAAATATTTTTTCAAAACCCCCCGTTTCATTTTGTAACTGGAATTTAATACTGAGAATATAAAATTTCTGGCTCCTTTGGGAAATCGACCTGGTCCACTATTTCTACAAGCTAGAGTAGGAAACCAGTTTAATTTTGGTAGGCTTCGACAACCTCACCAAAATTTGGCGCCGTTGCCGGGGAGCCATATTTAAATTTTCATTATTAAATTTCATTTACTTTCTTTCCCTCTGTATATGACCCGTTCTTCTTAGTGTATTGAATTTCAATATTTTCCTGAACTTGGAAAGGAGGAACGTAGATTGAAAAGATAGGCAAAAGAAAGGGAACGAGCGCTAAGAGAAGATCTCAGTTTTGACTGTACCATCGGCAAATCCTCAATATTTGCTGAAATTGAGGAAAAGATGGCTGAAAGAACATTAAAATAGCTGGCAGCACCAGATCTGAACCAGTAACCACTATACATCACCTACCCTACTGTTTAAGGTGATTTTGAATTAAAGTCTGGTTTAATGCACTTACTTCCTATTTTTCGTGGTTTTGCAGGTGAGGATCCTCACAAACATCTCAAGGAATTCCACATTGTTTGCTCTGGAATGAAACCCCATGGAGTGACCGAGGAACAGATCAACCTAAGGGCCTTTCCCTTTTCCTTGAGAGATCAGGCAAAAGATTGGCTGTACTTTCTACCATCGGGGACCATTAATACATGGAACGAGATGAAAAGGCTTTTCCTGGAAAAGTATTTTCCATCCTCACGAGCTGCAGCCCTCAGGAAAGAGATCTATGGTATTCAGCAAATTACTGGGGAAACACTCTACGAATATTGGGAAACATATAACAGATTGTGTGCTAGCTTCCCAAACCACCAGATCTCAGACCAGCTCCTGATTCAGTATTTCTACGAAGGTTTGCTGCCCAATGACAAAGGTATGATTCATGCAACAAGTGGAGGAGCATTGGTAAATAAAACACTTGCCGAGGCAAAACAACTGATTCAGAACATGGCTGAAAACTCCCAGCAGTTTGGTGCGAGAGGAGGTGGAGGAATCCATCAGGTCAAAGAGGTAAATTAATTGAAAAGTCAATTATCATATTTAACATCTCTTGTTCGTCAAATAGCTGCAGATCAAGGTCAGCAAGATTTCACTCAGGAAGCGAACGCTATTGGAGGATTTCAGGGCCAAAATCAGAGAAAGTATGATCCCTACTCGAACACGTACAATCCTAGATGGAGGGATCATCCAAACTTCAGTTATGGAAATCAAGGAAGCCAACAGAGAGCACCTCAACAGAATTACAATAGACCAGCACATGATTCCACACAAGCTCAAACTTCAACGTCAGGTATGTCTCTAGAAGATATTGTAAAAAACTTGGCATCTAACGCTCTTCAATTTCATCAAGACACGATGCAATTTCAAAAAGAAACAACACAGTTTCAAAAGGAAACACGGGCTGGGATGCAACATCTTGGAAACCAAATTACCCAGTTAGCCACATTAGTGAGCAGATTGGAAGCACAGAATTCTGGAAAATTACCTTCGCAACCCGAAGTAAATCCTAGAGAAAACATATGTGCAATCGCTCTTAGGAGTGGAAGGGAAGCTCCTTCGAGCACCCTACCAAAGGAGAGCGAACAAATCAAAGAGAGAGCTGACAAAGAAGATTCCGCTAAAGTAAAAAGAGGGGTAAGTTTTGATCCACCTTTATCTATTAGTTCTCACCCCCCAATTGCTTCTTTTCCTAGCAGGTTAGTGAGGCCCAAGAAAGAAGACCAGGAAGAGGAAATTCTTGAAACATTCAGAAAAGTGCAAGTAAACATCCCTTTGTTAGATGCCATTAAGCAAATACCCAGGTACGCTAAATTTCTCAAGGAACTGTGCATTAACAAGAGAAAATTAAAAGATAAAGAAAGAGTGTTAGTGAGCAAAAACGTATCAGCCATGCTTAAGAGAAATATGCCAGAGAAATGCAGAGACCCAGGTATGTTTTCTTTACCTTGTGTGATTGGGGATAAGAAAATAGAGCACGCTATGCTGGATCTAGGTGCTTCAATAAATGTCATGCCTTTTTCTATCTACCAAGAGCTTAAACTGCATGAACTACAAGAAACTGGTGTTGTTATTCAATTAGCTGATAGGTCATACATTCACCCCTTAGGAGTCGTAGAGGATGTACTTGTTCAGGTTAAAGAATTGTTATTCCCTGTAGACTTCTATATTTTAGAAATGGATGGGAAATCCTCCTCTACTTCTGCTTCAATTCTGTTAGGGAGGCCATTTATGAAAACTGCAAAGACTAAAATCTCTGTTGATGAAGGTACTTTGTCAGTTGAATTCGATGGTGAAGTTGCTCAGTTCAATATCTCTGATGCCATGAAATATTCTGAAAACGTCCATTCTATCTGTCATGTTGATATTTTTGATTCACTTGTGCAGGATTTGACTTTTGAAGAATATAATGACTATGAAACCTTTAGTGAATGATGTCTATGATGAAATTGGTCCAGAAAAGTTGTTTTCAGCAACCCTTTCTGAACCAATTAAATCTAATGCTGAGATTTCTGCGCAAACTAACAAGATGTTACCTTCTGTTGTGCAGGCACCTAAAATAGAACTGAAGGCTCTGCCAGACCATCTCAAGTACGTATATCTGGGAGATGCTGAGACATTGCCGATAAATATCTCAAAGGAACTCACACCTAAACAAGAGGAGAAGCTAGTACTAGTTCTAAGAGAGCATAAACTGGCTATTGGGTAGACTTTAGCTGACATAAGAGGTATAAGTCCAGCTATGTGCATGCACAGGATTCTTCTAGAGGACGAGGCTAAACCAACAAGAGAACCATAGAGGCGATTGAACCCAACTATGAAGGAGGTCGTAATGAAAGAGATTTTCAAGCTCCTGGATGCAGGTATAATCTATCCAATTTCTGACAGTAAGTGGGTAAGTCCTATTCATGAAGTTCCTAAGAAAACTGGCATAACTGTAGTTAGGAACAATAATAATGAGTTAGTACCCATGCGTGTTTAGAATGGTTGGAGGATGTGTATAGACTATAGGAAGCTGAACCAGGTGACGAGGAAAGACCACTTCCCTATCCCCTTTATCTATCAGATGGTTGAAAGATTAGCTGGAAAACCCTTTTTCTGTTTTCTTGATGGTTTTTATCAGATTCCTATTGCACAGGAAGATCAAGAGAAAACTACTTTCACTTGTCCTTTTGGAACTTATGCCTACAGACGAATGCCTTTTGGTCTATGTAATGCTCCAGGTACATTCCAATGATGCATGATGAGCATTTTTTCTGACTATATTGAGAAATGTATTGAAGTGTTTATGGATGATTTCACTGTGTATGGAGAGTCATTTGATGAATGCTTAGATAATTTAGCTAGAGTCATGAAGTGCTGTATTGAAACTAATCTTGTGCTGAATTATGAAAAGTGTCATTTTATGGCTAACCAGGGCATTGTTCTAGGTCATGTAGTTTCTTCCAGGGGTATAGAGGTTGATAAGGCAAAGATAGATGTTATTGCTAACTTGCCCTACCTACCAATGTTAGGGAGGTGCGATCTTTTCTTGGCCATGCAGGTTTTTATCGCAGGTTTATTAAAGACTTTTCTAAGGTTGCCTTGCCAATGACCAATTTATTGCAGAAAGATGTTCCCTTTGAATTTGGGAAGGAATGCAAAGAGTCATTCGACCTACGTAAAGAACGATTGACTAGTGCGCCTATAATTCATCCACCCCAATGGGACCTACCTTTCGAGATTATGTGCGACGCAAGCAACTATGCAGTGGGAGCAGTGCTTGGCCAGAAAATCGATAAGAAAAGCCACGTCATCTATTATGCCTCTAGGACTTTGAACCCTGCTCAGTTCAATTACTCAACAACAGAAAAAGAGCTTTTGTCCATTGTCTTTGCTTTAGATAAATTTCGCTCATATATTCTTGGTTCTAGAGTAATTGTTTTCTCTGACCATGCAGCTTTGAGATATCTGATGTCAAAGAAGGAATCCAAACCAAGACTACTCAGATGGATTCTGCTCCTTCAAGAATTCAACCTGAAAATTAAAGACAGGAAAGGAGCAGAGAACTTTGTTGCAGATCATCTAAGCAGACTGATAAGGGAGGAGGATATACTGCCATTCAATGATGACTTCCCTGATGAACATCTATTTCGAATTCAAAACATTATTCCCTGGTATGCATATATGGTCAATTATCTTGTCACAGGTAACTTCCCTCACCATCTCTCTACATCAAGAAGAGCCAAGGTAAAAAGTGATTCTAAATACTATGTTTGGGATGACCCTTACCTATGGAAATTTTGTGCTGATCAAGTAGTTAGGAGATGTGTGCCTGATAATGAGTTTGAGTCTATACTAGCTTTTTGTCATGACTATGCATGTGGGGGACATTTTGGGCCTAAAAGAACTGCTAGGAAAGTCTTAGACAGTGGGCTATATTGGGAATCTTTATTTAGAGATGCCTACCAGTTTTGTAAATCATGTGATAAATGCCAGAGGGTAGGAACTATTTCTCGTAGGAATGAAATGCCCCAAGTACCTATTCAAGTTTGCGAAATATTTGATTTATGGGGCATTGATTTTATGGGTCATTTTCCTCCTTCCTGCGGTTTTTCTTATATTTTGTTAGCTGTGGATTATGTTTCTAAATGGGTGGAAGCAAAAGCCACCAAAACTAAAGATGCTCGAACTGTTGCAGGTTTTATAAAGACTAACATTTTCAGCAGGTTTGGGATTCCAAAAGCCATCATAAGTGATCAGGGGACACACTTCTGCAATAGGTCCATGGAAGCTCTAATGAAGAAATACGGGATAAACCATAGAGTAGCCACTGCCTATCATCCTCAAACTAATGGTCAGGTTGAAGTCTCCAACAGAGAAGTCAAGTCTATCCTGGAGAAGACTGTGAGCCCAGGAAGGAAAGATTGGAGCCTTCGATTGGACGATGCCTTGTGGGCGTACCGCACAGCCTACAAAACTCCTATAGGAATGTCTCCCTATTGGTTGGTTTTTGGAAAGGCATGTCACTTGCCAGTGGAAATCGAGCACAAAGCTTATTGGGCAGTCAGGCGGTGCAACTCTGACATGGATAAAGCAGGAGAGTCACGACTACTACAGTTACAGAAATTAGAGGAAATGATATTAGATGCCTACAAGAACTCACGAATTTACAAAGAAAAATCCAAACTGCTTCATGATAATATGTTTATTAGGAAACAATTTGAGATTGGTCAGAAAGTTCTCCTCTACAATTCGCGTTTAAAGCTCATGCCAGGTAAGTTCCGTTCTAGGTGGAATGGCCCATTTGTCGTTACTAATGTTTTTCCTTATGGTGCAGTGGAAATCAAAGAATTGGGAACAGACAAAACCTTCAAAGTAAATGGACAGAGGTTGAAGATATTCAACGAGGGAGATGCAGCACCGTGCCTCACAAGTTTTGCGTTAAAGGCACCAATTTATTCGAACTAGTAATCATCGTATCAGATCCGTCGGGCTAAAGACGTTAAACTGAGCGCTTATTGGGAGGCACCCCAATTTTCTATCTCTTTCTTTCATTTTTAGTTTGTTTTCTTCAAGGTTATTTAATTTTACTTTTATTAAGTTTTGTTTTTTTTTAGTTAATTAGTTTAAGTTAGAATTAAATAGACTCATTTCCTTTAATTTAAATTACAAAAATAATAATCATAATAAATAAATAAATAAATATATATATAATAAAAAGAAAAAAATAAGAAAAATAAAAGGGCGCGGGAGTAGCGTCGAGACGCCTGTATTAGCATCTAGACGCTAAGCGTCAAACATGCAAACCCGCAAGCACAGCGTCGAGACGCTGAAAGTAGCGTCTCGACGCTACGTCGTTTTTTTAAAACATAGCAGTTTCTTCTTCGCGAATCGGACGCCCCCTTCTTCAGCCCTAGCTCATTTTTCGTCTTCTCCCTTTCTTTTCCTCCGATTTCCTCCATCCTTTCCCAAATTCCTTACTTATTTGCCCCACCCCACTCACATATTAACCCATACGCATCCTATTTTTGAATTTTTTTTCGAAAACTTGGCAATTTTGTGGGTTTCGGGACTCAACTGTCGTGAGCTTCATTCGAGGTAATCTCTCTTCGCTCTCCCTCTACATTTGTGCTTTTTGTTTCACTTACCTAGCCTAGGAACATACTTAGTGATTTGGGAATACCCACTGCCTTTTATTATGAATTTTTGGTTGAGTTTTGGTGTCATTTCTATTAGAATTTGATCAAACATGGGGTAAATTATGATGTATCTTGCTGGGTGATTTCTGCATTGTTTGCTACCATAAGTCAAACCTATTTTCTGATGAGTATATTTGGGTCTAGACTGAATTCTCCATTTGAGGCATACCCCTATGATTTCCCCCTTTTGCCTTGTCGTTCCATTGTTGCTAGACTATTATATTGTTTGATAGAATGAGAATTTTATAAGCACAATAGGAGGTAGATTATGACGTTAGGAGATGAATTTGGGTTGGGCACTAAATGGAGTTGCAATTTTGTCTCTGAAATGCTCATGATTGTGCCGTCTTTTTGTCATTGACTCTGCCCATGATCTGCATTGTTGTACCTTGCTGAACGTTGGAGATATATCTCAACCTGTGTGGCACATTTAGAGTTGGGTGAATGGTTTAATTGGGCCATTTGAAATAATTAGATGCTTATGTTTGTTCTTTGATGATTGAGCTCATTCCACTTGCCTTATATTCTACTCTGGATGCGCTTTATTTGGCTTTTGTCTAATTTGGGAAGGTAGTTCGCATCTTGGATTCTTGCTTATGGCCCGTCGTTTCTTTTTATAGGGAATCCTTGTATTTCACTCCCATTAAGCGAATTGTTGCTCATTTAGTGATAATCTACCCTTTGAGTGGGCCTAATTTGATAATGGATTCGAATGACTAGATTCATTTTTGGGCCGTTCTAGGATGTCTCGGTCTGTCCATACTCCATCATTTTTGGCCGTTGCGCTAATTCCTAACTTTTCTAATCTTTTGTACTTTTGGTGATTAGGAACAAACCAATGGCTCCTAAGAGATCGTGTGGTGCCTCTTCTTCCAGATCTTCTTTTGATTCTCATAGATTTGTCGATCAGGAGGCTGCTGACTGGTATCAGAGCCACGTCGTATCTCGCTCGATTGTTGCTAAGCGCGGGATTGCCCCAGATGACTCCCATCACCGACACCTACATGCTGCCATCCTTGAGCGCGGGCGGAGCATCCTAGTCCAGCATCCTGATGCAGGCGTCGTGGCCATTGTTCCGGAGTTCTACGCCAACCTACGGGATGGTGATTCTCATTCTTATGTGCGCGGACGAGAAATCTCATTTAATGCAGCCGCTCTCAACAACTATTACCAGCTGCCCTCCTACGACCGGGACGATTATATCGAGTATGTCACTGGGCAGGTCGACTACACTCAGATTATTCAGCATTTATGTCGGCCTGGGGCAGAATGGACTAGGACACCACGAGGCGAGGTAGTTCGTTTTCGGGCTTCCGACCTGAGTGTCACCAACAGGGTATGGCATAGTTTCATCTATGCGAAGCTCCTTCCCGTTTCCATATTGACTGATGTGACGAAGGAACGGCCGTTCTCCTTTATGATATCGCCACAGGTAAGACCATCATGCCGGTAAGCTTATCTGCCGATCTATCAGACACATCCAGTGCGGTGGCACCACCGTCCGGTTCGGCCATGCCTCCTTGATCACCGATCTATGCCGACTTGCCTGAGTCACCTAGGCCCCGATGAGGAGCTCGTGCAGCCGCGAGCTATCATGGATCGAAACTTTATCATGGGTTTGCGAGGCTAGGACTATCCACAGGGGGACGAAGGTGAGCACGAGCACGAGGATGAGGCAGATTTGCAGGAGCCACCTTCGGGCCTTCCAGCCCCAACTGCTACTCACGGTCCATTCCAAGATTGGGCAGCTATTTCAGCGCGGCTCGATAGGATCGAGCGCCTCCAGATGCGCGACGAGGCATATCACCAGCACCTCTACACCTGTCTGTGCCACATGTCTGGTGGCGACCCGACATTCCCATCACCTATGCCGCCATATGCTTCTTCAGACGAAGAGTGAGGTCACTTGTTCAAGGCAGTCTCTCTCCTTCCACCTCTCATTTTCTTGTATATCTACATTTGTCCTCTTTCCCTGTATTACCTTCTTTCCATTGTATTACATTGCGGACAATGTAATCTTTTGAGTTAGGGGTGTCTGTTATTTTGCTGTTATCATGAACTTTATCTTTGATTATTTATAAACCACATGACTGCACTTAACTTTGAATTGCACGCCAACTACTCAACCCACATTTCACTAATTTTTGTTATTTTGGGCTAAAATAGTTTTGTTCCTTGTTTTGGATGGCTTGGGAAGATATTGATTCTGATTTTAGAATGATCATTGGGTTCGAGAGACCTGACTAGTTTTCTTGATTCTTATTAGAGTCAAACACAGTTCTTGACTCCCCTTGCAGTAAGAGAACACTTAGTCTACCTATACAGGGTCTTGAAAGCCTAGACCTAGGTTATGTAACCCATATGCTTGTTGTCACCACGAAAGGTCTTAGGAACTAATTAGAGAGTCTACCTGCATGGTATTGAGTAATATGACACTAAGGAACACTTACATGATCGATTTTCCTTTAAAAAAAAAATGTCAGTTAAATTAATCTCTTGTGTTTAAAAAGATTAAGGGCAAAAAGAGCTACCTCCTGTGTGATCAGTTAGGCCACCCATGAGCGAGTGCACTGGGTAAGGGTCCCTACATGGGATGTGTGAAAGCTAGTGCCCACTAAATTAAAGCAAATATTTAAGTTGGGGGCGGGCCTACCTCGGGCCCTTGGCACCCTAGTGGCACATTACCCTTTTTAAGTGTAGGAATCCTTGAAAATTAGAACCTAAAGACAGAGTAGAGGGAAGATGAGTTGAGGGTCGCATAAAACAGGTTCGGGCTCATAAAGACTAGTTTGGGTCAGACGATCACACACACACGCAAGGGATGATAGAACTGAATTTGAAACTTCTTGGATGAGAACTCTAATACCCAATCTCGATTCTTTATGATCGTTTTAATTTCAAAATTTCTGAGGCTTGAGTCATCCATACATTTATCCTAGATATTTTGGAGGAATTGTTTTCATTTGTTTTGCTCGAGGACTAGCAATTATTTAAGTTGGGGGTATTTTGATAGCATAGTAATAGTGCTCTTTTATCAGCTTATGTCATGCTAGTTTGGTTGCCCTCACGTGTTTATTTGTCTATTTTGTAGGGAATTGAGCAATTCAGAGCCAATCGGAAGACTTTGGATGAATCGGGGTTAAAAGGAAGCCAATCGAACCTATTTTGATCGTTAGAATGGAGAAAAGAGACCATACAAGCCAAGAGAGCCGAGTGAAGAGCGTCTAGTCGCTATTTTGAGCGTCTAGACGCCGCTGCAAAATCATGTCCAGCTTGGAGATCCGCAGGAATAGCGTTTAGACGCTATTTCAAGCATCTAGACGCCGGGAATTTGAAGAAGCAAGGCTAGCTCGACGCTGCGGAGAGGCTGCTCGAAACGCTGGTAGCGTCGAGACGCTACTATCAAGCTTCGAGATGCTACCCTGATTCCGCCATATTTTTTCCTTATTCGCGGGTGCAGCGTCTAGACGCTTCTCTGCATTATTTAATCAAATTTTCTCTTTAAGGTTAGGGACCTTTTTTTTTTGCCTCCTTGCACACACGATTTTTAGAGAGTTTTTAGACCTTTTCCCTTTACTTTTGGAGAGTTCATGGTGTCGAATCGAGCTCGTTTGCACTCGAAATTTTCTATGGAGATGCTCGGCTAGATACTACAATTTCGATTCAAAGGTCGGTTGTAATCAGTTGCGGCATTGTGAGGCTTGAACCTTAACTTAGTTTTCTTTCAATTGCAAGTGTTTTTTTAACTCCTGTGTTAATTTTATAAGTATGTATTTTGATTAAATTGACGCCTTGATCTCTTTACATGCTTTATTGCTAATCACGATCATGATCCGTAATTGTCATGTTGAATGAAACGGTAGCATTAGAATTATCACATGTGTATGTTTGTAGGTTTCCATGATACATGGCTTGCATGTTTAATTCTAGGAATTAAAGAAGCATGTTAATTAGGTGAAAGTTGTTTTACCTGATCGATTGTCTTGGTCGTTCCAAAGTTCGTAATGCCTTTACCTAAATAAATTGAAGCGGTTTCGTAAAGATTTGTTTAGGTAATTAGCGTTAACTTGGCGTTCGTTAGAGTTAATGATTTTAGGGAATTTGCACTTTTTGGGGTTTCCTAATAAGTTGACCAAGTACTTGCATGGTTAAGATTAAATATTTTGAATGGCTATGATCAATGTTTGCAATTGAATATAACCGCACCTCTGAACTGGAACTTGGTAAGAGTTGATTTTTGTCCTTTTTAGCAATTGTTTTATTTTTGTCAATTTTTATTTCCATTAAGTAAGAAAATATTTTTTCAAAACCCCCCCGTTTCATTTTGTAACTGGAATTTAATACTGAGAATATAAAATTTCTGGCTCCTTTGGGAAATCGACCTGGTCCACTATTTCTATAAGCTAGAGTAGGAAACCAGTTTAATTTTGGTACGCTTCGACAACCTCACCAATTGTCTTGGAGGAGATCTTGGTGGGTTGTTGTTATACTATTTGGGCCCTATCAGTTGGTATCAGAGCCAAGGTTTAATTTGATCATCGTTATGGAGTCTATTAGCAGTAGTGGAGGTAATTCAATGGTTAGACTGACATCAACCAATTATTCCATTTGAAGACCGATGATGGAGAATTTGTTGTTTTGCAAAGATTTGTACGATCCAATTGAAACAACCATAGAAGCTGATGACACCATTGCTAAACCTTCAAAACCAGAGAAAATGGAAGAGAAAGATT
Organism: Trichosanthes truncata; assembly: GCA_033996785.1. NCBI lineage: Eukaryota > Viridiplantae > Streptophyta > Magnoliopsida > Cucurbitales > Cucurbitaceae > Trichosanthes > Trichosanthes truncata. The sequence continues at coordinate 43,886,176 of JAWPNB010000010.1, forward strand.
GGGTTAAGTTAAAGAGGAAGACTTTGGGGACTATTAGGCAATGGATTGATCTTAGCATTTTCAACCATGTGTCTAAAGAGTCCAACCCATATGATTTGTGGAAGAAATTGGAAGGTCTTTATGAAAGGAAGACCGCGCATAATAAAGCTTCATTAATCAAGAGACTTGTTAATTTGAAATTGAAGGGTGGGAAGTCTGTTTCTGAGCATTTGAGTGACTTCCAGGATATTATTAAAAGTTGACTACTATGAAGATTGTTTTTGATGATGACTTGCAGGCTTTGTTCTTGTTGAGTTCCTTGCCAGACAGTTGGAAAACCTTGGCAGTGACTATTAGTAACTCTGCTCCAGAAGGTGTTCTATCTTTGAATATGATCAAAGAAAGCATATTCAATGAATAGATAAGAAGAAAGGAGATGGGAGTTGATAATTCGAATGATCTTCTTGTTGAGAATTGTGGAAGAAGCAAGAGTAAAGGACCCAAAGGCCGTGGTAACTCAAAGGGAAGGTCAAAGTCTAGAGACAAAGAGACTAGGACATGTTATTACTGCAACAAGCCTGGCCATACCAAAAAGTTTTTCATATGACAGTGTCGAGTTGCTATAACAGTGAGCATCGCCCGACGAGCCCTTCTCTACACTAGACTAATTAAGGGTAGCATTGGCATGTTGCCTATAGTGTCTCGACGCTACGTCGATTTGTATAAAAGGAAGATTTCGTCCTCTAGGTCATTTGTCTCCGATTTTCAGTCGTCATGAGACCATTTTAAGCTTTCTCCTTTCTGTTTTTCAGTAGTTTATGATAGATTAGGAGTTTTTCATCAAACTTCAATTGTTAGGCTTTCGACGTCGATTCGGGTTGTAAATAATGGTACGATGTAATTTTTGTAAGATTTATGGTTAAACTCTTTATGCTTTACAATAACTTGTTGTTTCTTTATCTTAGTTTAATAACTTGAATGCTCATAGTTAGATTGACGCTCTATACACATCGAGTATGTGCTTTAGGCTAGTTTAAAGTAATGAGTGGCTCGAATATCCATTAGCATGTTTATTATCCCTTGATTCTTGCTTTAATGATTATGATATGAGCATGTTCATAAATAGCCTCACAACCTACTCACATCGAATGTGTTTGTAATCGCTAATTTAAGGTAGCAATAGGATCTACTCATGTTTGCATAGTAGGGAGCTATCGCCCCGTATAGTTTGCACGATAGGACCTAAGAATCAAGAGAATGAATTAGTTAAATTAGGAATGCATGCCTAGTCTAATTGGTTTGTCTTAATCAATCCCTATAACTTAAAACGGCTAGCAATGTTAGTATGGAATGCTATTGTGCCTAGCTAATTGGGGCTAGTTAGGTTGTCAACTTGATGCTAGGTTGGATTAATTGATTTAGGGGATCTAAGCTTACTTAGAGGCTTGATCAGCTGTTTCGACAAGTCAATTCGATGATGAAATGCAAATTAGATTTCGTGTTAGTTATCTGTGATCGAAAATTACATTGTTGCCTAGTTTTGTCCCGAATCAGTGCCTGAGATGAGATCGTTGTCTTTATCTTTACTACTTTCAGTCCTTCTGTCTCTTTCATGTTTAAATCCCCCCAGTTTGTGTCAGTCCATGTCATTAAGAAACCCAATTAAAAGAAATCAATTATTCGATTCCCTGTGGTTCGACCTGGTCCACTATTAATTACTACAAGTAGTTAATTTTAGACTGGTATTATAAATTGTATTTGATTGAACTCTCGACAAGCTCACCTTCACTCTCGCTCTCGCAATCTCACTCATAATCGCGATGACTGAGAGTGAGATTGAAGAAGAAAGGATAAAAAAGAAAGAAAGAATATAAAATTAAGTTAGAGAAGAGCGAGAGTGAGAGTATAAGAGCGAGAGTACAAGTGAAATTGAAGAAGAAAAGATCGAAAAGAAAGAAATAAGATAAAATTAAGTCAGAGAAGAGCGAGAGTGAGAGCGAGATTGATAAAATTAAGTAAGAGAAGATCGAGAGCAAGAGTATGAGAGCGAGAGAGAGTAGAGTGAGATTGAAGAAGAAAATATTGAAAAGAAAAAAAGAAGATAAAATTATCAGAGAAGAGCAAGAGCGAGAGTGATGAGCGAGAGCGAGAGTACGTTGCCCTCACGGTAATTTGGACGAGTTGCGGAGTACTTGATGACTTTGCTAGAGTGATGTGAAATTATGCAGTTTTAGAGTGTCAATGCGCAAGTGTACACATTCATTTTATAGCAAGTGGCAAGTAAAATTATCGTATCCACGGAGACTATTAATCCTTCTAATGAACCTAAATTAATTCTTAGTAACTCAATTGGTAACCATTCAAAATTATCGAGGGAAATGAAATAAAAGAAATCACAAATGCTGGAACAAAATTAATGCTAAAGCATGCAAAACAGAGTAAAGATTCAGAAAACAGGTAACGATTAACTTGTGCTTTAATTAAATTAAACGAAAGGCTCGGATTAGAGGTACGTCATGCATTAGTTAAGTTACGAACTGAGTACACATTCATTCCATTCGATTCACTACAGACTACATGGTATTCTCCCGAATCACCGAATATATGCTGTCGCAATTAAATTACTTCAGCACAATAAACCCACTATACTTTATGTGCGTTAGGCGAGTGGCTATCCCTAACCTACCCACTTAGTTAGCTACTAACCTTAACAAGAGGCTATCGTGGTTTTCAAGTTTTCAGCCCCTCCTATTCTTCCCATAAATCAGAGGGACGATGTTCATAACGGCTGGCCAAGCGGAAACAAACTAAGAATAAAACCCCTTAAAAACCAAATCGAATGAGATGAAGTTTACTCAACTATAATATTAGCTAAAAACAATCATCCTCTAATCCTCACCTTATGATGATTAGTTCATGCTACAGGAAAAACGGAAAAAACAGTAGAAATGTAGACATAATGAAAGTAAATACAGAAAACGACTAAATGACAGAAGAAAATATAGCAGGAGAAGTCGAAATGCTGCCCCAAGTTTCTTGACCCAGCATCGGCGTCTTTCCGACTAGAAACCTTCCGTTTTGGGCAAAACTCCGGTGGAAGCTCTCTGGTCGACACCCTTCTCCTCCTCTGCTTCCTCTCTTCTGTTATTTCGGGAACCTCACTTCTCCTCCTCTACTCCTCTACTCCCACAACAAAAAATAGCTGCTCCATTATAAAAGTCCTCCTTTATGAAAACGAGGGCTGATTAGACAGGTCCTGATACGTGGCGGGCTCTGGATGGTTGAAAACACGCTGACTGGACTGACAGATGCCAACTCATTTAATGAATACAGCTCCCACGTGCGAAATTCGTATAAGCCTGAATCGCAAAATTTGCTCCAGCAATTAGTTGTAAAACTGCTGCTCTTGGCTTATTGAGTCCTCATTAATCCAACCTAATTTAATCACATAAAAGACCTTAATTAGGATAAATTTGCTCTAATAAAAATATTACTATATCAAAATCAGTCCTAGAGCAAAATGACTCCAAGCTAGGGAATTTCCAAGATATAATGAGATAAAATATGTCAATTTAGTCCAAAAAATACAAGCATATAACTCTTAATTTAAGAGTTATCAAACCCCCAAACTTGAATCATTACTCGTCCTCGAGTGATGCTTCCTTCACCTGCACATGTCAAAAGCTACTTCTACTTGGCCACTGAATTCTTATATGCATTCCCACCATTATAATGATTCTCCAGCATCAAACTTGCTCCTTCAACTCAATACATGCTGTCCTGGTTCAATATTTCAAATTATTTTCTTTTGCACATGCCTAAGAATTAACTAGACATCTTTTAGCTCCAAAGCTTTTATCACTTAGAAGTTTTAATCCTCAAGCTCATTATGCAATCCCAAACCAAACTTACATAAGAGTGCTTCCCCTCTAAGACTAATCTTTTAAGCTAGCACCAAACTTGCACTTTTCTTTTCTTTTCTTTTTTTTTCTTATTTTTTTTTTCTTATTTTTTTTTATACAAACTACTACTCTCTCGGAGATCCTTGAAGTCATAGCCCTATTTCTTGGAATGACAACATTTTATGATGTCGTTCACCCTAGTTTTCAGGCTCATCACCTCATAGGCATAACACTCATCCCACTTCTTTTCTAAGACTGGCCCTCAGGTCACTTCCCTCTTGCTTCTCAGAATGGCAACATTTTATGATGAAGCTCACCTAAGCTCTAGGAGAGTTGTGACTATTAGGCTAACACTCATCCCTTGCTTCCTTTTTCTCTTTTTTTTTTCTTTTTCTTTTCAAAGCTTCTTCATGCAGCTTATACCTTCGTTCCAGAATGCTAACACTTTTTGGTGAAAACATCTAGCTACGAGCACAAGCTACACAGAGATTGCTCTAGCAAAACCCTTTTTCTGAGCTAACTTTTTTTTTTTTTTTTTTTTTTTAACAACCTAATAGGCTGGGTTTGCTTGCAAGGGAGAGGAGTGCATCTTAGGAGTGGAAGAGGAGTGCTCCCTAAGAGTAGATCCTAAAAAAAAAATAACAAGCAAAATCTTCAAAAATGCTCTAGCAACTTCAACACGGCCCCCCCAAACTTAAATCGCTCATTGTCCCCAATGAGAGAAAGTAAAGGGAAGACCCCCAAACTTATTACAAGCTGGCTAAACAGACTAGAATTGGACAGGAAAGTAAACTTGGTATCCTTTGGTCGGGAATGAGCATTCCTAGACTTCTAAGCTTTAAAAGGGATGGCTCTATAAGAATCTATTCAAAACTTAGGACTTCTTGTGCAAAAGATTCAGTAACCTAAAATGTTAAATCATCAGCAATCATCCAGCAGCTTTGAATATAGGAACAAATTTGACTTAGCAGAAGAATTCAAGGTACAAGCAGAGCACAGCTTAATTAACATGCAATTTCTAATTATGCTACAGCAATCTAATTGCTTTTACAACAGGCTTAGGCAAGAACAATTCATTCAGCATTTTATTTAAGAGCAAGGAGGCTGAAACAAAATATGCTTTCAATTACTACGAGCGCAGGAGATCATGACTACAAAATTAAAACTTGGAGCAGCTTTTCTTCTTCTCATTCTAAGGTCCTAACTTCTAAAAACTTAAACAAAATAGCAACAACTAACAAAGCAGAAATAAACATAACAAAAACTGAACAAAGACAAGTAAAGGCAGACAGATAAGCAAATGATTAAAGGAAGACAGACTACATCCCTTCTCATTCTTCTTCGTTTGATGTTGTAATTCATTATGCCCTAGCCTTTGCATTATCAGCCTTTGTCATTTCAACAGAATAAGAACACCTACAACAGAAAAACAGACTCAAAGCAAACATGCAGAAAATAAAAATAACTAAAATGAAAATAAACCAAAACGCAACAAACCATCCGCGGGAGCATTACTGATTTTCAAATTAAAGTACCAATGCTCCCTCAAGATTTATGCTTCATCCACCCTCAAACAGTTGGAAAGAGGCACAATTTCCTTGCAACTCCTTCTCCCAATAATGTTCAATTCGCTGCCCATTCACCTCATGGAAAAAAAATTTCAACTGTTGTTTTGATAAACTAGGGGGCAAAATTCCATAATCAAGATAGTTTGCAAGATCAGCACACCATGGTGTTCCTACTTCCTTGATGTGGGCTATTGTAAATAACTGTTCATCAGGGAAAGAATTTTTAATTTTGGGTTGCTGAAGCATTTGTTTCTGCTGCTCTAATTTTGGGAGGTGATTTGCAACTTGGTTCTTAGACTCCTTTTTGTCTTGCATCTCCAAATTGAACTCCTGGACTAATGGCTGAGTGGGTGGTGACTTTCTATCTACGAACTCCAAAGATTTGAAAACTCTTTTATTGCTAGAAATTTCATCGACGCTTTGTAACTCATGTGCTACACTGCACAATTCCAAATCCTCATTCATAACTTTTCCAAATTTTTGAGTATGTTGCTCTTGCATTTCCAGTTCAAAACTCTCTTCAATCAGCCCTTCCGAAACATTAATAACTGCACAATCTTCGATTTCTGAAGGGTATTTCACAGCATCAAACATATTAAACTTAACCTCTTGATCGCCCACATTCCATGTAATAATCCCTTTTCCAACATCCACCATTGTTCCTCCAGTAGCTAAGAAAGGTCTTCCTAGAATTATCGGGACATTTTTATCTGCCTCATAATCCAGTATAATGAAATCGGCTGGAAATATGAATTTGTCCACTTGCACCAATATGTCTTCAATCTTCCCTTCAGGATATGTGATCGATCTATCCGCTAGCTGCACTGTCACAGTGGTTGGTTTTGCCTCTCCAATGCATAACTTTTGAAAAATGGACAATGGCATGAGATTTATGCTAGCGCCTAAATTACAAAGAGCTCTTCCTACTTCTTTTCTTGTAAATGATCCAGGGTCTCGAAGTTTTGGAGGGATAGGATTTGCCACGATAAAGCTACATTCTCCTGATAATGGTACAATTTCATACTCAATTGGCCTCTTCTTTTTGGTTAGCATATCCTTAAGGAACTTCGCATACTTTGGCATTTGCTCCAGAGCTTCTACCAAAGGAATGTTTATATGAAGCTGTTTAAAGATATCAAAGAACTTCTTGAACTGCTGATCTTGATTTTTCTTCTTTAATCGCTGAGGAAATGGTGGTGGTGGTGGCAAAAATGCTGGACTCACAGTAGCTGTCTTCTGTGTTACTGCTGGGCGTTTTGCTCCAGCACTGTCTTCTACTTCAGCATTCTCAGTATCCCCTGTATTTTTAACATCATCTGTACTCTCAGCATTCTTTTCTTTGATTTAATTTGTTAAATCTTTTTAAACTTTAGAGTTAAGATTAGTATTGATTAAATTCAATACAATTCTTCTCAAGTTTTTCTCTGTGGTCGTTCCGTCAGCCCTTCCGTCAGTAGGCGTTGGTAAGCGATTGGTGTTCCAGGCAGCAAGGCGTAAGACCGTTGGTAAGCCGCGTGTTCCAGTCTACAGTTGGGTAGTTCGTGGAGAGAGAAACGTTTGAAGGATTTTATTGTTCTTAAACAATATTATTTTTATCTTTAATCTTTAATTTGATTTTATGAATTATGTCTAAGTTGCTCAAATCTTTGTTACCAAGAAAATTACTCAAAGGAGAGAGTTCTTCTTCATCTACTCAATTGGCTCAGCCTACTCAAGAAGATGATACTCATAAGGCAGAATCAAATGCTGACGAACTCGCCAGCTCTACAAATGAATTACTCCAGATAGCTAAAGTGGAGCAACAATTAGCTAACTGGAATATTCCAAAATTAGACCCGACAACGGTCTATTACAAATCCACCTTCAATTTTACTCAAGAATGGGGAGTAAAGATTGTTGAAGACAAGATTGCTGTCCACAACAATCCTGAGTCTCTGAATCTCCTCACCATGAATCAAATCCTTTCACACAGAGAGGATTACTCATATATGCATCTTGGATTAGTCCAGGTTGCAATCAAGCCGTTGTTCAGGACCGGCCTTAATACTCCTATCCTTCTCACCTTGAGGGATAAGAGATTTCTACGGTTTCAAGACTCTCTTTTAGCGATGGTCGAAACCAATTTGGAAAGCGGACCAGCATATTTCAATTGTTATCCATGCTATCCGCTATCTCTTCAAGATCCCAGAATTTTAAATTCTTTAATTCTGGATGTCTACTTCAAAGATCTGAATATGCAACCAGATGCTCATGCATTCGTTGTTATATTCAGGCTATGCTATCGCCTAATGAAGACAGAGATAGCTCCAAGAGCCTTAAGGGGTTCCCCAAAAGGAAAAACTATACTCCTTGAAGCTAATGTTGCGAGATCTAATATTCAGGTCCCGAAAACATTACACTGGTCGGACATAACGCGAAATTCTCATTGGATACTCGAACGAGCTATCGCTCCAGCAGTACCACCGCCGAAGTCTGCCACTCAACTAGTTGAGCATCCAGATGGAACTGTTGAGATAAGTTTCACTCAAGAAACTCCATCAGTTCCAAAAGTCTCAACCTTTTCCCCATCCAGGCAAAGTACTTCAGATTTTGAAGGAGAAGCTTCATCCTCCAGAAGCTTCAAACCTCAAGAACCATTGAGAAGATCTTTATCAGCAAAGATTAACTCAGTGGATTTTGCTCCTCGCATACCAGAAACAACATATGTGAGGGCAAATTCTCCTACTCAATCAGATATGGATGTCAGAAGCCAATTCAATGAGCTCAACGTCATATCTGAAGGATTCAAGGTAAACATGGAATTCTTAAAAGAGGATTTCATGAACCTGAAATGGAAAATGCCTAGGAAGTTTTTCTTCAAGGCATATGACAAAGAAGAAAGGGAAGAGTTCAAAGCTACGTGGATCTCTACCATGGAAGCCCTTGAACAAAATATTCCTTTCTTTCAATGGTTCGCCAGCCGAGAAAATTATGATGAGCAAGTGAACGTTATAAAAGAAACTCTCTGGAAGAATCAAGAAGGAGAAGTTTCTAGTACTCATCCACCCATGGAACAGATTGAATTCAAAAATTCCAAGGGAAATCTAGTTGTTGCCTCTCCATTCAAGCAACTGACTTTTGAAGAGGAGAACAAAAACCCCTCTAAAGGAATTCGAGGAGTTTTTGCTCAAAACAACTTCACAAACAAGATGCTATCCACTATGGCAGAGCAGATGGATCGTATTGAGGATAAGGTTTTCACTCCTCCAAAGATTCAAAAGCCTCTCAGGATAGGATCATCTAGAATCCCAATAATTGAGGATACTCTTTCAAATTTTGGGAGGATTCCAGGAGGGTCAGTTCCATTCTTGAAAAGCAAAGAAGAGATCTTGCTTGAATCAATTCAACAAGAGCTCAACAGGCTTAATGGAAAGTCTCCTCAAATCAACGTACTCAATGATGACGAGATAGCTGATATAATTGCAGAGATGCAGCAAGCATCAATCTCAGATGAAGAGCCTAGAGAAATAAATAGAATCTCTATGCACTCAAAAAGTAACCCAAAGACTTATTATCCCAGGGCTACTCACCCAGATATGACCATTGAAGACCGGAACCATATTATGGGCAGTTCATTCGATGGATCATCCATTCATGAATGGAATATTGACGGTCTTTCTCAATATTTGATCATGAATCTCGTCCAAGAAATGTTTGTTGCAAATGCAGCATACACTTCAAAAGGCGCAACTAATCATCAAATTGCCAAACTTCTTGTTGCTGGATTTACTGGCATCTTAAGAGGATGGTGGCAAAATACCTTTTCTGAAGAAGAAAGGAATCAAATTCTTACTCATAGATCTTTTGTCGAAGAATCAGATACCTCAAGAAAGGTAAGAGAAGTTGGAGAATCTTCTTCTACTGCTCAAAGTAGAGCAACTGGCGTCACTGCTGCAGCTCTTTCTTCAGCACTCACGGCTGCATCACCCACAAGAAGATGGTATAAGGATGATGCCGTAACTACTCTCTGCTTTAGCATAATCAAAGCTTTTGTTGGAGACAACAATGATTATGTTAATCAAGCAGGAGAATACCTTCAAAGACTGAGTTGTCCAAAACTTCAAGACTTTGAATGGTACAAGCAGACTTTCCTAACAGAAGTCTACAAAAGAACGGATGCCCATAGCCCGTTCTGGAAAGAAAGATTCATAGTCGGACTACCAAAAATATTTGGCTCCGAACTACTACTCCATCTCTGAGAATTTTACAAAGGAGAAATTCCATGGAGCTCAGTCACTTATGGCGAGCTTTGTCATTTTGTCATTAGCCAAGCAGGAAAGCAATGCCTTGAAGCTGCTCGGCATGAAAAACAGAACAAGTCCAAAGAAAGAAAACAAGAATTTGGACAGTTCTGCAAGATGTACTACTATTATCCTGAAGCTCCATCTGTTAGGAAAAAGAAGAGGCTTAATCAAGCCAAGGTTCATTACTCAAACTATCGGCAAAGATCCAAGACTAGCAGACCATATGCTAAGGGTCTTTACCGAAGAGTTCAATATAGCAGGAGAAATCCTACTGTTAGTAGAAATTTCTCAAGAAAGCCTTCTTCAAAAGTCCAGTGCTATAAATGCAGAGGATTTGAACATTATGCTCCAAAATGTCCAATGAAGAAGAGAATCAACGAACTTAGTATCGAAGAAGATATTAAGAATGAGCTACTTCAAATAGTACGAACAGATTCTGAAGATTCAGTTTATGAAGATTCAGAAGAAGATCAAGTACTACAACTCCTGGAAGAATCTGATACAGATATTTTCGAAGGAGAATTACCTCATGAACCTGACTGCAAAGGAGGAAGATTATGCGGTTGCTTTAACTGCATAAATGTCCTAACTAAAGATCAGGAATTACTATTTGAGGCGGCTGAACAAATTGCAGATGCCAACCTAAAAAAGAATATACTCATTCGTCTGAAGGAATCTCTTCAGAAAGAAAAAGAGCATGCTTTGGATGAAACTCATTATCCAAACATCGAAGATGTCTTTTCCCTCTTCAAGAAAGAAAGACAAGAAATCAAAGCTTCAGATTTGAAGTCTGAAATCAATAAACTCAAGGAGGAGGTTAAAAAGCGTCGCCTTGATTATCAAAAGGACATAGCACTATTGTCCGTCGAAGTTGCTATGATCAAGTCAAATCAGGCAACTACTTCAACAGCTTAAGTAGATGGAGAACTTTCAGAATCTTCAGCAGAAGAAGAACAGTTCTTATCTACCTTGCAAAAAGTCCAGTATCAAAAATGGTATGTTAAAATATCATTACAGGTACAAGACTTTTCAATTAATGCAATTGCTCTAGTCGATTCAGGAGCAGATCAGAATTGCATTCATGAAGGCATTATTCCTTCAAGGTACTTCAAAAAGACAATGGAAATCTTGAAAGGGGCAAATAATCAGCCTCTATTCATCAGGCACAAGCTTCCAGAAGTTCATATATGCAACGAAGGAGTTTGCTTTATGACCTCATTCCTATTAGTCAAAAACCTAAATCAAGCAGTGATTTTAGGTACGCCATTTATTACTCAATTATATCCATTACAGGTAACAGACAATGGAATCTGTTCAACAATCTTGGATAAAGAAATCATATTCAAATTTATCAACCCATTAAGAGAAAGTAATCTTAATGTTGTTGATAAGATCAACCTCAAGAAGAAGCAGATTGACTATCTGAGAGAAGAAGTCAGCTTCAAGAAAGTTGAAGAACAACTTCAACTACCTGGAATCCAGAGACGAATCCAGATGATTCAAAAGCAAATTGAACAACAAATTTGCTCCATGTTGGGTTTTATGTCCTAAAACTCGTGGTTTTGTAAACTGAATGTATATTCTATTTTGCAATAAAGTTGTTATTGAGGATTATTCAGTAAAGTTGTTATTGAATAAAGTGAATTGTGTATTCTATAACTCAAATCCAATGAACTAAAGAACCCTTGACTATAAGATGTAAACTTGAACTTTATGTATGACATAAAAGTGGATCAACTTCAAGTAATAGTCAGAACGGTCTATAGTATAGGGATATGGCTGGGTACCTTATCCTGGGGACACTATGGACGCGGCCCACTTTGTATAGTACTAACGATGTGATCCTGAATCGTTCATGTGGAGACATGAAAGTGGGGACGTCCTATGCAATGAGTTTGCATAAGACTGGACCGCGAAATAGTCACTTAGACTTTTTAACTCCGTTTACTGTTTTAACTGACTATTTTTCATACGATGACCTAGGTAACTCGATCTTAATCCTGAGTGTACTATGAACTCCTGTTTATTCGGGATTATCCTTAGATTTGCATGGGTGAGAGTGGCCAGAGATCGCCGACTCAATAAGCCTCCCATTTTGGGGATAAGACCGAGTAGATAGTTGGGAACATAGTCATGCGAGAAGGAATTCACTCCTACTCGCTTTAGGGTTTAGTAGAGAGGTTGTTCCCTTAAGTGTTGAATCCGGGTCTTGAACAATGGGCCCACCCTCTCATTGGCCCGAGAGGGATTCGGTTTGTTGGTCGGACCACAAACCAATTGTTCATTAGAGGATCAGTGGGAATTAAGGAACAAGAAGTAATTACAGGGGTAAAACGGTTTATTTGACCCAGCTGTAATTACGAACGACCTGTGAAGGATCGACTTACTAACCATGGTTATATCAAGTGGACATAAATATATCTATAGTGAGGAGAGTACAGCCACTGGGCTTTAGTGGAGTGACTCGGTGGTTAACGAATATTGATTAGCTAGGCTAAAGAGTTTGGCCAGTTAATCTCATATCGTTGGAGCTCATGATCTGTAGGTCCATTAGGTTCCCCTTACTAGCTCGGATTAAGCCTTGTAACATTTTGAGAGAAAAGAATTTGAATTGTTCAAATTCGGTTTTGGGAAAAAACGTTAATTATATTCGATATACTTAACGTTTCATAGCTTAATTATGAATTAAACTATGATAAAGAAGAGGTGGACATATTTAAATTTGATTTAAATATTGGTTCGGTTTAAAACATGAATAGGGATTCATGTTCGAATATTCGATTTGAGAAATCGGGATTGGTCCAATTATTTAATTTGATATTTGATATTAAATTAAATAATTATTTAAAATTAATTAAATTATTTAATTAATTAAAATTTTAATTTAATTTAAAATTAATATTAATTTTGAATTAAAATTAAAAGAAATTCAAATTCATTAAGAATGAATTTTTGGACCAAATTCACATTTTGATGATTAAGCATTGTGCTTTTTCAAATTAACCAAAATTGGCCACCTCCTTCTTGTTTAATCCTCATCATTCATGTGTTGTCTTCTTCACAAAGCTTAATGAAGATTTTGGTTTGCTTTAATTAGAGAAGAAACACAAGAATTTTAAGATTTTTGCAGAAAATTGTATAATTTTCGGTTTTAGACCTTTGTTCTCTCTCTCAAAAAATTCTCTCAATTAAGGATCCCACAATCCTTTCCAAGGCCTGAGGATAGTAGGGAAGATCCTAAGGGAGGTCCACGAAGTGTTCGTGATCAGAAATTGGCCAAGGATTAGGAGAATTTTGAGCATCAAAGGTAGTGTTCTTATTCTCTGTTTTTCCATATTTGAGCATGTTATTTAATTGATCAAATTGATCAAATTAGAGTGCTTAAGATCCAAAATTGCTTCCGCTTTCTTAATATTAACTCCTTCACTCCACTCATCCAGATGCTTTCTGGTCGAGGAAGAAACATATGGTGACTTTACCATATGAAAAAGATTTCAAAGAATCGAATATTCCAACAAAGGCGCGGCCGATCCAGATGAATTCTGAATTATTAAGCCACTGCCGAAAGGAGATCGATGAATTACTCAAAAGGAAGCTGATAAGACCATCCAAGAGCCCATGGTCATGTGCTGCTTTCTATGTCAATAACCAGGCCGAAAAGGAGCGTGGCGTCCCAAGGCTGGTAATCAACTATAAACCCTTAAACAAGGTTTTGGAATGGATTAGGTATCCAATTCCTAACAAAAATGATTTACTCAAACGAATTTCCAACGCGAAATTATTCTCAAAGTTCGATATGAAATCTGGATTTTGGCAAATACAGATTGTCGAACACGATAGGTACAAAACAACATTTAATGTACCTCTTGGTCAATACGAATGGAACGTTATGCCCTTCGGGCTAAAAAATGCTCCATCCGAATTCCAAAAGATCATGAATGATATTTTGGAACCTATTCAAGAATTTTCAATTATCTATATTGATGATGTTTTAATCTTTTCATCAAATATAGATCAACATTTTAGCCATTTAAAAAGCTTTATTCAAACTATAAAGCATAATGGTTTAGTAGTTTCAGCTACCAAGCTAAAACTTTTTCAAACAAATATTAGATTTCTTGGTTTTGATATCCATCTAGGATTATTAAAACCTATTCAAAGATCTCTAGATTTTACTCAAAATTTTCCTAACGAAATTTTAGACAAAACCCAGTTACAAAGATTTTTGGGTTGTCTAAATTATGTTTCGGATTTTATCAAAGATCTTCGACCTATTTGCAAACCACTTTTTCAAAGGTTGAAGAAAGAAACTACTCCATGGGGACCCACTCAAACAAATGCGGTCCAAAAAATCAAAGAGTTAGTCAAAAGTATTCCCTGCTTAAGTCTCATCGACGAAAAAACAGATCTTATCGTTGAGACCGATGCGTCTGACATTGGATATGGAGGGATCCTTAAACAGTGTCTTGATAAGAAGGAATCAATAGTACGTTTCCACTCCGGAGTGTGGAATAGTACTTAGCAAAATTACTCAACAGTGAAAAAAGAAATTCTGGCTATAGTTCTATGCGTCCAGAAATTTCAAGGTGATTTAATCAATAAATCGTTTTTAATAAAAACCGATTCTCAAAGTTCTAAATTTATTTTAGAAAAAGATGTCAAAAATTTGGTTTCAAAACAGATTTTTGCCCGTTGGCAAGCAATATTATCATGTTTTGATTTTCAAATTTTGTCTATAAAAGGGTCTCAAAACCCTCTTGCAGATTATCTTTCGAGAGAACATCTCTCAAAGAACACTCTCTCTCCTCCCGAGAGAATCTCTCTCTAGAGAACCTCCCTCTTCTCAAAACTCTGAAAGAAAGTGAGTATGCTCTGAGGTTGCAGCTTCGTCTGATCTTCCTCATCAGAAAACTTAATTTCATATTCAAGTTTCCATCTTCAAAAACTCATCATGAGTACAAGAAAAGGAAAAGGAATTGCTTCCTCTTCCACTTCAAAGGGAAAGGCTACCGCCTCCTCCTCAAATACTCAAAGATCTACTCCAGTCTGTATCGAGGATTTTGCCCTTCCAGATACTTCCTTTACTCCAGTAAGAACATGAGCTCAACGTCGTTCTGCCGGAATAAGAATACAAGAGCCTTCTGCTCCACCGGCTACTCCATCTGTTGCAGGTTCTTCAACCTACAACTCTGTTGTGTCTCCACCGACACGTTTTATTCCAAAACCTGAAATTTCAGGATATTTCCAAAAAGCTCATGTAATTACTGAGATCCCGATCGAACCAGAATGGGACTCTGATAACTTTACAGAGCTAACTTCTCATGTTTATTCGGCTAATTGCTGTTTCATGCCGGAAATCCTTTCAAAAACAAGGCAGTATTATGAATTAATTCTTATTGATTCAAAATCTGCTGAAATTACTCATATATCGGACAGGAATAATCCTTCCGTAATTTCTTACTCAAAACTCAAAATTTTTTGGGTTATTACTCCTCAAAGGTGGAATCAAAATATCTACACCGAAAAACGCTTCTTGATTCGGTATGATCCACCATCTTACTCATATAGAGATTATGTTAGAACATGGACAACCATTCTCTGGTACCGTGCTTTTAACCACTCTTGGTTCATCCAGTTCTGCCGACAGGCTCATAAACATCAATACCCTATATGGTTTATGACTTGGTGGCATAACTTTGGCCTTTCTCCAGAAATTTTTCCTGCTCCTGTTTAGGAATCATTCCATTATTTTTCTCAAAATATATTCAAAAATGTTTATCCATTAACCTTTCGGTTTTCCCTTCATTTCCAAGTTCCATGGATTTTTTGCTGGAACTTCACTACTCAAAATCTTCACCTAAATTATAGATATTTGGTGAAGACACTCAAAATAAAATGGTGGGACAAATTTAATGTCACCAACATTAACCTTCCTCAAATCAAATCTTGGTTTATCAACATCCCTGAAAATCAAGATTTTTCAAAGAAAGCACAGCAAGACTTCCAGAAAAACAAAGCTGCCTTGCTTGCTTCCCTTGCTCAAACAGCCACAGAAGCTGATCTTCAAAGAGTTCTCCTCCAGAACTCAAACTCAAACAGGTCGTCATCTCCACCTCTTTCCATCATTGATGAAGACGATGACGAAATCAATCTTAGTGATCCTTAATCACTAATCAAGCGTCCGCAATGACATTAAACTACGAATTTACTCAAAAACTACTCAAGTGGATATCTACAAGCAGATATCTTTATTCAAATGGAGTTCCTTCTCCTAAAAGGACTGCATGGTTCCCGTAGAACCTCCATCAAAAAAAAAAAAAATTAGATATAGATGTATATTCTTCATCTGTAAATTTTATTTCCTTGTAAATTCTTAAATTTGTACAGTTTCGAAGAAATCCATGTACATTCTCACTGAAAGTCTCGTCATCAAACTGCTTGTAAGCAACTATCTCTCCTCTAAGTTTTGCATTTTTTGTTGGTGGAAAATACTTCATCAAAAACTTCTCCGCCAAATCATTCCATGAAGTTATGGTTCCAAGTCCAAAGGAATTCAGCCATGATTTTGCTTGATCTCGGAAAGAATACGGGAACAAAATTAATCTTCTAGCATCCTTCGACACACCTTGCTTCTTGAAAGAGTCACTCACACTTAAGAAGTTTCTTAAATGCAAGTGACGATCCTCTGAAGGTAATCCATGAAACTGTCCAATAGACTGCAACATTTGAAACATGACGGGTTTCAATTCAAACTCAGCAGCTTCTAAATCAGGTCCAACAATTCCTGGAGCATCAAATGTAGGCATAGCATAAGCACGAATAACTCTCTCCCTATCATCAGCCACAAAGATAGAATTATGAGCATCATTCTATCGACCAACTGCTTCATATGGTCTCTCTCTCGGTGGATTTCCAAAATGCTCCGGTTGATGCTCTGGTAAGTGCTCTTGAACTGCAGGTCCCACTTGAGGATTAACACGGTCCATTATATGTTTTCTTCCTCTTTGTTCCCTTCTAAGCACGTGAAATGTTCTTTCAATCTCCGGATCGTGGTGTAGAGAATGAGGAAATTTTCTCATGCACTAATGCAAACCACCTAAATTAAGGCCAAACAAACAGCAATCTCAGAATTCAATAAGCTCCAGTTACCAAAAATCAATTTAAGTAAAAGAAAAATTGAATAGTCCCCGGCAACGGCGCCAAAAACTTGATGACTTTGCTAGAGTGATGTGAAATTATGCAGTTTTAGAGTGTCAATGCGCAAGTGTACACATTCATTTTATAGCAAGTGGCAAGTAAAATTATCGTATCCACGGAGACTATTAATCCTTCTAATGAACCTAAATTAATTCTTAGTAACTCAGTTGGTAACCATTCAAAATTATCGAGGGAAATGAAATAAAAGAAATCACAAATGCTGGAACAAAATTAATGCTAAAGCATGCAAAACAGAGTAAAGATTCAGAAAACAGGTAACGATTAACTTGTGCTTTAATTAAACGAAAGGCTCGGATTAGAGGTACGTCATACATTAGTTAAGTTACGAACTGAGTACACATTCATTCCATTCGATTCACTACAGACTACACGGTATTCTCCCGAATCACCGAATATATGCTGTCGCAATTAAATTACTTCAGCACAATAAACCCACTGTACTTTATGTGCGTTAGGCGAGTGGCTATCCTAACCTACCCACTTAGTTAGCTACTAACCTTAACAAGAGGCTAACGTGGTTTTCAAGTTTTCAGCCCCTCCTATTCTTCCCAGAAATCAGAGGGACGATGTTCATAACGGCTGGCCAAGCGGAAACAAACTAAGAATAAAACCCCTTAAAAACCAAATCGAAGGAGATGAAGTCTACTCAACTATAACATTAGCTAAAAACAATCATCCTCTAATCCTCATCTTATGGTGATTAGTTCATGCTACAGGAAAAACGGAAAAACAGTAGAAATGTAGACATAATGAAAGTAAATACAGAAAACGACTAAATGACAGAAGAAAATATAGCAGGAGAAGTCGAAATGCTGCCCCAAGTTTCTTGACCCAGCATCGGCGTCTTTCCGACTGGAAACCTTCCGTTTTGGGCAAAACTCCAGTGGTAGCTCTCTGGTCGACACCCTTCTCCTCCTCTGCTTCCTCTCTTCTGTTATTTCGGGAACCTCACTTCTCCTCCTCTACTCCTCTACTCCCACAACAAAAAATGGCTGCTCCATTATAAAAGTCCTCCTTTATGAAAACGAGGGCTGATTAGACAGATCCTGATACGTGGCGGGCTCTGGATGGTTGAAAACACGCTGACTGGACTGACAGATGCCAACTCATTTAATGAATACAGCTCCCACGTGCGAAATTCGTATAAGCCTGAATCGCAAAATTTGCTCCAGCAATTAGTTGTAAAATTGCTGCTCTTGGCTTCTTGAGTCCTCATTAATCCAACCTAATTTAATCACATAAAAGACCTTAATTAGGATAAATTTGCTCTAATAAAAATATTACTATATCAAAATCAGTCCTAGAGCAAAATGACTCCAAGCTAGGGAATTTCCAAGATATAATGAGATAAAATATGTCAATTTAGTCCAAAAAATACAAGCATATAACTCTTAATTTAAGAGTTATCAGTACGGAAAAGTCATATCTCATTCATTTTAGAAATCGGGTTAAATGTCATTGGGGCGTGCAAAAGGAGATCATCTGTACAAATTCCCCCAAGAAACTCTATGAAGGATGCCATGAGTATTTAAAAAAGAAGAAACACGATAGAACTGTTGGGATTTATATCCTAAAGTCTAGTAATTAATGAGTTTTATTATTTAATAATTATTTGATTATTTTGATTTGCAATTATATTATCCATTACATAAAAAATCAAGGTTATTAGTGTAATCTTGAACAATATGTGGTTAACATGTGGGAGGATCATGTTCAAGAAATAACCTAAAAGGTCTATAGTATATGAATAAGATTGGGTGCCTTATCCTGGTAACACTATTGATACGACCCACTCTATAATAGTTACAAATGATTTGATCTAAATCGTTCATGTGAAAATATGTGAGTGGGGATATCATATACAATGAGTTTGTATA
The DNA here is from genome assembly GCA_033996785.1 of Trichosanthes truncata. NCBI lineage: Eukaryota > Viridiplantae > Streptophyta > Magnoliopsida > Cucurbitales > Cucurbitaceae > Trichosanthes > Trichosanthes truncata. The sequence goes on from JAWPNB010000010.1 coordinate 43,905,003, forward strand.
AGACTGTACCACTAAATATTTAATCTCTCTTTATAAATTCGTTAATTGAGAAGATTAATATTTCAACAGGATTTTCATATGACTCTATCTTAATTCTTAGTGAGTTATGAGCTCCTGCCTGTGTGGGTTTATCCTTTGATTTGTATGGGTGAGAGTGGCTTTTGTAGCTGATTCAATAAACCTACTATTTTCGAACTTGACAAAATAGGGAGCTGGAAGCATAAGTTTTACAAGATGAAATTCATTTCTTCTCATATAGAGAAAGTAGATGAGTAGTTCCCATAAGTATTGATTTCGAGACTTGAACAATGGAGCCCCACCTTCTCACTGCCTCAAGAAGGAATTAGTTTATGATTGAATCATAAACAGATTGTCCATTAGAGGATCAATGATACTTAATGTATAAAATGTAATTATAGGGTAAAATAGACTTTTAACCTAGCTGTAATTACGAATAACTCGTGAAGGATCGATTTGCATGTAATGGTTATATCCATAGACGCAACTTGCCCTACAGTGCGTAAGAGTGTAACTCTAGGTCTATAGTAGAGTGACCTAGTGGAAATTAATTGATTAAAGAGTTTAATTAATTAATTTTGTATCATTGGAGCTTATAATTTGTAGGTCCTTAAGGTCCCCTTACTAGCTCATAAGAACATAAAATGATCAATTTAGTTGAAAGAAAAATTTGAAATGTTCAAATTAATATTTAATATATTAGATATATTAAATAAGAAAAATATCTATTTATCGTATTTGATACATTATATATTAAATTTGAATGAGATTCAAATAGATAAGATATGTTGTAGGAGATATTTGAATAAGATTCGAATAGATAATATATTGTATAGAACATATTTGAATAAGATTTAAATATATTAAATATATATGATAATATATTAGATATTATTATATTTTGGCAAATATTCTATCGCTTGTAAATAGGACCCTTGAGTTGAGCCAAAACTAAGAACTCTATAGAGAAAATTCAGAATTCTCTCTATGAATTTTCAAGTCTTAGTTCTGTGTTCTAGTCATAGTGGAGATTTAAGATTCGCTGGAACACATAAAGTAAGGACCCACCAGATATTTTCTCCATTATTTCTTCAAAGTATTTTTACTTAACCTTATTGTTTTTGTTTAATTCTAAATAAATCAAAGCCGATCCCAAAATTATTTTTTAGAATTGTTTAGAAAACATAGACTTCTGTTGCAGTGTCAATCATTCATTCCTATCAGGAACTCGCCTCCCCAATTAGCTTGAAGACACTTTATTTTTGTATCAAATTGAGTTTCAACATGTTGCTTGAAGTTTATAAAACATGGAAAAGTCTCATCTTTATATTGAAGTAAGTAAATCCCGAGAAAAACGAGTGAAATCATCAACAAACAAAAGAAAATAACGAGCTCCATTAATAGAAGTTTGAGGGGAAGAAACCCATACATCTGAATGTACCAAATGAAACGGAGCACTAGATTTAGTTGCAGGCAAAGAAAAAAGGTAAACAACGACTTTTAGCTAACTGACACAAAGAACAAATATCCGTAGCACCAACACTAGAACAAGAAAGTTACAAAGGGACAAAATTTGCCTAAACACTTAGGTAGCCAAATGGCCTAATCTAAGGTGCCACACTGAAGAATGTTGAACAGAGGACAGAAAAATAGTAGCTGGAATGCGCTTGGAGCTAGTGGAAGACTGCTCTAGGTTCGAAGAAACTCGGTATAAACCATCCTCAAGCCTACCCTGAAGAATAACCTTCTTGGACTTGAAATAGTTGACAAAGAAAAAAGTGGAGTAAAATTCAACAAAGGTTTGATTATCTTTACAAAGACGAGCAATACAAATGAGTTTTTATGAAATAGCAGGAGTATGAGGTACCTGTTGAAATAAGAGAGGTTTAGGAGAAGAAGAAATTATAGAATTACTAATATGCGAAATAGAAATGTGCTTACCATTTTCAACCATGACTTACTCACCACCAACATAATGATTGGGATTGTATAAAATAGATGATCAGAAGTCATATGATGGGTGGCACCGAAGTTCATAAACCACCCTTCATCGAGGTGTTGAAAATCTAAAATAGAGGAGGACATCGACTCAATAGTGGGTTGAACCGAATGAAGGAAAGCCTGGGGTTGGGTGCTCGAATAGACTAGGTTGGTTTGGTGATGGCAAGTAAGGGCAGCATGACCATGTTTATTCCAAATTTTACATTAAACTTTTGGCGAGTAACACGATCGTGAGTGGGCCATTTTGGTGGGGATTAGGGTTTGCCTAAGACACTAGGGGAAAAGTGTGGTTGTGGAATTGGATTAGTGGGGTAAGAGGGTGGTTTTGGATTATGTTTGTTAAATGATTTGGAGGATGGTTTTCTACTAATGTGTTGAAGGGAAAGAGTGCTAAAATTGGCCAGGGTAATATTGAGTTTTTCTATGGAACTTTGTATTTTTAACTAGGCTTCATAAGGAAGTAAAAAACTGCGAACATCTTTTAAGGTAGAAGTATCAGTTCGATTTTGAATGGTAGTAATAAAGGCATTGTCTTGTCTTGTCTTTTAAGGTTAAACCCTAATTGAACTAAAAATGGGCTAGGGTCGGTCCACGACAAAGTCGACCGTGGTCTTCGACATTGGAAGGCAGCTAGCCGTCGCTTTATAGAGATGGAGGAGATGTATTGAGAAGAAAGCAAGGTTTTCTTCTTTGATTTTATTGAAATTTCTTTTGACAGCTCGTCTTTGTCAACTTTGTAAGATTTAAAAGAAAGAAAACGAGAGAAGGAGAGATGGTATGCTAGTTTTCTTTAAAAGAAAAACAATCATTATGACATCAGCCAATTTAATGTAAGAAAGTTTTCCATTTCTTTTATCATGTGAAGTAAGTTTAGGACATGGAACAAGAGTTCCCACAACTTTATTCTTAAATATCTTTAATTTCTCATTGAGTTTTATCACACCCTAGAGCAAATTTCTAACTTGACTATGTTCACATCACCCAATAAAATTTGTAAACAATGCAAATGCTCTAAATATTTTGGAAACTAATCCATTAATAATATTTATCACATTGCCAACATGAGCATAGCTCAACTAACATAAAACATGTACTCTCAACCAAGAGGTCAAACGTTCAAATCTCCCACCCCACATATTATAAATATATATATATATATATATATATATATATATATATATATCACATTAAAAAATTGGTACGTTTTGAAAAGTATGTGAAATTAAGATTATGTAGTTTTCATGTTGTCGCAATCTACATGGTGCAATTTCTAGGTCATAAATTAAAATGATTTTACATAGATAAGATAATGTAAATATATATGTATATTCAAATAAAGTTTAAAATTTTATAAAAATAGCTTAAAGGAATGCAACTCGGATTCAAATTTAATATTGAAAGTATAATGGCCAAAATGAATATTTTGAAAGTACTGGGACCAAAACGAATATTTTGAAAGTACAATGACCAAAATGAACTTTTTTTAAAGGAAAGTACCATGGTCAAAATGAACCACACCTTTGCACACATAGGAGCCAAAGAAGGTATTTAGACCTATAATTTTTTATTAAAACATCAAAGATGTAAATAAGATATCTACAAATTACTTTTAATAATTAACTTAATTACTAAAATATAAATATTAGTACGATTAAAGTTTTAATTAAAATCTAAAATTTAATAGTTAGATAATTGTCAACATGAGCATGGCTCAACTAGCATAAAATATATGTAACCTCGATCAAGAGGTCAAAGGTTCAAATCTCCCACCTCACATATTGTTGAACTCAATAAAATAAAAAAACATATAGTTAGATAATTAAAATAGCCATCAATAACTAATTTATATAAGATAGTTGTTGAAGATCCCACATTGGAAATATGAATATACCTCACAATATTTATAAGATATACATGAGTTATTCCTCATCTAATATGGAAATCAATATTAGGAAACGACTTTACATGAATTTAAATGCAAAACCTTCTGCTTTGATACTATGTTAAATCATCAATCATCCTAAAAACTTAAAGCTGATGAATTATATGGTAAATTTAATTATATCACACTTTTAACAATAACATAACTCAAAATCGAGATATTTCATACATCTAACATTAAATTTTGTTCATTAATTCTTTTTTTAAAATAGTTTATAATTCTATGTAATAAATATTTGAATATGAATTAATATGCTTGGCTTTTTTTTGTACAGTTTATATGCTTACCTTGCCCACCTTGTTAGCCGATGGATGTTTGAACCCATTTTTTTAAATTCAAGAGCTAAATTGTAGCTTTGGAATATTTTTTTAAATACAAAATAAATGTATTTTACATTTCTTTTTAAAGAAAAACCTATTTTTATAGGACTTTTTATTACACCAAATATATTTTAAAAAAAAAACGTTCTTCGACTTATTCTTCATTAAAAAATAGCATAACTCAACATCGAGATATTTAATGCATCTAAAATTAAATTTTGTTCATTAATTCCTTTTTTTAAATAGTTTATAATTCCATTTAATAAATATTTGAATATGAATTTATATGCTTAACTTTTTTTTTTTAATAATCTATTTGCTTACCTTACTTACCTTGTTGGCCGAGTTTGAACCCCCTTTTTTTAATTCAAGAGCTAAATTGTAGCTTTTGAATATTTAGGCCCGATTTAATAACCATTTAGGTCCCGTTTGATAACCATTTTATTTTTAGTTTTTGGTTTTTGAAAATTAAGCCTATAAATACTACTCTCACCTATAGATATACTTGTTTTGTTATCTACTTTTTACCTATGTTTTAAAAACCAAGCTATGTTTTGAAAACTAGAAAAAATAGTTTTCAAAAACTTATTTTTGTTTTTAGAATTTAGCTACAAATTCAAATGCTTCCTTCGGGAAGATGAAAACCATTGTAGAGAAATTGGGAGAAAACAAGCATAATTTTCAAAAACCAAAAACATAAAACTAAATTGTTATCAAACGGGCCTTAGTTTTTGGTTTTTGGGTTTTGAGAACTATGTTTGTTTTCTCATAATTTTTTCTACAATGGTTTTCATCTTCTGTACAATAGTTTCCATCTTTCTTAAGAAAATATTTGAATTTCTAGAGAAAATTCAAAAAACAAAAACATGTTTTTGAAAACTACTTTTTTTAGTTTTCAAAACTTGGCTTGGTTTTTGAAAATATAGATAAAAAGTAGATAAGAAAATATGAAAATCTATAGGTGAAAGTAGGATTTATAGACTTAATTTTTAAAAACTAAAAACCGAAAATCAAATGGTTATCAAATGAGACCGTAGCAGTCAAAGTGAAAACTTGGAAACTAAAATGATAGTATTCTCAAAATAAATAAATAAAATAAAAACAAGATCTTGAAACCAGGATTAAATAAAAAAGTCTATTTATAAAAAGTCTATTTATAATATCTCCAGGATCAATAAATATGTTTGTTAATATTTAGGTAAAAATGCTAATATGAAAACCTATATACAAATTTCATTTATAAAAAGCCGCAAAGTTAGCCTCACTTCCATAAGTGCTAGATCTATACTTGCTCTGAAAAGAAAGACCCATCTAATGGAGTTTTCATCTTGTTCTTTTGCTTTATTATCATTCTTCTTTCTTCTTTCATATTGTTTTGCTTTGAAGTCTCCATTATGCCATAAGGAAGAAGAATCAGCCTTGTTGCAGTTTAAACAAAGCTTTACTCTTGACCAGTCAAATTCAAATTGTTTAGGTGCTTTACCAATACTCGCTTCTTGGAAAATTGGAGGTTCAAGTGGGAACTGTTGCTCCTGGGATGGCATTGAGTGTGATCGTGATACAGGTTATGTGATGGGCCTTGATGTCAGCCGTAGTTGTCTTTACGGTTCCATTGATTCCAAAAGTAGTCTCTTTCTACTTGTTCATCTACAAAAGCTTAATCTTTCCTACAACAATTTCAATTTCTCTAAAATTCCTGAAGCCATCGGACAACTTTTTGAGTTAAGGTATCTCGATCTCTGTCAATCTCAATTTTCTGGTCAAATTCCTTATGCAATTTCAAAGTTGCACAACTTGTCATTTTTAGATTTGTCTTGGAATATTGATCTCAATTCTGGAAAACCACTTTTGAAACTTAGAAACCCTGATCTAAGAAACCTGATTTTAAACCTTACTAGCTTGGAAGAACTTTTTCTTACTAAGGTTAACATATCATCTACTGTTCCAAATTTCTTGGCAAACTTCTCTTCAATGAGATTTCTTTATATGGGAGATTGTGGATTACAAGGAAATTTTCCTGAGAAGATATTTCAATTAAAAAATTTGGAACATGTTTTTTTGTTCAATAATCCAAATCTTTACGGTCATTTACCTGAGTTTAACACTAGAAATTCCCTTCAAATGTTAAGCTTATCACTCACTGGATTTTATGGTAGATTACCCTTTACAATTGGAAACCTTATTTCCTTGACTACTTTGTTCATAGATGAATGTAATTTCTCAGGAATGATTCCTTTTTCACTTGGTAACCTTACCAAGCTCAAGACGTTGTGCCTAAATAGAAACAAGTTTAGTGGTCAAATTCCTTCTTCATTGCAAAACCTTGCCAAATTGAATTATTTAGGTTTGAGCTACAATGATTTTAACGACACAACTAGCTTACCTTGGCTTAGTAAGCTGTACAAACTTAAATATTTGGGCCTCCAAAAAATGAATTTGAGACATAATATTTTCCCTTCAATCCAAAATCTTAGTTCTCTTGTGTATTTCAGTCTGAAAGATAACTCCATGACTGGTATGCTTCCCCAATGGTTAGGAAATTTCAGTAGTTCTATGGAATTTTTGTCGCTAAAAAACAATATGTTTAAAGGAAGCATCCCAGATTCTTTCAAAAATCAAAATAGTTTGTTGTTTATAAACTTGAGTAACAATCAACTGCAAGGTAAATTACCGAGATCTCTATCCAGTTGCAAGATGCTTAAAGCTCTTGTCCTTTCAAACAATCAACTAAATGATGAATTTCCATCTTGGCTTGCGACTCTCCCAAATTTAAGAGTCCTTATATTAGGAACTAATCAATTCCACGGAAATATTGGAGAACCCGAAACCAACTCTGAATTCTCTAGGTTGCACATCATTGATCTCTCTTACAATAAGTTCGATGGAAATCTGCCATTTAAGTACATGAGTAATTGGAATGCCATGAAGACCTTTTCTTCCTTTTCAACATATATCATGAACATAAGTATTCCATTAGGAATTGAGACTCAAGTTTTCACGTATTCATCTCCTATTACAATCATCAACAAAGGTTCTGACAGATACTTTGAGAAAGTCTTAGAGGTCTTTTCAATTATTGATTTTTTATGCAATAGATTTGAAGGTGAAATACCATTTTTCATTGGAGACCTAAAATGGCCAAATTCCATCATCATTGGGGAACATGAACCAACTTGAAGTTCTAGATCTTTCATACAACAAGCTCTCTGGGAATATACCACAAGAACTCTCACATCTCACATTTCTTGAGATTTTTAATGTCTCTTACAACAACCTTTCAGGTTCAGTACCTCACGGACCTCAACTCAACAATATGGAGAATAGTTCGTACGAGGGCAACCCAAATTTGTGCGGAAAGCCATTATCAAAGGAATGTGATCAGGATTTTAAGGCCAAAGAGATGCCTTTTCAAACCTCGGAAGAAGAACATCAAATCTCAATTTTCAAATTTGGTTGGCAAATAGTGTTGATTGGATATGGATGTGGAGTGGTGCTTGGAGTGGTGCTTGGAAATTGTGTATTCACACAAAAGCAAGATTGGTTTTTGAAGACTTTTAGAGTTACACAAAATGGGAGGCATAAAAGAAGGAGGAGGCACAAAAATAGACGTTAGCTTTCTCTGAAATTGTAATGATATCTTGATCTATTTCCTTTGTGTGAAAGTCTAAGCTTAGACATGGTTTGCAATTTTCTTTGTTTGCTTCCATTGTTGTCATCAATAAATCTACCCTATCATATGTTACTTTTATCATTTTCTCTATGTTGACGTATTTGTGATTTTTTAAGATTATGAATTATATTTCAAAATTGAAAAAACAAACAAACAAACAAAACGAGATTTCAATTCTAGCATGAAGAAAAATAAACCCTTGATCTACCATGAAGTTAAATGTCAGTTACATAACATGCATAATGATCACAATCAATGTATATGAACAACAGTTGCTATTTGGATTTTACTGAGAAAAACAAACTACGGTAAAGCACTTCAACGAGCCAAATCCGATAACTTTTTTTTCTTTCGTTTTTCAACAATGTAGTGACTGGGGTGGGGAGATTTCAACTGTAACGCCCGATTATTTCAAGGGCGTTATTTTTCGAAATTTGGAATTTAATTTGAGAATTTCTCAAATAAGAAGGTTGTTTGGGTTAATTTGAAGATAGAGAGTTTAAAAAAAGGGTAATTTTGGGAAAGAGTTGTTTGGTTACGGGCATTTTAGTAATTTTAAAATTTAAAAATAAAAAATCATCATCCTTATCTTATTTTCTTCTCCTTCTTCCTCCTATTCTTTTCTTCCTCTTCTTCCCAATTTTTTTTTCTTCTCTTCTCCTTCCCGATAACCCTCTCCCTCACCGAACTCTCTCTCTTTCTCTCTCTCTCTCTCCCATCGTATGCAGCACGAGCAGACCCCGCCTCCGACCGGCCTTTTGCCGTCACCGGATCCACGCAAATTCAGCCTCTTGCAGCATGTCGCCCAGCCGGAATCCGCGAGCGACGTCTCGTCAGAAGCTCAGATCCGCTCGCAGCCCAGCCCCACCGCCGCCTCCTCCTACTTCAACCTGTCTGCACGCCGCCGCACGCCGATCGCCTCTGCCGTTGCAAGACGCCGCCGGAATTGATCGGCCAGATCTGGAGCTCCCTCGGGCACGGACTGGAGTCCAACTCAAAGCCTCGCCGGTGCCGTTCCGTTTCGCTCAGCCTCGTCGGAAGCTCCGATCCGCCGTCCATGGTCACTCACGCGCCTTCACGCGCGGTTCACGCGCCACCGGAAGTTCTCACGCTTCGCCGCCCGCCGCCGCACGCGCCGCCGTCTCCGATCTACTTTTCGAGCCCGAACAGTCTCGTTTACGATCGTGATATCGATTTGAGAATCAAACTATCGAATTGGAGACAAATTGTTAAATTTCCAGCAAGGTGGAAGGTTCTACATAGTCAATTTTATTTGGGTTAAGCAGGAGACTGATAACTCTTCAAATGAGAGTTATTAGCTAGTCCTTTATGCCTAAAGTTCTTTTATTTGAGTTTAATGCTAGTATTTTCATGCTTGAAATCCCCTAAAATCGTTGTTATTGAAATAGCTTCTTTGGATATTCTTAATTGTTGTATTTACGTAATGGGTGCTAAAAAAAAACACTAAATTATGTTAATTTGGTGTTACAGGTCGTAATTTTCTGTCAGCAGAACTATGAGAGAGCATTTGTCCAGCAAAGGAATTGCTGGAGCAAATTATTCGGCATTTTAAGTACAGAAAGACAGCACGTGATACATCACATGAGAAAATAATTCATTGATTGACCTGGCGTAAATGAACCAAAACGACGTCATCCATCCAATGAAAAGTCGTCACGCGTCTTGTTTGACCTAAGTAGCCCTAAAATGAAGATGGGCATCAATATTTAAAGCAAGCAGCCGTCTTTAGGAGAAGAGAGACCTAATTTGAGAGGCAGAAATCGAAATTCGAGAGGAAGGAGTCGACAAAGGGGCTGAAGGAAGAAAACCCAAGCAGAAAAGGAGTTGAAGATAAAAGAAATCATCATCAAGAGCTTCTATTTCGGGCTTTTCTTCTCCCTTCTATTGTTTTCTTTTACTTTTGATTTCTCTCTTGTAATTAGATTCTACATTATGGTGTTTTACTGCAGTTTTCCTTTATTTTCAGCTTTTAACATGAACTAATTCACCTTTGGGTGAGGATTAAGAATGTGGTATTTATCTAAATAAGGGGTTGAGGCTCCTTAGCTCTTTTCAATCTGGTTTTAGAGTGTTTTTATTGTTTACGCTCAATTTCGTTTGGCCAACCATTTTGGGCATTGTCTCCTTGAGTTTTGGAAAAAATAGGGGAGGCCGATTACTCTAAACCACATTAGCTCCTTGTTTGGGTTAGTAGCTAGCTAAGTGGGGAGGTTAGGGATAACAACCCACCTAATGCACATTAACAGCAGCTTAATTTGGCGTGGGTTAATGGGAATTAAACCACAAATTATGGGAAATCTGGGAAGATTCCGCGTTTATTGCTGTGTGGGTTGAGGGAGCAAAGTTCTTGCTGCAGCATTCTTATTTCGAGAAAATACAAACAATTCTTAATCCGAGCCCGTTTTACATATCTTGTTACAAGTTTTTCTCGCACTTTTTGTTTCAGCATTTTCTGAGTTTTATTCTCTTGCTATTGCTTTTATTTCGTTGAAGCATAACTAGATTAGATTTTAATCATATTTTAATTATTTGGTTACCGTGTTGAATTCACTAAAAATTAGGTTTAGCTTAGTAAATTTCCTTGCACTAATCCCTGTGGAGAACGATAATTTACTTATCACTTGCTGCAATTATTGTGTACTTGCACATCCATGTGTAAATTGTTTAAGAAAGTTAAGCTACACATTAGAAGGCAACAAGTTTTTGGCGCCGTTGCCGGGGATTAGTTTGAATTTTACTTTGCTTGAGTTCATTTTTGGTGAATTGGTGCTGATTTGCAAACTAAATCAGTTGTTTTGTTTTTCTTTCAAGTACTGGAAGTGGTGCATGAGCGAACTTCTTAAGTGTGAATTTCACTTAGACCCTAAAATTGAGAGAACATTTCGTAGGAGAAGAAGGGAACAGAGGAGTAGAAATAACCCAATGGATCCACCACCACCTATTTTGCCTCCTATTCCACCTAGAGGGAATGTAGAACAAGAAAACCAGCAGCCACGTGATCCTGAGAGAAGTCAGCCAGCTGAGGCAGTAAATCAGGCTGGAAACCCTGTCCTCTTAGCCAATGATAGGGAGAGAGCCATTAGAGCCTATGCAATACCCATGTTTGACGAAATAAATCCAAGGATAGTTAGGCCAGAGATTGAGGCAGCAAATTTCAAAATGAAGCCAGTTATGTTCCAAATGTTACAAACAGTGGGACAATTCCATGGATTACCTTTAGAAGATCCCCATCTACATTTGAAAAACTTTTTGGGAGTGAGTGATTCATTTATTATGCAAGGAGTTCCAAAGGATGCTCTTAGGCTAACCCTTTTTCCTTATTCCTTAAGGGATGGAGCGAAAGCATGGTTAAATACATTTGCTCAAGGATCTATCAATTCATGGAATGAGTTAGCCGAGAGGTTTTTGATAAAATACTTCCCCCCTACTAAGAATGCCAAACTTCGAGCTGAGATTGTAGCTTTTAGGCAATTTGAGGATGAGTCTTTTAGTGAAGCTTGGGAGAGATTCAAAGAGTTGTTAAGAAAATGTCCACACCACGGATTACCTCACTGTATTCAGATGGAGACCTTTTATAATGGATTGAATCTGCCTACACAGAACATGGTCGATGCCTCAGCAAATGGAGCTTTGTTGTCTAAAACCTTTAATGAGGCATATGAGATATTAGAGAGAATATCTATTAATAGTTGTCAGTGGGCAGATGTGAGAGGCAATCCAGGGAAAAACTGTAAAGGAGTGTTGGAAGTTGATGCTCTGTCATCTTTAAGTGCACAAATTGCATCCATGGCAAATATTTTGAAGAATATGTCTATGGGAAATGCGACTCAGAATGCTACAGCAGTGAATCAGGTCACATCAGTATCATGTGTTTACTGTGGGGAAGGACACACATTCGAGTTTTGCCCTAGCAATCATGCTTCAGTGTATTACATTGGAAACCAAAAAAATCAGTGGGATAACCCTTACTCGAATACTTATAACCCTGGGTGGAGAAATCATCCTATTTTTTCTTGGAATGGCCAAGGAAGTAATTCGCAAAGCTTCCAAGGACAACAAAGGATGAATTATCCACCAGGATTTGGTCAGTCAAATCAGCAGTACACACAGCCAATCCAAAAGCCTGTTAATCAGCCTATTCCAGGAACTTCTTTGGAGAACCTTATGAAAGAGTATATGGCCAAAAATGATGCAATCATTCAGAGTCAACAAGCCTCCTTGAGGAATTTAGAAATTCAAATTGGTCAATTGGCTGGTGAAATGAAAGATAGACCTCAAGGAAAGCTCCCTTCATATACAGAAGTTCCAAAGAAGGAAGGTAAGGAGCAAGTTCAAGCAATTGAATTAAGAAGTGGTAGACCTCTTGCTGGGACAAATGATTTGGGAAAGCAGAAACAGGAAAGTAAAAAATCTATCGTGCAGACTGAATCAAGAGTTGAAAAGCATCATCGTGAGAAAAATGATTTGAGCATAGTGGGAATAGAGGAAGCCCAAGGAAGAGTAGTTGTTGAGCCAACAAAAGATTTATCATCATCCTCTTATACTGCAGAATTTAAGCCTCCACCACCACCCTTTCCTCAAAGGTTAAAGAAAAAGAATAATCAAGAGGCTCAATTTAAGAAATTCTTCGATATTTTTAAACAACTTCACATAAACATTCCTTTGGTTGAAGCCTTAGAGCAGATGCCAAATTATGTGAAGTATCTTAAAGATATGTTAACAAAGAAGAAGAAGACAATTGAGTATGAGATTGTTGCTTTAACTGGCGAATGTAGTGCTATTTTTACCAGCAAAATTCCCGCAAAAGTTCAAGACCCAGGATCATTCTCAATTCCAATATCTATAGGAGGTCAATATATGGGAAGAGCACTTTGTGATTTAGGGGCTAGTGTCAACCTTATGCCACTTTCTATTTTTAAGAAATTGGGTATAGGTGAGGCAAGACCAACTACAGTAACTCTTTAGCTTGCAGATAGGTCGATTACTTATCCTGAAGGAAAAATTGATGATATTCTGGTGCAAGTTGACAAGTTCATTTTTCCAGCTGATTTCATAATATTGGATTATGAAGCAGATAAGGAAATTCCTATTATCTTAGGAAGACCTTTCTTAGCTACTGCAGGGACCGTGATAAATGTTCCAAAAGGGGAGATTACACTGCAAGTTGATGATCAGGAAGTTAAGTACAATATTTTTGAAGCAATGAAATATCCAGATGATGTGGAGGAATGCTCAGTGATTCAAGCTCTAGACAATGCAATTGAGGAAAATTTTGAAATGGTAATGCTGGAGCAACATACACAGGCATTTGGAAAAATTACAGTAAATGAGCTGGGGATTAATAGTGTGAAACAAGAGATAGAATCTGTTTTGGAGGTTTCGAGTTTTGCTAAAGCAGTTGAATCTTCAGATTTAGCTGAGAGGAAGTCCCCATCAATGCAGCCTTCTATTAAAGAGCCACCCATATTGGATTTGAAACCTTTACCCACTCATTTGAATTATGCCTACCTAGGAGAGAAGGAAACTTTTCCAAACATTGTTTCAACAACTTTGCTGTTGAAAATGCTTCAGCAACCTGAAGTTACAAATTCCTTCATTGAGGAGCAGTTGTTCATCCCAAAAATGGAAACACCTTGGTATGTTGACCTTGTCAACTACCTTGCATGTGGAACTTTGCCCCCCGGTTTATCAAAACAACAATTGAAAAAGTTTTTCCATGAGGTGAATGGGCAGCTAATCGAACATTATTGGAAGGAGAAAATTCAGCGAAAGCTAGCCTCTCTGCCATTATCAAAAAGTTGACCAAGCAGAGGTTTTGAGGGAGCAAAGGAGTTAGTCAAGAAATTAATTATGCTCCCTAAGATGGTTTGTTGTTTGTCTTTAGTTTCATTTTCGTTTTGTTTTATTTAAATCATGTTCTATTTTTGCTGTAGGTATTTTCTTTTAGTTTTGTTTTCAGAAAAAGCAGAGGGAAGAAGATGTGACAAGTTGAAGTAAAAGAGGAAAATTCGCCTAATTCAAGGGATGTTGGTTTAATCTCTCTACCTTCTGTCTATTTAAGTTCATTGTTGGTCAAGTTCTTTTTATTTTATTTTATTAGTTATGTCAGTAGTATTTGCTTGTGTCTTTAACTTTTGAATTAGGGTTGTTAGAGAAAGAGAAGTTGAAAAAGAAACACCATCTCCTTCGCCTATGTTTGCAAATGAATGGATATGTTGATGTTGGTTCCACCTTGCTGTTATGATAAAAAAAATGATTGTTTTTTTTTTTTTTATTTATGCATGTTTCGAATTTGCTTTCTTAATAGTAGTGCACAACATGTATAAATGTTTTTGCCTAGTCGAATTTTGTTCTGTTATTGTGTTATCTCTGTTACATGATGGTTGCTGGACTGAGGTTGCTAACTATGCTGGATGAATGTAATTGTTTTAGCAATTTAGTTGGGGTCTATTGTGTCTACAATTTCACTACTCTTTTGCACAGTAAGTCTTAGTGTCCAAATGATATCCTTTAAAACCAACCCTTGTACAGTTCGGTTTTTAGGAGAGCTCACTCTATTAACCAACTCTTTAGCGAGCTTTACTTTCCCACTTTAATCATAGCTCCTGTAGAAATAAGTTTGGGGTTCTTGCCTTCCATCTCCTACTCATTGGGGACAATGAGCAGTTTAAGTTTGGGGGTGAGGTGCTATTTAAGTATAAAAAAAACAAAAGAAAGAAAAATTATTTTCAAAAAATAAAGTAGTTACCTCTTAGAGAGCATTCCTCTTTCTCCCAAAGATGCACTCCTCTCCCTTTTAAAAGAGATACTTCTCTTTCCTAAGTGGGCAAAGTAACCAAAGGCATTTATGACACCCATAGTTTGCCTTTGCGTCAAAAAGTGACTTAGGAAAAAAGGGGTTTCTTTGAAAAAAATAATAATAAATTGAAAATAAGGGATGAGTGTTTGCCTGACAGTTACAACCTTCCCAAGGCTTAGGTGAGCTTCATCATAAAATGTCGCCATTCTGAGAAACAAGAGGGAAGTAACAAGATGGCCAATCTTAGTCATGGATGGAGAAATGAGTGTTACTCCCTTTAGGTGATGAGCTTGGAAGCTAGGGTGCACTTCATCATAAAATGTTGTCATTCCAAGAATAAATGCTATGACCTTGGGGAATCTCTAAGAGGCTAAAAAAAAAGATAAAAAAAAAAAGAACAAAAGTTCTTAATAAGAAGCTAGGATTAAATAAGTAAGTTAGGTGAGTTAGAGATTGGTTAGTGGATTGCACAGTGAGCTTGAGGATTTGAGCACTGGTTGTGTGAGATTAGGGGCTAAGGGATTTTCAGTTGAGCAATGAGCAAGTGCAAAAGAGTGATGAAAAAGGTAGCATCGATAAGCTAAGTGATAAGCTAAAATAGCATGACAGTAAAATTATGTTTGAGAGTCCAACCCTTTTGAAGGAGCAACTTGTGGATTTGATAATGTGACTGAGATACCATGTCTAACAGAACATATTCCTTAGCTGAACTAGTTTTGATTTGTGGGTTGATAGAGTTAAAGAAAAGTTATGTGAGTCTAGCATTACTCGAGGACGAGTAATAGTTCAATTTTGGGGGTTTGATAACTCTTCAAATGAGAGTTATTAGCTAGTCCTTTATGCCTAAAGTTCTTTTATTTGAGTTTAATGCTAGTATTTTCATGCTTGAAATCCCCTAAAATCGTTGTTATTGAAATAGCTTCTTTGGATATTCTTAATTGTTGTATTTACGTAATGGGAGCTAAAAAAAAACACTAAATTATGTTAATTTGGTGTTACAGGTCGTAATTTTCTGTCAGCAGAACTATGAGAGAGCATTTGTCCAGCAAAGGAATTGCTGGAGCAAATTATTCGGCATTTTAAGTACAGAAAGACAGCACGTGATACATCACATGAGAAAATAATTCATTAATTGACCTAGCGTAAATGAACCAAAACGACGTCATCCATCCAATGAGAAGTCGTCACGCGTCTTGTTTGACCTAAGTAGCCCTAAATGAAGATGGGCATCAATATTTAAAGCAAGCAACCGTCTTTAGGAGAAGAGAGACCTAATTTGAGAGGCAGAAATCGAAATTTGAGAGGAAGGAGTCGACAAAGGGGCTGAAGGAAGAAAACCCAAGCAGAATAGGAGTTGAAGATAAAAGAAATCATCATCAAGAGCTTCTATTTCGGGCTTTTCTTCTCCCATCTATTGTTTTCTTTTACTTTTGATTTCTCTCTTGTAATTAGATTCTACATTATGGTGTTTTACTGCAGTTTTCCTTTATTTTCAGCTTTTAACATGAACTAATTCACCTTTGGGTGAGGATTAAGAATGTGGTATTTATCTAAATAAGGGGTTGAGGCTCCTTAGCTCTTTTCAATCTGGTTTTAGAGTGTTTTTATTGTTTACGCTCAATTTCGTTTGGCCAACCATTTTGGGCATTGTCTCCTTGAGTTTTGGGAAAAATAGGGGAGGCCGATTACTCTAAACCACATTAGCTCCTTGTTTGGGTTAGTAGCTAGCTAAGTGGGGAGGTTAGGGATAACAACCCACCTAATGCACATTAACATCAGCTTAATTTGGCGTGGGTTAATGGGAATTAAACCACAAATTATGGGAAATCTGGGAAGATTCCGCGTTTATTGCTGTGTGGGTTGAGGGAGCAAAGTTCTTGTTGCAACATTCTTATTTCGAGAAAATACAAACAATTCTTAATCCGAGCCCGTTTTACATATCTTGTTACAAGTTTTTCTCGCACTTTTTGTTTCAGCATTTTCTGAGTTTTATTCTCTTGCTATTGCTTTTATTTCGTTGAAGCATAACTAGATTAGATTTTAATCATATTTTAATTATTTGGTTACCGTGTTGAATTCACTAAAAATTAGGTTTAGCTTAGTAAATTTCCTTGCACTAATCCATGTGGAGAACGATAATTTACTTATCACTTGCTGCAATTATTGTGTATACTTGCACATCCTCGTGTAAATTGTTTAAGAAAGTTAAGCTACACATTAGAAGGCAACAGAGACCAGAGCTTGGAAGGAATTTTTGTTGCTAGAATAATATTCATTATTCTATTCGAGGTAAGTAGTTATTTTGATATAAGCCCCTTTAAGTTTCCATTTATCTTGATGTATGTTTGATAGTTTGGAAATTGTGAAAGTAAGCCTAAAAACCATGATTTATTTAGTGAATTTGGTGTGGAGGTTGTCTGAGCCAAAAGTGGCCTAAGTACGTGGTTGTAATATAAATGGATGCCTAAAGTATTGAGTTATGGTAGTTAGCATGGGTATAGTATTAAGAGTTTGCCAAGGTTGGATTTGAATGAGTTTGGTCCATGTTTTTGATGTTTGTGACTAGATATGCATGTCTATATGAATATGTGGGTCATGGTGTGAATGGTTGAATCATCATGAATTGTCCTTGAGTTTAAGTTGCTTGAACACGTTTGTGATTAATTGTGAACAACCATGCTTGCCTAAATTCGAGTATGTGAAGGATGTCGTGGTTGGTTAGATTAAAATGAGAATTATCGTGTTGGGCTTAAGGTTGTTTGAATTTGTTGCGATTCTCGTTAAGGGATTCAAAGTTACAAATAAATGGATGAAAATGTGCCTGAGGTTATGAATGAATTCGACTATAGTATTTCTTTATAAGCATTTCTATGGGCAGCTGTGTTAAACTAAATATTTGTAAGCATTTGGGCTTTCTGAGATGTTGGTTAGTTGTGGAATGTAGAATATTTGAACTTTAGATTGAATGGTTGGCCAAGTTTAATGCTTTCGGGTTTGGGCTTGGTTAGGGACTGAAGTAGAGCACCCTAATCTGATGTGTTCGAATGCGAACGGAAGGATGTTGGTTGTTATGAGTGCTAGCATGGTTAGGGGATTTAATTTTGGACTAAATGAATGAAGGACTTCATGTCAATGACGTATGTATGAGCTATGGTTGCATGTATTTCTTGTTTAGAAGTACCATTGAACTAGGGTAAGTTCTTACTTGAGATTTGTGTTTGCGGTCTATGGTGGAAGGTCACCATGAGGCGATTGAGGTTGTTGATTCAGTTGTGGGCCTGGGTCATATGCTACTAACGAATTCCTAAAAGGAAGAGAAATGGATTTCCATGGTGCTGGCCTAAGAAGAAGGTAGCCTTTCGGATTGGTCCGTTAGGATTTTTGTCTCGCCTATAGATATGTATGAGGCGTAAGACGTTATAGAAGTTGGAAAGGCTTGAGGGTTGCTTTTCCTCCTTGTTTATGTGAATTAGGGGGTGGTTCCCCATTAAAAGTGTTTGAAACCTTTGGGCCAGCTCGTGTGTGTGATCTATGCATGATGGATGAATGTGGTAAGATGGATTGACCCGAAAGGTTCCAAAACTGTTGTGGAATTACAAAGGCCCGTTAGATTGGTGCTACCTACCCTAATTCTGTTCTTTCGTGTGAGTTTGTAAGCCTAGAACGTATGTGATGTGATGAGCATAGGGCATGCGTTTTTCTAGTGCCTGTGAGCTAGCTTAGGGGTGATTCCCCACTGTGTTGAGCATAGGGGATGCGTTTCCCTATTGCCTGTATGCTAGCTGAGGGGATGTGTTCCCTGGTTGCCTGTGTGGCTATCATGATGTGATGAGCATAAGGAATGCATTCCTTATTGCCGATGAGCTAGCTTAGGGGTGATTCCCCACTGTGTTGAGCATAAGGATGCGTTTCCTATTGTCGTGTGCTAGCTGGGAGATGATTCCCCAGTATGTTGAGCGTAGGGAATGCGTTCCCTAGCGCCTATGTGCTAGCTTAGGGGTGATTCATCTTTATGTTGAGCGTAGGGAATGCATTCCCTAGCGCCTGTGTGCTAGCCTAGGGGTGATTTATCTATGGAGATGAGTGTGAGGGTTATAGACCTTCACAGGTTTGGGTTCTAGGTTACAGGACTCGCAGGTATGACACGAAGTTAGGGTCAGGTAGTAGTGAATGTTGTGGAAGGTTAAATGGACTTTTAGAATAACTGAAGGAAGTACTTGAAATCTAAGCGCGAGTGTGAGTAAGAACAGTTTTCTTCTTGGTATGGTTTATTTAAACATTGGACCCTTAAGTGGGCTACTTACTGAGTATGTTTATACTCATTCTTGCTACTTTGTTTGTTTTGCAGATTGTGCACATTCTCGGGGCGGATGATGCCGGCGACGACTTGACAAGACTATGAAGACTCCACCTAGTTTCCTTTCCTTGATTGTTTACTCTTAGTTTTGTAGTTTGTTCTTTGATGTAGTGTGTTGGTTGTAAAATCTAAATATTCTTTAGTTATCGTGTACTTGGCTAGAGTTTCTTAGAATCCTGTGTTTGATGTTGAAGCTCAGCATATTTGTTGTAGTTTGTTGGATGCTGAGTGTTTTATCTGAGCTATAGAAGTGTTTTTCATTCTTATCAGGTTGTTATAAAATTTTGGTTTCTCCTAGTTACGCCGTCATGCTGCTGAAATTTCGGGCATGAGCGAGGTAACTAGGTCGTGCTTCCGCATCTAGAGTGTCGTAGGAATTCGGGTCGTTATATCAACCTTTGATCTCCTTTATCAAAAGTATATACCTTAACTATTTGAGTTATGCTCAGGTTGACTGTCACGACCCGGATTCCTACGACTCTCTAAATGCGGAAGCACGACCTAGTTACCTCGCTCATGCCCGAAATTTCGGCAGCATGACGGCGTAACTAGGAGAAAACCAAAATTTACAACGACCTGGAAAGAGGCATAAACACTTCTATGTTTCAGGTAACAGACTCAGCATCCACCAAACTACGATAAATGATGCTGAGCTCAATCAACAGACAGAAGAACCTAAGAATTTCTAACTAAATACACGGAAGCGAAAGAAATTTAAACTTTACAAACCAACAAACAAGGAACAAAGAAACAAAACTAAAAGTTAAGCAAGGAAAAGAATTTGGTGGAGTCTCCATAGCCTCGTCAAGCCGTCGCCTGCATCATCCACCCCGAGAATGTGCACAATCTGCAAAACAAACAAAGTAGCAAGCATGAGTATAAACATACTCAGTAAGTAGCCCACTTAAGGGTCCAACATTTAAAGAAGCCATACCAAGAAGAAAACTGTTCTTACTCACATTCGTGCTTAGATTTCAAATATTTTCTTCTGTTATTCTAAAGGTCCATTTAACCTTCCACAACATTCACTACTATCTGACCCGAACTTCGTGTCATATCTGCGAGTCCTGTAACCTAGAACCCAAACCTGTGAAGGTCTATAACCCTCACACCCATCTCAAAAGATAAATCACCCCTAGGCTAGCACACAGGCGCTAGGGAACGCATTCCCACGCTTAACATAATGGGGAATCACCCCTAAGCTAGCTCACAGGCGCTAGGGAACGCATTCCCTACGCTCAACATAATGGAGAATCATCTCTCAGCTAGCACACGGCAATAGGAAACGCATCCCTATGCTCAACACAGTAGGGAATCACCCCTAAGCTAGCTCATCGGCAATAAGGAACGCATTCCTTATGCTCATCACATCACATACGTTCTAGGCTTACAAACGCGCACGAAACAACAGAATTAGAGTAGGTAGTACCAATCTAACGGCCTTTGTACCTTCACAACAGTTTTGGAACCTTTCGAGTCCATCCACCTTACCACATTCATCCATCATGCCCAAATCACACACACAAGTTGGCCCAGAGGTTTCAAACACTTTTAAGGGGGAAACACCCCCTAATTCACATTAACAGAGAGGAAAAGCAACCCTCAAGCCTTTCCAACTTCTATAACGTCTTACGCCTCATACATATTTATAGGCGAGACAAAAATCCTAACGGACCAATATGAAAGGCTACCCTCTTCCTAGGCCAACACTAGAACGACCCACTTCTTATTCCTTTAAGGAGTTATTCATAGCATATGACACATGCCCACCTTCCACAAACAATCACAAATGCATCTTTGTGACCTTGCACCATAGATCTCAAACTCAAATCTCAAGTATGGACTTTCACCCGATACCACATTCCTAAATCAGCACTTTGCATAACTATAGCCATACACGTGCCAGGCATATTACTTTTCAAATTATTTAATCCATAATCCAGTCCTCTAAACACACTAGAATTTAGGACAATCACTGGTCATTGTATACCCTTAGGTATTCTAATTCCACCACTAATTGAAACCAACAAATTTGGCGCCTTGCACATGATCAACTCATCCATATTTCAAGAAAACTAAACTTTAGCCAACCACTTAAGTGTTTCCAACGCTCTAAACTCTATTTACACCTCAACATCGTCTAAAGATCTTCCGCAACCATTTATGATCATTCAGTTTAATCCATTCTCCACTACTTCCACTCTTTTAGTTAAAACACTATCTTAGGCATTCAAGTATTCCAAGGCCTATAACCAAATTTAGGTAAATCACATATATAAATCATAAGGCACGGCCCGGACCCCTGGTAAATCATACTAGCATTCATTAGTTCTAAGCATTTCAAGATAAGTTAAGCCCCTGATATCCTTTCATACGTACTTAAGCAAATTTAAATTCAAGGACAACTCAAGATAGTTCAACCATTCACACCATGATCCACGTATTCACATTTGGCGTGCACGTTTATTCTCATCTCACCACAAACATGAGCCAAACTCATTCAATTCCAACCTTGGCAAACTCTTAAGGCTCTACACGTACTAACTACAATATCTCGAGACTTTGAACCCCTATTTTCAACTATAACCACATAATTCGGTTGTTTACAATTCAAACAATATCCACGTCGACCAACAAATCATTATATGCTTTATAACAAGATTTCAAGCATGCTCTTATAATGTACAAGTTCTCAAACATACAACATGCTCAAATAGAAACTTAAAGGGGCTTAAATCCAAATTGCTACTTACCAATTTAAGTAATAATAATATGCACTTCTAAAGCATTCCAAATCACCAAATGAAGTCCCAAACAACTCCTTTGATTGCTGAAATGATGTCGAATTGATTTGAACTCGACAACCCGGCCTCCTAACATAATTGGTAACCTTGAATAAGGTCTCACGCGTTATGGGTAAATTATAAAACACTAAAACAGTCCCAAACTTCCACAAAAAGCCCTTAAAATTCAGTTTAACACCCTTAAATCAATTCGAATCATTGTTGGAACACTTACCCATGAACCAAAAGCTTGTTGATTTACTTCCAAAGGGTCTAAATTCATATATTTAAAATCCAAAGGCTATGGGTAATCTAAAATAAATTCCAAACTTTATGGATAACTCAAATTCACAAGCATAACCAACCAATAGATTGAATTCAAACTAGGAATACTTACCCATTCCAATTCGAACCTATACACGGCTTGATTGAACACTAAGCTCGCTGGAAAATGACCCCGAAACAGCTTTTTCCTTGCTGTCTGTGCAGAAAACCGAGAGAGAGAGAGATATCGCGGTTGGACTTAGGAAACAGCAGCTTGCTGCTCTGTTCGGCGAGGCTAGGCGTGCAGGTCGGCGTGTAGACAGCAGCAACGGTGATCGAGCACGGCAGATCCGGCGGCGACGTGCAGTAGCAGCTTCGTCCGATGAGGGCGTGCGACGGCAGTTCGGATTGCACAGTCTCTGTGCTTGCAGTAGCTCGATGGAAGAGAGAGAGAAAGAGATACCGACGGGAAGGAGAGAGACCAACGAGAGAGAGTGTTTATTGAGGATGGTGAGATAAAAAGAAGAAGAAGGAAGATAAGGAGGAGGAAGAAGATAAGAACAATAAGATATATATATATATATATTTTTAACTTTTAATTTCTTTTCCAAAAATGCGCTTAACCAAACTTTTCATTTCCAAATATGCCCCTTTTCTCATTCCAACTTCCAAATAACTCAAAATTCAAATTATCTAATAGAAATTATTCCAACTTAATTTCCAAAATTCAAAATTAACTCTTGTAAATAAGACGAGCGTTACATTGACCATCAAATTAACTAAGTTTAGAACAAAGTTCTACACTTTAAACTACAACAAAAATATTACCTATTTGATAACTTTTTTTTAAAAAAAAATTAATTTTTAACTTTTGGTTTGATTTTCTATTTTTTTTTTTTAATGTTTGGCAACTTGTATTTTTGTTTTTTGTTTATAAAAAAATAACAAACTTGCCCATTTGATAACCATTTATGTTTTTTGTTTTGATTTTTGTTTTTTTTTTTGTTTTATCTTTTTAAAAAGAAAAACCCAAATATGTTTGATGACTATTTTTGTTTTTGTTTTTTTTTTAATTTTTTAAAAAGTTTGAATGATAAAGACATGTGTTAGAGACCAAAAAAATACGAGGCATGGAAATAAAACTTTAGAGATAAGGATAAAAAAATTGATGAAAAGTTTAAAGAGTATATTTAGAGAGATAAAAGAAAAAAATTTAGAGAAAGAGATAGATTAGAGGGGGAATATTAGTTACTGTATGTAGACCCCATATTTGGTCCGGGTGGAGTTGATTTTTCTTAATATTTTTGCAAAAAAAGTGAATTAGACAAAAAAAAATGCATGGAGAGGATTTGAACCCAAGACCTTTAAGAATAAAAGTAACATGCATGTCATTGGGCTAGAGGTAAAACCTTAAATACATTTTATTATTAAAATTTATTAGAGCATAATTGTCATCTCTTTATTTAAAAATTAGAACCTTCCCAACAAATATCAAGGTGGTTATAGATTTTCTCCAAAAGATATCTTTCTCTTCTTTCTCACGCAAAAACCTCCTCTCTTCCCATTAAAAAAATCTTTTTGTCTTCCTCAAAAATCTCTCTTTCTCTTCTTCCTTCTCTCCCAAGTTTTTCCTCACTCCAATATTCTTCTTCTCCTTTTTCTCCCAAATAAAAAGGGTAATCGGATTATTAACCTCCACCATTTTTTCTCACATTTGGAGCATCTTCCATCTTGAAGAAACTTTTTTCTCTCCATCTCTCTCCCACACATTTTTCTAAAGAGAGTGGTCCTCTTTTCTTCTCCATCATTTTTCCTTTTTTTCTTCCACCTTTTTTTCTCCAACAACACCATTTTCATCTTTTTTTCCTCTCCTTGGTTCCTTCACATTACAACAATAAAAAAAATATATATCAACATTTTTTTAAAAAAATTTTGGTCTTACTCGATCCTTTTTTTTTCACCACTTGCCTTCTTCTTCTCCGACGAGCCCTACAAGTCTACCTTCAAGTCAAAGCTAATCATTCAACGGAATGCATTTGTTGGTTTTCTCACATGGTTGATTCATATCATCACCATCTTGCAAAAGGAGGATTTAGAAAAAGAGTTGGTAACTATTCTTGGTAGAGCACTTTTTATCTCTTTTTTTTTTCTCTCAAATGTCTTGCCAGAATGTGTTTGAGTTAATGTACTTTTAACTTTGGACTTTTAAATCCCAAAATGCAATAGTCACTATCCTCTACCTGTTTTTATTGATATCTTGTTGCCTTTTTTATATGCTCTATTTATTTTTATATATATTTTATATCTCAAGGTGTGGGATGATTGAGAAGTTCTTTTTTTTAGTCAAGTTTGTTGTGCTTAGATTGAAAGCCTATTATTCATAATATGATCAAGTAGAGCTACTTTAAATGCTCGAAAGCCTTCACTTGAAATAGAGATCAAAGTTTTATAATTTGCATAACTTAATATGATTGGTTAAAAGAAAAATGATCACAAAAAAAAAAAAATTGTTAGGAAGAAAATTTCTACTAAGAATAAAACTCTTTCGAAATAAGTCTATGAGTTTTTTTTTTTTTAAATGACAGAAAAAAGTCCAAAATGTTTTACAAACTATCCATATTCTTTACCAAAAGAAAACTATTTTTCCTTTAAAAAACAGTTTTTTTTCATGAAAAAGAATGAACATATAAATTTATCAAAAGCTATCTTAAATAAACTTTTTTTTAACATTTTTCTTCTTTGTATAAACAATTATTTATAATCACGATTTTAAAAAATATATATATATATATAATCCATGAAACCCCCAAAACAAATTTTAAATTAATTACTATTTTTACAAAACCATTTGAACTACTTGAGTTCCAAATAACTTTTTTAAAGCAACTAAATTTATCTAACAAACTTTTTCAAGAGTACTTTCTTTAAAGTTTTAGCAACAATTTCAAAATGTCGTTTTCTTAAAAAAAAAAATAAAGAGCCACATTTTTTTTGTTGTAAAATTGACCTTTTAAAATGGTTCAAGTAGTGTACTTGAGATAAATTCATATTACTCTCAAAGTGCATGAAAAATCATTCAATCGAAAAAAATTAAAACTACAAAAATAAAACAAGATCAAAATAAATGCAATCCTATGATAGATTTGAGAAAAATATAAAATTTCTTAAACTCTTGAGGTGAGGAATTTTCTTATTGATTGTAATTCCAATATTGCATCAATTGATGGCTAATAACCCCACTCAAGTTGGTCAAATACTTGCTTCACTCTTGAAGTTTAGGATATGACTAATTGAGACACTTTAAAAATAAAATCAACAAAACAATTTTTCTTTTAATGTCAAAGGACTTTTTTTTTCTTTTTTTAAATTAAAATTAATCAAGATAACGTGAGATATTCAATTTTTACTGGTGTTGTAGGGTGCTAATACATTCCTTACGCACAAAAGACCCCCAAACCTAAACTCTATTTTCATAGACATTTTCTTTTTAAATAGGTGACCAATCACACCCTAATAATGGTTGGTGTCGACTCCAAATTCTTTTCTAAAAGACTCTCCTTTTAGATGGACGTCGGCCGCTCTGTGTCGCGATATGGTAGCAACAGTGTAGACCCCTAAATTTGTCTGATATTTTAAGATATTTTAAGAGAAAATGAAAGAAAAATAAAGAGTATTTTGGTAAGATTAATTAGCCAAATCAAATATTTAAAATTTTGGTAAAGTAATTAAGCCAAATATCTTTGAAGAATTTGACTAATTAATTGGTTAAATCAAATATTTGAAATTTTGGTAAAATTAATTAAGCCAAATATTTTTAAAAAATTTGACTAATCAATTGACTAAATCAAATATTTGAAGTTTTAGTAAAAATAATTAAGCAAAATATCTAGTTTTATTTTGAAAACTTGATTTATTTAATTGACAAATCAGTTTTGGAAAATTTAATTGAACCACTTTTATTTGTTTTCATTTCATTTGGGTTTATTTGTTTAATCATTTTATTTTATTTTATTTATTTTTTTTAATTGATTTGTTTACTTTCCTAATAAATGGGTGTAGAATTTTGCTATAAAAAAACTCCCTTTCTCTTGGACTCATGGTGTAGTTAAAGAAAAAATGGACTTTTCTCTCTCTCTCTCTCTACAACCCCCCTAAAAATCTCTCTCTCTCTCTACAACCCCCCTAAAAATCTCTCTCTCTCCATTCAAAACTCTAACCACTCATACATCTCTCACTCTCTCAACCACGTTGATCTCTCTACTCATGCATCTACAATTTTTTTCCCCTTTGCCGCCACTCTATCCCTTTTATTTTTTTTTCGAGCAACACTTGTGCTTATCCTTTCGAGAATAATAAATAAATAACTAGACTTTATTTTTTGAACACGTAGGATAAAGCTTCTTTTTTTTTTTTTTTTTTTTGAGATTTGAGATTCAATGTGTGAAAGGTCAGGGGTTCGGGTAAAGCTTTATTTAACGTTTACACTTTCAAACTTATTTGGCTCCTATGAGTCTAAATTTAAAGTTTAAATCTTATTTAAATCTATTAACTTTGAGTACTTCGTTCTCATTTACTCTCTAAACTTTAAAATGTTATATTTAGTCTCTCTAAATTTTGTATAAAAAGTTATTTCACAACCTTTGCTATATATATATATATATATATATTTCATTTGTTAATAATTTTAACAAAAAATCAAACTCATTTCAAAATATGACTTCTAATCTATTATATTTCATTTTCAAACACTTGTCTAAATGAACATCCACTCACGTAATAAATGAACAAAAGACATGTCATTTTTGCTAATGTTGATGCGCCTTGCACGTTCTTCAGTAATAAATTTGTTGTTTTGGAGAAAGAAGTGACCTATAAAACAATGAAGATTGCAAACCGATGTGATGCTTGTCAAACATGATCCGATGCTTAAGTCAGAGCTGGAGGAAGAGCGTAGAAAACTTAAGAGTAAGTCAACTCAATTTGGATTATTATCTTTTTTGAGTCATAATGATGTATTTATATGAGAATTGACCTAGGGTTTCAAGTTTTCTATTCGAATTGGGACTAAAAGAGATTGAATAGGACTCGTTAGGATTGTCCCAAACCGATGAAATGTGTGAAGGCCGAGTTGACCTTGGCTTGGTGTAGTCAATGGGTCGACCTAACACCTTGGGCTTTTGGCCCAAGATATGGCTTCCCTGGGGCCTATTTGAGCTCTGGATGTGGTTATTGGGCTTGGGCTTGGGCTCTGGTCAGCCTTGACCCGCTTGGGCTCGGGTCAATTTCCATTTTGAGTTCATTCGTCCTAATTTCTCTTCAGTCTTGAGTTAGCTAGTTAGGTTCAATTTCTCCCATAACACCTTAAGTATTTATAAATAACACATTTAAGTATTTATAAAATACAATTTAGAGCAATGAGTGAAATGTTTTCCGGTACAATGTTAAAGGACTAAAAGTTGACAGATGAAAACAAAATAGATGTGAACGTGGACTAAATAAAACTTGAACTTTCATTTTTCAAAAGATTTGAAAGAAACAAGAAAAGAAGTTCACGATAAGTTTTTAACATTTGGCTTTTTTTTTTCTTGACGAAGTTTTGGCTGTTAAGAGTGCTGACTGATGATTTTTCTGTTTTTAACTAATTGTGGTTACGTTGTTTTTAAACGATTTTCAGAAATTTGGGATAAGAAAACTTTCTCAAGTTTTATGCAGCAATCGATTTATGGGTACAAATTTCTGGGTACAGTGAAAGTTATTATTATTTTTTTCTGATAACCAAGACAATAAGATATATGCACACGGTCTGGTGAGAAAGGAAAGAATTGGGTAGATGAGAAATTGAGGCTGAATCTTCTTGATTGATTTTTCAGAAGAAAGTCGATAAGGAAGGTGTGATTTCAGTGGCATCCATATTCGGTTGAATATTCCTTCAATGGTAGCAAGATGACTGAGAACTTGAGATTGTAGACAGTGAATTTTGGAGATTTCACCCTTGTTTAATCCTTGATTGATTTTGAAATTGATTGACAATCATAAGCTGTCCGCGAGGTGGCGTGAGCTAGCTATGATGGGTCCATCTTCTGTGATACGACAACAGGTACATTATCCTCCTTAACATCATGTCTCAAACTGGTGGCAGCTGTTGAGCAAACATCGAGTTTGCTCCTTAGGGCTTTGTAAGTTGATTTTGGAAGTGGTTTAGTGAGAATATCTGCCCGTTGTTCTCGCGAGGGGGCATATTTTGTAACGAGTGCTCAAGCTGTGACCTTTTCTCGAACAAAGTGGTAATCTAATTAAATATGCTTGATTCTTGTAGGAAACACCGGATTGACGGACATGTGTAAGGCGCTCATGTTGTTACAATAAAGTTATGGACTGTTGAAAATTAGAATTCCTATCTCGAGTAGTGTGAAGCCTAACCATGTGAGCTCTACAGTGGTGCTTGCTATTGCCCTGTATTCAGCTTCTGAACTCGAACGTGCAACTGTTGTTTGTTTCTTGGATGACCAAGATATACAATTGGATCCTAGAAACACGTAGAAGCCTATGGTACTATGTCTTGTGATCGGGCAACCTCCCCAATCTGCATGACAGAAAGCATACAAGTTCAATGAGCTATTTTTGTAAAATGATATACTGTAATCTAAGGTTCCTTGGATGTATCGTAGGATTCTTTTCACAAATTGGAAGTCCTTTACAGTGGGTTGTTGTAGGTGTTGGCACAAGCGATTTATGGCAAAGACTAATCAATCAAACCATGCTCGTGGTGCTTGTTTTAGACCATATAGAGATTTATCGAGTTTGCAAACATGATTAGGCGTAAGAGGATGAATATAACCTAGAAGTTATTCCATGTAAACTTGTTTCGTTAGGTAACCATGCAAGAAAGCATGCTTTACGTCAAGCTGCCTTAATGGCCATGTTGCACGAGTAGCTAGGGATAGAATTAACCTGAAGGTTGTGGGTTTGATGACTAGATTGTAGGTTTCTTCATAGTCTAGCCCTTCTGTTATGTGTGTCTAGCCCATTTTTTAGACAAACAAGGTTTTTTCTTATGTTTGTGGGCCCAAAATGTTGGGTTATATGTTTAGCCCACTTGGTGTTAAACGTGTGGGCTTACCTAGAAAGCCTAGGTTTCTTTTTAGAGGATAATGATCTTTAAAAAAAAAACATAAGAAAAGATACAGAAAACAAAGAGGGAAGAGGGCAGTTCAGTTTTTCAGAGACAACTTCCACAAAGTTATCAATTTCTGAAGTTTCAACTGTTGGATCTTGCTGAAATGTGGTCAGCCTGTTGATGACACATAGGGTCATGTTTTGAACGGTTGGATCGTCGTTTTGAGGGCCTGTTTTTCGGTAATTGCTGATAGACAGAACCGAAAAAATTGGGTGATATTTTTATCTTTCATCTCTCAATTGTTATTCTCTTATGTATGGAACTGTTGGTGGGTTGTGAACCTTTGTATAACTGATTTGGGTTCTTTTTCCCTCAATTTTATCATAATAAGAGAATGTGACAAGGGTGGACTCCTCACAAGTCCTGTAGTTTTTACTCTTCACATCGAAGAGGTTTCCACATATAATTTGTGTGTTGTTTTCATTTAGTCTTCTGCAATTTTTTTGATGGTTTATTGTTGTCCATTGCTGGTTGATCGCTTGAAAATTATTTGGTGAATAATTTGTGGTGTATTGGAGTATCTTTTTTGGTTGATTGTCTTGGAGGAGATCTTGGTGGGTTGTTGTTATACTATTTGCGCCCTATCAGTTGGTATCATAGCCAAGGCTTAATTTGATCATTGTTATGGAGTCTATTAGCAGTAGTGGATGTAATTCAATGGTTAGACTGTCATCAACCAATTATTCCATTTGAAGACCAATGATGGAGGATTTGTTGTTTTGCAAAGATTTGTACGATCCAATTGAAACAACCATAGATGCTGATGGCACCATTGCTAAACCTTCAAAACCAGAGAAAACGGAAGAGAAAGATTGAGCTAAGTTAAAGAGGAAGACTTTGGGGACTATTAGGCAATTGATTGATTTTAGCATTTTCAATCATGTGTCTAAAGAGTCCAACCCATATGATTTGTGGAAGAAATTGGATGGCTTTATGAAAGGAAGACCGTGCATAATAAAGCTTCATTAATCAAGAGACTTGTTAATTTGAAATTGAAGGGTGGGAAGTCTGTTTCTGAGCATTTGAGTGACTTCTAGGATATTATTAAAAGTTGACTACTATGAAGATTGTTTTTGATGATGAATTGCAGGCTTTGTTCTTGTTGAGTTCCTTGTTAGACAGTTGGAAAACCTTGGTTGTGACTATTAGTAACTCTGCTCCAGAAGGTGTTCTATCTTTGAATATGAACAAAGAAAGCATGTTCAATGAATAGATAAGAAGAAAGGAGATGGGAGTTGATAATTCGAATGCTCTTCTTGTTGAGAATCGTGGAAGAAGCAAGAGTAAAGGACCCAAAGGCTGTGGTAAGTCAAAGGGAAGGTCAAAGTCTAGAGACAAAGAGACTAGGACATGTTATTACTGCAACAAGTCTGGCCATAACAAAAAGTTTTTCATATGACAGTGTAGAGTTGCTATAACAGTGAGCGTCGCACGACGTTGCGACGAGCCCTTCTCTACGCTGGACTAATTAAGGGTAGCATTGGCATGCTGCCTGTAGTGTCTCGACGCTACGTCGATTTGTATAAAAGGAAGATTTCGTCCTCTAGGTCATTTGTCTCCGATTTTCAGTTGTCATGAGACCATTTTAAGCTTTCTTCTTTCTGTTTTTTAGTAGTTTATGATAGATTAGGAGTTTTTCATCAAACTTCAATTGTTAGGCTTTCGACGTCGATTCAGGTTGTAAATAATGGTACGATGTAATTTTTGTGAGATTTATGGTTAAACTCTTTAAGCTTTACAATAACTTGTCGTTTCTTTATCTTAGTTTAATAACTTAAATGCTCATAGTTAGATTTACGCTCTATACACATCGAGTATGTGCTTTAGGCTAGTTTAAAGTAATGAGTGGCTCGAATATCCATTAGCATGTTTATTATCCCTTGATTCTTGCTTTAATGATTATGATATGAGCATGTTCATAAATAGCCTCACAACCTATTCACATCGAATGTGTTTGTAATCTCTAATTTAAGGTAGCAATAGGATCGACTCATGTTTGCATAGTAGGGAGCTATCTCCCCATATAGTTTGCACGATAGGACCTAAGAATCAAGAGAATGAATTAGTTAAATTAGGAATGCATGCCTAATCTAATTGGTTTGTCTTAATCAATCCCTAGAACTTAAAACGGCTAGCAATGTTAGTTAGGTTATTGACTCGATGCTAGGTTGGATTAATTGATTTAGGGGATCTAAGCTTACTTAAAGGCTTGATCGGCTGTTCCGACAAGTCAATTCGATGATGAACTGTAAATTAGATTTCGTGTTAGTTATCTGTGATCGAAAATTACATTGTTGCCTAGTTTTATCCCGAATCAGTTCCTGAGGTGAGATCGTTGTCTTTATCTTTACTACTTTCAGTCCTTCTATCTCTTTCATGTTTAAATCTCCCCAGTTTGTGTCAGTCCATGTCATTAAGAAACCCAATTAAAAGAAATCAGTTTTTCGATTCCCTGTGGTTCGACCCAGTCCACTATTAATTACTACAAGTAGTTAATTTTAGACCGGTATTATCAATTGTATTTGATTGAACTCTCGACAAGCTCACCTTCACTCTCGCTCTCACAATCTCGCTCATAATCGCGAGGACTGAGAGTGAGACTGAAGAAGAAAGGATAAAAAAAAAAGAAGAAAGAATATAAAATTAAGTTAGAGAAGAGTGAGAGCGAGAGTATGAGAGCGAGAGTGCGAGTGAAATTGAAGAAGAAAAGATCGAAAAGAAAGAAATAAGATAAAATTAAGTCAGAGAAGAGCAAGAGCGAGAGTGAGAGCGAGATTGATAAAATTAAGTAAGAGAAGAGCGAGAGCAAAAGTATGAGAGCGAGAGCGAGATTACGAGAGCAAGAGTGAGATTGAAGAAGAAAATATCGAAAAGAAAGAAAGAAGATAAAATTAAGTAAGAGAAGAGCGAGAGCTAGAGTGATGGGCGAGAGCGAGAGTACGTTGCCCTCACGATAATTTGGACGAATTGCAGAGTACGAAAAAGTCATATGTCATTAATTTTAGAAATCGGGTTAAATGTCATTTGGGCATGCAAAAGGAGATCATTTTACAAATTCCCCCAAGAAACTCTATGAAGGATGCCATGAGTATTTAAAAAAGATGAAACACGACAGAACTGTTGGGATTTATACCCTAAAGCCTTGTAATTAATGAGTTTTATTATTTAATAATTATTTGATTATTTTGATTTTCAATTTATATTATCCATTACATAAAAAATCAAGGTTATTAGTGTAATCTTGAACAATATGTGGTTAACATGTGGGAGGATCATGTTCAAAAAATAACCTAAAGGGTCTATAGTATATGAAGAAGATTGGGTGCCTTATCCTAGTAACACTATTGATACGACCCACTTTATAATAGTTACAAATGATTTGATCCAAATCGTTCATGTGAAGATATGTGAGTGGGGATATTATATACAATGAGTCTATATAAGACTGTACCACTAAATATTTAATCTTTCTTTATAAATTCGTTAATTGAGATTTTCATATGTGACTCGATCTTAATTCTTAGTGAGTTATGAGCTCCTGCCTGTGAGGGCTTGTTCTTTGATTTGTATGGATGAGAGTGGCTTTTGTAGCTGATTCAATAAACCTACCATTTTGGAACTTGACAAAATAGAGAGCTGGAAGCATAAGTTTTACAAGATGAAATTCACTCCTTCTTATATAGGGAAAGTAGATGAGTAGTTCCCATAAGTATTGATTTCGAGACTTGAACAATGGAGCCTCGCCTTCTCACTGCCTCAAGAAGGAATTAGTTTATGATTGAATCATAAACAGATTGTCCATTTGAGGATCAATGATACTTAAGGTATAAGATATAATTACAGGGTAAAATAGACTTTTGACCTAGCTGTAATTATGAACGACTCATGAAGGATCGATTTGTACGTAATGGTTATATCCATAGATGCAACTTGCCCTACAATGCGTAAGAGTGCAACTCTATATCTATAGTGGAGTGACCTAGTGGAAATTAATTGATTAAAGAGTTTAATTAATTAATTTTGTATCATTGGAGCTTATAATTTGTAGGTTCTTAAGGTCCCCTTGCTAGCTCATAAGAACATAAAATGATCAATTTAGTTGAAAGAAAAATTTGAAATGTTCAAATTAATATTTAATATATTAGATATATTAAAGAAGAAAAATATCTATTTATTGTATTTGATACATTAATATTAAAGTGAATAATATATTATTTGATACATTATATATTAAATTCAAATGAGATTCAAATAAATAAGATATGTTGTAGGAGATATTTGAATAAGATTCAAATAAATAATATATTGTATAGAAAATATTTGAATGAGATTCAAATATATTAAATATATATGATAATATATTAGATATTATTATATTTTGGCAAATATTCTATCGCTTATAAATAGGACCCTTGAGTTGAGCAAAACTAAGAACTCTACAGAGAAAATTCAGAATTCTCTCTATGGATTTTCAAGCCTTGGTTCTGTGTTCTAGTCATAACGAGGGAGATCTTGTGGAGATTCAAGATTCGCTGGAACACATAAAGTAAGGACCCACAAGATATTTTCTCCATTATTTCTTCAAAGTATTTTTACTTAACCTTATTATTTTTGTTTAATTCTAAATAAATCAAAGCCGATCCCAAAATTATTTTTTAGAATTGTTTAGAAAACATAGACTTCTATTGCAGTGTTAATCATTCATTCCTATCAGGAATTCGCCTCCCCAATTAGCTTGAAGACACTTTATTTTTGTATCAAATTGAGTTTCAACAAGTTGCTTGAAGTTTAGAAAACATGGAAAAGTCTCATCTTTAGATTTAAGTAAGTAAATCTTGAGAAAAAACGAGTGAAATCATCAACAAACAAAAGAAAATAACAAGCTCCATTAACAGAAGTTTGAGGGGAAGAAACCCATACATCTGAATGTACCAAATGAAACGGGGCACTAGATTTAGTTGCAGGCAAAGAAAAAAGGTAAACAACCACTTTTAGCTAACTTACACAAAGAACAAATATCTGTAGCACCAACACTAGAACAAGAAAGTTACAAAGGGACAAAATTTGCCTCCACACTTAGGTAGCCAAATGGTCTAATCTAAGGTGCCACACTGAAGAATGATGAACAAAGGATAGAAAAACAGCAGTTGGAATGCGCTTGAAGCTAGTGGAAGACTGCTCTAGACTTGAAGAAACTCGGTATCAACCATCCTCAAGCCTACCCTGAAGAATAACCTTCTTGGACTTGAAATCCTTGACAAAGAAAAGAGTGGAGTAAAATTCAACAAAGGTTTGATTATCTTTACAAAGATGAGCAATACAAATGAGTTTTTATGAAATAACAGGAGTATGAGGTACCTGTTGAAATAAGAGAGGTTTAGGAGAAGAAGAAAGGATAGAATTACTAATATGCGAAGTAGAAATGTGCTTACCATTTTCAACCGTGACTTGCTCACCACCAACATAAGGATTGGGATCGCATAAAACAGATGGATCCGAAGTCATATGATGGGTGGCACCGGAGTTCATAAACCACCCTTCATCGAGGTGTTGAAAATCTAAAATAGAGGAGGACATCGACTCAATAGTGGGTTGAACCGAATGAAGGAAAGCCTGGGGTTGGGTGCTGGAATAGGCTAGGTTGGTTCGGTGATGGCAAGTAAGGGCAGTATGACCATGTTTATTCCAAATTTTACATTGAACTTTTGGCGAGTTACACGATCGTGAGTGGGCCATTTTGGTTAGGATTGAGGTTTGCCTAAGACACTAGGGGAAAAGTGTGGTTGTGGAATGGGATTAGTGGAGTAAGAGGGTGGTTTTGGATTATGTTGGTTAAATGAATTGGAGGATGGTTTTCTACTAATGTGTTGAAGGGAAAGAGTGCTAAAATTGGCCAGGGTAATATTGAGTTTTTCTATGGAACTTTGTTTTTCTAACTGAGCTTCATAAGGAAGTAAAAAATTGCGAACATCTTTTAAGGCAGAAGTATCAGTTCGATTTTGAATTGTAGTAATAAATGCATTGTATTCACTCCCTAAACCATCTAAAATATGAACCAGGTGATCATAGTATGATATGGATTCACCAAAAGTAGAAAACTTATCGGCCACCTCCTTATTTTAAGAAAGATACCGACTCACAGTTAAACCATCTTTCTTAATACGCTGTAATTGCATTTTCAGACCCATATTACGAGCAGTAGTTTTCGAATCATAAGACCGTTTCAGAGAATTCCATATATCATAAGCAGTATTTTAATTAACAATCTCACCCATCTTTTCTTCAAAGAAAGAAGAGTAAATCCACCACATAAGAAAACGATTATACCTCTCCCAAATATGTAAGTAGGATTTGGGTGAGTCTGGAGTGTATCAAAAATTGAGGTGGCTGAGGAATATAACCATCATAAGGTACCCACAAAGTCCATTACTAGTACAACATTGAGCAATTTATTATTCCACAAAAGAAATTTGTTGTCATTCAACTTAAAAGTCGAGGGTTGAGGAAGCGTCGGTACCAAAGCTGGAGCAAAATCGGATTGTGGGTGAAAATATGTTGCCTAATTCGAATAAAAATTAGGGAGGGCATGTGTCGTTGTTGCCGACAAGTTGGGAACAAATTGAGACGGGGAAGAGGGTACTGGGCGATTAAAAACTGATGGGTGTGGATGTAGAGGTAACGCTAAGAAGGGATATTGAGGGTAAGAGGAGAAATAGGGGTGGGTTGGTCTTTGTTGAACCATCAGTGGGTTGATTACTGTCGTTCTTTGTTATTGAGCAATTCCAACACCAGGGCGAGAGTGAACAGGGGTGTTGAGGGGAGTTGAAGATTTAACCAACGGTGGAGAAGAAATATCAGATGAAGAAGAAAAAGCCCCTAAACCTGACGCCATTCTTGGGGTAAATTGGATGGAAATTGTAGTTAAAAAAAATGGAAAAAACAGGTGGATTTGAAACTATTTAGGAAAGGATGGCAGTTTTTTTGTCTTTATTGGACTCCGTCTTTACAAGAAATGCATCACAATTGAAATGATTAAAAAATTATTATTTTTATTTTGTCTTTTTTGTGGAATGCGTCTCTAGAAGAGACCCATTCCACTTTTTTAAAAAAAATTTATTATTTATTTATGTTTATTTTTTTAACCTATTAAATTGTTAACCATTTTTTTTCTTTTTTATAAGGGGTTTTTTTTTTTAAAAAAAAAGGTATTAAATATTTTTTTTTGCAAAAATTGATTTAGATAATTATATAATTTTACAAATGATATAATTTTTTTATTTAATCCATTAAATGTTCTTTACAAAATTTGATTTAAAAATACTGTAATTTTACAAATACTATACTATACATCTTCTAAAATTGCATTAAATTTTAAAAAATACATAATTAAATGCATAAGCAAATCATTTTTTTTCTTCCATAATTTTACAAGTTGTAGCTACATATTTTTTTTCTTTATTTTTAATTATGAATTTTGAGACTTAATTTATACTCAATATTTTTGCTTGATTATTTTGATTTTATTAATTTAATTTAATTTTTTTGTTTTTTCTTTTAAACAAAAACTGTTGTTATTGTTGCTTTTTTTAACTCATTAAATGATTAAAGTTTTTTTTTATTTTATTTTTTTACATGTTAACTCAAAATAAAATAAAATAAAATAAGTAAAAAGTTAAATTACAAGTTTAGTCTCTGAACTTTTGAGGTTTGTGTCTATTTGTCCCTGAACATTCAAAAGTGTCTAATAGGTCCTTAAGGTTTCAATTTAATGTTTAATAAGTCCTTGGACTTTCAATTTTGTATCTAAATAGGTCCTTGACAAATTCAAAATTTTTAAAAATTAATTGATCTATTAGATATAAATTTGAATTTATGTCTAATGGAGCCCTAAAATTTCAATTTTGTGTCTAGTGTATCCGTTAATTTTAAAAAATTCGGGAGATCAAGAACTAAATTTGTAAATTGGAAAGTTTAGAGACTGTATAAACACAAACTTCAAAGTTCAGGGACTAAATTTATAATGTAATGTAAGGACCCTAATTCCTACGACTCTTTAAAGCGGAAGCACGACCTAATTACCTCGCTCATGCGCGAAATTTCGGCAGCATGACGGCGTAAATAGGAGAAACCAAAATTTTACAACGACCTGGAAAGAGATATGAGCACTTCTATAACTCAGATAAAACGCTCAGCATCCAACAAACTACAACAAATATGCTGAGCTTCAACATCAAACACAAGAATTCTAAGAACTCTAATCAAACACACGAAAACTAAAGAATATTTAGAATTTACAGATCAACACTACAACAAAAAAAACAAACTACAAAACTAAGAGTAAACAATCAAGGAAAGGAAACTAGGGGAGTCTCCATAGTCTCGTCAAGTCGTCGCCTGCGTCATCCACCCCGAGAATGTGCACAATCTGCAAAACAAACAAAGTAGCAAGAATGAGTATAAACATACTCAGTAAGTAGCCCACTTAAGGGTCCAATATTTAAAGAAACCATACCAAGAAGAAAACTACTCTTACTCACACTCGTACTTAGATTTCAAGTACTTCCTTCTGTTATTCTAAAAGTCCATTTATCCTTCCGCAACATTCACTACTACTTGACCCTAACTTCGTGTCATCCCTGCGAGTCCTGTAACCTAGAACCCAAACATGTGAAGGTCTATAACCCTCACACTCATCTCAATAGATAAATCACCCCTAGGCTAGCACACAGGCGCTAGGGAACGCATTCCCTACGCTTAACATAATGGAGAATCACCCCTAAGCTAGCACACAGGCGCTAGGGAACGCATTCCCTACGCTCAACATAATGGGGAATCATCTCTCAGCTAGCACACGACAATAGGAAACGCATTCATATGCTCAACACAGTGGGGAATCACCCCTAAGCTAGCTCATCGGCAATAAGGAACGCATTCCTTATGCTCATCACATCATGATGGCCACATAGGCAACCAGGGAACACATCCCCTCAGCTAGCATACAGGCAATAGGGAAACGCATTCCCTATGCTCAACACAGTGGGGAATCACCCCTAAGCTAGCTCACAGGCACTAGGGAAACGCATCCCCTATGCTCATCACATCACATACGTTCTAGGCTTACAAACTCGCACGAAACGACAGAGATCGGGTGGGTAGCACCAATCTAACGGGCTTTGTACTTTCACAACGATTTTGGAACCTTTCGGGTCATCTATCATACCAAATTCATCCATCAAGATTGATTCACAATCACCAACCGACCCGAAATTCACAAGCACACACAAAGGGAAAACGTTCCCTAACTCACACAAGCAAAGAGGGAAAGCCACCCTCAAGCCTGTCCAACATTTACAACGTCTTACGCCTCATATATATATATAACTAGGCGAACACAAATCCTAACGGACAAATCCGAAAGGCTACTTACTTTCTAGGCCAAATCCAATTCTCTTTCTTTTAAGAAGTCATTCGTAGCATATGACTCAGGCCCACCTTCCATAAACAATCACAATCTCATCATAGTGACTTTTCGCCATAGATCACAAACATGAATCTCAAGTATGGACTTTCGCCCTGACACCACATTCCTAAATCAGCACTTTGCATAACTATAGCCATACTTGTGCCAGTGGCATATTACCCTCCAATTATTTAATCCAGAATCCAGTCCCCTAACACACTAGAATTTAAGACAACCACTGGTCACTGTATGCCCTTAAGGTATTATAAGTTGATCTCTAGCCCAATCCAACAATTCCAGCGCCCTGCGCTCAGTCTACTTATTCACATCCCAAGCAACTAAACCTCAGCCCACCGTTTAAGTGTTTCAAACGTTCTACTCTGTTAAATATCTCAAATTCGTCTGAAAACCTTTCACAAGCACTTACGATCATTCAAATTAATCTGATATCCACTACTTTCACACTTTTAGTTGAATACCATCTTAGCTATTCAAGTATTCCAAAATAGTCCCTAATACTATTTTAGTACGTGCTCAAGCAACTTAAACTTAAGGAAAATTTTAGGACGATTCAGCCATTCATACCATGATCCACATATTCATATTAAACATGCATAATTAGCCACAAACACCACAAACATGAACCGAACTCATTCAATTCCAACCTTAGCAAACTCTTAAGGCTCTACACGTACTAACTACAATATCTCGATACTTTGAACCCTTATTTTCAACTATAACCACATAATTAGGTTATTTACAATTCAAACAATATCCACGTCGACCAACAAATCATTATATGCTTTATAACAAGATTTCAAGCATGCTCTTATAATGTACAAGTTCTCAAACATACAACATGCTCAAATAGAACTTAAAGGGGCTTAAATCCAAATTGCTACTTACTCTTACTCCAAGGTTCAAGAAGCCTCAAATTCGTATACTGGGTCTTGAGTCGCCAAACAAGGTCCTACACATTATGGGTCAAATTTAAAACACTAAAACAGTCCTTAAAACACAACAAAACTCCATAAATAAGTGCCAAATATCTCTACACTCACTCATAGCTTCAAATAAGGTGATGACCACAGCACCCAAGGAGAACTTACCCCAAAACCGAGACCAAAGCACACTAGACAGCAGCTCAAATGCTCCAAATTCACCTAAATCGACCTTCAATCACCATGAGTATTCTAGAAATTAATCCAACAACCAATGGGTCATTCTAAAACTTCGATTTATTCACTAAACAGCCTTAACCAATCGATTTAAAAAAACACAAATCACCTCATATTCATGCCGGATACTTACCCATACCAAATTCGAACTTTACACAACTTGTACGAACACGAGCATGCTGAAAATGACCCAATCCTTGCTGTCTGTGCAGAAAATCGAGAGGAAGAGCAGCTTGCTGCTCTGTTCGGCGAGGCTAGGCGTGCAGGTCGGTGACTTCCAGCGAGGCGTGGTGGCTGATGAGTGCAGACGGCGTACAGGCAGCAGCAACGGCGAACGGGCTTGCGAGAGGCGAAGGGCTGGGCGGCACGGCGGCAGGCGTTCGAGGATCACGCCGGCAGTGGATTTGTGTGCTGTGCGACGAGCTAGGTGCTGCGCAATCGGAGCGGCGACTTGCTGAAGGCGTCCGGCGAGCTGTGTCTGCAATGGGAGAGAGAGAGAGAGAGAGAGAGACCGACGGGAGGGAGAGGGATCGGATAGAGAGAGAGAGAGAGAAAACAGGAGGGAGAGAGCTACGGGAAAGAGGAGGAAGAAGAAAAAGAAAAACAAAGAAAATAAAAGAAAAAAGAAGATAAGGATAAGAAAATAAAAAAAATAAAAAATAATTTATTGATAAAGACTAAAATGCCCTTGTACCAACTCTTTTTTTTTTTTCCAAATTTGTCCTTTCAAATCCATAAAATTTCAAATTAACCCAAAATCTCAAAATACTTAAGAATTATTCAACTCAAATTTCCAAAATTTCGAAAATAATGCCTCTGAAAAAGCCGGGCGTTACATGTAATCTAAGTAAAATCAAAATAATCAAATAAAAATATTGAGTATAAATTACGTCTCAAAATTCGTAATTAAAAAATAAAGAAAAAATAAATAGTTACAATTTGTAAAATTATGAAAGTTTCAAGATCACATTTTTTTAAAAACATTTACTAGCTTCAAAAAAAGACGAAAAAAATGATTTGCTTATGGATTTAATTATGCATCTTTAA
The DNA here is from genome assembly GCA_033996785.1 of Trichosanthes truncata. Classification (NCBI taxonomy): domain Eukaryota; kingdom Viridiplantae; phylum Streptophyta; class Magnoliopsida; order Cucurbitales; family Cucurbitaceae; genus Trichosanthes; species Trichosanthes truncata. The sequence goes on from JAWPNB010000010.1 coordinate 43,946,040, forward strand.
AATTTAATGCATTTTTAGAAGATGTACGTATAATATAGTACTTTTAAAATTATAGTATTCTTTAAATCAAATTTTGTAAAGAACATTTAATGGCTTAAACAAAAAATTTAGTTATATCATTTATAAAATTATAGAATTATTTAAATCATTTTTTGCAAAAAAAAAATATTTAATTCTTCTTTTTCAAAAAAAAAAAACATTGGAAATAGAAAACTTTTTTAAAATGTTAATGGGTATTTATAAAAAAAAAAAAAAAAAAAACAGATGTGTCTCTAGAAGAGACGCATTTCACAAGAAGACAAAAAAAAATTAATTTTTTAATTATTTCAATTGCAATGCGTTTTTACAAAAGACGAAATCTAATAAGGACAAAAAAAATTGCTCTTTTTTCCTAAATAGTTTAAAATCCATCTAGTTTTGCCAATTTATTTTTTTAACTATAATTTTTATCCAATTTACCCCATTGTTGAATGCATGAAGGAAAAAAATTGAGACTAGAGCTCTGATACCATCATAGATTATAGGGAATAATCAACACAATTAGGTCTAAGACAAACATTCGAAATATAAGGCTAAAGGGCCTTTACCTGTGTAAGCACACTATCGGAAGATAAATTAACCAAATAACAATGATAATGTACCATTAACATAAAATTCAAAGTTTAAAAATCTATTACACAAGTTTTAAAATTCAGTAACTTGCTAGACACAAAAATTAAAAGTTCAGGAACGATTCAATAATTTTTAAATTTTAAGAATCAATTAGACGGAAAGCTAAAATTTTAGAGATTAAACTTCTAATTTGGCCCCCAAAAAATCTCAAACTAAGCATTTCTTCCTTTTTAATTTTTAAAAGATTCATAGAGACAATAGCTATTATGAACTTTCTTTTCCAAGTCCAAATGAAATTTCCACAAAAGAAACAAAAACTTGGTTCTCATTAGGTCTCCATCTCTATGGAACGATAGCTAGCTGCCTTCCAAACTTCAAAGACGTCGTCGACTTTGGCTTCAATATTAAAATAAAAAAAAAATTGCATTTTTCTCCTAAAAGTGGACTTAATTTTAATTTTGGATCATATGCATTTTAAAACTCGAGAACTTTATCTCTTACATTTGCAATTGTCATTTTCATCTTCATCATTATTTTCTTTTTGTTACTGTTGTTCCCTAAGAATTTCAAAGAATTATTTTTTAGTGATTTTAATAATAGTAATTTCAGTGAAAATAATCACTTTAATGTCTAGTTTTACAATTTTAAACGCGATTTTCATACCATCAAAATTGATTTTGAATAATTAAAGACGTGTTTAGCTGTGATTTTGAATATGACATAAGTGTATTTAACCATTTCAAAATCACACTCAAACATGCCTTTAATTTGTAAAAGTGAACTTGAACTTGTATCGATTCTTAAATAATAGTACAATCTATAATAATAATGGTACAATACTACAAACAATAAATATCTTGAAAGGTAACCATAACTTTATATTAAAGGGTTTTTACACATTATGTATAGAATCTATGTTAAAATTTTGTGCAGGGACCAAAAATGGCCATTTTTTAAAAGTATAGAAACCAAAATGAACTTTTTGAAAGTACGATGACCAAAATAAATAAAAGTTGAAAGTACATGAACCAAAATGAACCAAAGCTAAAAGTATGAACGTCAAATAGTGTTTAAACCTATAATTCTTTATTAAAACATCAAAGAGTGAAAATAAGATATCTACTCCTTGATTGGTATGATTAACTTAATTACAATAATACACGAATATTATTAAGATTAAATTTTTATGTAAAAAGTAAACTTTCAGATGTAGATAATTAAAACAGCTATCAATAACTCAGGTATATAAGAGAGCAAGTAAAAAAAAAAAGTATGATACAAAAAAATGTATTTTACATTTTTTTTTTTTTTAAAAAACCAACTAATTTCTCTGATTAATTATTCATTAAAATTAATTTAATTATTTTTTTAAAAAAAAAATTCTAGAAGGGCCATGGCCATCTTGCTCCTTAGAAGGCCTGCCTCTGCCAATGGGATCAAAATGACAATCGTATGGTTCAGATGTAAAGATGTTGAGTTTTGAAATCCAATAAGTAAACGAAGAATTTTCAAAGATAAAAATATAAAATTTCCTTATATTATAATATTGGATAATAGAGAATAAGTCTTGAGTCACAAAACGGGCTAGGGTTGGTCCACGACAAAGTCGACGATGGTCTTCGACATTGGAAGGCAGCTAGCCGTCGCTTCAGAGAGATGGAGGAGATGTATTGAGAAGAAAGCAAGGTTTTCTTCTTTAATTTTATTGAAATTTCTTTTGACAGCTCTTGTCTTTGTCAAGTTTGTAAGATTTAAAAGAAAGAAAACGAGAGAAGGAGAGATGTATGTTAGTTTTCTTTAAAAGAAAAACAATCATTATGACATCAGCCAATTTAATTTAAGAAAGTTTTCCATTTCTTTTATCATGTGAAGTAAGTTTAGGACATGGAACAAGAGTTCCCACAACTTTATTCTTAAATATCTTTAATTTCTCTTTGAGTTTTATCACACCCTAGAGCAAATTTCTAACTTAACTATGTTCACATCACCAAATAAAATTTATCACATTGCCAACATGAGCATAGCTCAACTAACATAAAGCATGTACTCTCAACACGCACGCACGCACACGCACGCGCACACACACAGATTATGTAGTTTTCACATTGTTGCAATCACACACAGATTATGTAGTTTTCACATTGTTGCAATCTACATGGTGCAATTTCTAGGTCACACACACACAAATTATGTAGTTTTCACATTGTTGCAATCTACATGGTGCAATTTCTAGGTCATAAATTAAATAAAGTTTAAAATTTAATAAAAATAGCTTAAAGGAATGCAACTCGGATTCAAATGTAATATTGAAAGTATAATGGCCGAAATGAACATTTTGAAAGTACTGGGACCAAAATGAATATTTTGAAAGTACAATGACCAAAATGAACTTTTTTTTAAAGGAAAGTACAATGGTCAAAATGAACCACACCTTTGCACACATAGGAGCCAAAGAAGGTATTTAGACCTATAATTTTTTATTAAAACATCAAAAATGTAAATAAGATATCTACAAATAACTTTTAATAATTAACTTAATTACTAAAATATAAATATTAGTACGATTAAAGTTTTAATTAAAATCTAAAATTTAATAGTTAGATAATTGTCAACATGAGCATGGCTCAACTAGCATAAAGTATATGTAACCTCAATCAAGAGGTCAAAGGTTCAAATCTCTCACCTCACATATTGTTGAACTCAAAAAAAATAAAAAAACATATAGTTAGATAATTAAAATAGCCATGAATAACTAATTTATATAAGATAGTTGTTGAGGATCCCACATTGGAAATATGAATATACCTCACAATATTTATAAGATATACATGAGTTATTCCTCATCTAATATGAAAATCAATATTAGGAAACGACTTTACAGGAATTCAAATGCTGAACCTTCTGCTTTGATACCATGTTAAATCACCAATCATCCTAAAATCTTAAAGCTGATGAATTATATGGTAAATTTAATTATATCACACTTTTACAATAACATAACTCAAAATCGAGATATTTCATACATCTAACATTAAAATTTGTTCATTAATTCTTTTTTTAAAATAGTTTATAATTCTATGTAATAAATATTTGAATATGAATTAATATGCTTGCCTTTTTTTTTGTACAGTTTATATGCTTTCCTTGCCCACCTTGTTAGCCGATGGATGTTTGAACCCATTTTTTTAAATTCAAGAGCTAAATTGTAGCTTTGGAATATTTTTTTAAATACAAAATAAATGTATTTTACATTTATTTTTAAAGAAAAACCTATTTTTATAGGACTTTTTATTACACCAAATATATTTTTTAAAAAAAAACGTTATTCGACTATTCTTCATTAAAAAATAGCAGAACTCAACATCGAGATATTTAATGCATCTAACATTAAATTTTGTTCATTCATTCCTTTTTTTAAATAGTTTATAATTTCATTTAATAAATATTTGAATATGAATTTATATGCTTACTTTTTTTTTTTTACAATCTATTTGCTTACCTTACTTACCTTGTTGGCCGAGTTTGAACCCCCTTTTTTTAATTCAAGAGCTAAATTGTAGCTTTTGAATATTTAGGCCTCGTTTGATAACCATTTAGATCCTGTTTGATAACCATTTTATTTTTAGTTTTTGGTTTTTGAAAATTAAGCCTATAAATACTACTCTCACCTATAGATATACTCGTTTTGTTATCTATTTTTTACCTATGTTTTAAAAACCAAGCTATGTTTTGAAAACTAGAAAAAGTAGTTTTCAAAAACTTATTTTAGTTTTTAGAATTTAGCTATGAATTCAAATGCTTCCTTAGGGAAGATGAAAACCATTGTAGAGAAATTAGAAAAAAACAAGCTTAATTTTCAAAAACCAAAACATAAAACTAAATGGTTATCAAACGGCATTTAGTTTTTGGTTTTTGGGTTTTGAGAACTCTGTTTGTTTTCTCATAATTTTTCTACAATGGTTTTCATCTTATGTACAATAGTTTCCATCTTTCTTAAGTAAACATTTGAATTTCTAGAGCAAATTCAAAAAACAAAAACATGTTTTTGAAAACTATTTTTTTTAGTTTTCAAAACTTGGCTTGGTTTTTGAAAATATAGATAAAAAGTAGATAGGAAAATATGAAAATCTATAGGTGGAAGTAGGATTTATAGGCTTAATTTTTAAAAACTAAAAACCGAAAATCAAATAGTTATCAAATGGGACCTTAGCAGTCAAAGTGAAAATTTGGAAACTAAAATGATAGTATTCTCAAAATAAATAAATTAATTAAAAACAAGATCTTGAAACCAGGATTAAATAAAAAAGTCTATTTAAAAAAAAATTCCAATTTTAAAAAATGAAATGAATATTCAGTTGGTTAAATATTAGCAAGGAAAGCACTTTGAAATGTACCGAACTCAAAGTCAATAGCACGTCATTCAATTTCGGCAGCTTGCAATTAATTATATTTAAATTTTCACATAATCTGGTTAAAGAGTCTATTCACAAAAAGAAAAAGAACAAAATTTATAGAATACATCTGACAATATTATTTTATTTTATTAATTAACACGTATATTAGCTAATTAAAATTATCAATCCGAATATAGTTGAGTAAATACATCACTGATTATCATATTCAAAGTTGAAAGTTTAGTGTGCTACCCCAAAATTGTTGAACTACAAAAACAATTAAATACTTGATTAAAAAATATATTTATATATATTATTTAAAATTTAATATTAGTTTACATATCTACAATAGGCGATGTTCAAGTATAAACATCAGTTACATTATACTAGTCTCGTTTAATAATATCTCCATCAATAAATATGTTTGTTAATATTTAGGTAAAAATGCTAATATGAAAACCTATATACGAATTTCATTTATAAAAAGCCGCAAAGTTAGCCTCAGTTCCATAAGTGCTAGATCTATACTTGCTCCGAAAAGAAAGATCCATTTAATGGAGTTTTCATCTTGCTCTTTTGCTTTATTATCATTCTTCCTTTTTATTTCATATTGTTTTGCTTTGAAGTTTCCATTATGCCATAAGGAAGAAGAATCAGCCTTGTTGCAGTTTAAACAAAGCTTTACTCTTGACCAGTCAAATTCAAATTGTTTAGGTGCTTTACCAATACTCGCTTCTTGGAAAATTGGAGGTTCAAGTGGGAACTGTTGCTCCTGGGATGGCATTGAGTGTGATCGTGATACAGGTTATGTGATGGGCCTTGATGTCAGCCGTAGTTGTCTTTACGGTTCCATTGATTCCAAAAGTAGTCTCTTTCTACTTGTTCATCTACAAAAGCTTAATCTTTCCTACAACAATTTCAATTTCTCTAAAATTCCTGAAGCCATCGGACAACTTTTTGAGTTAAGGTATCTCGATCTCTGTCAATCTCAATTTTCTGGTCAAATTCCTTATGCAATTTCAAAGTTGCACAACTTGTCATTTTTAGATTTGTCTTGGAATATTGATCTCAATTCTGGAAAACCACTTTTGAAACTTAGAAACCCTGATCTAAGAAACCTGATTTTAAACCTTACTAGCTTGGAAGAACTTTTTCTTACTAAGGTTAACATATCATCTACTGTTCCAAATTTCTTGGCAAACTTCTCTTCATTGAGATTTCTTTATATGGGAGATTGTGGATTACAAGGAAATTTTCCTGAGAAGATATTTCAATTAAAAAATTTGGAACATGTTTTTTTGTTCAATAATCCAAATCTTTACGGTCATTTACCTGAGTTTAACACTAGAAATTCCCTTCAAATGTTAAGCTTATCACTCACTGGATTTTATGGTAGATTACCCTTTACAATTGGAAACCTTATTTCCTTGACTACTTTGTTCATAGATGAATGTAATTTCTCAGGAATGATTCCTTTTTCACTTGGTAACCTTACCAAGCTCAAGACGTTGTGCCTAAATAGAAACAAGTTTAGTGGTCAAATTCCTTCTTCATTGCAAAACCTTGCCAAATTGAATTATTTAGGTTTGAGCTACAATGATTTTAACGACACAACTAGCTTACCTTGGCTTAGTAAGCTGTACAAACTTAAATATTTGGGCCTCCAAAAAATGAATTTGAGACATAATATTTTCCCTTCAATCCAAAATCTTAGTTCTCTTGTGTATTGCAGTCTGACAGATAACTCCATGACTGGTATGCTTCCCCAATGGTTAGGAAATTTCAGTAGTTCTATGGAATTTTTGTCGCTAAAAAACAATATGTTTAAAGGAAGCATCCCAGATTCTTTCAAAAATCAAAATAGTTTGTTGTTTATAAACTTGAGTAACAATCAACTGCAAGGTAAATTACCGAGATCTCTATCCAGTTGCAAGATGCTTAAAGCTCTTGTCCTTTCAAACAATCAACTAAATGATGAATTTCCATCTTGGCTTGCGACTCTCCCAAATTTAAGAATCCTTTTATTAGGAACTAATCAATTACACGGAAATATTGGAGAACCCGAAACCAACTCTGAATTCTCTAAGTTGCACATCATTGATCTCTCTTACAATAAGTTCTATGGAAATCTGCCATTTAAATACATGAGAAATTGGAATGCCATGAAGACCTTTTCTTCCTTTTCAACATATATCATGAACATAAGTATTCCATTAGGAATTGAGACTCAAGTTTTCAGGTTTTCATCTCCTATTACAATCATCAACAAAGGTTCTAACAGATACTTTGAGAAAGTCTTAGAGGTCTTTTCAATTATTGATTTTTCATGCAATAGATTTGAAGGTGAAATACCATATTTCATTGGAGACCTAAAATGGCTACAATCTCTCAACCTCTCCTACAATAAGCTTACCGGCCAAATTCCATCATCATTGGGGAACATGAAGCAACTTGAAGTTTTAGATCTTTCACACAACAAGCTCTCTGGGAATATACCACGAGAACTCTCACAGCTCACATTTCTTGAGATTTTTAATGTCTCTTACAACAACCTTTCAGGTTCAATACCACACGGAGCTCAACTCAACAATATGGAGAATAGTTCGTATGAGGGCAACCCAAATTTGTGCGGAAAGCCATTATCAAAGGAATGTGATCAGGATTTTAAGGCCAAAGAGATGCCTTTTCAAACCTCGGAAGAAGAAGATCAAATCTCAATTTTCAAATTTGGTTGGCAAATAGTGTTGATTGGATATGGATGTGGAGTGGTGTTTGGATTGGTGCTTGGAAATTGTGTATTCACACAAAAGCAAGATTGGTTTTTGAAGACTTTTAGAGTTACACAAAATGGGAGGCATGAAAGAAGGAGGAGGCACAAAAATAGACGTTAGCTTTCTCTGAAATTGTAATGATATCTTGATCAATTTCCTTTGTGTGAAAGTCTAAGCTTAGACATGGTTTGCAATTTGCTTTGTTTGCTTCCATTGTTGACATCAATAAATCTACCCTATCATATGTTACTTTTATCATTTTCTCTATGTTGATGTATTTGTGATTTTTTAAGATTATGAATTAAATTTCAAAATTGAAAAAACAAACAAACAAAACGAGATTTCAATTCTAGCATGAAGAAAAATAAACCCTTGATCTACCAAGAAGTTAAATGTCAGTTACATAACATGCATAATGACCACAATCAATGTATATGAACAACGGTTGCTATTTGGATTTTACTGAGAAAAACAAACTACGGTAAAGCACTTCAACGAGCCAAATCGGACAACTTTTTTTTCTTTCCTTTTTTTATTCAATAATGTAGTGACTAGGGTGGGGAGATTTCAACCTTTGATCTCCTTTATTAAAAGTATATACCTTAACTATTTGAGTAATTCTCAGGTTGACCATCAAATTAACTATGTTTAGAACCAAAGCTCTATACCTTAAACTACAACAAAAATATTACCTATTTGATAACTTTTTTAAAAAAAAATTAATTTTTAACTTTTGGTTTGATTTTCTTTTTTTTTTTTTTTTTTTTAATGTTTGGCAAGTTGTATTTTTGTTTTTTGTTTATTAAAAAAAATAAAAAAACTTGCCCATTTGATAACCATTTATGTTTTTTGTTTTGATTTTTTTTTTTGTTTTATCTTTTTAAAAAGAAAAACCCAAATATGTTTGATGACTATTTTTGTTTTTTGTTTTTTTTAATTTTTTAAAAAGTTTGAATGATAAAGACATGTGTTAGAGACCAAAAAAATATGAGGCATGGAAATAAAACTTTAGAGATAAGGATAAAAAAAATTGATGAAAAGTTTAAAAGAGTATATTTAGAGAGATAAAAGAAAAAAATTTAGAGAAAGAGATAGATTAGAGGGAGAATATTAGTTAGTGTATGTAGACCCCATATTTGGTCCGGGTGGATTTGATTTTTCATAATATTTTTGCAAAAAAAGTGAATTAGACAAAAAAAAATGCATGGAGAGGATTTGAACCCAAGACCTTTAAGAATAAAAGTAACATGCATGTCATTGGGCTAGAGATAAAACTTTAAATAAATTTTATGATTAAAATTTATTAGAGCATAATTGTCATCTCTTTATTTAAAAATCTAGAACCTTCCCAACAAATATCAAGGTGGTTATAGATTTTCTCCAAAAGATCTCTCTCTTCTTTCTCACGCAAAAACCTCTTCTCTTCCCATTAAAAAAATATGTTTGTCTTCCCCAAAAATCTATCTTTCTCTTCTTCCTTCTCTCCCAAGTTTTTCCTCTCTCCAATATTCTTCTTCTTCTTTTTCTCCCAAAAAAAAAGGGTGATCATATTGTTTGGATGTTCTATTCTTCGATTCCAATTTGACAATGGGGGTGAGTTTCGTTCCTTCACCCCTTACCTTAAATCTTAGGGTATAGAATATCGTTTGTCTTGTCCCTATACTTCCCAAAAAAAAAATGGGCTTGTTGAATTAAAACATCTCCAAATTGTAGACATGGGTCTTACTCTTCTTTCACATGCTTCTCTTTCTCTAGAATTTTGAGTTGATGCCTTTTCTGATTAATCGGCTTCTTACTAGTGTTCATAGTAATATTCTACCCTCTGAGAAGCTTTTTGGCTCTAAACCAAACTATTCTTTTCTCAAAGCTTTTGGTTGCCTTTGTCATCCATCTCTCATATCCCATAACCAACATAAAATTGATCCTAGGTTTACTCCTTGTCTCTTTCTTGGTTATAGTGATGTCCATAAGGGCTATAAGTGTCTTGCCTCATTTAGTTAGTTATACATTTCTAAACATGTGCTTTTTTATGAAAATAAATTTCCAGCCTCCATTCCTAACTTCTTCTCCTCTCAGACCCAATCTCATGCTTCAACCACGGTAGACACCTTTTTACCTTTAATTTTAAATTTATCTTTGTCACACCCCACCCCAGATTACTCTACCAAATCTAGGATGAGTTGTGACGACAATAGACTTCGAGTGCGTAATGGAATGTTTTGTCAATTCTCACTTGTCCTAACTCGCGACTTCCTCTTTAATTTTTCAATATCCAACACAACAAAGATTTTACTTTTTACTTACAAAAGATGAAACTGGTGGCAGATTCTGATTAGCTAACTCTGGTTGAAACTCAAGAGCAACCTGGTGGAAAATTAAAAACAAAAGAATGAGCTAAAAAGCCCAGTGAGTGGTGATTCCATAAGAAAATAAACGTTCAAGAAAAATTATTCTCTTACTAAACAGAAGTTCACAACTCTGTGACATAATGTAAATCATGAACAGTTTAGAAACCTTCGAGATCATTTTAAGACATTAAAATATGTATATAAACAACTCTTGAAAACGAGAATAACACAACAACGATTACAGGTCTTGGAACAACTCTTAAATCAACAATTCTTGAAAACATAAGCACAAGTTTGTAAAATCATAGAGGGAAATCCGTAATTATAGCTCTGGAAAGCATAAACATAACTAGTGAAATTCATCACCAAATCTGTATCCAAATCTCTATCATACTATGTACCGAGTAATCTCCAGATACATAGCAGAACATATCTCTGTCATACGTGCACGTAGAGCAAACTCTATCATCTGTAATGCTTCAGGACCAGGATTTGGACTATAATTTGGAATCCCGATTCGGCACCTAATGGCTCCGGCATTCCCCAGCATCCCCTGCGACCTGAGCACGTTGCATACTATGGAAACACGTTCTCATAACATACTGGGTAATCACCATGGGTACAAAGATCTAGTGGTTTAAAAATCCACTTTTAACATAAAACATCTCTTGATTCTCAAACTCTTTCTAAAAACCATGATATTTTTTTAAACATCTCATAAACTTGAGAGATTTTCAAATAACATTAAACATGTATAAATTCTCAAATAATAATCAAATTTCTCAATAATATAAAACATTTCTAAAGTCATATTTCCTCTGAATCCACATCCCATAAAATTTCATACATTTCTCAGTAAACATTAAAACTCTTCTAACATCTCAAAAATCATCAAAATTCTCGAATATCTCTTAGCAATTGCTCTAAAAAAATATATAATCATAAATTCTCTAAAACTTTCAGGATACTCAAACACAATTTCAATTTAGCAAACTTAATTCATTCTCTTCACAAATCAAATTTTCTTTGATTCAAATGATTAAACGATTTACGAAATAAACATCACTTCCTCAAAGTCGTCATACTTCTCAATGATTAAAATAGTTGCATTAATATCAATCGTATTTAATTTCAAATCTCCCAGGTTCATTCATTGCTAAAATAGTAAGAATAATTTATAAAATAACCATTGACAGAACCATTGTCGTTGCCACCTTGAATCGTTAGCTATTTCAATTCTATGTTCAACCTGGAATTCCAATAACCATACCCCAAATTACAACTTTTTTCCAATAAGAAAATATCATATATTTTACCTTAATTAAATTGAATTAATTCCCATTTCTCTTAATCCAAATTCCAAATACAACTTTTCCTAGCATTCCATTAATTAGTCAAAGCTAAGCACATTTTGTCTTTTTTCTCTAATTAAAAACCATATATTTCTCTCTCCTCTTTCACATCTCCTTTTATATCACCAATTTGTACAATAAAATAATATCTCATTTCTCAAATTACCACTCTCTCTCTCTCTCTCTCTCTCTCTCTCTCTCTCTCTCTCTCACGTGCACACTTCCAAAAGACCTTCATCTCCCTTCACTCATTAATTTTTTCCTCTATCCTCATTAATTTCATTTGTACTCTCAACTATTTGTTTCTTTTTCCCTTCAATACTTTATTGATTTAACTCTTTCTTCATGTCTCCACATGAATGATTTGGATCAAATCATTTGTAACTATTACAAAGTGGGTCGTATCAATAGTGTTACCAGGATAAGGCACCCAACATTATCCATATACTATGACCCTTTAGGTTATTTCTTGAACATGATCCTCTTGTATTTCAACCACATACTGTTCAAGATTACACTAATAACCTTGAATTTTTCATATAATGGATAATATTATATTGCAAATAAAATAATCAAAATTATTATTAATTATTAAATAAATTATTAATTGCGAGGCTTTAGGGCATAAATCCCAACAATTCATTTATGCATATACCAATCATAAGAAATAGGAGTGACAAAATAGAATCAGAAACAATAAATAAATGAGCTCAAAGTGTCAAATAACATAATCGTAATATCAATAATGGTATCCACTAAGGCCCATACGTTCGACATGTTCCTTGAATGTCTTAGGTGGCAAGCCTTTCGTCAGTGGATCCGCAATCATAAGGTTAGTGCTAATGTGTTTGATTGACACCCTTTGTTTCTGAACTTCTTCTTTAACGACAAAATATTTCAATTCCATATGTTTAGCACCTTTCGAATATTTGTCATTTTTTGAGAAGAAAACTGTTGTAGAATTATCACAATAAATTTTCAGCGGCTTGGCAATACTGTTGACAATTCCAAGTCCTAAAATAAAGTTCCGCAGCCATAAACCATGAACTGTAGCCTCAAAGCATGCTACAAATTCAGCTTCCATAGTGGAGGTAGCGATGATAGACTGCTTCGCACTTTTCCACGAAATTGCTCATCCAGTTAATAGAAACAAATAGCCAAATGTGGATTTTCTTGTATCCACACATCCAGCGAAATCTGAATCTAAATATCCTCTCACCTCAAGATGATCAAATCTTCTATAGATAAGCATATAATCCTTCGTTCCTTGCAGATACCTTAAAACTTTCTTTGCAGCTTTCCAATGATCCATTCCTGGATTACTTTGATACCTGCCCAACATGCCGATAGCAAAACTGATGTCTGGTCTGGTACAAGTCTGTGCATACATTAAGCTTCCAACAATAGATGCATAAGGAATAGTTTCCATTTGATTGCGTTCCAATTCATTCTTTGGACATTGCATGAGACTAAACTTATCTTCCTTCTGAATTGGAACAACACTTGAAGAGCATTTATCCATATTAAATCTCTCTAGAACTTTGTCAATATATGCCTTCTGAGACAATCCTAATAATCCACATGTTCGATCATGAAATATTTTCTATTCCAATTACATAGGATGCCTCACCCATATCTTTCATTTCAAAATTATTAGAGAGAAATTCCTTGGTTTGACATAATAAACCAAGGTCATTAGTAGCTAGCAAGATGTCATCAACATATAGAACAAGAAATATAAACTTACTCCCACTGATCTTTAGATATATACATCGATCAACGACATTTTCTTTAAATCCAAAAGATGTGATGGTATCATTAAACTTAAGGTACCATTGTCGGGAAGCTTGTTTAAGTCCGTATATTGACCTCTTTAGCTTACACACCATATGTTCCTTTCCTTCAACCACAAAACCTTCTAGTTGATCCATGAACACTTCTTCATCAAAATTCCCATTTAGAAAGGCAGTTTTCACATCCATTTGATGAAGCTCTAAGTCATAATGAGCTACTAATGCCATAATAATTCTTAATGAATCCTTTTTAGAGACAGGAGAAAAAGTTTCTTTATTGTCAATACCATCTTTCTGAGTAAAACCTTTGGCAACGAGTCTAGCCTTGTGTCGTTCAATATTGCCATTTGAGTCGCGTTTAGTTTTAAAAACCCATTTACATCCGACTCTTTTGCTTCCTTCAGGCAATTATACAAGGTCCCAAACCCCATTGTGGTCCATTGATTTTAACTCTTCTTTCATGGCATCTAACCATTTAACAGAACTGTCACTTTCAATGGCTTGTGAAAACGAAACTGGATCATTATCAATGCCTAAGTCAAATTCTGACTCATGCAAATAAACCACATAATCATAAAAAATAGCATATCTTTTTTTCCTTACAGATCTTCTTAATTCTGTTTCTATTGGTTCCTCTATTGTAGATTCATTAATTACAATATCATTATGTGGTGTTTGATCATTAATTTGTTGTTCCTGTGAATTATTAATAGAGTCAACAATTATAGGAACAACAACTTGAGAAGAAGTCATAGATGAAGAAATTTGTACCTTAGCTTCTTGAATTTCCACTTTACGTGGTTCCAAACTCCCACTAACTTCACCACTCTCAATGAACCTAGCATTTCCAGTTTCAACTATTCTCGTACTGTGGCTAGGACAATAAAATCTATACTCTTTAGATTTTTCTGGAAAACCAATGAAGAAACCACTGGTTGTTCTTGAGTCCAGTTTCTTTTCGTGTGGATTATAAATTCTTACTTCTGCTTGGCAACCCCAAACATGCAGGTGCCTTAAACTGGGTTTCCTTCCTGTCCACAGTTCAAAAGGTGTTTTTGAAACTGACTTACTAGGAACCCTGTTTAACAAATAATGGGCAGTTCTTAAAGCATACATCCACAACGATATTGGTAAAGATGAATTAATTAACATGCTCCTAACCATACTCATTAAAGTACGATTACGCCTTTCTGCAACACCATTTTGTTGCGGTGTTCCTGGCATTGTGTATTGAGCACATATGCCATGATTTTCTAGGAATTTAGCAAATGGACCAGGGCACTGTCCATTCTCATCATACTTTCCATAATATTCACCACCTCTATCAGACCTTACAATTTTCACTTTTCTATCTAATTGTCTTTCAACTTCATTGATAAATATCTTTAGAGCATCTATCGATCGAGATTTTTCATGCAACAAATAGATATATCCATAACGTGAACAATCATCAATAAAGGTAATGAAATACTTTTCTCCACCAAAAGATGGAACATCAAAAGGCCCACAGATATCAGTGTGTATAATTTCAAGGAGCTGTGAGCTTCTTGTGGCTGTTTTCTTGATTGTGTGTTTTGTCTGTTTTCCCTTAATACAATCCACACAAGTTCCAAGATCAGTAAAATCCAACTTTGGAAGGATTTCATTCTTTACCGATCTTTCAATTCTTTCTTTGTATATGTGACCCAAACGTTTATGCCACAAGTAGGCTGATGATTCATTAGATAAACCACGTTTAGTACCAACATTATGATGCAAGGTCAAAAGAGTTTCAGCAAAAAAATCATCAAGCTTTAATTTGTATAAACCATCACAAAGGGTACCAGAACCAATAAGAATGCTCTATTTGAATAAACCGAAACACCCATTCCCAAATTTAAAATAGTAACCAGAAGTATCAAGTTTAGATAAGGAAATCAAATTACGAGATACATAAGTAACATAAAAGGTATTAAAAAGGTTTAAATGATGTCCAGTGTCTAAAACTAAACGATAAGTTCCTACAGCTTCAACTGGAACTTTGACTCGTTTTCCCATCAAGATGAATTTCTCATTTAGGCATGTGGTTCAGGTCGTAAGGAATCCCTGCATCGTATTTGAAACATGAATGGTACAACCAGAATCAATCCACGAAGTATTATAAGGAACTTCAATTAAATTTGATTCGAAACATGCTAAGACATTATGCTTACCTTTACTTTCGAACCATGCCTTACATTTCAGGCAATCTTTCTAATAGTGTCCTGGCTTGTTACAGAAACGACACTTATCCTTAATTTGTTTCTTCTTGTAGATTTGGGCAGATGGCTGATTTATCTTTAGGTGTCTGTTATTGCCCTTTCCATTCTTCTTTCCTGGTTTCTCTCCAGCTCCTTTATAACCCATGAGATTAGCAGAGTGAATTTTTGGTTTCTTAAGCCTTGTTTCCTCCTGAATGAGCATACTTTGCAATTCATGCATATTCCATTTATCTTTCAGAGTATTATAGTTCATATGGAATGGACCATACTCTGGAGGTAAGGAATTAAGGATGAATGTTACCAAAAAATTCTCATTAACTTCCATTCCCATGGTCTTTAACCTTGCTGCTAAGTTTGTCATTTCAAGGATATGCTCATGTATAGTACGAGAACCATCAAACTTAATGTTGGTTAAGGTACTCATCAGTGTTCCAGCAAGTGACTTATCATCCGACTCAGACTGGGAACAATTTTCTACAAATTTCATAAATTCCTTAGCATTTTCAATTTTCGCAATTGTGGACTTGATATTGCTTGCCAAAGTCATTCGTATAAACATTAAGCTCAATCTATTTGATCTTTCACAAGTTTTATAGAAAGATCTTTCCTCAGCACTACTAGCATTAGTAAGTGCTGCAGGTTTCTCATTTAAGAGTGCCAAATCAAGATCCAAAACACCAAGATGGAATTGGATTTGTTCGCACCAATAAGAGAAATTGAGTCCATTAAACATATTAATAGATGTGGCTTGCGAATGGAGAGAAATTGGAGCAGTTACTGCAAATACAGAATATATGTTTACACATTATTGCTTTGATAAATAAACTTAAATATATATAATGCATATTCATAAAACTTTAAATAAACATTATTCATACATTGAAGTTCTCCTTTGGGAGATGCACCAATATACGACATTCAAATATAATTGATGCTAGATTTAATTTCACATAATTGGTAATTAAAATACTCAAATTAGATACATTAGTTACCTTTGGATATACTAAACATACCTAACCAAGCACTTCAATTAACCACAATAAGGTTCAAAATTATAAAACTACTGATCAACCTTTGGGCGATTCAAAATGTTTTATAATAATGAACATCAATATACTCATGATAAAATCGTTAATATTTTATAATATCTCATTCATTAGCATCACATAAACATGAGTAATTGAATTAACTTTAATTTGATATCTACAAAACTTACTAATTCGGCCACTTTGGTGACTAACAAATTATACATTATATAGATATCATGATAACAATAAGTAATTTTCATCACATAATTTGTAAAACATTAATATTACAAATAGTTTTATCAAAAGAAAATTTAGGAAAGCTTCATGCATTCCAAATTGTGTAATTGAAATAACTTTAATTTGATATCTATAAAACTTACTAATTCGACAACTTATGTGGCTAACAAATTATTCATAACATAGATATCATAATAAAATAAAGGTAAGTAATTCACATCACACAATTTGAAATTTTAATACCATTAAATTTAAACCAAAATCAATAATAGATTACTAGTAGTTTTAAAACAATCAAACACAATTATATTATTATTATAAATATTTGTTTGATTGGAAAATAATAATAATAAAAAAAAAACTTGTTTAAATTACTGGAATTTGAAGCTTTGAAAATCAAATGAGTACATAATTGAAGCCTATTGAATTTTTAAAACTTGTGGGACCCGTCACTTATTGGAATTTGAAGTGTTTGAAATCAATAACATGATTGAAATCAAACAAAATTCATTCTGGAATCTTATAGAATTTGAAATCTTGATCATGCAGTGGATTTGAAATCAATTTTGAATGTAGAAAGGAAAACCAATCAAGAAACTCATGGCCGCCGACGGATTCATCTCACATGGCACAATAAAACTTAAATATTAATCTAAATCAATCAAGAAAAAAAAAACTCAATTCTTGAATACAATAACAATGAATTCTTGATCCTCACAAATTTGATTACTTGATTTACTAAGGAAAAGCCAAGCACAGTTATTTGCAGCGGAAACATAAATTGATACATTAAAACATCAATGGAAAATCTCATGTTCTCAACGTTGCTCTGATACCACATGTAAGTTTTAGATTACATAATTATACAATAAAACCCTAACATTGTATAATTCAATAAAAACCAAAATCTTTGAACTAGATGATTTTCACGATAACATGAGTTAGACTAACATACCTTGATCCATGATATTGTTATTGTAAAGGAGGATTGTGTATCTCCCTCTTGGCCTTTCTTTAGAACTTGATTATGTTTCTTGATGGAGAGAAACTTCTACTTCATTAGACAGAAAGAGAACCATCAGGGGTTTCAAATTGGGAAATTACTTTTTAATTAACTGACCAATTAATATAGTGGGCCTAAAATATTAAGATAGAAATAAATGTATATAGGCCACATTAATGATAATATTAAATTTAAAAATTTAACATGATATATATGGTGGATGTGTGCTTGAGCTAATGTTCAAGAGTGCTTGAGTTCTAGTTGGGCCACTGTGTGCATTTCGATTTTATTTTTCTTTTTCTCTCCAATTTTTTCTTTTTTTTTTTCTTTCCTCCATTTCTTCTTTCTTTCTTTTTCTTTCCTCCATTTCTTCTTTCTTTCTTTGTCCGGCGTTTTCTCTTTCCTCCGTTTTTTTTCTTTCTTTTGCTTTCCTTTGCTTTTCTCTTCCTTTTTTTTCCTATAATTTTTTTTTTTACAAAATGAAGTAAGCTAACTGCAATTTTTTTTATTATATTTTTAAACAAATTGAATATTATATTACAATTTATTCCATTAGTAGTATCTATTTTATTTTTAAAAAAGAAAAGAAAGTGAAATTTTAATTTTAATTAAATTTAAATCTCTCTAAGAGAATGAAATAAATTTCAATATAATATTTAATTTTCTTAAAAATTAAAAAGAAAAAAAAACTGCAGTTGATTTTGAAAAATTAAATAAAATAAAAAGGAAGAAAAAAGGAACAAAGAAAGACAGAAACGAAGGACAGAGAGAAAGAAAAAACGGAGGAAAGAAAAAAGAAAAAGAAAAATGAGGGGAAAAAAATCAAACTGCACGCAGAGGCCAAGCTCAAACCCAAACGCTCATTAAGATCAGCTCAATCGCACAGCCACCATACAAAAAGCAATTTTGTGTAATATATTGGAATAACTCGTTCTCTTGAAGAGGATGAAATGTGCCACATCGCAATGTCATCTCTTCGAGAGACGAGGTGCAGTTACACATGGTCGAGTTCAGACGAACTCCATCTAACTATCTAAAATTATAATATTTAAATAAATAGTTTAAAAATTGATATATTTTAATAAATAGTTTTAAAAAATACAATATTAAAAAAAAAAAAAAAAAACTCCAACAACAGCTACCATAAACTTTGTTTTCCATGTCAAAAAGAAATTTCCACAAAAGAAACAAAACCTTGGTTCTCGTTAGGTCTCCATCTCTATGGAGCGATAGGTAGCTGGTTGCCAATTGCCAAACGTCAAAAGACATCTCGACTTTGGCTTGGACCAGCCCTAACCCATAGGCCATAAGTACTTCAACGAGGCTTCAAAATTAAAACAAAGAGATTTTTCATTTTTCTACTAAAATTGGAATTAATTTTCATTTTGGACCTTGCATTTTAAAACTCGACATCTTTTATCTCTTACATTTACAATTTTCATTTTCATTTTGATCTTGATCATTATTTTCTTTTTGTTACTGTTTTTCTCGTAAGATTTTCAAAGAAATTTAGGACATGTTTGAAAATGATTTTAAAAATGGTAATGTTAGTGAAAATAATTTGTTTATAAGAATTTACTAAAAGCGATTTTCATATAATCATTTTATGGTTTGGTTTTACACTTTTAAATGTGGTTTCCATACAATTGAAATTTATTTTGAATTATTAAAGACATGTTTGGGAGTAATTTTCAACATGACAATAGTGATTTTAACCATTTCAAAAATCACTCTCAAACATGTCATTAATTTGTGGAAGTGAACTTAAATTTGTATTGACTCTTGAATAACAATAGTACAATACTATAATCAATAAATTTCTTGAAAAGATAACCATAACTTTGTATTAAAGGGTTTACATTATGTATAGAATTTATGTTAAACTTTTGGAAACAGTGACTAAAATGGTCACTTTTTAGAAGTATAAGAACCAAAATAAATAAAAGTTGAAAGTATAGCGACCAAAATAAACCAAAGCTAAAAGTTCATATACCAAAAGAGTATTTAAACTTATAATTTTTTTTATTAAAACATCAAAGAGTGAAATAAGATATCTCCACTTTGATTGTTACGATTAACTTAATTACAATAGTATGAATATTATTAAGATTAAATTTTTATTTAAAAAGTAAAATTTAACATTTAGATCATTAAAATAGCTATCAATGAAAAATGTATATAAGAAAGTGAAGAGAAAAAGAAAAAGAAAAAGAAAAGGTATGATACAAAAAAATGTACATTTATGTTTTTTAAAAAAACACTTATTTCTATAATTAATTATTCATTAAAATTAATTTAATTAGTTTTTTAAAAATGTTGGGAGACACGACCCTCTGCTCCCTTAGAAGGTCCGCTCCTGCCAATGAGATCAAAATGACAATTGTATAGTTTAGAGGTAAAGATGTGGAGTTTTGAAATCCAACTAGCAAACGAAGAGTTTTCAAAGATAAAAATATAATTTTTCTTTATATTATAGGGGAATAGTAATGGATAGCAAAAAACATTAGGTTATTTGCAAATCTAGCCATGATTTTTGAAATTTGCAGATATAGCAAAAAAATTTAAATCTATTTCCATTTGGTTATTATTCAATTTTACCTTTATTGATGTATCAGCAAGTATAACATTAGTATATCTGACATACTGAATGTTATGTATATTAACGAAATGATATATCTAAAATGAAGTATATTACTGGTATATATATAGCTTATATACTATTAATATACTTCTTTTTAGGTATAACAGTTAAATGATGTACTCTATATGAAGTATATCAATAATATATCAGGGATATTTTTCATATTCGATATATCACTGATATACTTCATATTAGGAATATCAATGAAATGATAAACCTAACATTAAGTATATCAGTAATTTCAAATGTCATCAACATGCATGTAGTAACGTCCCTTAGGGAGTTTAAGTATAAAAAGTCAAGTAGTTACTTTGATATACTGTTTCATATTAAGAATATCATTCCACTGATATACCAGAGTAAAGTATATCAGTAGTATATTAGTGATATACTTCATTTTAGGTATATTTGATACACTGAATATAAGCCAAAGATAGCATAGCTCAATTGACATATCGAATGTGTTAACGACCACGAGGTCTGTGGTTCAAATCTCCCAACCCCTATTGTACTTAAAAAAAACAAAAAAGATATATTGAATATAAAGTACCGATATACGGTTGTTATACTTCATATTAGGAATATTATTTCACTAATATACCAGAGTAAAGTATATCAGTAGTATATTTCATTTTAGGTATATCAGTAGCATCTGATATACTATTGATATACTTCATAATAGTAAAACGCGTGAAAACGTAAGGGAATGCTATTTTCGACTTTTTCGATTTGTATTTTGGGTCGGGCCGAATTTTTTTTGCCATAGTTACAATATTAAAAAAATGGAAGACATGCCTGTAATTAGCCTAAATGTTTTGGCTAGTCTTGCTACTGCCCCTATATTATAATATTGGGTAATAAAAAATAAAGTCTGGAGTCACTAAATGGATTGGGGTTGTCCAAGCCAAAGTCGACGGCAGGTCTTTGATGTAATTTGGAAGGCAGCTAGTCGTCGCTTCATAGATATGGAGATGTATTGAGAAGAAACAAAGATTTTCTTCTTTAATTTCGTTGAAATTAATTTCTTTGGAACGTGGACAATAAATTACATGACAGCTCTTGTTTTTATCAACATTGTATGATTTAAAAGAAAGAAAGGGAGAGAAAGAGAAAGAAAGAGAGAGGCCTGTTCATTTTTTTATAATGAAAAAAAGTCATTATAATACCAGTCACTTTAATGTAAGGACGTTTTTCATTTTTTAATCATGTGAAAGTAAGTTTAGGGGCTAATTTCTTACCATCAATTACTCTCGAAATCCGAACGTTATTATTGTTCATTATGGACACTCTTGATCAACTAGCAGTTAAAGAGCAAACTAATCCTTCAGTAAAAAAAAAATGGAACAAGGCTAATTTCTAACTTAATTACCAAAGCTCCTTAGGCTGGCACTTTGGAAATGCCCTTTGGCTTCACAATCTTCTTCTCCCCTCTATTTACATAAAGAGATTGAAAATGAAAAGTAGATTTCTAACCTCAACTATTTTTTTACGCAATATATGCTAATAATAAAATTATAGATATTATTTTGTAATATCTTTTTTTTTTATTCTAAAATAACCTTTATTTTGATTCTATAGTTACATCATCATAGTAGTATTTGTAAACAATAAAAATGCTCTAGATATTCTAGAAACTAATCCATTAAAAAATCAATAAAACATGAACATTTCTGAAAAGGAGGATTTTTTTTTAATTAATATATTGTAAATTCTAATAATATTTATTTGAATGAAAAATTGGTATGTTTTGAAAAGTATTGGAAAAAATATGGTAGTTTTTGTGATGTGGCAATTTGCAGTGCACAATTTCTAGGCCCTAAATTAAAATGATTTTTACATAGATAAGACAATATAAACATGTATTTTCAAATATAACCAAAAGTGTAAAATTTTACAAAAATAGTTTAATCAAAACCAAACTCTGATTCAAATGTAATACTTAAAGTACAATGGCCAAAATGCATATGTTGAAAGTAGAGAGACCAAACTGAACAATTTAAAAGTACAATGGCTAAAATGAACCAAAGCTGAAATCAAATTATACCGACTAAAATAGTCTTTAGATCTATATTTTTTTATTAAAACATCAAAGAGTGAAAAATAGGATATCTGCAAACTAATTGTTTTATAATTAACTTAATTCCTATAATATAAATATTACTAAGATTAAAGTTCTATTTAAAAACTAAAATGTAATAGTTAGATAATTAGAATCGCTATCAATAACTAAGAGAGTAAAGTGAAACAATGATAGGTATGGTAAAAAAAATGTATTCACATTTGTTTTTAAAGAAAACAAACTACATTTTTTAAAGTATTTCACATTTGTTTTTAAAGAAAACATAATTAGCAATGTTTGAGAGTGATTTTGAACAAGACAAAAGTGATTTTAACCATTTTAAATCACTTCCAAACATGACCTTAATTTGTAAGAGTGAACTTGAATTTGTTTGATCCTTGAATAATAATAATATATCATAATCTCTAGTAATAATAGTGCAATATACCTATAATCAATAAATTTCTTGAAAGGTAACCATAGCTTTGTATTAAAGGGTTTACATTATGTATAGAATCTATGTAATTAACATTTTGCAAATAGAGATCCAAATGGTCACTTTTTAAAAGTACTAGTTTATTAGTACGTGCAAATGCACCTGTGGTTTTTTTTTTTTTTTTATTTAGTTTAATTTCATAATATCCCCAACAAAAGAAAAAAAGAACAAAATCGCTAACAGTAAAAGAAAAAAAAAGTATCAAATAAGAAAACAGGGATGGGTTTATGTAAACTTGATAACAATATATTTATTTATTTGAGAATGAAATTGCAAAACAGAAACACAACTCAGGAATGACTTGGGTACAAATCAAATAATAATTAAACCACTCAGGGCTGATTGTTGGGTATTCGACAGTTGGGGAACTGGAACGACTTAACATCTCCTCCTAGCGTAGGCAATTATTGTTGGGCATCTTAATGAAGAACTCCACTTCCGTATGATTAATTTCATCTCCCTTTTGAAGTTTGATTACTCCCAAAGCGTCGGATTTCACTTCAACTTCTCAAGGGGTTACGTTGTTGAGAATTAATAGAGGCAAGTTCCTTAACAATAAGAAATTATTCGGTGAAGCCGCTACAAAAGTTTTTCACCGTTGGATGTAGAGAGAAAAGTCTACGAATTTATATTTAGTGGTCATTAAGAGGTATGAAAATTATTGAATTGACATCCAACTATTATTATGAGTCAGCCACATACTGGAAGCCTCATTGAATAATTTGTCCTTAATGATGGCCATGACCTCTAGAATGTTAATCTCTTTTTTAGAAGTAATGTTTTTTGAGTTACATGCAGCATCAACATTGGCTTCTACGTGTTCACTGTAGAAAAGAGGTCAGGGAGAACTCTTTACAAAATCATAAGTAGAATCAAATGTAAAATTGAAGAATGCTACAAAACTTGTGAAGTTCCGACCTTTTTAAATTTATTTTGTTGGAAAATTATGCATTTAAGTTTTTTTTAAGTACCATTCAAGTTATTTTATTAATTTTAATCGATTTGCAATATATTAATAATCAATTCAATTAAAGATTTTGGAAAAGTTACAATATTTTTAATAATCAATTCACTTACGGAACATGAAATTGTTTTTTTTTTTTTAACAAAACAAAAGATGAAATAGTTACTTTTTTTTTTAGTTCAACAACATTTTGGGTGGAGTATTCGAACCTCTGACCTCTTGATTGAGAATGCATGTCAATTATCGCTGAACTATGCTTATTTTGGCAGAAGATGAAATAGTTACAACATTGAATAATTAAATGAGGGACATATATAGAATTATATAATAAGAGTTTTGACAAAATAGTCCAAAAATGATCTCCACCCTAGCCATTTTTAACATAATAAAATAAAATAAGATAAGATAGGGACTAAAATAAACTTTTTGAAAGTACTAGGACTAAAATAAATAAAAGTTGAAAGCACAAAGACCAAAATGAATCGAAGTTAAAAGTACAAACACAAAAATAATATTTAAATCTATAGTTTTTTATTAAAACATCAAAGAGTGACAATAAGATATCTACATTTTTTTTAGTTCAAGATATCTACGTATTGATGGTTACGACCAACGTCTTAATTAAAATAGCTACCAATAACTAATTTATATAAGAATGTAGAGTAAAAAAATATATAGTAGGTACGATACAAAAAAAAGTGTTTTACATTTTATTTTTAGTAAAAACAACCTAATTTCTATAATTAATTATTCATTAAAATTAATTAAATTATTTTTTTCCAAAATTTTGGGACTGCCCTGACCCTCTTGTCTCTTAGAACTAGAAGGTCCAAAAATATAATTTTTCCTTATATTATAATACTGGGTAATTGCGAATAAAGTCTCGCATCAGTCATCACTAATGGGTTAGGGTGGGTCCAAGACAAAGTCGACGGCAGGTCTTCCACGTTTGGAAGGCAGCTAGTCATCGTTCCATAAAGATGGAGATGTATTGAGAAGAAACCAAGCTTTTCTTCTTTCATGAACTTGAAGACAAATTATACGACAGCTCTTGTCTTTTATCAACTTTGTAAAATTTAAAATAAAGAATGAGAGAAAAAGAGAGTTGGTTGTTCGTATTTTTATTAAAACATAACTATTCTCAAAATCCAAATGTTATTGTTCATCATGGACACTCCAAATTAACTAGTAGTTAAAGAGCAAATTCATCCTTCAATAAGGATATAGAACAAGAGTACCCGAAACTTTATTTTTAAATATCTCTCTTTGAGCTTTTTCACACCCAAGAGCAAATTTCTAACTTAACTAGGCTAGCACTATGCCAATGTTTTTTTAGCTCCACAATCTTCTTCCTCCACTCTATCCATAACTATTTATATAAGAGAATAAAGTGAAAAGATAATAGGTATGGTCTTAGGGGCGGATGTACATTAGGCCTAGGGGCTTGAGCCCCTGAACTTTCTAAAGTTTAGCAATTTCCAATATATATATCATCATGGCGTAGTGGTGTAAGCTTCTCTTGTCTATCTTCTGCGCTTGTGTTTGAGACCATCCAAATGCACATTATATTTGTGAGATTTTTCCTCCCTTTTTTTTGTTTTTTTCAAGTGTGATTTTGGTTTTTTTTTTAATTATTATTTTTATTAATTGAGCTTTACTTTTGTTTTTCTTTTCTTAAATTGAGCGTGATTTTTGGTTTTTTTTCAAAGGTAACTTTTGTTTTCAACCAAAAAAAATTATATTTTTTATTTATTTTAAAAAATATACAAATTCATTTTTGTTATTTAATCTAAATAATTTAGACTTTTATGTTTTGTAAGATGCAATATTGTAGGTCATATTGTTTTAAATTTGACTTTTATGTCTTTTTTTAAGATAATTTAAACTTTTATGTTTGGTAAGTTATTGTATGTCATATTTTTAAAAATAATTTAAAATTATTCATAAAGTATGTATATATAAAATTAATAATATATTTAATATTATGTTTTTTAGTTTTGGGTTCATCTTTAAATTCGATTTTTCTGATATAGATAGAAATTAATAGAAAATATTTTTGAGTTCTAGTAAATTATTTTTTAGAAAATGAATTGCATATAAAATAGAATATATAATATTTATGAAAGAAAAAAAAATGTAACTTCTTATTTCAATTTCTTTTTTTTTCCTTTTATTTCTTTTTATACTTAATTATATAGAAAGATTATTTATATTTACTTATTGAACAAAATTTATTGATTAGATTATAAGTTGGATTTATAAACTTTGATAATTGTTTCAACATGCTCCTAATTTTTTTAAATGCCTAATAAGTTTCGTAACTTTTAATTTTTTGTCTAATAGGTTCTTGAATTTTCTTTTCTTTTTTTTTTTATCAAATAGATCATTGAATTTTAAAAAGAGTACTCTAATAGCAGGTTAAGGAACCATTAGACATCAAATTGAAAACTTTCAATTTTGTATCTAATAGATTCTCGAGTTTTCAATTTGATGTCTAATGGATCCTTAACCTATTAGACTTTTATTAAAGTTTAATGATCAATTTAAAAAAAAAAAAACCAAAGACTTGTTAGACATAAAATTGAAAGTTAAGAGACTTATTAGAAACTTTCTAAAGTCACGAACCTATTAGACAGAATCTTGAAAATTTAGGAACAAACTTATTATTTAATCAATTTTAATACTAAAATATATAAACTAATACCAATATATATCAATGCATCGAACATTATTTTTATCTAGCCTCCCTAACATTAAATTCTGGATCTGTCACGGTAATGGTCTAAAAGAAAAATGTATTTTACATTTATTTTTAAAGAACAAACTATTTTTAAAGAGGTCTTCATATGATCAAATATTTTTTCTAAAAAAATGTTCTTCGATTTATTGTTAGAAAATAAGATAACTCGAATTCAAGATATTTCATGCATGTAACATTAAAATTTTGTTCATTAATCTTTTTTTAATAGTTTCTAAGTCAATTTAATAAACATTTAAATATTAATTTATATGCTACCTTATTTAGTTATTTACCAAGGGACATTTGAATATATTTCTGAAAAGCTAAGCCATTGTTTGATAAGTATTTGGTTTTTTGTTCTTAGTTTTTGAAAAGTAAGCTTGTTTTCACATGATTTCTTTAGAATGTTTTCATGTTTATTAAATAAACATTGGAATGCCAACAGGAGTATAGCTCAAATGGCAAGAAGTCATAGGTTCGAATCCCCCCACCTCAAATATTGTTGAACTCAAAAAAAAAAAATCCGAAAACAAAAATAAATTTTTAAAAACTATTTTTTTTAGTTTTCAAAACTTGACTTGATTTTTGAAAATATTGGTAGAAAGTAGATAACAAAACAAACAAACTTATAGGTAGAAGTACTAGTGTTTATAAGCTTCATTTTAAACCAAATGGTTATCAAATGAGACCTTAATTTTTGGTTTCTGTAACCTTATAAAAACTACTTTCACCTATGAATTTCTTTGAGTTTGTTATATACTGTTTATAGAGCAATACTTGGGTGCAATTTAGACTGCACTCATCTTTGTGCAGCCCACATCAACTACACAGTAGAAAAAAATTAAAAATATTTTTTAAAAAAAGAAAAACAATTTGTCATGTGGCAAACTGTGGTTGGACAAATGGGTGGGCTGCACAAAGACTGCACCCATCTTTGTGCAGCCCACATCAACTGCACAGTAGAAAAAAATTTAAAAATATTTTTTTAAAAAAGAAAAATAGTTTGCCATGTGGCTAACTGTGGTTGGAGTAATTAGTGGGCAGCACAAAGATAGATGCAACTCAGGATGCACCCAAGCTTTTTTCCCTTTTTACAAATATTTTCAAAATCTAAGTCAAGTATTGAAAAACTACAAAAAAAATAGTTTTTAAAAACTTGTTTTTGTTTTTAGAGTTTAGTTAAGAATTCAAATGTTTTCTTAAAAAAGATGAAACTTATTGTAAATAAATTAGAAGAAAACAAGTACAATTTTTCAAAAACTAAAACTAAAAAACCAAAAGATTGTCAAACAAGGCCTAAAGGTAGCTTTTGAATAGGGACAACTACATAGATAACCTTTAAATTAGAACCAATTTTCATTTTTGTCCATACTCACTATTTTTTTCACAAATTGCCAATGGGCTTAGAGTTTTTTTTTTTTTTTTTCATAAAAGTCAATGTCTAATTATTTGTAAGGCTCTTTAAAATATGCTACATTAAAAATAAATAAATAAATAAAATCACTTAAGGAAACGCTCTTAGAGGGAAATTTACCATTTATTTAAAACTGAAAAGGACAAAACGATTATTTGCTTGAAAAGTAAATTTACCATAATCTTCTTTGCGTGAAAACCTCTCTGAAGAACATTGCTGTCCGAAATGTGCAACGGAAGAAAAGTTATAATTGACGGAAACATACTCTCCACAGAAGAAACCCAATCGACAAAAAATGAAACTCAACTACTGGTATCCCAAAACCTTTGTTATTTTCAGTTTTGTTATATATGGATTTTGGGAGTATATATAAAGGTATGTTTGGGAGGGATTTTGAAATGACCCAAATTACTTTTGACATGCCCAAAATCACTTTTCTTTCAAAATTGTGATGTTTGACAATAGTGAAGAAGTGATTCTCTGTCAATTACTTGGGAGGTGATTCCCAAGTGATTTTTGTCAAGTGTTTGTGGGTGATCTTGTTTTTAAAATGAGTATTATTTCATATTAAAAAAATTAACTTTGTGTGACGGTTAACAACCGTCATCTATAATAAAAATTCATAAATTCCAATCAAAAAGTGTTTTCTTAAAACCGCCATAATTGAGGTCATTCATCATTGTTTACATAATGCCAATTTTTTTCTTTCTAAAGTTTTTATAATGTCTCTCTTACTTTCTCTTTTTAAAATTTTTATTTATTTTTCTCACTTTTTCTCTCTCTAATAGTTTTAGCTCTCTCTAACTTTTTTTATCTCTAAATTTTTTTGTTCCTTTCTCTATAATATATTTTTTACCTCTTGCTCTAACTTTTTGTTATTGAATTTTTTGTCCCTTCTACTCTTGAACTTTTTATCCTTGACTCTTAACTTTTTTTCTCCTCATTAAAGTTTTTCTCCCTAAAATTTTGATCATTCTTTCCAAAAATTTTGTATATCTCTCAAATTTTATTTCACTATCTTTGAATTTTCGCTCTCTCTATTAAATTATTGTCTCTCTCATTTTTTTTGTCACTCTCTTTAAAATTTTTATCCCTCCATGTCTCTAACATTTTTTTCTCTTTGAAAGTTTTCTCTAGCTTTATGTCTTTTTCTCTCTTAATTTTTGGTTCTCTTTGTATAACGTTTTTCTACCACCTTCTAATTATTTTTAATCTCAAATGTAATACTTTTTTTAGTAACTTAGATGATTCTAAAATCACCTTTGAAAACAAACATTAATCATTTAAAAAAAGTACTTTTAATTAAATTTATATCACTTTTACAAGTGTGGAACCAAAACTTAAAATGATTTATAACTAAAACTTTTACAAAATTAATTATAATTGAATCACTTAGCTCAAAACACTTATTCTAAATCACTCCCAAACATGCCCTTAATCATTGAAAATCACTTTTAATTGTATGAAAATCACTATTAAAAGTGTAGAACCAAATATTAAAATGATTATATGAAAATCACTTTTAATAAATCAATTATAAACAAATCAATTGTGTTAAAATCACTATTTCTAAAATCATTCTCAAACATGCCCTAAGAATTAGGGAATACTCAATAAAAGAAGAAAAAATCCACTGTATTATATTTTCTCTTAGAACATTTATTCATCGCAGAATAAAACCCAATGATTTTTTAGAAGAAGGATTTATTGTGATTCTATTAACAATTATGTTAGGATATTTGAGAAAAGGATTTATTTTGAATATAATCTATGATATTTGTTCCATAGATTTTGTTCTTTTTTAGGATTTTGATTGATTTCTGGTATATTTTTAGGCACAAATCTGTTTGATATATATATATATATGATGCTTGAAAGAATCTTATTACCTACATATTCTAGCGATACACCCCTAACGAGGTATGAGATCACTAAAACATTATAGTGAACATGCATGGGGTATTTTATTTGTCTTTTTTATATATGAGGATTATATGTTAGATATATTATACAAGGTATATCTGGTCTGATTATAGGCACACAAAGAATATGATGTCAATATATCTCTTTGGTGAATATATATGTGTGTGTGCGTGTGTTATTGGACTATAATTAATAACTTACATGAGGTAGTATATATATATTATCCATCACAAAACATAATTACCCCTCTCGTTTCAATATCCATCATACAAAATTAGTACAGTAGAACTACCTATATAGTTGAATAAAATACATGATGTAGTATATATATGTAGAAATATACATTGTATATTATATAGTATATATTCATATCTATCTTACCTAAATATAGGATAGTATTTGGAAAATGGGTGTGAACACCAATGAAGACCGTTAGAAATGGGTGGTCGGATAGTGATGTAACGTTATAAAAAATAGTATATATTCATATCGTAGGCTGCTCGTGTTCGAACATCGTTGGTGAAGGAGAGGAATGTCGGGATACTTTATGGAGAGACCTTTAAACGACGTCTAGCAGCTACTCGTGAGCAACTCCAACGACAATAGTTTTTTTTGAAAATAGTATGTTGCATCGGCATTAGAAGAGTATGCCATAGTTGTATATTTGCTTCATACCATATATAAATGTATGAGTATATTTAATAATATGAGACATATTTTGTATACAATTTTTTTTTCTACAAAAGATATATATATACTGAGTATATATTTGCAAATGACATGATAGTGCTGACCAACCTTCAACTTGATGTCGTAAATTTGATGAAGAAAACATGAATTTTTAAATA
The DNA here is from genome assembly GCA_033996785.1 of Trichosanthes truncata. Taxonomy (NCBI): domain Eukaryota; kingdom Viridiplantae; phylum Streptophyta; class Magnoliopsida; order Cucurbitales; family Cucurbitaceae; genus Trichosanthes; species Trichosanthes truncata. The sequence goes on from JAWPNB010000010.1 coordinate 43,976,903, forward strand.
GTTTGTTGTGATGTTTAAGACACTACTATTGAAGTTTGTTTTGTTCTATTTTGTTTTATTTTGTTTCAAGAATACAATTGAACTTAAGAATGGTTGTTTAAGCTTTTAAATATGGTTGTGAACAACTTGAAAGTTTAAGATGATTATGTTTAGTTTTAACATGTTCAGGGATATTGTTTTGATATGGTTGTGAACAAGTTTATTGATGAGCAAAGATAGATTTGGTTTATAAGTACAAACAATTGATATACAGAATCGAAAGTAGATTGAAAATATTATTTTAATAAGTTAAGGATATAAAGGAATGTACACATGTATAAATTTACTGGATACACATTTTTATACAAAAGTTACTTTGCTATGTTCAATATATGATCTTGTAATAGACAGATATATACAAATAAATATATGCTGAAGTATATAAAAATCAGTCGTAGTTTATTGAAAGTAAACAATGTTGGGATTTATGCCCTAAAGCCTCGTAGTTAATAATTTATTTAATAATGAATAATAATTTTGATTATTTTATTTGCAATATAATATTATCCATTATATGAAAAATCCAAGGTTATTAGTGTAATCTTGAACAGTATGTGGTTGACATACGAGAGGATCATGTTCAAGAAATAACCTAAAGGGTCATAGTATATGGATAAGGTTGGGTGCCTTATCCTGGTAACACTATTGATACGGCCCACTTTGTAATAGTTACAAATGATTTGATCCAAATCATTCATGTGCAGACATGTGAGTGAGGGTATCTTATACAATGAGTTTGTATAAGACTGGACCACGAAATATTTAATCTCTCTTTATAAATCCGTTAATTGAAAAGATTAGTATTTCATTAGGATGATCATATGCGACTCGATCTTAATCCTGAGTGAGTTATGAACTCCTACCTATGAGGGCTTGTCCTTTGATTTGCATGGGTGAGAGTGGCTTTTGTAGCCGATTCAATATGCCTACCATTTTAGGGACTTGACCAAATAGGGAGCTGGGGATATAATCTCACAAGATGGAATTTACTCCTTCCCATATAGGGTAAGTAGATGAGTAGTTCCCTTAAGTACTGATTTTGGGACTTGAACAATGGGGCCCCACCCTCTCATTGGCCCGAGAGGGACTTAGTTTATAATTAGATTATAAACATATTGTTCATTAGAGAATTAGTGGTACTTAAGATGCAAGATGTAATTATAGGGGTAAAACGGACTTTTGACCCAGCTATAATTATGAACAACTCGTAAAGGATTAACTTGCATGTAATGATTATATCTATGGACACAACTTGTCCTACAGTGCATAAGAGTGCAACTCTAGGTCTATAGTGGAGTGACCTACAGTTAATGAATGAAAATTAATTAATTAAAGAGTTTAATTAATTAATTTTGTATCATTGGAGCTTATAATCTGTAGGTCTATAAGGTCTCCTTACTAGCTCATAGTAACACTAAAAGATCAATTTAGTTGAAAGAAAATTTTGAAATGTTCAAATTAATATTAATTTGAAGTGTTCAAATTAATATTTAATATAAAAGAGGAAAATATATTTATTGTATTTGATACATTAAATATTAAAAAATTGAAATGTTCAAATTTAATATTTAATTTGAAGTGTTCAAATTAATATTTAATATATTCGATATATTAAATATAAAAGAGGAAAATATATTTATTGTATTTGATACATTAAATATTAAAATAATTAATGTATATTTGATATATTAAATAAAAGATATTTATAGAATTTGAATAAAATTCAAATAAATAAATATCGTAGGAGATTTGAATGAGATTCAAATAAATACAAGATATATTTTAATATATTAGATATTAAAATATAATATCTTAATTATGGCAAAGATTTTCCCTTGGTCACTATAAATAGGACCCTTGGGTTGAGCCATTCTACATAACACACATCTTCTCAATAGAGAGAATTAGAGAATTCTCTCTAGACCTCTTCCTCTCCAATCCCTTAGGGATTTTCTTTCAAGAGGCTCCCACAAGCCTTGGTCCTGTGTTCGAGTCATAGCCAGGAAGACTTTGTGGAAAGATAAAGATCTACCAGAATATTCTCCATAATATTATTTTCAAGGTATTTATGCAGTTTTATGCTTAACCCTTATATTTTAGTTTAATTCTAAATAAATCAAAGACGACTCCTATGCTTCCGCTGTGGGTTTAATTCGATTATTTCCTTCAAACAGGTATATACTTACAAATTATTCTAAAGTATATAAAATTCATTCGTATTTAATATAATGTAAACATGAATATACTAACAATATATACTGAGGTATATAAATTTCATGTGTGTATGAATGGATGTAAATAGATATATATTCTAGTAATATATTTTGAAGTATATAAAATTCATTCATGGATAAAATGACATATACTGATGAAGATCAAAAAACAATACACTAAAATACAGAAAAATTGCCTGAAGAAAAAAAAATAGTGTGAAAACGTGATGGCCGGACAATTTCGAAAAAATACGATAATGCTAAAATTATGGTAAGTTGAGGGCGCCACATCGCTAAAATCATGGGACTGAGAATGAAATAACCTTCCAAATGAATATACGATTTAATTAAAGAGAGACAAATAAAATGGTACAATAGACCGAAATTGTACATTAAATCTAGATATGAACATATTCAAATATTTGTACATTTATGAAAATACCTATTTTAAATCTAATTATGTAAAAATTCCTTTTGAATATTTAACGATCAAATTCCTTTTGAATATTTAATGATCAAAGTAATCTATAAGTGAAAACTTTGGAACTAAAATGATAGTTTCTCAATAAATAAATAAAGATTAAAATACCATTTTGGTCTGTTTACTTTGGATTTCAGTCCATTTTAGTTATTGTATTTTCAATAAAGCTTAAAATTAGTCCCTACCATTAGTTTGAAGTTAATTTTTATCGAAATTGGTTAAATAATAATAATAATTTTCATGCAAAAAAGACACAATGTAAACATATTTCTAAAATTTATAAAATGAAGACTAACAGAGACTAAATTTTTTTAATGTAAAGTTAACAATAAACTAACAATATGTATCAATTTTAACTTTTATTGAAAATACAAACACTAAAATTGGACATTTAAAAGTAAAAAGTAAAATGGAAAGAAATCCAAAGTATGGAACTCAAATCATATTTTAACCATAAATAAAATATAAACAAAAGCTCGAAAACAGGATTTAAAAAAACAAGTTTTTTTTTTAAAAGTCCAATTTAAAAAAATGAAATGAATATTTAGTTTGTTAAATATTAGTGGAAGGACCCGAAATCAAAGTCAATGGCAAGTCTTTCACATTTGGCAGTTAGCTATTACTTAGATTTAAATTTCACATAATCTAGGTAAAGAGTCGATTCACGAAAAGAAAAGGAACAAAATTTTATAGAATAAAACTAACAATATTATGGTAAAAAAAAAAAGCTGAATATTATTTTTATTTTATGGTAAAAATCTAAAATGAAAACTTGTATACGAATTTCATTTATAAAAAGCAGCATCGTTAGCCTCACTTCTATAAGTGTTAGATCTATACATACTCTGGAAACAAAGTATTTAATTAATGGAGTTGTCATCTTGTTCTTTTGCTTTATTATCATTCTTCTTTCTTCTTTCATATTGTTTTGCTTTGAAGTCTCCATTATGCCATAAGGAAGAAAGGTCGGCCTTGTTGCATTTTAAACAAAGTTTTGCTCTTAAGCTCTCTAATGATTCGACTTGTTCAGGTGTTTTACCAAAGCTTGCTTCTTGGAAAATTGGACGCCCAAATGGCGACTGTTGCTCGTGGGATGGCGTTGAGTGTGATCATGATACAAATTATGTGATAGGCCTTGATGTCAGCAATAGTTGTCTTTACGGTTCCATTGATTCCAAAAGTAGTCTCTTTCGACTTGTTCATTTACAAAAGCTTAGTCTTTCCAACAACAATTTCAATTACTCCAAAATTCCCGAAGCCATCGGACAACTTTATCAGTTAAGATATCTCAACCTCTCTTATTCTCAATTTTATGGTCAAATTCCTTATGCAATTTCAAAGTTGCACAAGTTGTCAAATTTAGATTTGTCTTGGAATATTGATCTCAGTTCTGGAAAACCACTTTTGAAACTTAGAAACCCTGATCTAAGAAACTTGATTGTAAACCTTACTAGTTTAGAAGAACTTCATCTTAGTAAGGTTGACATATCATCTGTTGTTCCAAATTTCTTGGCGAATTTCTCTTCATTGAAATTTCTTTATATGGGAGATTGTGGATTACAAGGAAATTTTCCTGAGAAGATTTTTCAATTAAAAAATTTGGAACTTGTTTTGTTGTCATGGAATCGAAATCTTTACGGTCATTTACCTGAGTTTAACACTAGCAATTCCCTCCAAGTGTTAAGCTTATTAGGCACAGGATTTTATGGTAGATTACCATTTACGATTGGAAACCTTCTTCACTTAACTACTTTGTTAATAGAACACTGTTACTTTTCAGGACCGATTCCTTTTTCAATTGGTAACCTTACCAAGCTCGAGACTTTGGGCCTATATAGAAACAAGTTTAGTGGTCCAATTCCTTCTTCATTGCAAAACCTTGCCAAATTGAATTATTTAAGTTTGTCCTACGATGATTTTAACGAGACATCTAGCTTACCATGGCTTGGTAAGCTGTACAAACTTAGATTTTTGCGTCTTTCAAAACTGAATTTGAGATACAATGTCTTTCCTTCGATCCAAAATCTTAGTTCTCTTATGTTTCTCGATCTGAATGGTAACTCCATGACTGGTATGCTTCCCCAATGGTTGGGAAATTTCAGTAGTTCTTTGAAAAATTTGAATATAAATAACAATATGCTTAGAGGAAGCATCCCAAATTCTTTCAAAAATCAAAATAGTTTGTTGTCTATAGACTTGAGTAACAATCAATTGCAAGGTAAATTACCAAGATCGCTATCCAGTTGCAAGATGCTTGAAGCTCTCGTTCTTTCAAACAATCAACTAAATGATGTGTTACCATCTTGGCTTGCCACTCTCCCAAATTTAAGAGTCCTAGTCCTTTCAAACAATCAATTCCACGGAGATATTGGGGAGCCCAAAACCAACTCTGAATTCTCCAATTTGCACATCATTGATCTCTCTTACAATAAGTTTTATGGAAATTTTCCATTTAAGTACATGAGCAATTGGATTGGCATGAAGACTCTTTCTTCCTTTTCAACATATTTCTGCATGAACATAACTATTAAATTAGGAATTGAGGGTCAAAAGTTTATGTTTTCATATCCTATCACAATCTCTGACAAAGGTTATCATAGATACTTTCCGATAATCTTAGAGGTCTTTTCGGTTATTGATCTTTCATGCAATAGATTTGAAGGTGAAATACCATATCTTATTGGAGGCCTAAAATGGCTACAGTCTCTCAACCTCTCCTACAATAAGTTTACCGGCCAAATTCCATCATCATTGGGGAACATGAAGCAGCTTGAAGTTTTAGATCTTTCACATAACAAGTTCTCTGGGAATATGCCACAAGAACTCTCACAGCTCACATTTCTTGAGATTTTTAATGTCTCATACAACAACCTTTCAGGTCTAGTACCACATGGAGCTCAATTCGACAATATGGAGAACAATTCATATGTGGGCAACCCAAATTTGTGTGGAAAGCCATTATCAAAGGAATGTAATCGGGGTTCTGAGGTCAAAGAAATGCCTTTTCAAACCTCGAGAGAAGAAGAAGATCAAATGTCTATTTTCAAATTTAGTTGGCAGATATTGTTGATTGGATATGGATGTGGAGTGGTGTATGGAATGGTGCTTGGAAATTGTTTATTCGCACGAAAGCAAGATTGGATTTTGGAGACTCTTAGAGTTACCCCAAATAGAAGGCATGGGAGAAGCATGAGGCACAAAAATAGATGTTAGCTTTAATTTCTCTCAAATTGTAATAATCCTAATCAATTTCCTTTGTGTGGAAGTGTAAGCTTGTACATGGTTTGCAATTTGCTTTGTTTGCTTTGACTGTTGACATCTATAAATCTACCCTATCATATGTTACTTCTATCATGTTTTCTTTGTTAACGTATTTGTGCTCTTTTAAGATTATGAATTATTACATTACAAAATTGAAAAAACAAACATAATAAGATTTCAATTCTAGAATGAAAAAAAATTAGCCCTAGATCTACCATGAAGGTAATTATCAGTGAAGTTAAAGGTCAGTTAATAACATGCATAATGATCATAATCAATATATGAACAACCGTCGCCATTTGGACTTGTTGATTGGATACGGATGAGGAGTGGTGTATGGATTGGTAAAGCAGTTCAGTTCAACAAGTCAAATCAGAGGGGTTTTTTTTTTTTTAGTTAAACAACATGAGGGGACGGAGTAGGGGGATTTCAACTTCTTACCTTTTTGTCGAAAGTATATATCTTAACCAATTAAATTATGCTCAAGTTCACAGTCAAATCGGACAGGTTGAGAACAATGCTCTATACCTTAAACTACAACAAAAATATCGTAACACCCCTAAACTCCCAACTGTAATGACCCTAAAAATACCACTCTCTAATGCGAAAGCACGACTTAGTTACCTTGCTTAAGCCCGAAATTTCGGTAGCATGACGGCGTAACTAGGAGAAAACCAAATTTACAAAGACTTAGAAAGAGACATAAAAGCACTTCTAATTATTAATACAGATGAAAATCAATCACAGCAAAAAAAAAAACAATCAATCCAATAATGCAAGCTCAATCACAAGAGACAAATGCACACAAATAAGGCAAGCCCCAACCGTAATATCCTCTAATTTAAGAGCTCAAGATCAAAGGATTCCCATGACTTAAATGTCTCATAAATTATTTTTCACCGTTGGAATATACTTTCCTTATCTATCATTGTATTCCTTGTTCATTTTGTTTTCCTTGTACAGAAGTCTGCGTGCAAGTCCATATATATTAGTTTTGCTAATTCTGTAATTCATACAATTGAGAAAATAAAATTTATTGACACTTTAGCAAATCGTTCATGGTATCAGAGCTGTGCACGTAGACTTAAGTCAATTTTTTTTCTCTATCTGTTTGATCCAACGTTCCTGAGGAAACAATTACTGCAAATCAAGATTCATGGCAAAGGCAGAGGTTGCACTCACGATTCAGGCATTCCATCAGTGTTCGAGTTTGATTTCAATTAAACTCAGCACAACTAATTACCTTATGTGGAGGTCACAGGTGCTTCCATTGGTACGCAGCCTAGGAGTTGATCATCACTTGCTTGTTGACAGTGCTCCAGATGCTGAAGTAACTAAAGATGAAGCAACCAGCAAAGATGGAATGACCATAAGCAATCCCAAATATCATATATGGTTGAATAATGATGGCCTTTTAACCTCTTGGTTATTAGGAATCATTAGTGAAGAAGTACTTGTTATGATTGAAGGATTAGACACAACCCACCAAGTTTGGAAATCTCTAGAAGAAACACTCTTGGCAACCACAAAGGAAAACGAAATACACATCAATGAGACACTGCATTGCCTAAAGAAAGGAGATTTATCATTGGAAGAATACATCAAGAGATTCAAAACATTGTGTGACAAACTGGCAGCCATGAAGAAACCTCTTGATGATATCAGCAAGGTGTTTACATTAGCTCGAGGATTGGGGCACAAGTATAAAGAATTTAGAACGGCCATGTTGAGTAAGGCACCGTATCCTACTTTTAATCAGTTCATTATCTCCCTAAAAGCTCATGAACAGATGAATCTATTTGAGGAAGAAGAAGGAAAAGCTTTCATTCCCAACTTCAATCAAGCTTTCTACAGCCAGAAGGGTAGGGGCCGTGGTAGAGGACATCAATTCTGTTCAAAAGGACGAGGCTTCCAACCAAGCAGGGGAAATTCTTCAACCACCCAACAGAAAGCTTTTTCTAATATACCTGTTGTAAACTCAAACTCAAAATCTAACCAAGGTAATATAGTGACTTGTCAAATTTGTGGTAAGCCTAATCATACTGCTTTAGAGTGCTGGAACAGATTTGATCATTCATATCAGTCTGAGGACATCCCAAAGGCCCTAGCTGCAATGACCTTAAATGAAGAAATGGATCCAGCTCTGTATGCTGACTCTGGGGCTTCTTCTCATGTAATAAATAATCCAGGTATGGCTACTGATCTTAAAACATACAAAGGGAATGAATGTCTATATGTAGGTAACGGTGAAGGATTAAAAATATCTCATATCGGACAAGCTAAAATCAATACTGGCATAAGTAACTTAATGTTGAAAAATGTACTTGTTGTGCTTAAAATTAAGAAAAACTTGTTGTCAATAGGAAAACTCACTGCTGATAATAATTGTGTAATAACATTTTCTGCTACTGGTTTTGAAATAAAGAACAAGCAGGGCCATCTCATAGCAAAGGGGCATAAAAAGAATGGTCTTTATGCGCTGGAGGGGGACATTCACACTGCATTGATGGCAACAACAAACTCAAAAGACTCATCTCCTTCAGCTTCTCTATCTCTCTGGCATAAAAGATTAGGCCACTTGAACAATGTTTCTATTGAGCATCTAGATAAAAATAAGTCCATTTGTGTGTCAAATTGGCAAAAAATGGAAACTGTGTGTGTGCTCACTGTCAAATGAGCAAAAGTTGCAAACTTTCATTTTCTTCAAGCAATGAATCCAGCTTATTTCCTCTTGCTAAAATACATTGTGACTTATGGGGTCCTGCACCTGTTTTATCTTGTCAAATGTTCAAGTATTATGCTAGCTTTATTGATGATTACTCTAGATTTACATGGTTATTTCCATTAAAGAAAAAATCAGATTTTCTAACCATCTTTATTAAGTTTCAAAGATTGGTTGAAAACCAATTTGACAGGAAAATCAAAGTGCTTCAAACTGATGGAGGAGGTGAGTTTACTTCTACTTGCTTAAAAACAATTCTTGATCAAAGTGGCATACATCATCAAATGTCTTGTCCTCACACTCCTCAACAAAATGGAGTAGCTGAGAGAAAACATAGACACATTGTGGAGACTGGTCTAGCTATCCTATTTCAATCTAATCTCCCTCACAAATATTGGGTTGATGCCTTTTTAACAGCTACTTTTTTGATTAATAGAATGCCATCAAAATCAATTAACATGGCCACACCTTTTGAAAAACTATTTTTGAAGAAACCAAACTACAATAGCTTAAAGATCTTTGGTTGTAGATGTTATCCATATCTAAGAAACTATGGCAAAGATAAATTCTCAAAAAGAACTTATCCTTGTGTTTTTCTTGGATATAGCCCAACTCATAAAGGCTATCGATGCTTGGACCCTCAAACTAACAAAATTTATATCTCTCGGCATGTTATCTTTGACGAACATTACTTTCCTTTTGCACCTCCATTAGCACACACTACACAAAACAACAATCTTCTTGTGACCTCTTTTACAGATACTGAAGAATGGCATTGGCCTGAGATGCACAAGAAAAATGATCAGGACCTCCCACAAAGGAACAACAACACAGTAGTACCAAACAGATCACACACATTTGAACTTGACAAGGAAGTGGAGGCTACAAGTAAGGAAGATGGTGTCCCAAATGAGGCAGTTGTTGGCCACACACCTGTGCATTTGACATGTACAGAATCTCCACTAATCTTAACGGATCATTTTGAAGAGCAAGCTATCAATGTCCAAAAACCACTGCAACAAGCAGAAATAAGCAATCCAACTCCACAACAGCTAGGATCCTTTGCTCAATATGAGCAGTCAATGATCAACTCCCTACCTGATATCAATAATGAGTTATATGTTGAGCTTCCCTTTGATTGCTTGACTGATTCTATAGATTATGTAGGTACTTCAGATCAGCCTGTGGAGTCACAACATCTACAATCTATCCAATCTCACCCATATTCCAACAACAACCACCACCCTATGATTACCAGATCCAAAGGGAAACTCCCACAGGCCTTGGAGCAACAACATCACACCCTCATTGCCACAAAGTCAATGGAACAAACAGATTTATCACTCAACACCATAGAGCCAAGAGGATACAAGTCTGCACTCAAACTACCTCATTGGAAAATGGCCATGGAGGAGGAAATCCAAGCTTTATATCAGAATAACACATGGGACTTAGTTCCACAGCCTCTTGACACTAACATAGTGGGGTGCAAGTGGATCTTTAAGACAAAGCTCAAGGAAGACGGATCTATTGAACGATACAAGGCTAGATTAGTTGCTCAAGGCTACTCACAAGTTGAAGGCTTAGATTATGCCGAGACATTCAGTCCAGTGGTCAAGCCTACTACAATTAGATTGGTCCTTGCCCTTGCCACATCTCATAATTGGACACTTAGACAATTGGACATCAAGAATGCTTTTCTTCATGGCTATCTCAAGGAAGATGTTTATATGAAGCAACCACCAGGTTTTGAAAATCCAGCCTTGCCTACACATGTGTGCAAACTCCACAGATCAATTTATGGCCTAAAGCAGGCCCCACGTGCCTGGTTTGATCGTCTATCTCATTATCTCTTACATATAGGTTTCCTATGTAGTAAATCTGATCCCTCTTTGTTTACTCTTACGCAAAACAACTCCATCACACTCATGTTAATTTACGTTGATGATATCATTATTACTGGCACCGACTCTCAAATCATTACTTCTCTTATTACTAAACTTAGCTCTGAGTTTGCTGTCAAAGATCTTGGTCTGCTGCATTTCTTCTTAGGAATTGAGGTACATCACATAAAGGATGGCTTGCACATAACACAGGAGAAATATACCAAGGATATCTTGGCTAAGGCAAACATGTTAAAAGCCTCTCATATCTCCACACCAATGGCCCTCACGTCGAATCCCATTGAGAATGACAATGAACTTGTTGATCCTACCTCCTACCGTAGTCTCGTGGGATCCTTACAATATCTCACTCTTACAAGGCCAGATATAGTTCAGGCAGTCAACAAAGTTTGTCAATTCATGCAACAACCGACAATGAGGAATCTCAGGGAAGTCAAACGCATTTTACGTTATCTCAAAGGCACACCCAACTATGGTATTTCCTTTTTTAAAAATAGCTCTCTCTCACTTTATGCTTTTTGTGATGCAGATTGGGGTGGTTGTCCAATTACTCGACGCAGTACAACTGGTCTCTGTGTCTTCCTCGGCTCCAACATCATCTCATGGTCCTCTAAGAAACAACCAACTGTTTCTCGATCCAGTTCTGAAGCTGAATATCGAGCCATGGCCAATGCCACAGCTGAACTTATGTGGATTTCCTTCCTTTTACGCGACATAGGCATCCCATTGCTCAAACCTCCTGAACTCTACAGTGACAATATGAGCGCTCTTCACATGTCTATTAATCCAGTATTCCATGCACGGACCAAACACATCGAACTCGACTATCACTTTGTTCGCGAGAAAGTGGCACTCGGTAGCTTAATCACCAAATATGTGCCTTCTCACTCTCAACTTGCAGACATATTCACCAAGCCTTTAGCCAAAGTTCCTTTTCGTGCTATGACAAGCAAACTTGGAGTTCATCCGCCGCCTACCTCCAGTTTGAGGAAGATTATTAATACAGATGAAAATCAATCACAGCAAAAAAAAAACAATCAATCCAATAATGCAAGCTCAATCACAAGAGACAAATGCACACAAATAAGGCAAGCCCCAACCGTAATATCCTCTAATTTAAGAGCTCAAGATCAAAGGATTCCCATGACTTAAATGTCTCATAAATTATTTTTCACCGTTGGAATATACTTTCCTTATCTATCATTGTATTCCTTGTTCATTTTGTTTTCCTTGTACAGAAGTCTGCGTGCAAGTCCATATATATTAGTTTTGCTAATTCTGTAATTCATACAATTGAGAAAATAAAATTTATTGACACTTTAGCAAATCGTTCACTAATACTCAGAAAGACTGCTTAGCATCCTCCAAACTACGATACAACATGCTGAGCTCAACCAACAGACACAGGAATCAAAGAATTGCTAACCAAAAACACGAAAACGAAGGATATTTAAGCTTTACAGACCATCACACTACAACAAAGAACAAGGAAGCACAACTAAGAGATAAAACAGGGAAAGGAAGTTTGGTGAAGTCTCCATAGCCTTGCAAGTCTTCGCCTTGTCACCCACCTCGTGATTTTGTACCATCTGCAAAACACAAACAAAGTAGCACCAATCGGTATAAGTATACTCAGTAAGTAGTTCACATAAGGGACCAAAGTTCTAAACCAAACAAAAGAAGGGCATTGCCCTAACTCATATACTCAAGCATAGTCTCAAACATTCACTTAAATCAGCCATGTGCCTTCTCACCTTAACTCAGGTTCAATTTCCTTCGTAATGCCTCGAGTTATACCTCAAGTCATGTATCCTAGGCAGGTAGAATGCAAAGAAGGTGAACAACTTTCATGCTCAAACTCTGGGAAAAATGCTCCCCTATCTCACCACTCTAGGGAATCACCCCTAACTCAACACTCTGAGGACATTGCCCCTATGCTAACTCTTGTCACTCTGGGGACATCGCCCATATGCTAGCATCATCATCACTCTCACCAATCGCTCTAGGGGGGCCCCCTATGCTAGCATTCTCATCATCTCACCAATTGCTCAGGGGGAATCGTGTCACAACCCGCCTCAGATTACTCTACCAAACCTAGGATAAGCTGTGACGACAGTAGACCCCATATGTGTGCCATGGAATCTATTGCCAAATCTTTATCTCTTATCTCATTATCTAACTTTATCTATAGATATCTCATAAATAATGTAGCCAAGATTTCTCTCTTTACTTACAATAAATGATATACAATGACTTGAAAAGACTGGTGGCAGATTCTGATTAGCTAACTCTGGTTGAAACTCAAGAGCATCCTGGTGGAAAATTAAAAACAAAAGAATGAGCTAAAAAGCCCAATGAGTGGTGATTCATAAGAAAATACATTTTCAAGGAAATTATTCTCTTACTAAACAGAAGTTCATAACTCTGTGAAATAATGCAAATCACGAACAATTTAGAAACTTTTGAGATCATTTTAAGACATTAAAATCTATAAATAAAACAACTCTTGAAAATATGAGTAACACATCAAAGGTTACAGCTCTCGAAAGCATAAACATAACTAGTAAAATTCATCACTAAATATGTACCCAAAACTCTATCATACTATGTATCGAGTAATCTCCAGATACATAGCAGAGCATATCTATGTCATACGTGCATGCAGAGCAAACTCTATCATCTGTAATGCTTCAGGACCAGAATTTGGACCAGGATTCGGAATCTGGATTCGGCACCTAATGGCCCCGACATTCCCCTGCATCCCCTGCGCCCTGAGCATGCAAGCATACTATGGAAACACATTCTCATAGCATATGGGTAATAACCATGGGTACAAAAATCTAGTAGTTTAAAAATCCACTTTTAACATAAAATTCTTAATTCTCAAACTCTTTCTGAAAACCATGCTCTTTCTCTATACCACATCTCATAAGCTTGAGAGATTTTCAAATAACACTAAACATTGATAAATTCTCAAATAATAATCAAATATCTCAATAATATAAAACATTTCCAAAGTCATAATTTCTCTGAGACCACGTCTCGATAATTTCATACATTTCTCAATAAAAATTAAAACTCTTCAAACATCATCCCAATGATCATAAAATATCTCAAATATTTCTCAAATAATAATTTTAGCTAGAATCATAAAATATTGAAATTTCAATATCATTTTTGGAAATTCATAATAATTCTCTAAAAATCTCTTAGCAATTTCTCTAAAATCACATATGTTTATAGAATTCTTGAAAATTCATAATAATAATCAAATAATAACAATAATTCATAAAATAAACCACTCACAGAATAATTGTCGTTAACATCCCAAATCGTGAGCTATTCCAATTGTCATTCAACCTAAGTTCCAATAACCACAACAAAAATCACTCCAAATCATGTAATTAGAAAATTACATGCTAACTAACCAAAAATTAATAATCTAATTTCCAATCTCTTTCTCTTCCCCATAAGTCCAATCTTTCACATCTTACTTGTTCTTCCAACTATTTATTACCAAAGTTGTTTTGTCTTTTTCCTCCAATTAAAATACTATTTAATCAATTCCAACTCTTCTCTTCCTCATCCATCCATTTATTTCACAATTTAATCATAATAAAGAATTATTTCCTTTTGTCCAAAATTATCATTCTCCTTATAAGTCATAACCCATCACCTTCATTTTTCCTTAATAAAATAATGTCTTTTCTTTCAAATTACAAATTCCTCACGTGAAACCCTCCAAAATCAAAATACATTTCTCACTCTTCATTTAATTCAATTGTACCATCACTTTCTTTACCCTTTATCCAATTTTTCCATTTTCCTTAATTATCTTATTATTACTCCTTTTTTTTTTTAATCTCCTCTTTTCCCCTTCTTCTTCTTCACTAGTTTCTCTTTTTCAGCCCAGCAACCACTCATTCTCCATGAAAGATGAAGCTAATTTCTTTTATAGAGTTGATATTTAAGCCAACCCACAAATTCAACTTAAATTTCCCATCCACAAACTTTTCTTGTTTACAATTACTGACTAAATACTTACCATGGTGTTAATCTCCATTAATAAGCTAAATAAAAAATTTCCTTTCAAAGCCAAAATATGACCCGCCCCCCCTCTATTTTCCAAATGAAGTTGCTGGCCTCACCTAGCCTCTGTAACCAATTTACACCATAATCAACCCTAAAACTCCATTCTTAATTAATTTTGAAGCATCATAACAACTTAACAAACAAAGGAAAAGAGAACCATAAACTCCTTTCTTTAGAAACCCATTTCCTTTCCATGTTCTTCAAAGAATCTTACCAATAGATTATCCAAAATTGCTCCGAACCTTCTCTGCCTTCTGCCCTCTCTTATCTTGCTCTCTCTCTTCCTGCAACTTCTCCTCTCCTCCATTTCTCGTATTTTCTATTTTTCTTTTATTTTTCAGTTTATTTTATTTTTAAACAAACTTTTCCCACCTGTCACACTACATACCACACACATCACCACCCCACCAACACACGTGCAAGCCCACAGTTAAATCCAATCTTCCTTTTTCTTTTTTTTTAAACAACAATAATATATTCCTTTTTTTTTAAACAACAATAATATATTCCTTTTTTTTAAAAATTATTATTCCACTTTCTCTTCTTTTTTTTTTTTTTTAATACTTTTCCATAATTGAATCCAATTTTCACTCTATATACTTTTTTTAAAAAAAAAAAATCAAACAAATCCTTAAGAATAATTGAGTCCTTATAAATCGCCCCCTATGCTAGCATCCTCATCATTTCACCAATCGCTCTGGGGAATCACCCCCTATGCTAGCATATTCATCATCTCACCAATAGCTCTGGGGAAATCGCCCCTATGCTAGCATCCTCATCATCTAACCAATCGCTCTGGGGAATCGCCTCCTATGCTAGCATCCTCATCATCTCACCAATCGCTCTGGGGAAATCTCCCCTATGCTAGTATATTCATCATCTAACCAATCGCTCTGAGGGAATCTCCCCCTATGCTAGCATCCTCATCATCTCACCAATCGCTCTGGCTCACGCTCACCCTCACCCTCGTGCCCACCTCTCTACCTCAACCTCCTAGGAATACATGCTTGCACGAAAAAGGTATGTGGCACTAGCCTAACAGGATTTTGCTTAGCCACAACGCACTTAGATCATCAAGGAATTCATCACCCAAGAGATCATAAACCTTATTCTCACCTCGACTCATAAACCTTATGCATAACCACAAACATGAACTCAGTCAGAGACCCAAACTCATCGTCAAACAAGTTTAGGTAGATTTGGCTTGAGTATAAGTTCAAGCGAATCACACATCACCCAAGGCTCATTCCTGTTCAAGCAAAACACAAATCACCGACATTCCAGCAAGCTTGCTTTTCATATAAACTAGCTTGACTTGATTCACACTCATTCTTTGCATACAAGATCTTAACAAGCAAGTCCGAATGTCTACTTATTTCTTAGGCCAGCACAGAGGCAACCAACTTCTCCCTAAACATGCTATAAACCACAACTATTGTTATCCACCCATCCACATTCAGACTCAACTAAAATACGTTAAACATGCCCAATCAACTGCACCAATCTGAACACATGAAACACGGACCACGACCCTGAGCACTGCATACCCTTAAGGTGTTCTAAAATCAGCCTCTTGCCCAAACTAACAACTTCAGCGCCCTGCACACCGTCAACTCAACCACAACCCAAGAAAACTAAGCCTCAATCAACCATTCAAGTGTTTCAAGCATTCTGAGTAAATCAATAACCCATGCGTAAGAACTTTTAGAGAACTACAATAAGCTCATAAACATTGCAAACCAATCACAGTCACAATTCGTAAATCTAGAGCACAAACAAAATCAAGGTTCTACCCACTGATCACGATAACCAACCATTTGCTTGAAATTTTGAATTCTTAACAACAATGGCCATACAATTTGACAACCTTTAGCCCATCACGATAAATCTCAGGATTAATTCAGCCAGCCACACCATATGCCACATACACATATTTAACTCGAAACTCAAGCTCCTATTTCCATACTAGCTACATACTAAGACCACTTTTAGCTCAACAACTTCCTCATAGAACCACTAAACAGCACATGCCTCATAAACACAAATTCAGACATGCTTAAACAAATCACAAATTTCAAAGATACATCAAACTCAAATAGGAACTTATAAATCCAAATGACTACTTACCTTTCAATAACGAGTACAAGAGAATTTAAAACTTCTTCCCCTAGAAACTCAATTGCTCCACCCAAAAATAGTGCTGGAAGTTGCTGGACAGCAGCTTAAATCGACCCGAACTCGCTCAAAATGGCCTTTAATCGCAATGAGTGTTATGTAATCGATCCTACAATCAATGGGTTAGTTTCGAATCGAAAAAGCTGCCCTTCAATTTAGTTCTACTACCCATAATTCACTTCGAATCGTTAATGGTACACTTACCCACTCCAAATTGAGACCAAAATTGGTTGTATGAATGTTGGGCTTGTTGGAAGAACGATCCCGAATACACCCACGCTCCTATCTGTACAAACCGAGAGGGAGAGAGAGATGCGACGGTGCGTGAGCTGCAGTAGGAGATGCTCGGATGAGCTAGGCAATCGACGTGTGATGGCATGCGGATCGGATCTGCAACGACTCCAGCATCCAGCGGCCGGAGATACTTGCTGAGAGAAGAGCAGTGGCACACACTCTGTAGGTGGCTGGCTAGCGGCGTCTCTGTGCAGCAGTTTGACGGGGAGGAAGAGAGGGAGAGAGAGAGGATCAGGAAGGAGATAGAGCATTGGGAAAGAGAGGGAGAAGATAGGAGGAAGAAGAAGGAGAAGGAGAAGAAGATAAGGATGAGGGAATTTTATTTTTTATTTTACCAAAATTCCAAATATGCCCTTTGACCAAACTTTTCATTTCCAAAATGCCCTCTTAAACTTCCAAAGTTTCAAAATAACCCCAAAAATAAGAAATGCTTATTTGAGACTCATTCCAACTTAATTCCAAAATTTTGAAAATAAGGCCCCTAAGAAAAGCCGGGCGTTACAGATATTAGCTTTCTTCCCTTATGCTAATTTTCTTTGGCCAATTTTATAACCATTTTGGTTTCTATTTATTTATTTTTGGTTTGTTTTTCTATTTTTTTAAATAAAAAAAAATATATGTTTGGATAACTATTTTTTGTTTCTTTTTCTAAAAACCAAAAAGCTTGCCCTATTTGATAACTATTTTTATTTTTGGTTTTGATTTTTTTATTTTTTAAAAAAGTTTAAGAGATAAAGTGATGTGTTAGAGAGAAAAAAAATATGTGGAAGCATGAAAATAAAGCTTCAGAGACAAATAATTTTTTTTTGAGAGAAAAGTTAAAGTGTATCTTTAGAGAGAAAAGAAAATTATGTACAGAAAGAGATAGGTTAGAGAGAGAATATTAGTTGAAGTTCTAAAAAAGAATATTGCTTAGAGAAAGAGAGAAAAGTTAAAGAGAAAGAGACTAGCAAGAAAAAAGTTGTAGAAGGCAAGAAATTTGAGACAGAGAATGGTTGTATATGTTTATTAGAAACAAAAATAAATGACGCGATAGAAGGCAAGAAATTTGAGAGAGAGAAAAGTTGTATATGTTTATTAGAAACAAAAATAAATGAAGCGAAAGAAAAGTCAGGGAGAGATTATATTCTAGATCTGTAGTTTAATTAATTAAGTCATATATCCTTGATCAAGAGATCAAATGTTTGAATCCTCCTACCACCACATGTTGTTGAACTAAAAAAATAAACAACAAAAGCAACACCATCGATCATTTTTAATTTTAATTTCCCCTATGATAAATATTAAATTGTTTGATGACATTAATCTTCTAATGACTCGAAAAGCCCCACCTACATACAATATTTAGATACATATTTCTTACCATGTGTTTGCTTAATGTGTTTAATTTAGTGTAAAATTGTTAAGTTTAGGACGTTTTGATGTGTTTGCTGTCTCTTTTTGTACAAAAAGCTATGAGAAGCCAATATAAGGTTGCAACTTCAATATTCGGCCATAACTTCTTTGTTGACCAGATCAATGAGCTTTCAACAAGTCGAAATAGAATGAGAAATTTGTGGCAACTACTCCCTTGTCTGACTCTAACTCCTCGAGGTCAAACTTCCCACATACTTTTCAACAACAACCATCCACCTTTATGCCTATAAAAGAAGCTCACCGTTGCTCAAAGACCGTATCGATCACCATGAGAAGAAATAATCCTAGAGGATTGTGAGCGAAAGCTGCTCACCCCCTCTCCATTTTTAGAAACATTCATCCCACCTATAGTAATTTTTTTTAGTCTTTAAAAAAGACAATGTTGATTTTATAAAATAAAAGATAAACTAGAAACAATGCAAAAAAATAAAAGGCAAAATAAAAGTGAACCTAAGCATAGCTTAACTTGTTAAGGCATATACTTTCGACTAAGAGGTTAATGATTCGAATTCCCTGCTGCACATGTCCTTGAACTAAAAAAAATATAAAGAAAAATAAAAACTAAAAATTTCTCCTCTATAGCATCATTTTTATTTTTTTTCTACTTCATATTTATTTAATTATAAAAATCGAAATAATTAATAAAAACCAATTAAAATAAATGTTTAAAAAGAAAAAGGTAAAATGGGGAGAGTTTATCAGTTTTTGTACTCTACTTACTTGTATAGATTGCAAGGATAATATTGAAATTAAAATTCATAAAAATGTTGGAGTCTATCAAATGTCAACTTTTGAGTATGATAGTGATTTAACACTTAGGGAGTTTTTATTGTATTCACGTCCCCACACTAAGAAGTAAAGTTTTATCCTCTTTTTAATAATGGTACATACAAAAGTTAGTCAAGTTGAATATATAACTCAAAGATAGTTGTGGAATTAAATGTGCGTTTAGGATACCAAGTTAACATTTTAAACTTAAGTTTAGTAAGTCTAAAGAGTTTGAGTGAAAGGTTTAGGAAAACAATATTTGGAGTTAAGAAAACTTTGTGTGGCTTGTGGGTATTCAGCAAGTAAAATTCAGATTTGGCAACTCTTCCTCAACATTGGTTAGACTTAAGAAGTCAAACACATCCTAATTCTAATCCACACCCCCAAACGCATCATAATAACCTTCTTATATAAAATTAGTGGAAGTTTCAAGTCTCATAGCATGTTGTAATGTTATATTTTGAAAAAAAAATAATTCTATTATACATATAGTATCTCATCTTCAAACATCATATATAACAATTATCCCAACCATTATTCTTTAATTTTGGTAAGGTGTGGCATTCAACATTTTCTAGCTTTCATGTGATTAAGTAAACGAATAAAGTCAAAACATTTGCACCAAACGAGTCCACCCACCACCATGGAACAAAGTCTGGCCTGGTTTTTTTAACCAGACAAAATGAATATCTCCATAACTATTTTTACTTGATTCAATTTATAATCAACTCTAGATTTACCTAGATAACATTATTCGTCTCCCAAAATCTTACAAAGTAGTAAAAAAAAATTGTCACATAATTCTCCCTAAATAAGTCGAGAATAATAGAGGAAGAAGAGTAGATGAAAAACCACCTATATTGATGAAAGTTGCTACCACACACTTGATTGCAACCTTTTCCTCTAATTATTTCGTTAATCTTGCATTTAAAGAAGTCTATACAATGTGAGAATTTTGCATTAATAGATTTCAACCAGAAAACTAATGGAGAGGGTCTAAATATCACTTATGAAAATTTAGAGGT
This sequence comes from Trichosanthes truncata, assembly GCA_033996785.1. Lineage (NCBI taxonomy): Eukaryota > Viridiplantae > Streptophyta > Magnoliopsida > Cucurbitales > Cucurbitaceae > Trichosanthes > Trichosanthes truncata. Next base: position 43,997,293 of record JAWPNB010000010.1, read on the forward strand.
TTTATTGATACAAGGGTAAAATATCTTTTTGAGTCCCTCATGTTTGGAGATTGTATCTATTGAGTCTCTAAATTTCAAAATTGGACAATCAAGTCTTCGAATTTTAGAAAATAGTTCTATTATATTGAGTCCCTCAATTAACTGTTTCTATTAAATAATTAACGGAATGCTAATGTGACAATTTTTTAATAAAATAATAATTTTTAAAATTAAATCATTATAATTAAAAAAAAAAAAAAAAAACTAATCGCTCTCTCTCTCCTCCCTTAGATCCATCCCTTCTCCTCTTCCCCGCTACCCCACCCCCAATGCCTTTCTTTCTCCCTCATCTCTCTTCTTATTCTTCTTATTTTCTTATTTTTTTCTTCTTCTTTTTATTTTTCAGATATGGGTTTTAAACCCAGATTTTCTTTTTTCTACTCATTTCACCCTTTCTCTGTACTCTAACCCATAAACCAAATTTGTGCTCAACTCCAAAGCTCTAAAACAAAAGCAAAAAGAAAAAAGAAAAAAAAACTCACTTGTCTATTTGCCACACACCAAATTAGTGGACACGTAATAAAATTACCCAAATCAAATCCCTTATACACTTCCTCACCTGCAATCCCAAAACCTGAACTAATAACTTAATCACCCAAACTAGAATAACCGAAACCAGATCTAAGTTGGGTATGAAAAAATCAAATATGGGAACCAACCCGACCCTTAACCTTCTTCTTCTTCCTCTATGCTTCGGCATCGGCGTCAGAGCAAATAGGAAGAAGAAGGAGGTGCAAGAAGAAGAAGACATACACTTCTAAGTTAGAAAATTGGAACACCGACCACACAATTTGATCCTTGCTACAATTTTGTTATTAAAAAAAGGCAATAAATAAAGGAGATTGATATCTAGGATTTAGATGAAGTGTTTGAAAATGGAAAAAAAAAAAAAAAAAAGGGAGAATTTAAAAATGCATAAATCTAGGGCCAAGTGAGATACGATGAGAGACAATGAGAGAATACTGAGGATATTTTTAAAAAAAAAAAATCTATTTGCAGTTGGTAAGGTTGCATGTGAATACGAGTATATACCAAGGGTATAAATGGAACGAAAATTATTCACTCTCTTCTCCTAAAATCATGGTAGCCATAATTTTGAATATCTCTAGTTTTTAGTTGTTTTTCATTATGTTATTTTTTTTGTAGCTATTCCTTACAATTTCCCTTGTAAGCTATTTTTTTCTAGCTGTTTTTCCATTTTCATTTATAGGTTACTTTAGTCTCTACATTTTCAAAAGCTACATTTTAGTCTCTAAAATTTGAGAAGTAACTCTAAAACATCCATACTCTAAAACGTTCATGGTATCATTTTTTTCCATTCATTACAATTATGATAGATGACTAGACACTCTATTATGATTTTTTTTTCATGTTGACTGATAAGTTAATTTTATATTTATTTAATATATCTAGTTTAGATTATTTTTAGTTGGTTTTCATAAAATTTATGGGTTTTAATTTATGTCTTTCATTAATTTTTTTTAGGTGAGCAAAGATTGCATTACAAAAGGTAAAGTAGTGATTTCTTGGTTGAAGAGAGAAAAAAAAAAAAAAAACCTAGGCACTGCAAAAAGAAATTGTGCTAGACTTTTTGGCTTATAATTAAGTACGTAATCTTTTTGTCAGATAGGGGATTCGAAGGGGGGAAACAAGCAAGACAACAAATGAGACTAATTATTTAAGCACAATTTACTTTATTCATTCGTTTCCTTCCTTTTCTTTCCGTCTTTATAAATTCATGTTAGGAATTTTCGTTTAGCCAAGTTTTAGATTTCTTTTCTAGCTAGGGCTATAACAATCCATGATCGTTTTTTAATTCTTTATTTTTAATTAATTAAGGCCCATTTGAAAACGATTTCATTTTTTGTTTTTATTTTTGAAATTTTTGCTTGTTTCTTCCCAATTTCTTTACTATGATTTTCACATCTCTTAAAATAAATATTTGAATTTTTAGCCAAAGTCCATAAACAAAAACAAGTTTTAAAAAACTACAACCCTGTTTGATAACTATTTGATTTTTGGTTTTCGAAAATTGTGCTTGTTTTCTCATCATTTCTTTACATATATTTTTCATTTTTCTTAAGAAAATATTTGAATTCGTAGACAAATTCCAAAACCAAAAATAAAATTTTAAAAACTATTTTTTTAGTTTTCAAAACTTGGCCTGGTTTTGGAAATATATGTAAAACGTCGAAAACAAAACAAAAAAAAACTATAGGTGGTAGTATATTATTTATAAGCTTAATCTTCAAAAACCAAAAATAGAGAACTAAAATGGTTATCAAATGAGGCTTATTTTTTTTTAGTTTTCAAAACTGACTTGGATTTGGAAAGTTTTTTAGAAAGTAGATAACCTAAAAAGGAAACTCGTGCATGAAAGCAGTATTGTTAAACATAATTTTCAAAAACAAAAAAATGAAAAACTAAACACTACAGCAAAACAAATCTACGATAGCTTTAAAAAGTGCTATTATAGGTCTTTTATAATGTTTACGGAAAGTCGTGACAACCCACGCTATAAAAAGTAAAAAGTCTGGAACTTTTTATAGCATTTTAGAAAAGCTATAAAAAGTCTTTTTTATAGCTTTTTATAAAAGTTATAACGTTATAATAATAGCTTTTAGATCGCATAATTTCCTCTTGATGAAATGTGTGATAACGTTTTACAAAAGCTATAAAAAGCTTTCTATAGTAGAAATAAAAGTAATTCTTTGTTAATGATAGCATTTATTTATAGCTATATATATTTATTTACAGCTTTAAATGGAAGCTATAATAAGCTTTAGTGGGTCAAATCTTTTGCTATTTATAGCGTTTAAGACTTTATAGCATAGATGAATGTTTTTATTGTATCTTTATAGCTTTTCAAATATGTTCATATTTCTAATTTTCATGTTCTTTCCTTGTTACACATGAGAAGTAAAATCATAAATATATGATGCATAAAAATAAATACAATCAAAATGTGTGTTTACCTAAGCAAAATTCATAGAAGATTCACATTGCCCCACTTGGAGATGATACAAAACATACACTTTATCAATCTACTGTTTATAAAAAAATGATATAGTCGGATTAAAAACAATTGATATATAGTAATGATTATCTTGAACTTGTGGATGAATATCATCAAGTGAGTGGTATCTCCATCCATATGCAAAACCACATCCCACCTACAAAAACAAATTACAAAAAAATTTTATATATAAAAAAATTAAACAAATAAATTACCGGGCACTTTCAATTAAACTAATAAATTTAGAAAATCGTTTTTGAACTTTTCTTATATCGACAAACTAATTTGAATTAAGTATAAATTTGCATTGTTCTTGTACAACACAAAAAACTATCTTGTGAGAAAAAAAATTAGTAAACTGATTAACCATACTTCTATCAAAGTGTTTGTTGTTGCCAAATTTTAGACAGGAGAATCTCACCTGACTTCCACGTGACAATCACGATGAATTTATAATTTAGGGGAAAGAAGTGACTTGCAAAAGAGAAAAAGCTAGGCACTGATGTGACATTTGCCACACCAGCTCCGATGCTTAAGTTAACAAGGAGAATTTGGGTGTAACAATAAACTAGAGTTTAGAGAATGAGGGTTGAAGTTGAACTCCCTGTCTTTGAGTCATTTTTAGGACTTTTGTTTTCCATATTCATTTATAGGACTTTTGTTTTCCATATTCATTTTTAGATAAGGATATAAAAGGTTTCCCCTTCTATTTAGGAATTGGATTTGAAAAGGATAATCTTATCTAGCAAGATTCCCTTGTAATTTGGGTTTACTTCTTTAGTCCAATTTTACCCACAACATCATCCCCCACTCCCTAGTTAGGATTCGAGATTAGGAGCGTGTGGAGTAATTGCATGGATCCTAACTTGGGAGTAGCCTATTAAGTTTTTGGAGTCATTGTTGACATTTCGAGGTCTGCCTCGAATTCTCTCTAGTTATTGTTGTCCATCCTTGTGAGGATATTCAGTCTTCTAGAGTGTCGGTTTCTCCATTTTTCGGTAGGAATTTTAGGGTTCCATGACGCTTATCTTACGTGTTTGGTTTCTCCGTTTTCCTATAGGAATTTTAGGGTTCGTGACGCTTATCTTGCATCTCAGATCATCCCCAGGATTTCCGTCTAATCCCGTAGGTAGGTCTCTTCTTGGTGTGTAAGATTCTCCTCTGGATATGTGTTCGTCCACATCCTGAAGAAAATTTAGGGCTCCAAGTTTCTCCTTGGACCTCCCCAAGATTGTCATCCAACCCCGTAGGGAACATTTCGATCTTTCTTGGGGGCTAAGACTCTCCTCTGGATTCGCGATCTGTGCCGTTTTCCTAGAGAGAATATGTAAATTCGAGGGCGTCCTCAAATTTAAGTGGGATTGCCATCAAACCCCATAGGGACTATTCTGGACTTCCCGACCTTCCGTATGAGGGAATTTTGGTCATCTAGTAGCCTTTGTAGCTTCTTGCTTGCATAAGTGTATTTTTTAATAAGTGGAATTTTGAACGTTCCATCAATTATTCTGCATTCAAAATGTAATTTTCATGAATATGATATTTTCTCATATCATATGAAATCACCCTCTGGTTTGAGAGTTAGGCAATTCAATGCAGATGAAATATTGATTTAGCTGAATGAAATATATTCAATCACTTATATGAGGAAAATATGGAATTTTATGAAGTGGTCTATTGTTTGAATAACTTGTTATATCATGCAAGCAATTTCAAGACCTCTATAATTCCATGTAATAATTTCCTTTATTGATACTTCATGGTATTTTTAATAACTCATGATGTTCAATTCTTCATTAGAGCACAAAAAATGTCATTTTGATGTTATCATGCTAATGACATTTAAATAATTAAAAAATGTAGAGAGCATGTGTAGAGTGCATGAAGATGCTATAACATAGACAAAAGATCGTAACAAAATAATTATGACATGCATAATTTGGTTTTTGAATTTAAATATTGCACTATAAAGTTTCAAGTTTGAAGTAAACATATCTGTGATTTTGCAACTTTGCAGAAACCTTCAAAGTTGATTTCTTCAAATTTGCTTCGTAGTCTCGTTTTTCATATTTAATTGTTTAAACCTTCGATTTCCATATTTTGACATCTTGAGAAGTTCTTGCTTTGCAATTCCTCTATTTATCAATCTTCTTCCATATGGAGTTTCCAAAATTATCCTTCTGAATTGAATTAAAAGGTGTGGATAATCTTGGCCATATTTATTTGGTGAGCCCCCGGCTTCTTTTCTTCTTTTGCTTTTTGTTTGAAAAGGAGACATATCTTTTATTTAGTCCCCTAATCAATTTCCTTACAAGGAAAAATTGCATTTAAAATTTTATGACCTTCATCTTTCCATATAGCAAAGTTTGTCTTCAAATATTTCATTGCATCCCTAGTTACTCATGATGTTCATTTTTATTTTCACCATTTAACTACGCCATACAAAACTTCACTTTCAATAGCCTCAAAAAGCAAATATTATACCACATAAAGATTGGCACTTTGATGCTAATGAGAATTAATGAATTCTAAAATGTAGAGCACAAAGAAATGCTATTTTATATAGAAGATAAAGAGATATAACAAAATAATTATGTCATGCAATGTTTAGTTATTAATGAATAACATGAGACATAGGCAAAGCTTAATATTGAATTTAAATATTGCATAAGTTTGAAGTAAACTTATCTGTGATTTTGCAACTTTGCAGAAATCTTCCAGGTTGAGCTTCAAAGTGTTGTTCCAACTTCAATTGCCTTTTGTTGTCGTTATCCAAACTAAGCCTTTGAATTTGTTGTAACAGCTCAAGTATAAACTAGTTGGGAGAAAAAATTTCTTTTTCAACCTTCTTATACATCTCCACTCAAAGTTATGGGAATCTTTTGGGTTGATCACAGTAATTGTATCTCTTCAGTGCAAAAATCATAGTGAAGAAGCTTCTAGGATTTGGCTTTAATAGTCGCGATCACCCATTTTTGGGCCAAAATTCAAGCATTGTTTAAAGAAGCTTTTTAGGTTTCTCTTTGTTTAGCCCCCATTCATACCAATAAACTCAATATATTACCTCGTTTCTTCACTTCTGGTATAACGGTGGCTAAATTTGTTCTCAGAAATTCAAGCACAACATCCTCAAAGCTTCAACGCCCTTTCCATTATGTAATAGCCAATCACATGTTGGATTTTTCATATGGCATATAGAGTGGGAAAGTGAAAATGCTGAAACAAAGAGGTGAGCGAGTGGGGCTATATTTATAGATTTGAAGCCATTAAATTGTGGATGTTCGTGGAATTCCAATTCAAAGTGGTTCGAGGTCCAATTTCAAATCATTGACGCTGTTGGAACAAAGAAATCGTGCAAGCTTGCCGGAATCGACCTTAAGCCTCAAATCTGGACTAATTACGTGCATTAGGAATGGAGATCATTGGTGTCAATTGTCAGTTGTTGTTCAATGTTGTAGCAGTCGTGTTCAAGGTGCTGTGTGGACGACAAAAATAGAGGGAGTATTGGCCGGAGAAGACGATCTCACAGGAAATAGGGACGTCGGCAACAAACGTTGCTCACGTCGTGGCTACCGCTGAACGTGGAGCAGATTGCCATTGCAGTGGGAAACACACAGTTGGCAGTGAAGAACTTACACCATCCAAGTGAATCCTCGTCTTCGCTTGACTCATGGTTTGTCGGTGGATGGAAGCTGTGTCGCCTGTTTTGAGTTGCAATCGTTGCCGGAGATGATGAACGGACGTCGTTGCTAGAGAAGAGGCACAGTGAGCGGCTGAAAATTGTGAGGAGGAAAAAAAGAAGAAGATGAATAGGGTTTTCTATTTCGTCTTTTTCTTTATTTTGTCTTTTTCCTTTTTTTTAATTAGCTTTTTTTTCTCTCTTTTCTTTTTCTTTTCTTTTTCATTCAATCCAAGTCAAGGCCCCGTCTTCATAACTTTGATTTTCTCAATTCAAATAAGCAAGGTAGAGCACTCTCATTCTCCACAGACGGCGCCAATTGTTGTTGCCAAATTTTGGACAGCCTGACCTCCACGTGACAACTACGGTGAATTTGTAATTTGGGGGAAAGAGATGACTTACAAAAAAGAAAAAGCTAGGCACTAATGTGACATTTGCCACACCAGCTCCGATGCTTAAGTTAGCAAGGAGAATTTGGGTGTAACAATAAACTAGAGTTTAGAGAATGAGGGTTGAAGTTGAACTCCCTATCTTTGAGTCATAATGACTTATTTATAGAACTTTTGTTTTCCATATTCCTTTTTAGATAAGGATATAAAAGGTTTCCCTTTCTATTTAGGAATTGGATTTGAAAAGGATAATCTTATCTAGCAAGATTCCTTTGCAATTCGGGTTTACTTCTTTAGTGGACAAATTCAAGAACCAAATTCAACCTGTCCACTTATAAACTCATGGAAGCAAATGATAGTGGACAATTTCCAACCTCCCCTACAAATAGTTTTAACAAAAGAGTATCCCTCCATTGCCACACACATATCATTCCTTGAAGAAAATCAATTACATCCCCTGATCGATTTGTTCTTCTCCAAAGAAGATCAATCACAAGAGTATCTGATAAAAATTCTAACACAACTTGCATTCCTTAACAACTTACCTCAAAGAAGTTTGGCACAATTTTGTCTCACTAGCGCATGAGTGACTTTTAATAGCAGATTTTCATTATTAAGAATTTGTTCCAAAGAATTCTAAGGTTGAGATTTTTTGTTTTTATTAATTTGAACCTAGGTTTAGCATATATAAACCTAAAGTTTTGAAGTCTGAGTTGAATTTAGCTTTTTTCTTGTACAGTTTTTTTCTACAATTTCTCAAATTTTCATTATTAAGAATTTGTTCCCATGAATTCTAAGATTGAGATTTTTTTTTATTAATTTATGTATATTTTACAAATTTCTTTAAAGAAAAAAAATAATTTTGAACAAGATACCCCACATTCTTTTTTCAATATCTCTCACGTTAATTATTCATTTGCCTTGGATAGGTTTCAAATAAAAGAAAGTCTTAGAATACATTTTTAAATATCACATGTGATTAAAAAAGATTTCAATTCATTAATTTAAAGAGATTCAAATAAATTTCAAGATTTTTATGTTTTTATTCTCTCAATTCTAGAAATAATATAGATTTGTTTCCATCAATCCAAAAATTGAGATTTTAAATTAAATTATTTTATGAATATTTTACAATTTTGTTAAAGACTTGTTTTCGTCAATTTTAAAATTTTAATTTAAGATTTGTTTTTCAAGCTTAATAAATTTTTTTTTTTGTATAATTTAAGATTTTATTTTTCTAACTAATCAATGTAATGGATTATCTAAAGTTTGATTAATTTGAAAATAATATATTCTTTGATGTTTTAAAATAACTAAGTTAAAAATAAAATATCAAACATTTATGCTATTTTAAAATAATTAAGTTCAAAATAAATATATATTTTTTAACATCATGAGTGACTTCGAGGTCAGAGGTTCAATTCCCCTACCCTACATATTCTCAAAAAACAAAAAAGAAGGAATCCTTGTATTTTCTTTTTCATTATTATTGTAATGGGGGAAGAAGAAAACAAAGAGTAAGTGAAGGTCATCCGGTCCACTAACAGAGACGCTGCAAGCAAGCTGCTTCTGCGTGCATATATATTTTCAATGGAGAATAGATGTTTGACGTGGGACGTTGGACTAAGCAATAGATTTTCTTCCATAGAATCAATCAACGGTAAAGCCCTCAACATCGAATGATGTATTCGATTAGAGATTCTTCAGCCGGCGATTGAATGCCTTCGACTGGCAGTAAGTGTTGTCGACTGGTCAAACTTCAGCTAGCGACTTTGAAAACAATCGGTGAGTTGCCGACATTTAAATTGCAGTCGATGAAGGCGTGTCAAGTGTTGCCTGCGTCTTAACCCTAAATTTGGTGGATTCAAAAAACAAAAGGAAAAAGACATTGAATGTCAGGATTGGATTATTTCTTATGATATGCCAAATATGACGGTCAATTTTACTTTTTTGTTTTTAATTTAATTATGCATGATGATGTATGTTTTAAATTAATTGATTGTTGCATAAAGTATACCATTTATATTAAAATCTCACCATAGGTTAAGCATGATCATGCATCTTAATTAATTTTTAATATAATTGTTATATTTGAAATTTTTAATTCTTGGTAATTCACATTAAAATCAATCTAACCAACATAAACATTATGAAATGGTAGATTGAGGAACTTAGATAAATAAGATTAACCTAATTTGTTTAAGTAATAGAAAACCATATTCCAAAATACTTAGTGGGAGAAGGACATATGTGAAGATATCCTACGGTCTCTATCATTAATTCACAATGTGAGATTCATGCGGGGACTTGTGGAGGCTTTTGGACCGTCCTCCCTACGGAAGGTATTTGCATAGGTCAATATCAAGATTAATCTCCTAAAAAAGTATTTTCAAAATAGTAGGTGAGAGAAGGGCATGTGTCAACATATCCTACAGTCTCCATCATTGACTCACGTCGTGAGATTCATGCGAGACCTCGGGAAGCTTTTGGACCGTCCCCCTACTAAAGGTGTTTGTATGGGTCAATATCATGATGAACTTCTGAGAAGGATATGATTGTAGTTTTGTTTCCAATACTTAACCTACCCTACGGCAACAATTGTTGGGATAAGACTATTGGATTTGAAATGATGGGTCACACTTACAAAGACCTTATTAAGGTTGTTAAAGATGTCATTGACCAAATTAATGGTAACTAAATATTATAGAAATAAGAGTTTTTTTGGTGTAATACTTGGTTGAGAAAGTTTTAGTTTAGTGAAGGAACATTTGACCTACCCTACGATGACACTTGTTTTAAATCACTTAAGTACGATAGCATTAGAAGTGATTTATAGAGTTCATTTTTCAAATTTTTTAATTTGTATATTAAAATCGAATAGATAATTGTTTGCATTATGTTAAATAAATATATTTTATATATTTCAATATTATTTAGTTTTTCTCGTAATTTTAATATTGAATACTAATTTATCAAGTTGAGAAAATTTTATTACTAGGAAAACTAATATTAACACTATAATGACAGTGTAAAATATTTATTGGTCTTCATTGAGAAAGGTTCTCAAAGCCTGTTGCTTGTTCACATGCAAGCACACGTGTCCAAGTAATACAATAATAAGTAAATCAAAGATCGTCTTCATAAGGAATTGGCATTTTAGATTAACTAATTACCACGAATACTAATGCCCAATTTTATTTAGAAGACCGAATTGGAAAAGTCATGCAAGAAATTGGGAAAATTAAAATACTGAAAGCAATTAACGAAATAAATGCGCAGTCTAAGATAAGAACTAATCTAGGGAATAATATCTCCTGGTGGACCAAGAATTCAATTAATCAAGTGTATGCAATCCATTTATACTGAATTCATGAATCTAGAAGTAACATTAATTGGAATTCTCTATTGAGTTCCTCCAATTCTCATGCATGCTTAATTAATATACGTGTCCGTAATCTTAATTAACCACACACGACATTAAACAACCTCATCATCGATCCCCAACACTATTTTTATCACTTTTGTGTCCAAACAAACATTAGTTATGCAATTACGCTCTAATCTAACTTCTCTCCATCGAGTACCAATTTAGGATAGAAGACATTCAATTTTAGATCAAGAGATTAAAACCATTAATGAACAATTGCATAAATGAATTCAATGTAGATCAATTACACAACTCAATTAACTAAATTACATGGTCCAAAAAAATAAATTAAACCCTAGATTGCAAAATCTAATTAAGCAATTTCACAATTAAGTCCAGCAGCCAAAGATCCATAAATTAGTCTCATTTACAGCAGAAAATCAAGAAGAAGAAAAAAGCAAAGAAAACCCGTTGTGTGTTGATATGTCGCTCCCAGTACGATCTACACGAACCTCGAGCCTTAGATCTTTAATAATTCCACTCCAAATCCACCCAAATCTTCTCAATTCTCCCTCTAATCAAGCTTACGGTTGAAAACCCCCAAAATTTCCCCTTTTTTGCAAAGGAAAATGATCAAACTATACATGTTGTCAAGACACTACGGACAACGTCGAGGCGACTGTCATTGCTCATCGTTTCATTTTAACGCGTAATGAGGGTAGCATCATGGTGCTATAGACAGCGACTCGATGCCATAGATGAAAGTTGAATTCCCTTCGTTTTGAGCGTTGACCACAGTGTCTAGACTCTATTTGATGGCATTGAGATGCTATGGACAACGTCTCAACACTATTCCCTTGGTTTTGGTGGCTTGAATCTTCAAATTTGAGCTTCTCAACACTCCTAATTGGTGTCTCAACGCTTCTCCTTTTGCACAACTTCAATTTCTTCATCTTTGGCTTCTCAAATCATCCACAAAGCTTCCAACACTTCTCGACATCATCCAAAATCTCTCGTTTACTCCAGAACTACTTCTCTTTTGTCGCATTCTACACAATTAACATAAAACAACACAAAAGCTCACAATTACACAACAAAACTAGCTAAAATCATATGAATAATATAGCACTAAATGAGTGCTATCAAATAATCTCAAACTTAAGCTTTTGCTAGTCTTGAGCAAAATAAAACAAAACCACAAATGAATCAGCATTTGTAAGCAATGAGTCAAACCTCGACGTTTCAACTAGCAATAAGATTGAATGAAATAAAGTAATTAAGCATATCCTTTCACACAAGAAATTTTAAATTTAAACTTTTCATCCTTTGCAAACATATGTGTACGACCTACCCTATTAAGGCCCCTACTAGCTCAGAAAGTTTTATAGACTCCTCCATCCATTTTCTCCTTGCACTGGCCCTAAGGTTCAAGCATTTAGTTTACTTACATAACTAGAAAGTAATACTTCACGAGGATGCTTGAAAACCATGGGACATCCCCCAAACTTGCATTTTTCTTTCACTCAAGGGCACTAGGTTTCACAAAACTACTGCAGGGACCCTTACCTAGAGCACTCGCTCAATGGGTTAGGCACTAATTACAACATTGGTACCTCTTTTTACCCTTGAATACTTTAAGCATCACAAGCATTTGTTGTTATCATTTTTCTGGTTGCTTCACTTTTTCTTTCTCATTCATTCTTGCTATAATTTTTTTTATGCAGGCTAAAAAAACATACAAACTCCTAAGTTTAGCATTTTACCATCACTCATGCCATACCAACTTCAAACCAAACCTTAAGCCTATTGGGGTGACAACAACTTCTAGAGAATATAATCCTATTCTAAGCTTTCATAACCCATAATAGCTAGGCTAAAATGTACAACACAAATGCAAAGGATGGAAAGAAAAATTTAAAAATTAACTCGATTCCAGAACATGCTCTCATATTTCAGCCATTAGAAAGAACCACTATTTACAAATGCATCATGGGTTGTCCTAATCAAAAGCTTGTAACAACATCATCAACAAACACACAAAAATTTTCAAAATAGCTCACAACAACAGGCTTTGTCACAACAATAGAGCAATAAAGCATCCCCCTAAACTTAAATTATACATGGTTCTCAATGTATCAACTAATCTAACAAAGTAAACGTGCATATAGACAAGAACAAGATAAAGGGAGATCGATACTACCTTGGAATATCAGAGAATCCACCAACATCCTAAACACTTGAAAAAAGATGAGATTGCGAAGATAACTTGGATTCATGAGCTCTTGAACAGGGATTGGTTGATGGGAGCATTAGAAACAACACACAACAATTACTGACTAAAGATAAAAGCAGTAAACTTGGGTTGCCTCCCAATAAGGGCTTATTTTAAAGTCATTGGCTAGACGTGGCTAAAATGCATGCGTTACGACTCACCTAAAGTCATTTTCTCCAACTGCCTCAAGTCTTCGGCGCATTGACTTTAAACATCTTCCCATCACTATCTGATAGCACGCAAAAGTGGGCTATTTCTAGGCTTGCATTTGTGTTGGTTTTGTACGTTTATAGTGAGTTTTCATTCATTTATTTATATATTTTGTAGATTTCGAGCAATTGGAGCTAAACCAAGATTTTGAAGCTATTCGGAGCTTAATTAGAGCTTAAAGACACACTTTGGAGCAAAGAAGATAAGTAGAAGAAGTGTTACAAGTGAGAAAACTCGAGGTACAACGTTGACATGCTATAATATAGAGTTGAGATGATACGAATTGAAAGACAAAATTTTTTTTTTTACTATTATAACGTTGAGATGCTACTATTACATCATCTCAACGCTATCCTGATTCTATAAAAAAGAAATTTGACTTACGGATTTGAGGAGTTGTTTTTGAGATTATAGAACCCTAATTTTGATAAAGAGCACTGTTTTGGGACATAGAGAACACTTTGGAGAGCTAAAGAAGAAACTCAAGGCTCAAGATCGCGGGACATCACGACGAGAACGAGTGTTGGCACACATCGTCCAGCTTTCTCTCTTTTCCCTTGACTTTGTTTCTTGAATTTTAGGATTTATTATACTTAATATTTTATATAATTTTGAGTATTTTAGACTCTTGGATTATTGTACTTTTAAACTATATTTGATCTTTGATTTTTATTATATCGTAATGCCTTTTATGCATCTCAAATCAATTTTCTAAGCTTTTGGCCATAGCTTTACATGTTAAGTTAAATTTAGCTTGAGAAAGTAAATTTAACTAAGGAACTTAGATGAATGACTAAGATTAATCTATTGCATGAGAATGAATAGGTTAATACTAGAAGCCATTAAAAGAAATTCATAGTGCCATGTTTAGGTGTAGAAATAGACTGAGAGGTTGATTTACTACTTTACAAGAGTTCAATTGGGCTTGAGATAGTCAATTGCATATTTTAGTAATTCTTGGTTTAAGGTTGTAGCATGTTCTACAATTCATTAATCAAATTCATAGTTGCACTTCATGTAATGCAATCTTCACTTGTCTCTCTAAAAGAACTCCAACCTTTGTAAATAGTTGATTTAGTTTATTCTTGTTTCAATCCAAAGTTAGGTTCTCTAAATAAAAGTAGGCATGAGTAACTATGATACTTAATTAATCTAACAACTCCAATCCCTGTGATCGACCCTAGCCACATTACTGCAAAATTTAGAGGTTTGATTTATAAATATATTTGATAGAGCCTTTGACAAGCTCTTTATCACTATCCTGCAGTTCTATAGCTCTATGTGGAAATACCTCCTTGACAGTGAAAGACCCTGACCACCTTGACTTCAGTTTCCTTGGAAAAACATGCAAGCGAGAATTAAAAAGGAGGACTTGTTGTCCAAGAACAAATGAACGATTCTGAATCATCCTACCACGCCATCTTACAGTTCGCTCTTTATACAGCTTGGCATTCTCAGTTGCAAAAGGTGTTGTTCTCTAGCTTTTAATGGATCCAGGTTCAGTTTCTTTATGGCCCAGTAAGCTTTATGTTCCAACGCACGACAGGTAGATGACATGCCTTACCATACACCAATCAATAAGGGGAAGTACCAATTAGAGTCTTGAAGGCTGTGCGATATGCCCATAGTGCAACAACCAGCTTCAATGCCCAATCTTTCCTTTTAATTTTGACCATCTTCTCAAGGATTTGCTTTATCTCCTTGTTAGAAATTTCAACCTGACCATTAGTTTGGGGATGATAAGCTAAAGAATCTTATGCTTTACTCCATACCTGATGAGCATTGCATCAAACAGTTTATTACAAAAATAACAGCCTTCATCACTAATGTTTACTCGTGGTGTGCCAAATCTAGTGAATATATTCTTATGCAAAAAACGTAGAACAATACGTAAATCATTAGTCCTAGTTGCTACAACCTCTACCCATTTGGACACGTAATCAATAGCAACAGGAGTATACATGTTTCCATTAGAAGAGGGGAAGGGACCCATAAAATCTATACCCCACACATCAAACAATTCAACTTCAATAATAGGGGTGAGGGGCATTTCATGTCGTTTTGAAATGTTACCTGTTCTTTGGCATCGGTCGTAGGTTTTCACAAAGGTATAACAGTCTCTAAAAAGTGTAGGCCAATAGAAACCAGACTGAAGTACCGTTGCAGTTATACGAGTGGGACCAAAATGGCCGCCATAAGGAAAGAAGTGGATTTAGGGTGTTCAGGGGTTAATTTCACTAATTGGACCTTGCAAATGCTTAATTGAACAATTGAACATCAACTAACCTAATTCTTAAGCCTAGAAGTCTATTGTCATGGATTTCTTTGTCCAATTCCTTTAATTTTCTTAGATTAATTAACTAACCTAGGTATTTCTAGTGCCAATTAACTAATTAAGACATTAAGACCCCTTCGTTATTAGCTTCAATTAATTCCCATTTATCCCATTTCACTTATGTGAGAATTAAAGGTCATGCATGGTAATTCAAAGCTTAAACACTCTCTTCTAAGCTCAATTTAAGCTATAATATCAATTAAACTATGGCCGGTAGTTCAAATGCATTAAGCACACTCATGCATAAAAGAATTGAAATGAGTAATAATATCAATAAAATTCAATTAAACATGAACCAAGGTCCAAATAGATCCATTAACACCTTAAACAATGACTTTAGCCACTAATTTACACTATTACAACCCAACAACTCATCAAATCAACCCTAATACAGAAGCTCAAATGGAAATTAAAGAGAAATAAAACATGAAACTCGCGATTCTCTACTTCTTCCTCCATTCATGTGCATTTCGAGCCTCGATTCCTCTCCAAGAGCACCAAATTGACTTCCCTAGCTCCCCAATTGAGCTCGAATCCATAAAGATGGCCAAAAACTCTAAGAGTTCCTCTCATTTTTCAAGCAAGAATGAGAAGAGTTTATACCTGTATTTGATGCAGCGTCGAGACGCTCATTCTTTTTAAGTACGTGAGGGTAGAGTCGAGACGCTACTGATGAAAACTCCAAACTTCATGTTTTTTAGGCATTGAAACCCCATAGAGAAGCATCTCAATGCTAGTTCTCGGGTTTAACACCAATTGTATGGCATTTTGACACCATTTTGGGAGTCTCAAAGCCATCATCTTAGGTCTAACAGCTCCAATTTGCTTATTTTCCATCCTTAGCCTCAAACTTGACTCTCTTCTTGCCCTAAAACACCACAAAACTCTCATATTCACAAAAATCTCTTGAAATGCTTGGTTCCTGAAATGCACTCCAAAATAACATCAAAGCTCACATTTTCTATCCAAAACTAGCTAAATAACTATGATAAATATAACACTAAATGAGTGTTATAAGTGACAATCATGTAGAATTTTGCCAACTCCCTCCATAAGAACACACCTCCTAATAATCTAGTATGAACATACCTTAAACAATAAAGGCTCATCCCATAAGTAGGATTTCGTGGCATGTAAGAACTTCTTCCTCATTTAGGTCAAGTGGTAGCTTTCCTTCTGCAAGATAATTCACAATATCAGCATACCAAGGTAAAGAAGACTTTACAGCATACCAACGCTGATTAGGAAAGTCTTCTTTAATGGGAAAGGTCTGGATGTCAGGCATATGATCAATTCTGGACATATGGTCCACTACTACATTCTCACAGCCTTTCCTATCCCTGATCATATAGTCAAACTCTTGCAAGAAAAGAATCCAATGAATTAAACGAGGTTTTTAGTCTTTTTTGTTGCACATATATCTAATGGCAATATGATCAGTATGTACAATCACTTGAGAACCAAGCAAATAAGGCCTGGATTTATTAAAAGCAAACACAACAATAAACATCTCTTTTTCAGTAATGGTATAGTTCTGTTGAGCACTATCTAGAGTTCTACTTGCATAATATATAGTCCTAAGGAATTTATCTCTACGCTACCCTAAGACTGCTCTTACAACAAAGTCACTAGCATCACACAATCCAAAAGGTTGACTCCAATTAGGAACAACAATAACACGCACAAAAGTCAACTTATCTTGAAACAAGTTAAATGCTACCAGACAATCATCACTAAAGACAAAAGAAGCATCTTTCTCTAACAAACTACACAGGGGTTTTATAATTTTAGAGAAATCTTTAATAAAGTGTCTATAAAACCCTGCATGTCCTAGGAAGCTACGAACTCCCTTCACGTTGACTGGAGGAGGAAGCTATTCGATGGAAGAAATCTTTGCATGATCCACCGCTAATCCTTTTGCAGAGACTGTGTCCTGACATTATACCTTCCTTTACCATAAAATGACATTTCTCCCAGTTGAGAACAAGGTTAGTTTCCTAACAACTCTGTAAAACAGTAGAGAGATTATGCAAACAAGAATCATAAGAAGATCCAAAAACAGAAAAATCGTCCATGGAAACTTCCATAATCTCCTCCACAAAGTTTGCGAAACTTTCCATCATACATCTTTGGAAAGCAGAGGCATTACACAATCCAAATGGCATCTGGCTAAAAACTTATGTGCCATAAAGACATGTGAATGTCGTCTTCTCCCGGTCCTCAAATGCTATCTCGATTTGATTATACCTTAAATAACCATCAAGAAAACAGTAATAAAGATAACCTACTAACCTATCTAACATTTGATAAATAAAAGGAAGAGGGAAATGATCTTCTCTGGTGGCTTTATTGAGTTTCCTGTAGTCAATACACAAGCACCAATCGGTTACGGTCCTTGTCGATATGGTCTCATCCTTTTCATTCTTGATGACCGTAATCCCTCCTTTGTTTGGAACCACTTGCACGAGGCTTACCCAAGGACTGCCATAAATGACATATATAATCATTGCATTTAAAAGTTTAAGCACCTTGACTTTAACCACTTCCTTCATTGCTGGGTTTAAATACCTTTGGTGTTCAATAGTAGGAGTAAAAGTATCTTCCATTAGAGTTTTATGCATAACATAGGTGCGCAAGTAATTGCTTCAATTCATGAGGACTGTCAACTTGTGCACAAACATACTCAGTTATAATTTCCTCCTCCCTTCTGTGTCCTAAGGTTGCATGTATCATATCTTCCCACATACAAAGCATGCTCATAATTCAAATTGCTTAACTCTTCATCAAACACATTAGGCATGCTTATTTCATAATGATCAACAAGCGAAACTAACTCTATTCATTCATCCATGATAATATCCACAATATTTATCATATGGCATGTACTAACCTCCTCTGGGTGTTTTAATGCCTTAAAAACAGTGAATACTACCTCCTCATCATTTACTCGTAGAGTTAGATTCCCTTTATGTACTTTGATCAGAGTGTGTTCTGTAGCTAAGAATGGCCTCCCCAAGATGATAAGGACTTCTGCATCTTCTTCCGTGTCCAGTACTACAAAATCTGTAGGAAAAATAAACTTGTCAACCTTAACCAACACATCCTTTAAAATACCTTTAGGTTAAGTCAAAGAAATATCTGCCAACTGAAGTGCAATGGTGGTTAGTTTTAACTCCCCCAAACTAAGTTTCCTGAAAACAGTGAAATGCATTAGATTAATTCTTGTCCCTAAATCACATAACACTTTCTTAATGAAAAGACTACCAACAGTACAAGGGATTATGAAACTCCCTGAATCTTTCAATTTCTCGGGTAGCTTCTTCTAAATGATAGTGCTACACTTTGCATTCATACTTGCTCTCTCATTTTTCTCAAATCTTTTCTTATTTGCTAAGATCTCCTTCATGAAGTACGCATAATTAGGCATATGTTCAAGCGCATATGCTAAAAAGTATGTTTATGTGAAGTTTCTTAAAACTCTCGAGAAATTTAGCAAATTCAGCATCTAGCTTTTTGTTATGAAATCTTTGGGGATACGAGATTTTATTAGGAACAAAAGGATTAGGGTTAGAAATCTTCTCTATTTCTTGTGGTACAATTTCCTCCTCTATTCCTTATTCTTTAGTGTCTCGATCCTTATTAGTGTTGGATATTCACTCTTTTTTTGTTCAGGCTCTTTCAGCTTCTTCCCACTCCTTAATGCTATGACTGTGCACTGTTCCTGTGGGTTAGCTTCTATATCACACAAAGTCTTATATCTCTGGTTGATTTTATTCTCTATATTCTTGATAACAGTATCTTGGTTATCTACCTTGACACGTACATTTGTCATCGCATCATTTAAATTACGAGACATGTTCTTGGTCTCCTCAATAAATCTCCCCAAAATATCCTCAAGATGATTCCTGTTCTCCTAATGCTTCGATGTAGATGCCTTTCCTAAAACAGACTACATTACACTCTCATTAGTCATAAAAGAAGAATTCACTTGAAACTTCTTATTTGGGTGTTCTCAATGATACTAGGCTTCTACACTTGAGCACATGTACACTCAGCATTCCCTGTGCTCACCACTTACACATGCTAAAAGCTAGGCTTCTTATCAACTGGAGAATCATCAACAACCATTTTAGATGCACTAGGTTGTGAGGTTCCTGTCCCTATCAATTTATTCAAAGCCTTACTAAATGTCTCAACTTGGAATTTTAGACCACTTACCACACAATCTTCACAAGATCCATTCCTTGATTTGGGTGTAATGTGCTATGATGGCCATTGATAGCTTATTAAGGTCAACTCCTCTAATAATGCACAAGCATCCTTGACAGACTTAGCTAAAAATTCCCTCTAGTAGCAGTGTCAAGGGTAATCTTATTAGTACGAACTAATCCATTATAGAAGAGTTGTACCTGAAACCAATCTAGATATCCGTGTTGTGGGCATTTTCTCAAAACATTCTCATGCCTCATATAACTGTCGAATTGCTTGAATGTTCCAATTTCTGTCATGAGCTTTGTTACTTTATCCAGTGGTAAAAACTTAGTCAAAAATGCTCTAACCAGCTTGTTCCAAGTAGAAATACTCCTAGGGGTTAAAGAATCGAACCAGTCCATCGCTCTATCATGTAAAGAAAAAGGAAGCAAGCATAAATGAATGGCTTCAGAACTGACTCCATTAACTTTTATCGTTCCACATATATCTAAAAAAATGCGTAAGTGGTATTGTGGGTCCTCGATGGATGTCCCCTAAAGGCACTGTCTCGAAGCATTTGCATTAAACCAGTCTTTAGCTTAACATAATCAACATTGATGGTTGTATAGTCTATTCCTGAATGATTAGCTTGCATATTCGATAGGAAATAGTCTCTGATAGCATTATTTTCGTTAGCCATGGCTCAAAATATGTGCTAACTCCTCCTTTTGCAATCTTCGGTAAATCCTGAAAATGAATAGATTAACCACCTCATTACTCCTCAAAATAGTAAGGACCACGCAAAACCAAACAAAAGAATTAAATCAAATATTACAAACTCAAAAATAAATTTCTAAATTAAAACCAATAATTTTTTGCAAGATATTGATAGCATGCAATTATGCTATTTTATTTCCTATTATTTTAGTTAGTTTTGCTATGATTTTGTGTGCTTTGATACCTATTTTTGTATATTTTGCAGAAATCGAGCTAAATAGCACAATCGAAGTGTTTGAGGGTATTTTAGACATTATGGAGCTATTTCGGGCCATTTTGGAGAGCCAAGAAGAGAAGAGTTAAAGAATTTGGCATTTGAGGCCAAGAGGATGGCGTTGCAATCCTAGAAATGGAGTTGCAACGCCATAATTTGGCATTTGGACTCGAGAGCTAGCGTTGCAACTTTGCCCTGTGACGTTGCAATGTTAGAAACGAGCTGAAGAGAAGCACGCCGTCCGTAGCGTTGCAACACTACTTATAGCGTTGCAACGCTACCCCTGTGCACAAGGAAAATTGCTGCCCTTTCGGACAGCGTTGCAACGCTGTCACGATGGGTAGTATATCTTCATCGCTTCATCTTCGTCCAAAGGGAGGCAATTTCGAGGGTTTTATACCTAATCTCTACTCCAGACGTATGAGGGTATTTGGGAGAATTTGTGAGTGTTTTGGAGCGGAGTTGAAGACCTTGGAGCTCGAGTTCAAGATTGATCACCTTGGGAACGTAGATCATCCTTCGTTTGCACTTTCTTTCATTTATAGTTATTTGGGTTGTAATTGTTGAACATGTTTAGTCAAATTCCTAAATTCTATGAGTTGTTGTAATTCTTGGACCATTGCACTTAATTTTGCTTAATTTAGTTTGTGATTGTGGTTTAATTAGTGTTTATGTTCATTTATGCATTGGGTTCTTAATGACTTTAACAAAGCAAGGAATAGGGGTTAAATGATCGTTAGTTTAATTGAGCTCGATAGAGTCGATTAAACTTAGAAAAACAATGCATGACAATTAACATCCGCCTAAGTGATATAGGAACAACGGAAATTACTTGAGGTTTAAAATGAAGGTTCGTTAATGTCAGGTGAGGATTAATTAATGAGACAGACACGAGATTTAATTAATTCCACTCGAGGTTTGGAGGAGACCAACAGGAGATTCCATAATTTTAGGCTTCTAGACTTATGAATCGAACATTTTATTGTGCCTAATTGCTAGCTTAATTAAGTAAATTAAGGTCCAAGAATGCAATCAACACCCATAGAATTACCTATTGATATGTGTCTCCCATTTATTTTGCTTTCTAGGTTTAGTTGTTTAATTTTTCTATTTGCTTTTGCGTTCTGTTCTCTAAGTAAAGTAAAGTGCGACTTTTAGTGGTACTTAATTGAATTAAAAACCAATCCCAGTGGATACGATACTTGGTAGGATTACCGTTTTATTATTACTTTGATCACGTGCGCTTGCGTGTACGCTCTTATCAGATATTAGCCAAAATAAAATCACCAAATCTCAAGCAACGATGCCAAAAACTTGTTAACAAGCAAGCGCACGTGTCCAAGTAATACAGTGATAAATAAATCAAAGATCGTCTCCACAGGATGATATTTTAGATTAACTAATTACCATGAATACTAACGCTCAATTTTATTCAAAAGACCAAATTGGACAAATCATGCAAGAAATTAGGAGAATTAAAATATTGAAACCAACTAATGAAATAAATGCACGACCAAAGATAGGGACTAATCTAGGGAATAATATCACCTAATGGACCAAGAGTTCTATTAATCAAGTATATGCAACCGATTTATACCGAATTCATGAATCTAGAAGTAAAATTAATTGGAATTCTCTGTCAAGTTCATCCAATTCTCGTGCATGCTTAATTAATATATGTGTTTGTAATCTTAATTAACCACACACGACATTAAACAACCTCATTACCAATTTGAATCCCCCTTCTATCATTAGTGTTTTCATCTATTTTCCAGTATTCTTTTACTTACTTTTTAAAACCACCAAAAATCATTCTTACATTTGGTTACTTTGGTTGCAATTAGAGAAGGTCTTTATTGTTGAATTGAGAGTTTTGTTACATCTGTTCCCTTGGATTTGATACTTGGAGTACTTCCATATATTACTTGACAGACAACATGCACTTGCTCTTTGTTAGCAAATGCATCAACAACTTTTTGGCGTCGTTGTCGGGTGATAGTGAGCTTGTTGAGGGCTAAATCAAATACATTTATAATTACCAATCTAAAATTAACTACTTGTAGTAATTAATAGGGGACCAGATCGAACCATGAGGAACTGGATAAATTAATTTTCTATTAATTGGTTTTCTTATTGACACGAATTGACAAGGACAAAGGGAAGTTAAACAAAAAAGAAGGAAGACTAAAAGCGATAAAGATAGGATCTCACCTCAGGCACAAATGACCAGCATATAATCTAATAAGAAATTTATGTTGGGATTTATGCCCTAAAGCCTCGTAATTAATTATTTATTTAATAATTAATAATAATTTTGATTATTTTATTTACAATATAATATTATCCATTATATGAAAAAACCAAGGTTATTAGTGTAATCTTGAACAATATATGGATGACATACAAGAGGATCGTGTTCAAGAAATAACCTAAAGAGTCATAGTATATGGATAAGGTTGGGTGCCTTATCTTGGTAACACTATTGATACGACCCACTTTGTAATAGTTACAAATGATTTGATCCAAATCATTCATGTGGAGACATGTGAGTGGGGGTATCTTATACAATGAGTTTGTATAAGACTGGACAACGAAATATTTAATATCTCTTTATAAATCCGTTAATAGAGAAGATTAATATTTCATCAGGATGATCATATGCAACTCGATCTTAATCCTGAGTGAGTTATGAACTCCTGCCTGTGAGAGATTGTCCTTTGATTTGCATGGGTGAGAGTGGCTTTTATAGCCGATTCAATATGCTTACCATTTTGGGGACTTGACCAAATAAGGAGCTGGGAACATAATCTCGCAAGATGGAATTCACTCATTCCCATATAGGGTAAGTAGATGAGTAGTTCCCTTAAGTGTTGATTTCGGGCTTGAACAATGGGGCCCTACCCTCTCATTTGCCCGAGAGGGACTTAGTTTATAATTAGATTATAAACTGATTGTTCATTAGAGAATCAGTGGTACTTAAGGTGCAAGATGTAATTATAGGGGTAAAACAGACTTTTGACTTAGCTATAATTACGAACAACTCGTGAACGATCGAATTGCATGTAATGATTATATCTATGGACACATCTAACAATGCATAAGAGTGCAACTCTAGGTCTATAGTGGAGTAACCTATAGTTAATGAATGAAAATTAATTAATTAAAGAGTTTAATTAATTAATTTTGTATCATTGGAGCTTATAATTGGTAGGTTCATAAGGTCCCCTTGCTAGCTCATAGTAACACTAAAATATCAATTTAGTTTAAAGAAAATTTTGAAATGTTCAAATTAATATAGTTGAAAGAAAATTTTGAAATGTTCAAATTAATATTAATTTGAAGTGTTCAAATTAATATTTAATATATTATATATATTAAATATAAAAGAGGAAAATATATTTATTGTATTTGATACATTAAATATTAAAATTTGAAATTTTCAAATTTAATATTTAATTTGAAGTGTTCATTAATATTTAATATATTAGATATATTAAATATAAAAGAGGAAAATATATTTATTGTATTTGATACATTAAATATTAAAATAATTAATATATATTTGATATATTAAATAAAAGATATTTATAGAATTTGAATAAGATTCAAATAAATAAATTTCGTAGGAGATTTGAATGAGATTCAAATAAATATAAGATATATTTTAATATATTAGATATTAAAATATAATATTTTTATTATGATAAAGATTTTCCCTTGATCTTTATAAATAGGACCCTTGGGTTAAGCCATTAGATACAACACACATCTCCTCAATAGCGAGAATTAGAGAATTCTCTCTAGACCTCTTCTTCTCCAATCCCTTGTGGATTTTCTTTCAAGAGGCTCCCACAAGCCTTGGTCTTGTGTTCGAGTCATAGCTAGGAAGACTTTGTGGAAGAGATAAAGATCCGCCAGAAGAATCTCCATATTTTCAAGGTATGTTTTGCTTAACTTTAATTTTGCGTTTAATTCTAAATAAATCAAAGACGATCCAAACGCTTCCGTTTTGGGTTTAATTCGATTATTCCCTTCAATTTATAACCTAATTGACTTGCCGAAATAGCCAAACAAGCCTCTAAGAAGCTTAAATCCCCTAAACCAATTAACCCAACCTAGCATCGAGTTAACAGTGTAACTAACCCTAATTAGCTAGGCACGATAACGCTCCATACTAACATTGCTAGCTGCTTTAAATTCGAGGGATTGATTAAGACAAACTAATTAAATTAGGCATGCATTCCTAATTTTACTAATTCATTCTCTCGATTCTTAGGTCCTATCATGCAAACTACACGGGGAGGAGGCTCCCTACTATGCAAACACGAGTCGGTCCTATTGCTACCTACTAGCGATTACAAACACATTTGATGTGAATAGGTTGTCAGGCTATCTACGAACATGCTCATACCATAACCATTAAAGCAAGAATCAAGAGATAATAAACATGTTAATCGATATTCGAGCAACTCATTACTTTAAACTAGCTTAAAGAACATACTCTATGTGTATAGAGTGTCAATCTACCTACGAGCATGCACGTTATTAAACTAGCAAGGAGAGATGAGAGGCTACTGTAAAGCATAAAGAACTTAAGCAAAATCTCACAAAAATTACAAGTTACCATAGCTTACAACCTGAATCGGTGTCAAGAGCCTAGCAAAACATAGAACTGATGTTTCCCGATACCAAGGATCGATCAAAACACCTAATCTAAGCCTAAACTACTGAAAATAAAGAGAAACTAGCTTAGTAAGTCCCATTTCGGGGAGGGAAAGGGAGACTTCTGACCTAAGGGCTTAAAAATTCATTTTATACAAAAGTCAAAAGTGTCTCGACGCTACAGGCAGCGTCGAGACACTACCCTCTATTGGACCAACGTTGAGGGGGCTCCTCACAACGTCGCAAGACGCTCACTATTACAGCGTTGAGACGCTATGGGCAACGTCTTGACGCTGTCCTGTTCTCGTGCATTCTGCCTTATTCAGCATCTTGACGCTCCAATGCAGTGTTGAGACGTTCTTAATAGGGGCATAATGGTCATTTTACTTTTAATCTTCACTTGGTTGCTCAAACGACCTCTAAATTGGCTCATTTTAACCCCAATTCGATGCAAATTCTCCAAATAACTCTCTTGCTCGAATTCCTATAAAATCAATGATAAAACACATAAAACACTATCGAACCCAACACAAATTAAGCACACTAATATAGAACTATTTTAGTCCTATCAAATTACCCCTAATCTAAATCTTGTTAGTCCTCGAGCAAGACACAAACACAATAGTAGATATAGAATTCACTGGTTTCATGCTTAAAACTCTAATCTCGATGTTCAAAATAACTAATCATTTACAAAAGAATAATCAGAGCAATGCACAGTCCATCCATGAACAATTTAAAAACATTTCTTATAATTTATTGCGTGTGTGTGCGCACGTTTAGCTTCCATAATTCAATCCTTAAAAGCTCGAGGGAGGTTTATAGGGTCCTCAATCTATCTTCTTTCTACACTGGCCCTAAGCTAACTATCAAGCCATAAAACAATCAAGAAAGAAATGTTGGGTACCTGAAAAACAAAATACAAGGATCCCCTAAACTTGCATTCTTTGACTCAAGGGAACTAGCTTTCGCACATCTATCTTAAGGACCCTTATCCAGAGCACTTGCTCGATAGGTGGCGTAACTGATAGCGACAAAGACAACTCTTTTCACCCCTGATCATTCTACTTATTACAAGCTTATATTTTTCTTTTCTCTTTTCTCTTTTCTCTTTCTTTTCTTTCTCAAAAATGATTTTTCTTTTCGTGCAGGCAAATATACAATCTGTTTCCCTAAGCAAGACATTACAGACTTTCATCCAAAAATTGACCATCAACCTAGCCCTTAAGTCTATCGAAGTGACAACAAACATCTAGACTTCATAAAACTACCCTAGGCCTTCAGGACAACAAAAGATAGGCTAATGTGCTCGAAACATGCAAGAAAATCAAGGGAAATTTTTAAACATGCTCTATGCTTTATTAAAATGCAAATAACAAGCTATAACAAACATTTCATAGATCTTCATAATCAACAAACATAGATCTAACTCATCTATCAAAATAAGCTCATAAATTTAAAAAATAACATGCTCAACACATCAATCAAAAGTCCGAGCTCAGGTGCTCAAGGACTCAACCAACATGCAAAGCAATCGATAAGCTCAAAATGTTTTAAAAATTCCTAATTTTGCTCAAAAGCTAAATAGTCCAAACTCATATGCTCAGGACTCAACATTAAGCTCAAATCACAAACCTCCACCCCAACCTAAAATTTACATTGTCCTCAATGTATCTATATCTAAAAGCAAGACAAAGATAAAGGGAACATAAAACTCTCCTGAAATATTAGCCGTAGGTGGGCGATGATAAATTTCTTCCCAAAGGTCACTTATTACCTACAAAACAAAAACTAAACAAATTAATCTATGAAAAACATAAAACAGAAAGCAGTAAATGAAAGCAAGTAAAATTTTCACCTGGCTACCTTTAGGAAGAGGTCGATTACTTGACTCGTTGTGTGGCATGCGTAAGGCACGTAGAAGTTCTCCCATTTCTTTGGCCCTTTCTTCCTTGAATCTACAAAGCTCACCGCATAAAGTAGGCCATGTAACATCTAATGGGCTGCAAAAATGCAGGTCTTTTTGTAGTTTTTGGACTCTAAAAACATAAAAATAGAAAAATCAAAGAAATAAGACTCTAACCCTAACTTGTGAAAGCAAGAAGAAGAACATTTCCATAAAAGAGAGGACTCAAAGGATAGAACAGACAGGATAGAATAGACGCAGGTCTTTCAACCTCCAACTCTATCACCTGGACCTCTTCGTGGTACTGAAGCTCAACTTCCTCTGCCTCACATACCTATTCCTCAAATGGCAAACGAACTTCATCATTAATTTCATAATCAACCTCAATATTTCGTATCTCAAGAATGTCCATAGTACGTTACTCTTGAGGACTCTTCAATCTCGCAACGCATCAACCATCTAGTTGACTTGGTCTAGTAGCCTTCGCATCCTAGCTCTAGTATCCTCATCGAACTAGGGCCTCATCTGTTGATACTGAAGAGCTCTGTTAGCAATAAAATAAACTAAATTCTCTAAAGGCATGCAATGCCTAAGATTAAGGTCTGATGGTGGCTTGGCTGCTCCTCTTGGCATCCTTTCGTGATGTTGGCATGCGTCATGAACATATGTCGAATTGCTTGGAATTCAATTTAGAAAGAATATAGGTTAGATCAATAAAATGAGAATTTAATTCACTAACATCACGGTTGCACTGGCGACTCCTTCATCAATTCTAAAATCGTTACCATAAAAAGAACAAGGTATAGACTCCTTTTGTATTTTTGTTTTTATTGAAATAAGAAGACCAAAATCAAGAGATCAATTTAATCGATGATTCCCTGGCAACGACGCCATTTGAAGATTCAAGATTGGTGCACGGTAGAGAAATCAAATAAATGAAACCTCGACAACCGCGCTAATTTGAAAAGAGTTTGTCGAGGGCTCAATCAAATACATTATAATTACCGATCTAAAATTAACTACTTGTACTTATAAATAGTTCATCAAGCTAAATCATAGGGAATCGAATAAATTGATTTTTTATTAATTAGTTTTTTTATTGATACAAACTAACACGGACAAGGATAAGTTAAACATAAAATAGACAGAAGACTAAACTGAAAAAACATAAAGATAGGATCTCACCTTAGGCACCGATTCAGGGTAAAACCAGGCAACAATGTAATTTTTAATTATAGATAACCAACATGAAATCTAATAAGCAATTTATCACCTAATCGACTTTCCGAAATAGCCGGACAAGCCTCTAAGCAAGCTTAGATCCCCTGACCCAATTAACCCAACCTAGCATCAAATTAACAACCTAACTAGCCCTAATTAGTTAAGCACGATAGCATTCCATACTAACGTTGCTAGTGTTGGGATTTATGCCCTAAAGCCTCGTAATTAATAATTTATTTAATAATTAATAATTATTTTGATTATTTTATTTGCAATATAATATTATCCATTATATGAAAAATCTAAGGTTATTATTGTAATCTTGAACAGCATGTGGTTGACATACAAGAGGATCGTGTTCAAGAAATAACCTAAAGGGTCATAGTATATGGATAAGGTTGGGTGTCTTATCCTAGTAACACTATTGATATGGCCCACTTGGTAATAGATACAAATGATTTAATCCAAATCATTCATGTGGAGACATGTGAGTGGGGGTATCTTATACAATGAGTTTGTATAAGACTGGACCACGAAATATTTAATCTCTCTTTATAAATCCATTAATTGAGAAGATTAATATTTCATCAGGATGATCATATGTGACTCGATCTTAATTTTGAGTGAGTTATGAACTCCTGCCTGTAAGGGCTTGTCCTTTGATTTGCATGGGTGAGAGTGGTTTTTGTAGCCGATTCAATATGCCTACCATTTTGGCGACTTGACCAAATAGGGAGTTGGGAACATAATCTCACAAGATGAAATTTACTCCTTCCCATATAGGGTAAGTAGATGAGTAGTTCCCTTAAGTGCTGATTTCAAGACTTAAACAATGTGGCCCCACCCTCTCACTGGCCCGAGAGGGACTTAGTTTATAATTAGATTATAAACAGATTGTTCATTAGAGGATCAGTCGTACTTAAGGTGCAAGATGTAATTATAGGGGTAAAACGAACTTTTGACCCAGCTGTAATTACGAACAACTCGTGAGGATTGACTTACATGTAATGATTATATCTATGGACACAACTTGTCTAACAGTGCATAAGAGTGCAACTCTAGGTCTATAGTGGAGTGAGCTATAGTTAATGAATGAAAATTAATTAATTAAAGAGTTTAATTAATTAATTTTGTATCATTTGAGCTTATAATCTGTAGGACCATAAGGTCCCCTTGCTAGCTCATAGTAATACTAAAAGATCAATTTAGTTAAAAGAAAATTTTGAAATGTTCAAATTAATATTTAATTTGAAGTGTTCAAATTAATATTAATATATTAAATATATTAAATATAAAAGAGAAAAATATATTTGATACATTAAATATTAAAATAATTAATGTATATTAGATAAATTAAAGAAAATATATTTATTAAATTTGAATTGGATTCAAATTAGGAAATAAATGTCGTAGGAGAATTTTAAAAGGTTTGAATAAGATTCAAATTGATTAGATAAATATATTTTAATATATTAGATATTAAAATATATTATTTAATTATCTTCCCTAGACCACTATAAATAGGACCCTAGGGATGAGCCATTGGGCATTCTTGATAGAACACACATCTCCTCAATAGAGAGAATTAAAGAATTCTCTATAGATCTCTTCCTCTTTAATCCCTTGTGGATTTTCTTTCAAGAGGCTCCCACAACCCTTGGTCCTGTGTTCGAGTTATAGCTTGGAAGACTTTGTAGAAGAGATAAAGATCCGCCAGAAGAATCTCCATATTTTCAAGGTATGTTATGCTTAACCATAATATTATTATTTAATTCTAAATAAACTCAAATCGATTCCTACGCTTCCGCTTGGGTTTAATTAGATTATTCTCTTCAGCTAGCCGCTTTAAGTTCTAAGGATTGATTAAGACAAACTAATTAAATTAGGCATGCATTCCTAATTTAACTAATTCATTCTCTCGATTCTTAGGTCCTATCGTGCAAACTACAAGGGGAGGAAGCTCCCTACTATGCAAACACAAATCGACCTTATTGCTACCCACTAGCGATTCCAAGCACATTTGATGTGAATAGGTTGTTAGACTATCTACGAACATGCTCGTACCATAATCATTAAAGTGATAGCACCTTAATTATGCTATATATTTTCTCTATTTTGTGCTAGTTTCGTTACTCTCACAAGCTTAAATTGTCTATTTTGTAGAGTTTGAGCAACTCGGAGCTATTCAAGATACTTTGGATAAATCGGGATCAAATGGAGTAATTCAAGCCTAAACCAAGCATCCTAGTCAAGAGAAAGAGCAAATCAAGCCACTAAACCCTAGAGGACAACGTCTAAAGGCCACTTTGGGGCGTCGAGACGCCGCTGCATACACATCCAAGCTTGAAGACTCAAGGATATAGCGTTTAGACACTACTTCAAGTATCTAGACACCAATGAGAAGCACAAAGTGAAGGCTCGCTCGACGCTGCGGGGAGGCCATCCTCAACTCTACTAGCATCTCGACACTTTCCACAGTGTCTCAATGCTACATGATTTCAAGTGATTTATTCCTTATTTAACGAGGGCAGCATCTAGACAATGCCTTGACAACTATAAAAGGAATGTTTTGCCTAGGGTTTCAAGGGGAGCCTTCGAGTGTAATCTTTTTGGACAATAGTTTTTAGAGTTTTTCTCCTTTCTTCACTACTTTTCTTTTGGCACTATATTGAATGACGAACCTTGGCTACATCATCACGATGAGCGACTAAGGTAAGTGATCCAATTCATAGGTCGGTGTAGTTCAATTGCAATGTTGTGAGACTTTGAATTGTATTGAATTTTATTCTCTCAATTTAAGTATTCTTGTTTCCTATTTTAATCCTTGTATGTATGCATTTATCGAATCGACGACTCGATTACATGTGTTTATTTACAAGTTTGCTATGCATGAAATTACAATCCGTAATTGTTGTCATTGATTGCTTGATTAAAGTAGCAATAGGATTGGCTCATGTGTGTGTATCTAAGGCTTTTCCTAAAGTACATATCTTGCATGATAGATCCTAGGAAACAAGAAAGATTGATTAATTGGTTTGTGCTATCTCAATTGGTTAATCAATTTTAGACCTTTCATCATTCTTGATGCTATTGCTTGATTTGTATGGAACGCTATCGTACCCAGTAAATTAAGTAATAAGTTTAATTGCAATGCTTTGTTGGAATTAATAGACTTAGGGGAATAAAATCTAATTTGGCTTTTCCAATTAGGTTGATTGAGTACTTAGATTAAAAAGATTAATTTATTTGTGTAAGTCTATGAACGATATTGCAATTGAATGAACTGCACCATGGATTGGATATTGGTAAGATTTGAACTATCTTTGTTTTATCGATGTATGTTTTATTTAATTTACAAAAAATAAAAACCCTTTTTTTATTTTCTTTTGCAAATTTAATTTGAGAAATTGTTCCCTGAGATCGACCCGGTCCACTCAATGCTGTAAGTAGCATAGGTTCGACTTATAAATTGTAATTTGATGAGCCCTCAACAAGCTCGATCATAAAGCAAGAATCAATGGATAATAAACATGCTAATCAATATTCGAGCAACTCATTACTTTAAACTAGCCTAAAGAATATACTCAATGAGTATAGAGTGTCAATCTACGTACGAGCATGCACATTATTAAACTAGACAAGAGAGACGAGAGGCTAGTGTAAAGCATAAAGAACTTAAGCAAAATTTCACAAAAATTACAAGTTACCATAGTTTGCAATTTGAATCGACGTCAAGAGCCAAACAAAACATCGAACCGACATTGCTCGATGCCAAGGATCCAAAAAAAACACCTAATCTAAGCCTAGAACTACTGAAAATAAAGAGAAACTAGCTAAAGAAGTCCCGTTTCGGTGAGGGAAAGGGAGACTTCGACTTAGGGGTAGAAAAATCCCTTTTATACAAAAGTCGGTAGGGTCAAGACGCTGTAGGTAATGTCGAGATGCTACGCTCAATTGGACCAGCATCAAGGGGGCTTGCAATAGCGTCGCGAGACGCTCACTATTGTAGCTTTGAGATGCTATGGACAACGTCTTGATGTTGTTTTGTTCTCGCACATTCTGTCTTCTTCAAGGTCTTGAGGCTCCAATGCGGCGTTGAGACACTCTTAACAAGGGCATAATAGTCATTTCTTTTCTAATCTTTACTCGGTTGCTCAAACAACCTCCAAATTGGCTTGTTTTAACCCCAATTATATGCAAGTGCTCCAAATTACGTCTCTTGCTCGAATTCCTACAAAATCAATGATAAAACACTATCGAACTAGCATGCATTAAGCACAATAATATAGGACTATTTTTTTCCTATCACTAGAGAACGACATTTTTAACAAATTTTCAGTTTTTCGGAAAGGATTGCAATTTGATTGCGATCGAAATTTGACTCTGTCCCGGAGACCTAATTCTATTTTGCAGGTTAGAGTTGGTGCTGTTGGGATTTATGCCCTAAAGTCTCGTAATTAATTAATTATTAATTAATAATAATTTTGATTATTTTATTTGCAATATAATATTATCCATTATATGAAAAATCCAAGGTTATTAGTGTAATCTTGAACAGTATGTGGTTGACATACAGGAGGATCGTGTTCAAGAAATAACCTAAAGAGTCATAGTATATGGATAAGGTTGGATGCCTTATCTTGGTAACACTATTGATACGGCCAACTTTGTAATAGTTACAAATGATTTGATCCAAATCATTCATGTGGAGACATGTGAGTGGGGGTATCTTATACAATGAGTTTGTATAAGACTGGACCACGAAATATTTAATCTCTCTTTATAAATCCGTTAATAGAGAAGATTAATAATTCATCAGGATGATCATATGCGACTCGATCTTAATCATGAGTGAGTTATGAACTCATGCGTGTGAGGGATTGTCCTTTGATTTGCATGGGTGAGAGTGGCTTTTATAGCCGATTCAATATGCCTACCATTTTGAGGACTTGACCAAATAGGGAGCTGGAAACATAATCTCACAAGATGGAATTCACTCCTTCCCATATAGGGTAAATAGATGAGTGGTTCCCTTAAGTGCTGATGTTGGGACTTGAACAATGGGGCCACACCCTCTCATTGGCCCAAGAGGGACTTAGTTTATAATTAGATTATAAACAGATTGTTCATTAGAGGATCAATGGTACTTAAGGTGCAAGATGTAATTATAAACAGACTTTTGACCCAGCTGTAATTACGAACAACTCATGAAGGATCGACTTGCATGTAATGATTATATCTATGGACACAACTTGTCCTACAGTGCATAAGAGTGCAACTCTAGGTCTATAGTGGAGTGACCTATAGTTAATGAATGAAAATTAATTAATTAAAAAGTTTAATTAATTAATTTTGTATCATTGTAGCTTATAATCTGTAGGTCCATAAGGTCCCCTTGCTAGCTCATAGTAACACTAAAAGATCAATTTAGTTTAAAGAAAATTTTGAAATGTTCAAATTAATATTAATTTGAAGTGTTCAAATTAATATTTAATATATTAGATATATTAAATATAAAAGAGAAAAATATATTTATTGTATTTGATATATTAAATATTAAAATTTGAAATGTTCAAATTTAATTTTTAATTTGAAGTGTTCAAATTAATATTTAATATATTAGATATATTAAATATAAAAGAGGAAAATATATTTATTGTATTTGATACATTAAATATTAAAATAATTAATGCATATTTGATATATTAAATAAAAGATATTTATAGAATTTGAATAAGATTCAAATAAATAAATATCGTAGGAGATTTGAATGAGATTCAAATAAATATAAGATATATTTTAATATATTAGATATTAAAATATAATATTTTAATTATGACAAAGATTTTCCCTTGGTCTCTATAAATAGGACCATTGGGTTGAGCCATTAAAAATAACACACATCTCCTCAATAGAGAAAATTAGAGAATTCTCTCTAGACCTCTTTCTCTCCAATCCCTTGGGGATTTTCTTTCAAAAGACTCCCACAAGCCTTGGTCCTGTGTTCAAGTCATAGCCAGGAAGACTTTGTAGAAGGGATAAAGATCTGCCAGAATATTCTCCATAATATTATTTTCAAGGTATTTATTGCTTAACCTTTGTATTTTAGTTTAATTCTAAATAAATCAAAGACGATTCCTATGCTTCCGCTGTGGGTTTAATTCGATTATTTCCTTTAGGTGCATGTGCAAAGGATCTTGCCCTGTTGATCCTGATCTTAAGATAAAGGAAACTTTTTGCTTACGCTGTAAGGAGCAAAGAAGGAAAAGAAGAGAACTACGAGAGTTGAGCGCACAGGAGAATCTAGAGGAACTTGTTTTGGAAGAATCTGTTTTGCAGGAACTTCCAATGGATCCACTTAGAGGAACTTGCTATGCATGAAAATTACAATCCGTAATTGTTGTGATTGATTGCTTGATTCAAGTAGCAATAAGATTGGCTCATGTGTGTGTATCTAAAGTTTTTCCTAAAGTACATAACTTGTATGATAGATCCTAGGAAACAAAAAAGATTGATTAAATGGTTTGTGCTATGTAACAGCCCGTATTTTCCAATACGATCATTCTAATGATAAATGAGGAAACGATTAAATAGATATTAAAAAAAATAGGAATCAAACGTTAAATACTTTCACTTAACTGAAAAACAAGGCTTTAAAAAAATAAAGCCAAATCCAATACTTAAAAAAAAGAAACCAACTAGAAGTACTTTGAACATACGACAAGTCCAACAAAAAACTAAATGTAAAAACCTAAAGACAAAAATAACTCCTTAACAGTTCTGCCAAAACGCTAGGCCTCAATCACTGTCAGAACTATCACCTACTCCTTCATCTGAAAACATTTTAGAAAAACAAAAATGAGTACAAAAATACTCAATAAGCAATCTCAACATCAAGTTCAGAAATTCATTTATTAAAACGTTCAGTCAAAACTTTCGAATAACAAAAATCTTTCAATTGAACAAAACTTTCATTTAACCAAACTTTCAAATATCGAAACTTTCAATTTAAACAATACTTTCAATCAATCATTACTTTCAAATATCATAGTGAGAATATGCATTATTTGGGTAGCCTTCAGAACATATATGATGGTTACCCGTTGGTAACACCAATCAATCAATTAGAACATTCAATCAAAGTTGTCGATAAAAATCGACCAGAACATTCAATTCAATTATTTAAGTGTGAGGCCATGTGAGTGAAACACACACATGAATCTTCATTCCAAAGGAATGTCAAACCCCAAACTGTGCCTTCCCACAAATAAGCTTCAATCAGTCAGAGATGTCGATAAAATCGACCAGAACAATCAATATAATTACTAAGTGCGAGGCCACATGAGTGAATAACACTCACATGAATCTTCATTCCAAAGGAATGCTAAACCACAAATGTGTCTTCCCACAAATTTGTCTTCTCACAAATAAGCCAGAACAATTCCATCAATTCCAATTTAGGCTACTACCACCAATAAGCAAAGTATTCCCAAAACAGAAAATTGGCATATCTGGATAGCCCTTATCAAATCGATCAAAAATTCTTTTGTAAACATTTGAAACAAAACATGTAGTTTCAAATAACAATTTCAATAAAGATTCATCAAATCAACCATTCAAACTCAAAACCAAAACAAACTTACTTTCAATTCAAAATCAATCAAAACACATTTATTTCAAATTATCCAAAACGGCAAACATACTTTTAAAAAGCAAAACACTTTAAAGCATACAAAACAATTTTGATCAATTTCAAATCATACAAAACATACTTTCAAACATTTGTAAAATAAACAATATTCAAAACATAATTGTACCAAAATTTCTATTTTGGAAGGGATGTGGAAACTACTTACCTCGATCGATAATCCTACAATTCTCAATCTCAATTTCAATTTTCCACAATACCTACTCCTTGAACTAAGGTCAATCTTCTAGAAGCCTAAACATATCCAGTATTTCATTGATCAGAAACCAAAATTCTATCTTAAAGGCCCAAAAGCTTATCTAAATTATAGGCAATCTTATCTACTCAATTTTTTCCATTCAAAACAATTTTCTGCATAAAAAGCTAGGCAAAATAGGGTTCTTGGACTAAAAAAAACAGCACTGAAAACTGGGTTAAAAAAACACTTTAAAATCCAATTAAAAATGTATTACAATCAGTAAAATCAATACTTTTCAATACGAAATAAAATACCAAACAAATTTTCAATCCTACAACTTTTAAAACCTTCAAAACTATCATAAATTATAGACAAATAACCCAGAAAATTTTATGTTTCATAAAACAAAATTCTTTAAGATTTTAACATTAAAAGAATCAAGATTTGCCACTTTTTAACACCAAAATCATATCTGAAAAATCTGGATAAAACTGCTGTAAAAACCTTTAAAACATACTATTTTCATGTAGAAATCAAAGGTATAAATTACACTTCAAAAATAAACATTTGGTAAACTTTCTTGTGCTAAAAGAAACCAAAAAAAAAAAAACACTAAAAAACAGTCCCAAATTTAGAAGAAAATAAAAGATGGAAAATTCTGGAAAATTTTCCTTTATTAAAACTTTCAATTTAATCCAAAATCCATAAGATGAAAGACTTTGATAAAGAATTAAGCAAACCAAAAACCTAAAAACTTTTTAGGGCAAAAGATTTCAAGAATCTTTTGATTCTAAACATTCATGAATTGAAAACAAAAACCCAAAATTTTCCAAGAAAGATTCACTCAATCAAAAAAAGAAAACAAACTTCAAAATAAAAGGGAAAAAAACTTATTGCTTTTTCCTTAGAGAGGAAACTGCAAAACGACTTCTTCTTTTCTCTCTTTTTTCCGTCAAAACTTTTGATCAAAAAGGTTAGGGCTTAAAAGACCATTTTTAAAAGAACTCTAATCAAAACCCTTAAATGATTATCTTCTTTTTTTTTTCTTTTTTTTTAAAAAAAAGAAAATAAAGATTTATCTCCTAATTTAAAAAGAAGATAAAATCCTAATTCAAAAAGGTTTTAGAGAAAAAAAATAATAAAACAAATAAAATAATTTTTTTTTCCTGTTGTTACATGCTATCTCAATTGGTTAATCAATTTTAGTCCTCCCATCATTCTTAATGCTATTTCTTGATTTGTATGAAATGTTATCGTACCCAGTAAATTAAGTAATAAGTTTAATTGCAATGCTTTGTTGGAATTAATAGACATAGGGGAATAAAATCTAATTTGGCTTTTCCAATTAGGTTGACTGAGTACTAAGATTAAAAGGATTAATTTATTTGTGTAAGTCTATGATCGATACTGAAGTTGAATGAATTGAACCTATGGATTGGATATTGGTAAGATTGGCTCTATCTTTGTTTTTATCTACATATGTTTTATTTTATTTACAAGAAAACACAAAATCTCCTTTTATTTTCTTTTGCAAATTTAATTTGAGAAATTGATATTTGGTTCTCTGAGATCGACTCAGTCCGCTCAATGCAACAAGTAGCTTAAGATCGGTTTACAAATTGTTGACGAGCCCTTGACAAGCTGAACGTCAGCCATATGTACAGAAGAATGATACACATATGCTGCCACAATCGTCAATGCAGAATCCTACATTGGAGACCCTTATGAAGGAATTGATGGCTAAAAATGATGTCATCATGGCTAAGAATGATGCCATCATTCAAAGCCAAGTTGTCATCAGTTAGAGCCAAGCTGCATCATTGCAGAATCTTGAAATATAGGTTGGACAATTGGAGAGCGAGATGAAGAATAGGCCTTAAGGAGCATTATCGAGCAACACAAAGAATCCATAGCGAAAGAGAAAGGAACACTGCAAGACAATCACTATTAGAAGTGGACTCAAATATGGGGAGCTAGAGATGCCAGTGGAGTGAAAAACTCCACAAGCTTCCATTGATTTAAATTTGTAAGAAAATGAGAACAAGAAAGAAGATAAGAATGACTCAAAAGAGGAAATTGCTGGTGATGTGGCCATCCTTGCGCCTGCAAGGCAACCTAATGAATATATAAGCATTCCTCAAATCAAGGGATTATGGTCAGCTATAACTTCTCACATTGATCTCCGTAGAAACCCAAGACTTTGAGGTCTATAAAAGGCGGCCAGAGCTCCCATTTTCAACAAATTCGAACGACTACTCAAAGTTTCATTTTTAGATAGTTGTTGTTTATCTTTTGTTCGTAGTTTTTCAGTTGCCACTTTGAACTCCCAAGTGTTGTTCAACCTCCGTCGAGCATTCTATTCCAAAGAAGAAAAGTGTAAACACTTGTCTCTCCTTGAAAAAGGTCGAGCAAGTTAGATAGAGGAATAAGCTAGGTTTTCCTAATTGTTTTTCCTTCTTATTTAAGTTTTTGTATTTTTATTTTAGTTGTTGTTTTGTATTTCAATTTCAAGTTCTATTTGGTTCGTATTCAAACTCAGTTGTATTTCATTCATCACTTTAATATGAATTCAATTTTTATTTATTCAAGTTTCATTCTTTACTTTTTGCACTTTTATTTGCTTTTCCATGATGAGCTAAACTCCTTCGAGGGGATTCAATGAAGTGGATACCCTAAGAAGGAAGTAAGCCTCACCATGTGATTTAGCAACTTTGCTCAACAGTTAACACCGTTTGCTTTTATTGGGTTTAAGTTTCATTGTTAGCTTAAACTGATCACTTGAGTTTGCATAGCTTGTGTGAGATTCAATATTGAAAAGGTTGGATTGAACAAGCGTTTTTATAAAAGCAATCTAGGAGGAGTGTTTTTTATTTACCTAAGTTAAAATTAGCCATAGAAAATTATGTTTAATTGCATAGGCTCCTAAAAGTACTTATAAAAGGGTTGAATAGGTTTTGACCTCAACTCATGGTGTTAAGTGTAAATTAGGGTCGGTTGTAGGTGCATTCTGGTAGCATTCTAGTCGAACCGTACAGAACTCGAAAGAGTGAGATACGGGCGCATGTGGGTAGCAATCTCTAAATGAACCCCACCTAGTTGCGCAATTTGTGGGCACATCGTGGGCACATATTCCTTGGTGTTAATCCAAATTTGAATCCCTCTTCTATCATTAGTGTTTTTCTCATCCATTTTTCAGTATTCTTTTCCAAACTTTTTAAAACCTCCAATAATCATTCTTACTTTTGGTTACTTTGGTTGCAATTAGAGGAGGTCTTTGTTGTTGAATTGAGAGTTTTGTTACATCCATTCCCTTGGGTTCCATACTTGGAGTACTTCCATATATTACTTGAGAGACAACGTGCACTTACGCTTTGTTGGCAAATGCATCATCAATATTCAAAAAATAACCTAAAGGGTCTATAGTATATCAATAAGGTTGGGTGCCTTATCCTAGTAACACTATTGATACGACCCACTTTGTAATTGTTACAAATGATTTGATTCAAATCGTTCATGTGGAGACATGTGAGTGGAGGTATCTTATACAATGAGTTTAATATTTAATCTCTCTTTATAAATCAGTTAATTGAGAAGACTAATATTTCATAGGATGATCATATGCGACTTGATCTTAACCTTGAGTGAATTATAAATTCCTGCCTGTGAGGGCTCGTCCTTTAATTTGTATGGGTGAGAATGACTCTTAGCCTACCATTGTAGGGACTTGACCAAATAGGGAGATATGAACATAATCTCACAAGATAGAATTCACTTATTCTCATATAAGGTAAGTAGATGAATAGTTCCCTTAAGTGCTAATTTCGAAACTTGAACAATGGAGCCATATCCTCTCATGGCTCGAGAGGGACTTAGTTTATGATTGGATCATAAACAAATTGTTCATTAGAGAATCAATGGTACTTGAGGTATAAGATGTAATTATAGGGGTAAAATTGACTTTTGACCCAGCTATAATGACATACAACTCGTAAAGGATCAACTTGCATGTAGTGGTTATATTCATGGACAC
Source organism: Trichosanthes truncata (assembly GCA_033996785.1). Taxonomy (NCBI): domain Eukaryota; kingdom Viridiplantae; phylum Streptophyta; class Magnoliopsida; order Cucurbitales; family Cucurbitaceae; genus Trichosanthes; species Trichosanthes truncata. Next base: position 44,037,484 of record JAWPNB010000010.1, read on the forward strand.
AATGTGTCCTACAGTGCATAAGAGTGCAACTTTAGGTCTATAGTAGAGTAACTTAGAGTTAATGAATGAAAGTTAACTGATTAAAGAATTTAATTAATTAATTTTATATCATTGGAGTTTACAATCTATAGGTCCATGATCGATGCTACACGCAAGTGCACCTGATCGAAGTAATAAGAAACTAGAAGTACTCCAGCGTATCGTACCCAAGGGAATGGTTTTTAATAAAATTTATTAAGATGGCACAAAATTAGTGACAAATGGCAACTTAAAGTAACAGTTGGTATAAAAGGTTTGTGAGATGCTTTGGCTAAAAGAAAAATTATTTGAAAAAAAATGGAAATAAGGAAGATATTCAAGATTGCTTGTAACGCCCGGCTTTTTCAGAGGCATTATTTTCGAAATTTTGGAAATTTAAATTGAATAATTCTTAAGTATTTTGAGATTTTGGGTTAATTTGAAATTTTATGGATTTAAAAGGGGCAATTTTGGAAGGAAAGAGGTTGGTCAAAGGGTATTATTGGAATTTTGACTTTTTTTTTAATAAAAATAAAAGAAAATAAAAAATTTCAAACCTATCTTCTTTCTATCTTCTTCCTCTCTCTCCCGATGGTTTTCTCTCTCACTCTCGAAATCTCTCTCCCTCACCGACAGCCTTCTCCTTCTTCTTCTTCTCTCTGCCCGACTTCTTCCCCTCTCACCGGAATCTCTCTCTCTCGTCGAACTGCATAACACGGGAACCGCCGGGCTTCCGTCCACCGCTGAGATTTCTTCTTCTTCTTCGTCTTCCTCGTGCCGCCGGTAGCCGTGCAGAACACCTTCCAGCTCCGCTGCCACGAATGCCGGGCTCGTCGTTGTCTGCTCGCCGCGGGCCACCTCCATCTCCCTCCCTCTCTCTCGATTTTCTATACAGACAGCAGCAGGGGTGCCGGTTTTGGGCCAAAGTTTCAGCATGCTTGGTGTTCGATCAAGCCGTGTATAGGTTCGGTTGGAGTGGGTAAGTGTTTTAATGACGATTCGAAGTAATTTTTGGGTTGTATAAGATAGAATTGAAGGGCTAATTTAGTAAATTGCAACTAACCCATAATGTTTTGGATGTTAATCTAGAATACCCAATGTGATTGAAGGTCGAATTAGGAGAATTTGGAGCATTTAAGCTGTTGTCCAGTGGGCTTTGGTCTCTATTTCGGGGTAAGTTCTCCTTGGATGTTATGGATGTTATGGTTATCATCTTAATTGAAGTTAGGAATGAGATTGGAGATAGTTGGCACATGTTTTAGGAGTTTTTGATGTGTTTTAAGGATTGTTTTAAGTGTTTTATATTTTACCCATAATGCGTAAGCCGTTGTTTGACGATTCTGGATCAAGTATGTGAGTTGAGCCGTTTTGAACCTTGGAGTAAATGTAAGTAGTTATTTGGATATTAGCCCCTTTTAAGTTTCCATTTAAATTGATGTATGTTTGATAATTTGAAAATTTTGAAAGCATGCTTGAAAACCATATTTATGAAGTATGTAGTGAATTGTGGTTTGGTGTGGATGTTGTTAGAGCTAAAATGGCCTAAGTATATGGTTATAATGGAAATTAGGGGCTTAACGTTTTTCGAATGGCTTATGATTTAGCATGAGTAGCACTTTAAGAGAATAGTTGTTTGAATTGATGTATGTTAAGAGGTCGTGGATATAATTATTTCAAGTATGAAGTATAAGGGTGACTGATAGGAACAACATAGTTCTATATTTTCATACTTAAATCATGTTAGTTTGGAGGTTTTAATGTAATTAATTGATCATTTTGTAGGGATTTGAGCATAAGGCATGTTCCGAGAGATTCTACGTTGAATCACGATTCCAACGCATCAAACCGGAGGTCATTCGGAAACATGAGCAAAAAGTTAGAGCAAAAATAAGCAGTGCTGCGCGCTGGGTAGCGTCTAGACGCTGTCCAGAGCGTCTAGACGCTATCGGCAGTTCCCTGAAGCCTCCCTCGACGCTGCGGAGAGCCCCTGTGACGCTGGGAGCGTCTAGACGCTGTCCAGAGCGTCTAGACGCTCCGTCGATTCCTATATATAGATTTTTTCGTCCTCTAGGTCATTTGTCTCCGATTTTCAGCCGTCATGAGACCAATTTAGGCTTTCTCCTCTCTGTTTTTCAGTAGTTTAGGATAGATTAGGAGTTTTTCATCAAACCATGGTGTCGAATCGAGCTCGTTTGCACTCGAAGTTTTCTATGGAGATGCTCGGCTAGATTCTGCAATTCCGGTTTAGAGGTCGGTTGTAATTAGTTGCGACATTGTGAGGCTTGAACCTTAACTTAGTTTTCTTTCAATTGCAAGTGTTCTTTAATTCCCGTGTTAATTTTATAAGTATGTATTTTGATTAAATTGACGCCTTAATCTCTTTACATGCTTTATTGCTAATCATGATCATGATCCGTAATTGTCATGTTGAATGAACCGGTAGCATTAGGATTATCACATGTGTATGTTTTATGGGTTTCCATGATACATGGCTTGCATGTTTAATTCTAGGAATTAAAGAAGCATGTTAATTAGGTGAAAGTTGTTTTACCTGATCGATTGTCTTGGTCGTTCCAAAGTTCGTAATGCCTTTACCTAAATAAATTGAAGCGGTTTCGTAAAGATTTGTTTAGGTAATTAGCGTTAACTTGGCGTTCGTTAGAGTTAATGACCTTAGGGAATTTGCTACTTTTTGGGGTTTCCTAATAAGTTGACCAAGTACTTGCATGGTTAAGATTAAATATTTTGAATGCCTATGATCAATGTTTGCAATTGAATATAACCGCACCTCTGAACTGGAACTTGGTAAGAGTTGATTTTTTTCCTTTTAGTGTTTGTTTTGTTTTGTTATTTTTATTTCATTAAGTAAGAAACTATTTTTCAAAACCCCCCTTTTTAATTGCTTTCTCATTTGCAAATTTAACTTAAGAAATTAATATTTGGTTCCCTGAGATCGACCCGGTCCACTCAATGCTACAAGTAGCTTAGGATCGGTTTATAAATTTTAATTTGACGAGCCCTCGACAAGCTCGCTTCAGTGACCATGTTGGTCGAGGATGTTTCACTTAGTTAATATTTCAAAAAGAGTTTTGCCTTATTGTACCTAAACCCAAGAATTCAAAGAAAGTTGTCAATTTAGTTGAGTGGCTTGATATAAATCATGATTCCGAGCGGGGTGCTCCTAAGGACTTGGCCTTGTGAACTAGTAAGGAGTTTGGTTATATATTAACCCTTTGGAATGCATAGTTGACTATGATCGTGGTTCCTTATAAAGTAAGGACGTATGGGAAGTTAGTTTAGATTGTATAAGCATGCATATTTGGATTGTTGTGATCTGTGGCTTGAAATGGAATTCAGAGTGGCTATAAAACCTTGAACGTTGAGCTAAAGGACTAAATGGTCTAGTAATCCTTGTGTTTGAAGTATTCGGAAGGACGAGTGGTGTTTAACTTGTTTTGAGATGGGCTAGGGGCCGATTTCTGAGGCAAATGGTTGATGGCTTTATGCTACTAGTACATATATGGGTTTTGATTAAGTAAAGGATTGTTTAGAAGTGCCGTTGAACTAGGATATAAGATCTTACTTGAGACTCGTGCTTGTGATCTAGGGCGAAAAGTCATTATGATGAGATAGTGGTTGTTTATGGAGGGTGGGCCTGGGTCATATGCCACTAACAATTTCCTAAAAAGGAAGAGAAATGGATTTCCATGGTGCTGACCTAAGAAGAAGGTAGCCTTTCGGATTTGTCCGTTAGGATTTGTGTTCGCCTATATATATATATATATATATATATATATATATATATATATATATATATATATATGAGGCGTAAGACGTTGTAAATGTTGGAAAGGCTTGAGGATGGCTTTCCCTTTTTGCTTGTGTGAGTTAAGGAACGTTTTCCCATTGTGTGTGCTTGTAAATTTCGGGTCGGTTTGTGATTGTGAATCAATCTTGATGGATGAATTTGGTATGATAGATGACCCGAAAGGTTCCAAAAGCTTTGTGAAAGTACAAGGCCCGTTAGATTGGTGCTACCCACCCTATCTCTGTCGTTTCGTGCGAGTTTGTAAGCCTAGAACGTATGTGATGTGATGAGCATAGGGGATGCGTTTCCCTAGTGCCTGTGAGCTAGCTTAGGGGTGATTCCCCACTGTGTTGAGCATAGGGGATGCGTTTCCCTATTGCCTATATGCTAGCTGAGGGGATGTGTTCCCTGGTTGCCTGTGTGGCTATCATGATGTGATGAGCATAAGGAATGCGTTCCTTATTGCCGATGAGCTAGCTTAGGGGTGATTCCCCACTGTGTTGAGCATAGGGATGCGTTTCCTATTGCCGTGTGCTAGCTGAGAGATGATTCCCCACTATGTTGAGCGTAGGGAATGCGTTCCCTAGCGCCTGTGTGCTAGCTTAGGGGTGATTCCCCATTATGTTGAGCGTAGGGAATGCGTTCCCTAGCGCCTGTGTGCTAGCCTAGGGGTGATTTATCTATTGAGATGAGTGTGAGGGTTATAGACCTTCACAGGTTTGGGTTCTAGGTTACAGGACTCGCAGGTATGACACGAAGTTTAAGTTCGGGTAGTAGTGAATGTTGTGAAAGGTTAAATGGACCTTTAGAATAGTAGAAGAAAGTATTTGAAATCTAAGCACAAGTGTGAGTAAGAGCTTGGTATGATTTCTTTAAAAGTTGGACCCTTAAGTGGGCTACTTACTGAGTATGTTTATACTCATCCTTGCTACTTTGTTTGTTTTGCAGATTGTGCACATTCTTGGGGGTGGATGACGCAGGCGACGACTTGACGAGACTATGGAGGCTCCACCAAATTTCTTTTCTATGTTTAGTCTTTAGTTTTGTTTCTTTGTTCCCTGTTGTTTGTCGGTCTGTAAGTTTAAATATTCTTTAGCTTCGTGTGACAGTTAGAAGCTTTTAGATTTGGTTGTCTGTTAATTGAGCTCAGCATCATTTATCGTAGTTTGGTGGATGCTGAGTCTGTGATCTGAAACATAGAAGTATTTATATCTCTTTCAAGGTCTTTGTAAAAAATTTGGTTTTCTTCTAGTTACATCGTCATGCTGCCGAAATTTCGGGCATGAGCAAGGTAACTAGGTCGTGCTTCCGCTTTAGAGAGTCGTAGGAATTCGGTTCTTTACATTGCTAATGCTCCTTTGGAATGAAATTCAACAAGAAGGCAATTGCAATCATAGCTAACTCAAGAAACTACGTAAACCGAATTCAACTACTATTCGACCTTCTATGAAGTATCTTTAGGAGGCTAAGTGATTAAACCTATATTTCTATGGCTAATCTAACTTAGATATATCTGCACACAACTCTAGTGGTTTTGGAGTCCCACCCTATGTCTAGAGTCGATGTTTCAGGACTTAAGTCTAAGCCTTTTCTTCAATTGCTTTTGCGACATCCGCTTCCCTTAACCCTCTTGGTATTAGCTAGATTGTTTTTGCTATCGAGCCTTATATCTTTCTTCTAGGGCATTCACAAAATTAAATCCCTAAGGAAATTTAGCTCTTCATAATGAAACTAACAAAAAAAAAGTGTGTTAAAATTGCTAAAACTCATTGATACAAAGGAATGAAGATGCAAAACAACTAGCAATTCAAATTTGATTTAAATATCCAAATGCCAAAAAGATTAATCTGTATTCAATATCCAAAAGAAATTTAAATAATTAAACAACTTCAAGAAACTTATAAGAAAACATGAAATACAATAGCTTTTCGAAGGACAAATAACATAAATGAATTACAACTTGTAGAAATTGAAAAGACAAAACTACCCGAACCCTTTACTCTTCATTCAATCGAACAAGGATTTGTTCATAACCACCACCAAATCTAGTTGTGATGGGATTGAGGAAGAGGTTTGGGACTTAAAGGAAGAAGAACAACACAGAAAAATGAAAAACATAAGCTACAGATAACTTAAAAAAACCCAAAAATAAAAAACTGACTTCTTCTCCAAAATCAGGCTCTCTCTTCATGGCTTTCTTCTCCAAATTATATAGGGACTTCATGCTAGGGTTTCCTTCTTGGTTGATGGACAATGACAACATGGAATCTAGCTGAATGTGTGGGCATTTTCCATCCCAAAATTCATTAATTTGTGTTTTTTCCTTAATCTCCAATTCTGCCAAAATTTCAATTCCTATGCAATTGCATTGTTGTTGCATTTTGCAAAAACCTGCATCAAAGCATTAATTAAGTATGAATTTTTCTCTTCTTTTGTTCTCTTTTCACAACTTATTTAATTTAAAGGTCTTTCAACAATAATGTCATTAAATTCAACAATTTTCTAATTTTCATCTAATAATATGAATAAAATTGACAAGTATAACTAAGTTTAAAGGCCAAATAATCCTCATGAATGCGAATTATCAGTCCATAAGGTCCCCTTACTAACTCATAGTAACACTAAAGGATCAATTAGAGAAAGAAAATTTGAAATGTTCACATTAATATTTAATTTGAAGTGTTCAAATGAATATTTACTATATTAAATATAAAATAGGAAAATTTATTTATTGTATTTGATGTATTAAATATTAAAATGATTAATGTATATTCGATACATTGAAGAAAATATATATATTTGAAATTTGAATGAGATTCAACTAGGTTAAATATATATTGTAGGAGAATTGAATGAGATTTAAATAAGTACAATATATTTTTTAATATAGTAGAGATAAAAATATAATTTTTTAATTATGGCAAAGATTTGCTCTAAGTCTCTATAAATAGGACCCTTGGGTTGAGGCATGATAGAAATCCTCTCATATATAGAGAATCAGAGAATTCTCTCTAGACTTCTCCCTCTCCAATCACTTGTGGATTTTCTTTTAAGAGGCTCCCACAAGTCTTGGTTCTGTGTTTAAGTCATAACAAGGAAGAATTTGTGGAAGCCTTGGAGATTCTTCCATTAGAGTTGGTGCAAAAAGATTAAAGACCCACTAGAAATATCTCCATATTTTATCAAGGTATGTTTGCTTAATGTTATTAATTTTTGTTTAATTCTAAATAAATTAAAGTCGATCCATAAATTAGTTTCTAAATTGTTTAGAAATCATAGTCTTTCGCTGCGGGGTGAAGTGTTCATTCCTTTTAAGTTCATCCTTCCATAAATAACAAGAGGAGAAGAAATTTGGACTATTACCATGAACCTGATATGAATTAGAATCCATATGGGATCTCACATCATAATCATCTCGCCAACACCGACATCATCCATGAAGCCCTAATCTAGCATAGCTCGACTTTTGCTAGCCGGCCTGCCAAAAATTGACCTGAATTGTCTTTAGCAACAACATATTTTCCATCAACGCCACTAGCTCCCTCTAGCACTCCCTTTGCCGCAACATGGTTGAGAACATGCTCTCCTCTAACTGCTCGAAGGAATTTCTCGATGCTAAAAAAATGCCATGGATAAATTCATTCAACGCATCTGAACTGAGGCTATCGTCAATGGCAGCACCATTTAGATGTTGAAGAATGCTTGACTCACTAGGATTTGTATTCCCTTGGTTATGAGCTTTTGGATTAGAAACTGATTAGAAATGGGGAGGAATCAATTGAGAACAAAGCAAGGTCAAAATTCGTCGTTTAGTTCCTCAATCTTTGTAGAAAAGCACTTCAAAATCTAGATTAGGCAAACCCCAAATAAAGATTTGTGTTGATAAAATTTTAGTAAAGAGATTTGTGAAGGAAATCGAGAGTTTAGGTTTAGGGCTTTAAAGTAGAAAATGTGGAAGGTGGGGAGGTGAGAATGAGAAAAAGAAATGGAGAGAGAAGGTAAATGTGAAGGGTTTTCTTTTGTGAAAATAAAAGAGGGGCGAGAACCTCAAATTTTCAGTGTGCCCAATTAGTTTTTTTAATAGCATTTTGTATAAATGCTATAATTAAAAGCTATTATATTCCTAATTTGTTGTAGTGAAATGGTTATCAACACAGGGCCAAAATTATTTCTTTTTCGTTGAGTTATTCATACTAATTTTAATGTGTGTAACTGTTTAATCGCCAATTACCTAATTTTAAATTCAAATTGAGATTGAAAGTTAATAATTGACATTGAATGTTTAGCTATAGGTCACATTTGTAAGACACGTGTGTTGCAAATTTGAGTACAATTTATGGATTTTATGTGCTTAATAGGGGTGAACATTGGTCGGTTGAGGTCAATTTTAGACCCAAATTGATGTTGACCACCAAGATTGATCATCAAAATAAGAGCAAAAAATTTGGGACCGAATCTAGATATGGTGGATTAGAGCCAAAATTTGTAGCCTACTCCAGATACGACAGATTATGTCGTGCAAACAAAGCACAAAACATGCAAAACTCTAAAGTACATGGTGGAGAGAAAGCAGCTCGAAAGGTTGATTGAACCCCAAAAAGGGTTGGTTGACTAATATTGACAACCTAAAATTTTAAGAAAACCTCACGATGGATCCCCGATTGAGCACGACAAAGTAGACTTCATAAAGCTGAGCAAAGTGTGATGAATTCAAAAATCTGCTTGGGTGTGCAGGACGTGAGCCCAAAAGATTGATTGAGTTCCCAAAAGGGGCTTGGTAACTAATCTGAGTAGCCAGAAAATTCGAGATGAATCTCATGGGTTTTTGCAAATAACAAATGAAAAGAATTTAGTTACATAAAACAAAGCACATACATTAATTATGAAAACAAATTCAAACACAAAATCTATACTCCCAAATTGAGCTTTGAATATTCAACCCCATGAAGAGTTGAACCACAAATCCCAACTCAGGAGTGGGGGTTAATGTTATGGGTGAAATTGGACCATAAGAACAAACTAAGTTACAAGGAAAATAAGAGGCAAAACCAATAAGGAAAACCCCAACACGAGACGAAATTAGGCCAATACAAAAGAACCAAATCATGGAACCAATAAGAAGAGAAGAAATTGGGTCGAAGCCCAACTTCATGTGGTCGGCCTCGACAAGAGGCTGAGGCCGACACTCAAGAGGGCATGGGCCATGTGCATCCTGAAGGGAATAATCAAATTAAACCCATAGCGGAAGCATAGGAATCGTCTTTGATTTATTTAGAATTAAACTAAAATAAAAATGTTAAGCAATAAATACCTTGAAAATAATATTATGGAGAATATTCTGGCGGATCTTTATCTTTTCCACAAAGTCTTCCTGGCTATGACTCGAACACAGGACCAAGACTTGTGAGAGCCTCTTGAAAGAAAATCTCCAAGGGATTGGAGAGGAAGAGGTCTAGAGAGAATTCTCTAATTCTCTCTATTGAGGAGATGTGTTGTGAAGAATGGCTCAACCCAAGGGTCCTATTTATAGAGACGAAGGGAAAATCTTTGCCATAATTAAAATATTATATTTTAATATCTAATATATTAAAATATATGTTATATTTATTTGAATCTCATTCAAATCTCCTACGATATTTATTTATTTGAATCTTATTCAAATTCTATAAATATCTTTTATTTAATATATCAAATATATATTAATTATTTTAATATTTAATGTATCAAATACAATAAATATATTTTCCTCTTTTATATTTAATATATCTAATATATTAAATATTAATTTGAACACTTCAAATTAAATATTAAATTTGAACATTTCAAATTTTAATATTTAATGTATCAAATACAATAAATATATTTTCCTCTTTTATATTTAATATATCTAATATATTAAATATTAATTTGAACATTTCAAATTTTTCTTTCAACTAAATTGATCTTTTAGTGTTACTATGAGCTAGCAAGGGGACCTTATGGACCTACAGATTATAAGCTCCAATGATACAAAATTAATTAATTAAACTTTTTAATTAATTAATTTTCATTCATTAATTATAGGTCACTCCACTATAGACCTAGAGTTGCACTCTTATGCACTGTAGGACAAGTTGTGTCCATAGATATAATCATTACATGCAAGTCGATCCTTCACGAGTTGTTCGTAATTACAGCTGGGTCAAAAGTCCGTTTTACCCCTATAATTACATCTTGCACCTTAAGTACCACTGATTATCTAATGAACAATATGTTTATAATCTAATTATAAACTAAGTCCCTCTCGGGCCAATGAGAGGGTGGGGCCCCATTATTCAAGTCCCGAAATCAGCACTTAAGGGAACTACTCATCTACTTACCCTATATGGGAAGGAATGAATTCCATATTGTGAGATTATGTTCCCAGCTCCCTATTTGGTCAAGTCCCCAAAATGGTAGGCATATTGAATCGGCTACAAAAGCCACTCTCACCCATGCAAATCAAAGGACAAGCCCTCACAGGCAGGAGTTCATAACTCACTCAGGATTAAGATCGAGTAGCATATGATCATCCTGATGAAATATTAATCTTCTCAATTAACGGATTTATAAAGAGAGATTAAATATTTCGTGGTCCAGTCTTATACAAACTCATTGTATAAGATACCCCCACTCACATGTCTCCACATGAATGATTTGGATCAAATCATTTGTAACTATTACAAAGTGGGTCGTATCAATAGTGTTACTAGGATAAGGCACCCAACCTTATCCATATACTATGACCCTTTAGATTATTTCTTGAACATGATCCTCTCGTATGTCAACCATATACTGTTCAAGATTACACTAATAACCTTGGATTTTTCATATAATGGATAATATTATATTGCAAATAAAATAATCAAAATTATTATTAATTATTAAATAAATTATTAATTACAAGGCTTTAGGGCATAAATCCCAACACATCCCCAGTTGGTGTGATCCTGGTTTGGCCCAATCCAATCCTCTTTTGACCTAATTCAGGAAGGAATCGAAAGAAAACCCTAATTCAAGATGATATAAAGACTCTTCTTCCATTGAAAGAAGGTAAGTTATTCCTCATTCTCAAAACTCTTGTTACACTAAAATTCCTCCTAACTAGCTTAAGCATCAAAGCCTATGTGGCAAGCACCACACCGGTGTGCATATATTTCTTGTTTTGCAGGCCACGTTCTTCCCCCCTCAAACAAATTTTACAGTTGTTGTCACATAAAGGCTAGGTGCGTTATCCTATCCTGATTTTGACAACAACGCCTTTCAACAAAATATCCACCTTTCAACAAAGATGTAATACCATGTTTGGTTCTTCTCATTATATTTCTCCATCTCTTTGAAGAGACAACTAGGTGGCCCAAACGTTGAAGACCTGCCATTAACTTCGACTTCGGTCAATTCTAACCCAATACATAATTAGTGCAATAAGACTTTAGTTTCTCTCAAGTCTCATCAATATTAAGGCAAGGAAAATTATATTTTTGTAGATGAAATTGACTCGTTTGTCCTTTTCTTCCTTGAATTTTAAAACTCAACACATTGAAATTGGACCATAAGGACAAACCCAAGTTACAAGGAAAATAAGAGGCAAAACCAATAAGGAAAAGCCCAACACGAGACGAAATTAGGCCAACACAAAAGAACCAAATCATGGAACCAATAAGAAGAGAAGAAATTGAGCCGAAGCCCAACTTCATGTGGTCGGCCTAGGCAAGAGGCCAAGGCCAAAACTCAAGAGGGCATGGGCCTTGTGCACCCCCAGTTTTTGTGACCCTGGTTTGGCCTGATCCAATGCTCTTTTGACCTAATTCAATAAGGAATCGAAAAAAAAACCCTAATTCAAGATGATATAAAGACTCTTCTTCTATTGGAAGAAGGTAAGTTACTCCTCATTCTCAAAACCCTTGTTATACTAAAATTCCTCCTAGCTAGCTTAAGCATCGGAGTCTGTGTGGCAAGCACCAAAACGGTGTGCAAATCTTTCTTGTTTTGCAGGCCACGTTCTTCTCCCCTCAAACAAATTTTACAGTTGTTGTCACATTAAAGGCTAGGTGCGTTATCCTATCCCAATTTTGACAACAATGCCTTTCAACATAATATCCACCTTTCAATAAAAATGTAGTACCATGCTGGGTTCTTCTCATTATATTTCTCCATCTCTTTGAAGAGACGACTAGTTGGCCCAAACGTTGAAGACCTCCATTAACTTTGACCTCGGTCAATTCCAACCCAATACATAATTAGTGCAACAAGACTTTGGTTTCTCTCAAGTCTCATCAATATTAAGGTAAGGAAAATTATATTTTTGTCGATGAAATTGACTCGTTTGTCCTTTCTTCCTTGAATTTAAAAACTCAACACATCTATGAGGGCATCTGTTAACCATTTTGGTCTATGGTTTTTTTTTTTTTATTATTGGGTTTTTGTTTTTAACATAAACCATGTCTTGACAGTTTTTTGTGTTTTCATTTAAAAAAAAAAATAGGAAACTAAACATATTTCTTAACTGTTTTTTGTTTTTCATTTGTTTTAAATAAAAAAAACCATTGAGTGGTAGTGGAAACTCAAGGAGAAATTATTCGGTGAGATTGCCACAATGTGGCTTTCCCATGGTTATTAGGAAACATTAAAATTATTAAATTCACATCTAATGGTTATTATGAGCCAGATAAATTATGAGGGACTCAATGAAAAAATTTTCTAACTCAAGAGGATAATGGACTTTAATTAGGCAAACATTTTCTTGAGGCGTTTTACTATTATTTTTTATTAAATTTAAACTAATTACTTTTTATGAAGTTTATTTTTATTGTTTTATCATTTTTAAATTAATCTAAGTTTATTTGGATCCTATGTTAAACTTTCACCAATTTTATTGTGTTTGTTTTGGACAAAATAATATTTAGAAAAACAAAAAATATATCCTTTTAAAAACTAGTTTTATTTTGGTTAAAATACCATTTTGGTCCATGTACTTTGAATTTCATTCAATTTTAGTTATTGTACTTTCAATGTCTAATTTTAGTCATTGTACTTTCAATAAAACTTCAAATTGGTCTCTACTGTTAGTTTATTATTAACTATTCTAAAAAAAGATTAGTCTATATTACCTTCCTTCTATAAATTTTGAAAGTATGTTCACATTGTATTTTTTCTTGCATGAAAATTATTATTATTATTTAACCAATTTCAATAAAATTAACTTCAAACTAATGATAGGGACTAATTTTAAGATTTATTGAAAGTACGGGGACTAAAATTAGACATTTGAAATTACAAGGACTAAAATGGAATGAAACCGAAGTATAGGGACCAAAATAGTATTTTAACCCTTTATTTTATTACAAATTACTTGCAATTTAAAAATTATTAAATATTTTTTTAAAAACTGAAAAACTTACAACCAGAAACATTGAAAAAATGATTAACAAATGACATGTTTATTTTTTATTTCTCAATTCATTGGTCTCCTCATATAATTTATCTTTGAAAATATGAGAGAGTATTGCACTCAATTTATTTTCTTTTCTTTTTATAAAAAAAAAATAGTTCAAATAGAGAAGGAAAGATTTGAACTTCCAATAATTTCTTAGAATATAATATTACAAAATTTAGGAAAGGGGAAATCAAACTTTAGACTCAGAAGAAAGTTACTAATGCAATAACTACTCGAGTCGCATCTAAATTAACCAATCATACTTAACTTAATTTATTTAGCAGATGTCATCTTAAGCATAATTTAATTGGTTAAAACATATACACTCAGACCAAAAAGTTAGAGGTTCAAATCCTTCTATCCCACATGTCGTTGAACTCAAAATAACAACAATACTAATAATTAACTTAGTAGAGAGAAAAGGAGTTCAAAAGTCTATAAAAAAATTTGTTTTCATTATTTTAAATCATTTGAATAATATAATTTGGTTATATTTTTCATTAACCTAAATTAACTTTAATTCACATTCAATCAATTCATGTTTATTTGAAATCATGTGGATAGGGAGAGTTACGGAGGAACAAGGGAGTTGTGAATGGGAGAGATAGGGATGATTAAGACTTGAGAAAGAGAGAATTACGTGAGGGAGAGGGAAAAGAGTTGAGAAAAGGAAGGTAGAAGTAGAAGGATGTGAATAGGGTGGGACATGGCTGGTCATTCTCACAATTGTTTCTTTTTTTCAATATTTTTTCCTCCAAAATCGTCATTCTCATAATAGTGAGATGAATGGTTAAAATATATAGTTTTAATTTATCTCTCAGCTATAATTTTTTTTTAATAGGTAGTGCTGTAAAATTATTAGTTGTATCATTTCAATTATATATATTAAATAATTTCTTATAGAGGAGTTAGGACATAAAATAGTCTCTTTTTTTTTTTTTTAGAATATAGCATCACAATCATGGGTGGGATTCATACCCTCCATATTTAGAAAAAATTCTTACATTTTATTTGTTGACTTATATTTAAGTAGGGAGTTTAGAAAAAAAAAATACTTAATGCGCCATCACATTGTGGTTACTCCTTTTAAACTCTTAGATAATTTTGCAGTCAAATCCCCAACTCCATGTGATGGTTGTACTAAAAAAAGAATCTCTAACATACATGTAGTGGTATAAAACCACCTACCTCATTGTTTTAGCCTGCCTTATCAAGAAATTTCTTGAGTTTATGGGGGAGATAGTGATTACTAAGAAGGTAATTTTTAGGTTTAAAATAAATTTTAAGAGAATCTTATTTCAATTTTTTTTGGGCGAGAATCTGATTTACAATTAGTTTTTTCTTAATATAAATATATACATATTTATAAGTATTTTAATATATAAAAGTAGAAAAAAAATATATACTTTTGATCGTGATGTTTGACTTAAGTGTCATTCATACTTGGTTTTCTTTTCTATTTTAACAAAAAAAAAAAAAAAAAAGTGGGTTTAAATTTTATTGTGTTTATATTTAATAGTTTTTGTTTAATATTTAATAGTAAAAATTATTTAATAAACTAAACAATGAAAAAAGTTGAGAAAGAAAGGTTTTTGAAAAAGAAAAATCTTTTTTGAAACTAAAAAAAATATTTGTAATACTTTATAAAGATTTGAAACATGCAAGCTAATTTTGGAATTATAATATCAATATTATTTTTTAGTATAATTATTAGTAATTAATTTTAAATTATAATTAAAATAAAATAAATTTTATAATTAATGGAATATAATTTATAAAGCCATTTAAAAATGGTAAACATCACATGATTATTTGAAAGGTCACAAAAATAATTAGAATAAAATGTATAGTATAATTCAAAAGCATTTAAAAGGTGTGAAGGTCAAAGGTCAAACAAAATCTATAATTGGTATAAAAATTATATTATATTGATTAAATGGCAAGTTTAGTCTCTGAACTTTCAGGTTTGTGTCTATTTAGTCTTTAAACTTTAAAAAGTATCTAATAAGTCTCTAAACTTTCAATTTTGTGTCTAATAGGTATCTGAACTTTAAAAAAATCAAATAAGTCCTTGAACTTTCAATTTTATATCTAATAAGTCCCTGACATGAGATCGAGTTAAAAGCAATAGAAATATATGAAGAAGAAAAGGGTCGAAACATGAATGAGAGAGAAAAGCAAGTGAATAGTACTCGGTATAGAAATCAAAATGAAAGAAAAGCCAAGAATATGCCTTCGAAAACTTGTGAAGACAAATCTTTCTTGAATTCAAAACAAAACATTCTTGTACTTTTTTTTTTTAATCAAAGAGTATGTTTTCTGACAGGTGAGCTTCAACCAAGTTTGCCTAGTTTTTGTTTTGAGTTTTTGTAGGTTGTTGAAGAATTAATTATGAAGCAAAGCTCAAACATTGGTCCTAATTCTTTATATGGTTGCAAGTTGAATGAGAATTGGAAGGACCATCATGCTTTTCAAAGGAGATGGAATCCAAAAAGAGATGAGTCTTTGATATTTGATGATTATGAAGTTACTTTACAAGAAAGACCATCAAAGAGAAACGCAAGAAGAGCCACATCAATATTTTCTTCTCATGATTTTAAAACTGCTTTACAAGGTATTAATTGGGATTCGAGGACGAATCCTTTAAAAGGAGGAGAGGATGATGTGAACTGCCAATGACATCAAATTTTTATTCATACTTTATTTAATTATTCTGATGTAATTTAATTGCTTTTCAACTTTACCCTTTCAAGGAATTTTTAAATAGGGTATCTTAGTCTTTTTGTCATAGTTGATGATGTGGTATTTAGGATTTCGTTGGGAGGCTATCTAAAGCCTGACCATGAGGTTGTACAGGATAGTTTTAAAGATGAATTGAGTTTTAGCCTTTGTGCTTTTCGTTTCAAGTTTAGCTAAGAGCTTCTTGAATCTTGCAATTCATGTGTGTTAAGTTGCATGCCAAGAACATTCAAGTAGGATTGACCATCCTATCTTGTGGAGTGTTCGACTCTTGAGCCAAGAACTTGTTCTTTATCTTAAGAGCTTTGATCTTAAGGTAATCTAGTGTCTAACTTATCCTTAAGGTTGAAATCGAATTGATTTGGGTGGGTTTTAGAATTAGGAGTTCACATAACCAAAGGGTTCCTAATTCTAATTCACTAGGGGTTTTCACATCATTGGCGGATTTTAGTCACATCATTTTCCCTCCATGAAATTAACAAAAAAATCCTGCAAGGATTGTTTTGAAACAAACTTCAAAGTTCAAGGGTTAAAATAAAAATTTTCAAAGTTTGGGGGTATAATTGAAATCAATCCTATAGTTTAGGGGTATCTTTGATAATTTAACCTTTTTTTTTTCTCTCAATTTTCCCTTAAAAATACATATAAATTAAAATGCTGACATAGGAAATTCTGTGTTTCGTTTATAAAAGGCAACATACTTTGCTGTGTACTTTCACAAGTGCTAAGTAGCTGCTTAGAAAACAAAGTACTGATTAGTATGAAGTTGCCATTTTGTTCTTTTACTTTATTATCATTTTTCCTTCTTAGTACATATTGTTTGGCTTTGAAGTCTCCATTATGCCATAAGGAAGAAAGGTCAGCCTTGTTGGAGTTTAAACAAAGTTTCTCTCTTAAGCTCTCTAATTCGACTTGTTCAGGTGTTTTACCAAAGCTTGCTTCTTGGAAAATTGGAGGCCAAAATGATAGTTGTTGCTCGTGGGATGGCATTGAGTGTGATCATGATACTGGTTATGTGATTGGCCTTGACCTCAGCAATAGTTGTCTTTATGGTTCTATTGATTCTAACAGCAACCTCTTTCGACTTGCTCATCTTCAAAAGCTTAATCTTTCCTACAACAATTTCAATCACTCCAAAATTCCTGAAGCCATCAAACAACTTTTTGAGTTGAGGTATCTTGACCTCTCGGCATCCCAATTCTCCGGTCAAATTCCATATGGGATTTCAATGTTACACAACTTATCAATTTTAGATTTGTCTTGGAATGTCGATGTCAATTCTGGAAAACCACTATTGAAAGTTAGAAACCCTAATTTGAAAGCTTTGATTTCAAACCTTACTATCTTAGAAGAACTCTATCTTAGTAAGGTTGACATATCATCTGTTGTTCCAGATTTCTTGGCAAACTTTTCTTCATTGAAATTTCTTTATTTAGGAGACTGTGGATTACATGGAAAATTTCCTGAGAAAATATTTCAATTACAAAAGTTAGAACGTATTGTGTTGTTGGAGAATCCAAATCTTTACGGTCATTTGCCTGAGTTTAATTCCAATAGTTCCCTTCAATGGTTGTGGCTGTCAAACACTAGATTTTATGGCAAAATACCATTTTCAATTGGAAATCTTTTTTCCCTAACTAGTTTATTCATTGCTGAATGTAACTTTTTTGGACCAATTCCCTCTTCACTTGGTAACCTTACCGAGCTAAAAGTTTTTGTCGTAGCTGCAAACAAGTTTAGTGGTTCAATTCCTTCATCATTAGGGAACCTTGCCAAAGTGGATTTGTTATGTCTAAGTAAGAATGAATTCAGCGATTCAACTGACTTGTCTTGGCTTGGTAAGGTGTACAAACTTAGATATTTGGGCCTTTCATTTATGAATATGAGTGGTAGTTTTTTGTCCTCAATCCAAAATCTAACTTCCCTTGTGGATCTCAATATGAAACATAACTCCATGACTGGTATGCTTCCCCATTGGCTAGGAAATTTCAGCAATTCTTTAATAGTTTTGAGTCTATCAGATAATATGTTTAGTGGGAGCATTCCGAATTCCTTTGGAAATGGAAATAGTTTGAAGTTCATAGACTTAGGTAACAATCAACTGCAAGGTCGAATCCCAAGATCATTTTCTATTTGCAAGATGCTTGAAGCTATTGTTCTTAAAAACAACCAATTATATGATGTGTTTCCATCTTGGTTGGGAATTCTTCCAAATTTAAAAGTTCTAGTATTAGGGTCCAATCAATTTTACGGAGCCATTACAGAACAACCCAAAATCAACTCTGAATTTTCCAAGTTGCACATCATTGATCTCTCTAACAATAACTTTTGTGGAAGTTTGCCATCCAAGTATATGAGCAATTGGAATGCCATGAAGACTTTTTCTTCCTATTCGACATATATAAACACAAACTCCAGTCCTCTTGCAGAAACTAAGGTTACAACTCTCGTGTATTTTTACTCGATCTCAATCATCAGCAAAGGTTTTCAAAGAGACTTCGAGAAAATTCAAGAGGATTTCTCAATTATTGACTTTTCATGCAATAGATTTGAAGGTGAAATATCATATTTAATTGGAAATCTACGTGGCCTACAATCTCTCAACCTTTCCTACAATAAGCTTACAGGCCAAATTCCATCGTCATTGGGGAACATGAAGCAACTTGAAGTTTTAGATCTTTCACATAACAAGCTCTCTGGACATATACCACAAGAACTCTCACAGCTCACATTTCTTGAGGTTTTTAATGTCACTTACAACAACCTCTCAGGTCAAGTACCACATGGAGCTCAACTCAACAATATGGATAACAATTCGTATGTGGGCAACCCATATTTGTGTGGAATGCCATTGTCAAAGGAATGTGATCACGATTCTAAGGTTAAAGAAATGCCTTTCCAAACCTTGGAAGAAGAAGATCAAATGTCAATTTTCAAATTTAGTTGGCAAATAGTGTTGATTGGATATGGATGTGGAGTGGTGTTTGGAATGGTGCTTGAAAATTGGTATTCACACAAAAGAAAGATTGGTTTTTGAAGACTCTTCGAGTTACACCAAATGGGAGGCATAGGAGAAGGATGAGGCACACAAGTAGACGTTAGCTTTCTCGAGAATCGTAACAGTGCTGATCAATTTTCTTTGTGTGAAAGAGTAAGCTTAGACATAGTTTGTAATTTGCTTTGTTTTCTTAGACCGTTGACATCAATAAATCTACCATATCGTATGCTTACTTCTATCATTTTCTCTTTGTTGATGTATTTGTAATTTTTTAAGATTATGAATTACAATTCAAAATTGGAAAAAAAAAAATGAAAACAAGATTTCTATTCTAGAACGACGAAAAATAAACCCTAGATCCTACCATGAAGATAATTACCAATGAAGTTAAAGGCTAGATAAGTAACATTGCAGAATGATCACCGTCATTGTCATCCCATGAACAACAGTTGCCTCTAATTTTCTGAGTAGCAAGCTTTGTACTCGAAACTGCAACAAATATTACCTTTAAACAAGTCAAACTGGACAGGTTAAAAGTAAAGCTTTGTACTTGAAACTGCAACAAATATTACCTTTCTTCTTCACCTTACATTTCTAATCTATGACGATAGAGGTTTGATGTCAATCATTGGTATTATGTCTCTTAATCCTTTACAACGATTGTTGGTATTTTGAGGAAAATAAAAGAATATACATTACTAGCCTATCAGAAATCAAAACGTGATTGAATCGCCTCCCCCAACTTAAGACTTGAAAGTACTCAAAAAAAAAAAAAAAAAAAACCTAAGACATAAAGAAGATATAATAAATTTAGATAGAAGCATTTATAGTACATGATTCAAACTTCAGATAACGCATTTATACACCCCACCAATAACATGTCAAACATGTATATATTACCTAAAGAATTGAGCCAAAAAGCTAATAAAAGACAATTCTAATTTCTCTGATGAAAAAAATTGTACAAGCGCTTGAGAACTGTGTGCACAAAAAAAAAGTTGTAAATTGAAGGGAAACTTATAAGCCATATTCATGAAATTAAAATACCAGCTCACTTAGTTTTTGGAGCTTTTCTTTGAGTAATTTTCCCTCTCCTTCGGATTGCTCTCTGTAAAAGACCTCATTGGCTCTTGTTTGGAGTTAAGAATACCAAAAGAAATTGTATTGTTAGTTAATGAAAAAAAAAAAAGAAGTGAAATTGAAATTTGAAATTTGGGTTTTTTTTAAAAAAAAAAAAACAAAACAAAAGAAATATTGATTTATTGTGAGGACACACGTGTGTGGATGGTAGTGTCGTGTCATGGGCTTGTTTTGGCAAGTGGCTTAGAAAACAAATTGAAAAACAAATGGTCTGAGGGGAAGGAAAAAAAAAAAAGAACAAAGGGGAAAATAAATAGAAGACAGAAATTACAGAGAGAGATAGGGAGAAAGGGAGATTCGGGGAAGAATGGAGCTTGTGAAGGGGGAGACTAGCCATTGAGAGTTTTTTCTTATGGATTTCTCTTGGAATTTGGCCAAGAACAAATTGGTAGTGCTCCTTAAATGAATTAGAAGAATTTGGTAAGTCCTCTTTTAAGAAAATCGTGGAGAGAAATGAAGAAATGGGGTTCAAATGAGGGAATTTTATGGGTTTCTTTTCCTTTACTTGTATATTATGACATTGATGCCTCATAATTAAATCAAAGTGGGACTAAGGGTTGGTTGTGGTACTAATTGGTTGATAGGAAGGGAAAGGATGTAGTTTGGGTTCTTGAAATGTTGAATTTTTTTTTAAGGGGAGTAGAAGAAACGAGTTGTTAGCTATGAGAAGCTTGCAACACCAAGATTTTACTTAGAACTCGACTAATGAAAGCTTGATGGTCTTAGAAGTTAAAAACAAAAAGAGTGCTGGATTAGAAGAAGAGTAAGACAGAGTTAGTATGAAGATGAAGAAAAAGAAGAATAAAGAGAGGAAATAAGGTATATAATTATGAATCAAATATGGAAAAGTAATGGTATGGTACAAATGGGTTAAATGAAGAGAGAGAGAAAGGTCTACCAAAAGTCAAGCCAAATTTGTGGAACAAAAAGTGGAGGAAGAAGGAAGTATTTTGGATAAAAGACAAAATGTCCTTAGTAATAATGGAAGAGAGAAAATAAGTAATTTGAAGTTTTGGACTAGTTGGTGCAGATAGTTTAGATAGGGCAATTGACAACAACAATTGAAGAAAGATACAGAGCATAGAGCAACAAAAGATGAATTGAAAAGAAAGCAAGTGAGACACAAGCTCACAATGACAATTGAAATTAAAGTTGTTGAAATAAATGGTATGTGACTCTTCCATGAGTTGCATCATTTCACATTTATGGGTTGTGTTCCTTCATCCAATGGTCAGTCTTGTCACTTTTTCAAATTGATAACCAATTTGTAGAAGAGTCATAACTGTTCTAATGGCCACGAATTAGTCTATAAATTAAATATGTCTCTTCTCCAAATTAGAAGACACTTTTTCTTCCATCAAAATTTTGTTGAAGTTCGGTTTGCTCCACAAAGTAATGTTTGTTGGAATTTGTGGTATGAGGTGTTGCATTCATAAGAAGGTAATCTGATCTAACATAGAAGATAGTTACTCATTAAACTTAGGCACTAGAGAGAGTAAAATTGTCTAAAGAAAACAATGTGAATTAGTTGGGATTAGATTTTCTCTTGTTTACAATTTTTTTGTTTTTTTATTTGGAATACTATTTTCTGTTTTATGTGATATTCATGTGCCATAACAAAAGTAACAAAATTGTAGAAGTGTACTTAGAAAGAAAAGAGTTCCTATATTATCCTACGAACCCAAAAAGGAAACTATTGTGCAAGTTCTTCAATCAGTCGTTGGTTGCAATCAAGTTGGTAATCCAAACATCAAATTTATTACCTAAAGGCCATTCTTACGACTAATGTGCATTTATTTCATCACCAAAGGGCTGAAGTAGTCATTGTGAACAAACTTTGAAACATAACAAAAACTTTTAACTGGAGCAGCAGGTTTTTATAACGCCAAACTAAAAATAGGTTTGCTTCTAATCGGGAAAACAAAACAGAATAATTCAAGTTTAAGCTGATAAAAATTGCTGACTATAATAATACATAACCAATCATTGTAGCTTTCAACTAAATTTATGAACATTCTTTTTCTATTTTTCCATAGTTGTGGAAAGCTTTGAGATCTGAAAAGTCTTTAAACTAAATAAAAATTGTTAACTATTGAGAGATTGAATAACCACCAAAATGAAAATGATAGCTCAACTAGTTGTAGGAAACATTGCTTGATCTAAAAATGGAAAACGAATTTTCATTTGCCACTTGAGCAAATGTCTAAAAGTGCAAACAGAAAGAAGTTTTCTCAAGCATTTGACAAAATAACATTCATTCAAATGAAAAACTCAAGCCTTAAGGAAATGGAAAAACAAATATAGAAGTAGAAAGTCAATAACAGCATATTTACAAAAAAGATTGACTAATATCCAGACATACTGTTTATTGTTTATTGTTGGTGCAAAGTTCGATCTTGCAAATATGCAGTTTATTGTTTATTTAATACCATCCAAATTTTTTATCAAACACTCATCTGACCCAGTTATTAAGTGATAGCACACAAAAGTGTGTTATTTGGCTTAAATTCAATCTAGTTTGTGGCTTAAACGTGTTCTTTCATATACTTAATTTGTGTATTTCGTAGGATTCGAGCAAGTAAAGCAAACTTGATCAATTGGAGAAGTTATTAGAGGAATTGGAGCATTGAGGCATGTTTTGGAGCTTTGGAATTGAAGAGAAGACAAATTGAAGCTTCAAGACCCGAGAGGATAGCGTTGAGACGCTGTCCATATCATCTCAACACTATAGATGCAGCCAACCAAGCTCAAAATCCCACAAGAGTAGCATTTAGATGCCACTTTTGGGCATCTCAATGCCTAAAACGTGTGTGTGGGACTCTTTCTGTTCGTAGCATCTCGACACTTTCCTTTTATTCTTTGCAAATTAGGTCACAACGTCTCGACGCTGTCATGATAATATAAAAGGAAAAGATTGGCTGCAGAAAAGAGGAGACTAATTGGAGGGGCATAGGGTATTTTCCGATTCTTACTTAGTTTTTGGGACCAGAAGGACACTCTTGAGGGCCAAGAAAGAAGTTCAAGGCTCGAGATCTCGGGACATCAAGACGGAAACGAGTGTGACACGTGTCAGAGAGTTTCTCTTTCCCTTTTCTTTGTAGATTCGTTATTTTACCTTGTAGATGATAATAGGTTTTTATGGTAAATTTCAAGTGACTAGACTCTTGTTTCAAGACTTTTGTTTGTACATCATGAATGTTTGATTATTCAAAGACTTAGTTTGGATTTCAATCATTTATTCATGTGTTTGGTGCTTTAATGTTATGCTTGTGGCCAAAGTATATAGTTGTTTGATTTAAGTTCTAGCTTGGAAGAGTAGGATTTAACTCTAGATTCAAATGCATGACCTTAGGAAAATTCTTGTATGAAAATAAAGAATTCCTTAGGAAGCGTTTTATAATGCCTTGTTCGATGGAAATATAGATAGAAATATTGGTTTTCTAATTGAATAAGAGAATAATTGAGCTTGAAAAGTCAGTTAATAATTCTAACTTCTTAGCTTATAATTGATTGCGAAATCTAAATTAAGTCTCTTGGGTGGTAAAAATTAGTGTTTAATTGGTGAATATGAAGTCTTGTAATTGTCTCCTTCGGTTGTCTCCATTAGGTAGTATTGTAGATATATTTTCTAGCCATTCCATTATTTCTTTAGATTTTCTAGATAAAATTAAGGTCAAGTAACTGTAATAATTAATTAAACTAGAAAACCAATCACATGGACGATGTTGCATGTCTTTATGACCATGCAAAACCACAAGTGTACGGTGTTAAGTTTTAGTATATAGTGATTAGTGAATGCAGAGTATCATCCTCAAGAATGGTTTTCTAGATCAACTGATTACTGTGAATACTAACATCCAATTTTATTTAGAAAAGTAATTTTGAGAGAAAAGTAGTTAACAAAACAAGTAAAACAACGGGAGATTTCAAAGAGGAAAATCTAGGGAATTGACTTTACCAATTGAACTATTATTTTAGCTAATTAATCCAAGAGATGATCATGCACAACTATAAGCAAGAAAAATATCAAAAGACTCTTCCATGCCCCATTGACCTCATGCAACGCTATAAATCTACGTGTCCATCTAGATTTTAATAAAAAACATGGCATAAAGAACTTTTTATGCTTCTAAGAAAACTCCTCATTCACATGCAAGAGTTTACAAATAATCATGCTTAAAACAATTCTAATCTAAAAAACAAAAGCTCTCTCAAGCAAGACATTAGGCTAATGAATCATGCAAACCTTGGCCAAAAGTCGACAAGCATTAAGAACAATCAAACATGAATAGTTATAAATCATAATCGAAGTATGGATTATTAACTAAAATAAAGAGTTCAACGACAACATCAATCCCCTAGATACAAGTCTAGCCACTCATAATCACTGAAAATAAATCTAGACTTATCCAAAATCCCATAACAAGAACTACAAACCAAAAGGGAAAAGAAAAACTCTAAAGTTACATGTTAGTCATCATTCCTGATCCAAGTCATGATCTCAAGCTTCGAACTCTCGTCTCCATTCCCAAGAATGTCCCTTGCCTCCCAAAATAGTGTAGAAGTCGATTTAGGGTTTAGGTCTCTCCAAAACGGCTGCTCTTTTCCGCAAGCAAAAAGATGTATTTATATAGACATCGTGACAGAATCGAGATGCTATGCTTCCAAAAATGCGCCTTTTCGAATTAGGAAAGGTAGCGTCTCGATGCTACATCATTGGCCCTGCTTAATCTGCAGCGTTGAGCATCTGGCATTGAGACCTTATTCACCTCACATTGAGATGCTAAGCAGCGTCTCAACCATGCCTCCACAGTTTCCTTGGCCTGTTTTGCTGCAATTGTGGCGTTGAGATGCTACTGATGGCATCTCAATGCTATGCCCTTGGGTTTCTTGGTCCATTTCGCTTCTTTGCTTCACATGGCTTCTCAATTTGTGTTCCATTAGATCCAAACTCGCCATGGTAATTCCAAATTCTCCAGTTTCGCTCCAATTGCTTGATAACTGAAATTTCAACAAATAAACTCGTGAAAAACACTAAATAGGCTATAAAGACTAATAAAAGTAAAGCTTAGGAATAACACATTTTGCGTGCTATCAAACGACACTTGCACTCAATTCATTATACTAAAACTTGACACCGTACACTTGCAGTTTTGCATGCACGAAAATTCACGCATCATTAAGCGCTTGCCTTAGTACCCATGGTGTAGAGTTTGATCCTGCAATTGTGCAGTTCTATTATTTAATTACTACCCAAAATTTTCTTTTGCCAAAAAACAAAAGAATTTGGCAAAAGAAAAGCCAAACATACAGGACAACGTATAGAAAATCCATTAAACATATTTCATGTCAAATGGAGCTTGTACATATTTGCAAAATGACCACCCTCACCCAGAACATGAAAATTCAACAAAGTATCATTAAATTAAGATTTTCTTTCAAGTATATTGATAACTCTTCATATAAGAGTTATGGGGTAGCATTTTAGACTTAATTTGATGGTTTTAGGAGAACTAAATTCTTATTTTCTTATAAGAATTCTCTTGTTTATAGTTATTATTGCTCGGTGCTTGTGAAATAGAAGAAAAATGCCATTTGATTGATTTTATTGGTTGATTACCTTTTCGAAGATGATAAAATAGATGAAGCCAAGTAATGAAGTGTGTGTTAAGATGATAGAGTATGCTACAACACATATGTTTGTTGGAGCAAATTCTAGATCTGGAGTTCACACGAATTCGCACGTGAGAATCAACTCATTAATTGAGCTAGAATGGTATATTCCAAATCAACGTTAGACGCTAATTAGAAGCTGCTATTTAACATGAAACGTCTAATCACTTGATTTCTATTTGGGAGAGCTATAAAGTGTGCTACATCCGTTTTTGAAGGAAGGCTGATAGAGAGCAGATCGTAGAGAGGAAGCTGCGGGTTTCGAGGGATCAAGTGATAGAGAAAGCTTCAAGAAAGGAAAGGCATATCAGTGGGTTGAAATCGATGAAGCATCTTATCCTTTGGAGCCATTTTCCATTTACTTCTTCTTCTTCTCGTATTCATTAGCTGTTATTTTTACATTACAGACCGTTATGGCTTATTTGTTTAGTTTTGTTGGTATTTTTACTTGTATCATGAACTAATCACCTTAAGGTGAGAATTAAGGGATGATTGCACTTAACTGATTTTGTAATTGAAGTTTACTTTGCTTTCTCATGTGGATTTCAAGAGTCTTTAATGATTAGCTCAACTTCGTTTGGCCAATTGAGTTGTTGCAACATTTTTCATATTTTTGGGAGAAATAGGAGGAATTGAAAGCTTGAAAACTACGTTAGCCTATATTGGGTTAGAATCTATATAAGTGGGGATATTAGAGATAATAACTCACCTAATGCACTAATTAACAGGGAGCTTAAAGTGGAGGTTTAATGGGATTTAAACTACCAACCTAGATGATTCGGGAGAATACCTTGAAATTGTTGTGGATTGAGTGAGTATAGTGATTGCTTCAACTATAAATTCAGTTAATGCATGAATTAATCCCTAATCTAAACCTGTTTTTAGCTTAAAGTACAAGTCCTTAATGCTTTAGCAATTAATTTGTTCATTCCTACTTGCATGTGTTTTAGTTTTATTAGAAATTCTACTTATATTTTTGGTTAACAATTGAGTTGTTGAAAAGTAGTTCTTGTTGAGTCGAAAACTTTGCTAATCTCTGTGGATACGATTAATTTACTTATCACTTGTTACAATTAATGTGTATACTTGCACATTTCAGAGCATAAATTTGTTGCAATAAAAATTGTATATTAGTTGGTATCATATATTCAGCACTATGGAAAACATTCTTTCAAAACAGACAACAATATAATAACCAAACGTTGTTCAAAGAAAACAATTCCAGGAACACAATGCAATGCTTCAACACTTGAAACAAAAAGATTTTCCAGAACACAATGCAATAAAAGTAGACAATACGGAATGAAAGAGACAAAATAATTAGAAAACAAAGTAGTAAACGCTCCCCTCCAATATATATATATAACATAATAGTCCATTATTTATCAAGTCTAATGTAAGGAAAAGTCAAAATAATGCTACTGCAGCAACGAGCAAGTGGAACCAAAATACATCCAATGGTTACAACAACGGAAATTAATACTTGGCTTTTGATTTCACATACATACCACTTGCAGCCAATGATCTTTTCTTTTCTTTTCTTGTAATTTATCTAGCTCAGTTAATAGTTTACGTCATATTCCAAGAAGACAAACACTAAAAAAAAAAGGAAACTATCCTTGATTGCCTCTCCAAATGCTGTGTGGTTCAGTATCTTGTTTGCATATGCAAAAGAAAATGTAGTGTTTTCCCTCATATTAAGGCCAACAAAACAACATCAGAAAAAGAAAATCGTATACACATGTGACACCCAAGTAGAGGAAGAGTACATGAATGAACTGAGACCACATCCGAACGAGATGGATCTTGAGGATATGAAAATATGGTTAAGAAAAACTTAAAAGAATTGATAGTTACTACCTATACCAACAAGGTGCACATTTCTTTTTGGTGGCTCAATCATAGGAACTTCAAAGTTATGCGAGTGATAAGTCATTTTTAGGCATAGCAAAATAGGGTGCATTTGAACTTGTAGTTAGTTTTTTAGACCTTTTATTGACTATTTTTGTTGGGTTTTTTGTTTGTTTTTCTTGTAGGAGGCTATTTGAAGAAAATTGAAGTTCTACGCCAAAAGTTGACCCAAGAGATGAAAAGTGGAAAAAAAAATTGCAGAAGACTAATGCTTAGGCGCTAAGACTAAAAATTGAAAACTAGAAGGGTGGCGCCTAGGTGCTGGTTTGGGTGCCTAGGTGCTGTGAATATTGAGGCTAACAAAAAACACAGGTTTTATAGTGCATAGGCACTGAAATGAAAAGCCCTAAGTATAAATTCATTATTTCTTGTCTGTGGGAGAGCTTGAAGAGGGGAATTTTGAGAGAGAAACAGAAAAAGATGGCTATGCACTATTTTTTAGGACCAAAGCAACCAAACGGAGCAAGAGCGACGCTTGGAAACTCGTGGAATCACTGGGATTTGTTTCTTTTCCCTTTTCCCTTCTCTTTTCTTGTTTGTAATGACTTCAATGGTTATAGTTAGGCCTTTTGTTGAGATTTTCATTATGAACTAACTTACTTTTTC
The DNA here is from genome assembly GCA_033996785.1 of Trichosanthes truncata. Classification (NCBI taxonomy): domain Eukaryota; kingdom Viridiplantae; phylum Streptophyta; class Magnoliopsida; order Cucurbitales; family Cucurbitaceae; genus Trichosanthes; species Trichosanthes truncata. Next base: position 44,065,831 of record JAWPNB010000010.1, read on the forward strand.
TAGAGCTTTGATGTAATCGCCATTCAAATCCTACTCTTTCTTAGTTAATAGTTGATGTTTCTATTTCATTTGTGGTTGTGAAAACTTTTCTAAGCTTAATGCATGTTTAGATTTAGCCAATCTTTATATTGATTTTGTATCATAATTTGACGTTGAGAGACAAAAATTATTGATGAACTTGAATGGTTTTTCCTAATTTACACTTGAGATAGAGATATCCTTGTGGATTTTGTGGTAATTTTAGGTTTTATGTACGTCATAATTGAATTGTTGGAATTGTCATAGAGATATAGGCAATTTACTTTTCAAGGAATATCGTTATTGCTTGAGAAAGAATATTGAGTCTTTAGGGTAGAACTTGCCAACAATCTAGAAATAGATTTTGTTTCAACTATTAATGAATAAAGAGTAGGAAGAGATAATGGTGAAGTCATAGCTCTATAACCTTTAGCAATTGAATTTATCGCTTTGCTTTACTTTGCTAATTTTAGAGCTTTATTTTCATTCTTTGCAAGCAAGTTTAAAATTTCATCCCTTCTTGATTATTTGGTGTTCAGATAAAACCAAAGCTAACGAATTTGGTAATTAGTAGCATTCATTCCTTGTGAAGAACGATTTTGGTATTCAACTACTGTATTACTTGTAACGATTCGTATACTTGCAAAATCAAGCAACAAGTTTTTGGCGCCATTGCCGAGGAGTGAATGTTTATTTTACTAATATCAAAATCAATAGCTTTAGTCTTAATTTGAGCTTTATTTGAATTTAGTTGTTTTTGTTTTTATTTTTGTCAGGAGTTATAGCAAGTACATGCAAAAAATTTGGAAGTAGCAATCTACTTTCTTTTGATTATGAGATCAAGCACACTTATCGAAGAAATAGAAACGAAAAGAGAGAACATATTGCACAAGAGCGAGAAAGGATGGCAGACATAAAAGGACAAAATGAGAATAGAACCTTGAGGAATTTTGTGTTGCCGAATGTAATTGAGATCCATTATGCTATTCGAAGGCCAATAATTCAGGCTAATAATTTTGAGAGCAAGTCGGCTATGCTTCAGATGATCCAGACTTCAGTGAATTTTAGTGGATTACAAAATGATGATCCCAATTCTTATATCTTTGACTTTCTGGAATATATATGATACATTTAAGTATAATGGAGTGACTAATGATGTCATCAAACTGAGACTTTTTCCCTTCACTCTTAAGGCTTGATCTAAGCAGTGGTTGAACTCTTGGTCAGCAGCTTCTATTGAAATTTGTAATGACCTAGTGTTCATTTTGTAGGATTATTTATCCCCGTTAAACTCAAGTTATGCTTAAAATTTCATGAAATTATGTGTATGAGCTTAGGAAATCTTAGCAATATTTAGTGAAAGTTAGTAAGCATGTTAGGGATGAACCAAATGAAGAAAAGAAGTGGAAAGAAGGAAAAAGTGGCTAAGAGTTTTGATGCAGGATATTGAAGAATTGCAATATTAGATTGCAATTGCAATAAGATTTGGCAATCGGGTAGTGACAGATATGGAAAGAACCAAAAAACTTTACTGCGTTTTTAGAGAAAGAAACCCACTATCTTTGCTTGATTTCAGCACAATTCATGAAGATTATTTGGCCAATAGAAAATGAAATAAACCTTAGCTGCCATGGTCTATAAATCTTCCTCAAAAGCAATCAATTAAATGATGTGTTTCCATCTTGGTTGGGGACTCTTCCAAATTTAAGAGTCCTAGTATTGCAATCTAATCAATTTCATGGAACTATTCCAAAATCTAAAACCATTCTTGGATTCTCCAAGTTGCACATCATTGATCTTTCTCATAATAATTTTTATGGGACTCTGCCATTGAAGTACATGAGCAATTGGAATGCCATGAAGTTTTTGTCTTCCTATTCAACATATATAAGCATCAATTATAGTTCTCCAGTAGAAACTAAGGCTGCAATTCTCATCTATTTTATCACTATGACAATCATCATCAAAGGTTCCAGAAGAGACTTCGAGAAAGTTCAAGGGGAATTTTCAATTATTGATCTTTCATGCAATAGATTTGAAGGTAAAATAACATATTTAATTGGAAAATCTACAAGGCCTACAATCTCTCAATCTTTCCTATAATAAGCTTACGGGCCGAATTCCTTCATCATTGGGGAACATGAAGCAGCTTGAAGTTTTAGATCTTTCGCACAACAGACTCTTTGGAAATATACAACAACTCTCACCGCTCACCTTTCTTGAAATTTTTAATGTCTCTCACAACAACCTTTTAGGTCTGTTAAGAGAAATCATTGAAACTAAGTTTTGAATAGTTATTTTTTTAGTTATTGTTTACAACTGTATATGTAGTTAAGGAGTTAATATCTTTTCAGTTGTAAATGCTGGTGAATATTTCTTATCTTTTACAATGTGCCCATATATGTGGCCATTGTCATTTTTTGATCATCAAGGGAATGAAAGATACTCTTCCTATTTTGTGATAATTTCTCTAGTGATAAACAAACTTTACGATGGTATCAGAGCATAGAAGGGTTTAACAACTAATAAAGATCCGAGGGGTGTAAATGGAGTCACCATCACCAGAGGGGAGTTCATATGAGTTGACCACTCTATCCCAGACCTTGAAAGTGGTTAATTTGGGAAACAAGATAACAACGATTAAGCTTGATGAAGAAATTTTTTTGTTGTTGAAGCTTCAGGTAACGACTGCCTTGCGAGGGCATGAATTGTTGAAATTCATAAAAGAAGATTGTGAGGTACCTTCGAAATTCATCGATTCGGGAAGTTCTTCTGGCTCAGAAAACGAACGAACTCCAAATCCAACCTATGATCACTGGATACAACAAGATAGTCTGATTACGGCTTGGTTATTAGGTTCAATGAAAAATTCCCTATAATTAGAAATGCTCAAATGCGAAGCGGCCAGAGAAATATGGAGAATCTTGAGTGCAAGGTTTTCATCAAGAAATTTAGCCAGAGTAATGGAATTGAAGTCGAAACTGAAAACGATCAAGAAATGAGGTCTTCGCTTGGAGGAATATTTTACCAAAATCAAGAACCTTACGGACTCTCTCTCAGCAGCAGGAAGAAAAGTTACACACGAAGATCATGTCTTGCATATTCTAGTAGGATTAGGGCCTGAGTTTGATGCAATTGTATCTATTATAACAGAGAAGGAGGAAACGCCATCACTGCAGAAAGTTTATTTGTTTCTACTCTCTCAAGAAAACCGAATAGCTCGAAATGCTCAGATTAATCTTGATGAAACTCAAGTAGTTGTGAATCTAACCACACAAAATATACCAAAATCGTCCTCGCCCAATTCTTCAGTCTCCTCTTTGACATCATCTAATTCAAATCGACGGAGCAAGAATTAGCAGGGGATGAAATCGACGATTCTAGAATAATAACAAACCTCAATGTCAGGTTTGTGGGGCTTTTGGGCATACTGCATTGAAGTGTTACTTTCGTTTTGAAAGATCGTATCAAGGTTCGAATTCAAATACTAATGGGTCGTTCAGTTTTCAGCTCTACAATGAATAGTCCAAACTTATCTCATTCATCTCCTAATGCCTTCCTGCTGCAACATGAATTGAATAGAGATAATCAATGGTATCCGAACTCAGGTGCCTCAAACCATGTGACAAATGACCTCGCTAACATGTCCAATGCATCAGAGTATCAAGGAGAGAATAAGGTACACGTCGGTAATGGCTCGGGTTTGAAGATTTTGAATATTGGAAATTTTTTCCTTAAGCCCTCTAATTCGTCTACTAATATTTTTTTTCAACTTCAAAATCTGATTCATGTTCCCCAAATCACCAAAATGTTGATCAATGTTAGTCAATTTGCTAAAGAAAATCTTTGCTTTTTTGAATTTCACCCTTTCTTTTGTTATGTGAAGGACCTATCCACTGGCCAAATGCTTGTTCGAGGTAGACTGACTGATGGATTAGATACCTTTGATCTGGAAAAAGATCATCTCGAGACTTCTAAACATGTTGGTATACCTTTCATAAACTCTAAACCTCAAAAATATCATACAAATGTGTCTTTGTGTAATTTTGATAGTTCTTCTATTGTTGATATTTGGCACAATATGCTAGGACATCCTGTCTTCTCTACCGTGAAAGATGAAGGGAATAATCTAATTAAACCCATGCGAAAGCGTAGGAATCGGTTTGAGTTTATTTAGAACAAAGTAATAATATTAGGGTTAAGCATAAACATACCTTGAATAAAATAAGTTCTTCTTATATACTTGGTCTCTTCCACAAAAGCCTTCCTTGCTATGTCTTGAACAAAAGATCAAGAGGGTTTGTGGGAACCTTCTTGAAACTGTAACGACCCTACTTTTCCTATTAGACTTTCTAGGGGCGTTACTAAATGCATGCTAATGAAATAAAAATCAAACTTAAATAATCTTTAGTATAAGAAATAAACCTTTATTAAAACAATCAAAAACCTTTACCTCGGGATCCCTTTATTTTAAAGCATAAAAATAAACTAAAAACATTTAACAATTGAGTTAATTTTCATAACACGTCTACTAAAAAGATATTCTAAAAATGCTAAAAATGAAGAAATTGCGGAAGGAAAACTTCTATAGGTCACCCATGGCCTCTTGCAGCAACTACCCTATCATTCGCCTAGGATGCCCTTGCCTTTACTTGAAAATAAAATATTTTGAAAAATGGTGAGTATTTAAAATACTCAGTAAATGACCTCACTACCAGGGTCAGGATATGCAAACACATACAAAGTGATTTTTAAAACTTTTTCCTATTAGTTGGACCTAAAACATTTTTCATAGTGGAAACGTTTCTCTTTTACTTTTCTCTTCGGCTTAATGTGGACAATTAACCCAACCTAACATTTCCTTTCCATTTAACCTTTTTAGGTTCCTTTTCATTTTACCCTTTTCAGGTTCCTTTCCTTTTAACCTTTTCAAGTTCCTTTTCATTTAGATGTACATCTTTAAATTTAGGGGGTAATTGCCACAGCCTTCAAAATCATTCTATCACGAAAATTCACATGTATGCATGAGGTCCCAAAACATTTTAAATTTTTCATTCCATGATTCACACACAAGCAACATTCTCATATCATTTATCATAAATCAAAATCATAAATCATGCATAACGTTCATGAGAATATTTGGCAATCATACATGTCAAAAATCCATTTTCATATGAAATAGGGCATTTTAAAATTTATCAAAAAATCATAAATAAAACATTTATAAAACTTTTCATTTTGAGCATAAATTTTTATTTCAATTCAGTTCCCAACTTGCATTTAAGCATACCGGCATAAAGTCCCTTACCTTGGCTAAGCTCAAGAAAGGATCCTCAAACTCCTATTTCAGAAATCCCTTGGCACCTATAACAATTTTCAAGATCAAGCTTAACATTCATAGCCTTTAAACTCCAATTCTAGAAACAACCTAAGACGTTGGTTAGTAAATCAACTTATTCCAAGTAACCCAAAGATAGGAGGAACTCATAGTCATAATCATACATGTGTTCCAAGGCTCATACTTAAAAATCACCTAAAGTCCAATCCACCTCCCAAACTTAGTAAAAGATTTGGGAGATAACAATTTTTTTAACACAATCCAAATTTTAGAATCGAAGCCTAGCATATACTCAAGGATTGGCTTGATTTTAGGATGAGAATTTTACCTCAATTCCTACCCTAAAATAGAACCAAACTTTGCCTAATAGAGGACGATTTGATTCAATTTTGCCGAGTCGATCTCCACATATGATGGGTATTCTAAAATAGAGCCCGAAATCAATGGGTTAACCTCTAAATTACCAAAACAGTGCCCAAAATCAAAACTCCAATATGGTAACCATGAGTATACAACACAAGTAAGCTTACCCACGCGAAAACAAAGCCGAATTGGGGCTGTACAGTGTCGAAAATCGCCAGAAAAATAGCCCGAAATCAAAGCAATCCCGCCGGTACACGAAACTGCAGCCTCGGTGACACTCTAAGGTCGGTGGAGGCGGAGGCGGCGGCGTTGGCGTTCGGGGCTGGTTTGTGCGGATCTGTGGCGCGGGACGGTCTGCATGTCGGTTCGGCCAGTGGCTGCTCAACGGCGGGGCGGTCTGCGATTTTAGGCGAGCAACGACAGCGAGTCTGCTTCAGCGAGCAACAACGAAGCGACGGCGGGCGGCGAGGAGCTTGCTGGAAAAAAAAATTCCTTCTGCTTCAAAGGGATGGCTGTCAAAAAACACAAGGGAAGAAGAAGAAGGAGATGAAGAAGAAGATCGCTTGGCTTTAAGGGTTGGCTTGGAGGCTTAACTCAACCTAAGGCTGCGTGCAAATTAAAATATTAGAGAGGAGAATTAGGGCTTGGCTTCTACTTGGGCTTGGGCTTGGCTTAAAGTCTCTTAAATAACAAAATTGCCCTAAACATCAATTAAATTCCCTTTTTCCTTCTTTCTTCCCAATCTACCCTCCAATTCTCTAATCCCAAATATGCAAAACTTCAAAATTAACTTCCACTACACAACTTTAAACATGAAATTGGCCTTTCACTTAATTTAAATTTCAAAATTAAAGCCTTAATTAATACCTGAAAGTGTCGGTCGTTACATTCTTCCCTCCTTAAAAACTTTCATCCTCAAAAGTTTCTAGCCTTGAAAAAGCTTGGGGTATCTAGCCCGCATCTCATCCTCTCGCTCCCAAGTAGCTTCTTCGAACTGGTGGTTTTGCCACAACACCTTGACAAGGTTGATCTCTCGATTACAAAGAGTCTTCTGATCTCTCGCAAGAATTTGCACAGGCCTTTCTTCATAGCTCAAGTTCTCGTTCAATTGCAAGGGCTCAAAGTCAATCACATGTGATGGGTCCGACATGTACTTCCTCAACATGGATACATGGAACACACTGTGTACAGCAGAAAGCGATGGTGGCAAAGCCAACCTATAAGCTATAGGGCCAATCTACTCCAGAACCTTGAACGGCCCTATAAAATGTGGACTCAACTTTCCTTTTCGACCGAACCTCAGAACCCCCTTCATTGGAGCTACCTTCAAGAACACATGATCACCCACATCAAATTCCAAGTCCCTTCACCTCGAAACAGCATAGCTTTTCTGTCTACTCTATGCGGTTTGCATCCTTGCTCTAATCTTTTCAATTGCATCATTAGTGGCTTGGACCAACTCGGGTCCTAGCAACTGACGTTCACCAACTTTGTCCCAGTAAATAGGAGACCTGCATCTTTTACCGTACAAAGCTTCAAACGGTGCCATGCCGATGGTCGCTTGGTAACTATTATTGTAGGCGAACTCCATCAAATGCAAGTGGGTATCCCAACTACCTGCAAAGTCCAACGCATAGGCCCGTAGCATATCCTCTAATATCCTGTTTAACCGTTCTGTTTGACCATCTGTCTGGGGGTGAAAAGACGTGCTGAAATCCAACTAAGTTCCCAAGGCCTTCTACAAACTCCTCCAAAAGTTCAATGTAAAACGAGAATCCCTGTCCGAAACAATCCTCGCAAGAACCCCGTGCAATCTTACTACCTCCTCTATGTACAATTGTGCCCACTTCTCTGCGGAGTAAGTAGGTTTCCCTGAAAGAAAGTCCGCTGACTTAGTCAGTCTATCCATAATAACCCAAATCACTATGTAGCCTCTAACTGTCCTGGGTAGCCCTACCACGAAGTCCATAGAGATTTCATCCCACTTCCACTGTGGCACGCTCAACGGTTGTAACAAGCCTACTGGCTTCTGTCTTGGTGCCTTCACTTGCTGGCAAACTAAACACATGTTAACATAGTCCGTCACGTCCCTCTTCATTCCACACCACCAATAAAATTGTTTCAGATCTTGATACATCTTAGTGCTGCCTGGATGCATCGAAAATGGAGAACAATGCGCCTTAGTCAAAATCTCATTCTTAAGTTCATCAATCTCTGGCACACACAAACGTCCTCGACACAGGAGACCACCATTAGAAGATAGAGAAAACTCACTCGCCTGGTCTGTTTCCACTTGACGAAACATGCCCACTAGACTGGGATTCCCCCGTTGGAGATTTATAATACATTGCCTCAAGGTTGGTTGAACTGTCAACTGGGCCATCAGGTGCCAAATCCGAATTCCAAATCCTGATCCAAATCCTGGGCCTGGGGTGTTACAGATGGTATCAGGGAGAAACCTCTCCCAGTAAGATGTGGTTCGGGGACGAACCAAGACGGAAGCTGGTGGGCATGTAACACCCAAGGTTAGGAGGGGTGAATTGAGACCACATCCGAATGAGAGGGATCCTTAGGCTATGCAAGGCATGGTTAAGAAAATGCTTAAAAGAATTGATAGTTACTACCTATACCAACAAGGTGCACCTTCTTTTTAGTGACTCAATCATAGGAACTCCAAAGTTAAGCGTGCTTGGCTTGGAACAATCCTATGTTGGGTGACCTCCTAGGAATTTTCCTAGGAAGCATGTGAGTGAGGACAAAGCATGCTGAAATGACCCGTGTTCGTTTGTGGGGACAGTTTGAACTTTTAGAAGCAGTTCAAGGTAAGTAAGGTGACGCGGCCAGGTCGCAGGGGAATGTCGGGGCCATCAGGTGCCGAATTCAGATTCCAAATCCTGGGCCTGGGCATTACATAATGAGAGAATGAGGGGAGAATTCTTCTAGAGTCTCTTTCTCTTATTTTGGATGCACACAATGACTCACCACTAGGGTCCTATTTATAGTGGCCTATGGCAAATAATTAAATAATATATGTAATATCTAATATATTAAAATATATTTATCTAACCGATTTAAATCAAATTTAAACCTTTCTAAATTCTCCTACGACATATATTTCCTTATTTGAATCTAATTCAAATTTAATAAATATCTTTTCTTTAATGTATCTTAATACATCAATAACCTCATTGATATTTAATGTATCATATACAATAAATATATTTTCCTCATTTAATATATCACATATATTAAATTTTAATTTGAACATTTCAAAATTTTGTCTCAACGAAATTGATCCCTATTTGTTCATATGAGCTAGCAATAGGACCTTATAGACCTATAGATTATAAGCTCCAATGATATAAAATCAATTAATTAAACTCATTAACTATAGGTCACTCCACTATAGACCTAGAGTTGCACTCTTATGCACTGTAGGACAAGTTGTGTCCATCGATCTAATCATTACATGCAAGTCGATCCTTCACAAGTTGTTCGTAATTATAGTTGGGTCAAAAGTCCATTTTACCCCTATAATTACATCTTATACCTTAAGTACCACTAACCCTCAAATGAACAATTTGTTTATGATCCAATTATAAACTAAGTCCCTCTCTGGCCAGTGAGAGGGTGGGGCCCCATTGTTCAAGTCTTGAAATCAGCACTTGAGAGAATTACTCATCTACTTTCCTTATATGGGAAGGAGTGAATTCCATCTTTTGAAATTATGTTCCAAGTTCCCTATTTGGTCAAACCTCCAAAATGGTAGGCTTATTGAATCAGCTACAAAAGTCATTCTCACCCATGCAAATCAAAGGAGAGCCCTCATAAGCAAGAGTTCATAACTCACTCGGGATTAAGATCGAGTCGTGTTGGTCGAATTCGCAAGCGCACGAATCGTTACAAGTAATACAGTGATTAGATCAAAGTTCGTTCTCCACAGGGACTGAAAGTTACCAATTACCAAATTCTTTAGCTTCAATTTTATCTAAGCACCTAATTTTCAAAGATGAGTGGAAATTTAATTTGCTTGAAGAAAAAGAAAAAAAATGATTAAACTCAACAATATATAGAGCAAAAACAGAGGATAAAACCAAATTTGGAAAAAACTCTAGAGCAATGATTTCACCAAATACTTCCTCCTACTCTTTGTTCATTAATAGCTAATGTTTTCTTCTATTTCAAGATTGTTGGCAAGCTCTACCCTATAGACTCGATATTCAAGCTCTACCCTATAGACTCGATATTCTTTCTCAAGCAATAACGATGTTCATTGAAGTGTAAATTGCCTATATCTCTATGACAATTCAAACAAATCAATTATTAAGCCCGTAGAACCTAAAATTGCCACAAAACCCACAAGGATATCTCTATCTCAAGTGTAAATTAGGGAAAATGCTTTAGTTCATCAATGATTCTTGTTTCTCAACCTCAAATCATGACATAGGATTAATGTAAAGAATGGCCAAATCTAAACATACTTTAGGTGCAAAAGCATTCTCACAACCATGTATGAAATAGAGGCATAAACTATTAACTAAGAAGAAGTAGGATTCAATATTCGATTACATCAAAGCCCTAGAAAAGAAAACCTCGGTTCATAATGCAAATCTTAACAAAACCAACAATAATCACCATTTGGGTCATTACAAACAGCAAAAAGAGAAAGAAGAAGGGAAATAGAAGCAAATTAAGCTTAGCTCCACTCCTTTTTGGTTGTTAAAGACCTCCAAGATGCGCAAATTTCTTCTCCTTGGTCGTTCTCCCTCTTTTCCTCTGTTTGTCGCCTCTTTCTTGCCCTAAAAAACCTAAAAATCCACCCCCAAATGATAAAAATCGACCCAATTTAAAGTTAGGGTTGCGACGTAGCGCCTAGGCGCCGTGGACAGCGCCTAGGCACTGGCATTCTGTCCAACTGCTTCAGTCTGCAGCGCCTAGGCGCCAGTTTGGGCGCCTTGAAAACAGAACTCAACAGCTCATATGTTGTTCAAAGTTAATAGTTTTATGCCTTAAAATAAAGTTCATCAATCTTTCAAAACAAAAGAATAGAAAGAGCAAGAAATGTCAATCATATCTAACAGATAAGCTTCGATGTCTTCATTTTAAATCCCCAGATGTGTGTGTGTGTACAATTATTGGTATTTTTTTTTTCACCCTTCAACTCAAAGAAACTTTTTACCACAAGAGAACTTGCCCAACTTCCAGTGGACTCTAAGATCTCACCTTTTGGCCATCCTTCACTCAAGCAAAACCATGTCAACTAGGATTATTAGGAGTCTCTAATAAATACGAATATTAGCAACATTTTTTTTTTACTTTGTTCATTTTTTTTTGGAGAGAATCTTTTAGTCACTTATACCTTCGTTCCAACGTACTAACACTTTGTGGTGAAAGCAGCTGACTACGATCACAAGTCACTATTAAGACTGCATTCACATACTCACTTCCTATGTAAACTTTTCATGCAAAGGAAATCATGGGTTTCATGACCGCCCCTGATTACTTAATTCACTCTAGAAGTAGGAGTATCTCTTTTTTTTTCTTTTTTTTTCTTTCTTTTCCCTTTTTTTTTTTTTTTTTTTTTACCAACAAGAAGTAAACAAGACAATTCTTTTCCTAGCAAACATTGCATTTTGAATGATTCAGCAGGCCAGAGCAAGTTCTAAGGCAGCAAAAAGATTCCTTTAAACATCAAGGCAACAAAATACTTATAATTGAGTGCTCATAAGATTATCAAAGGGATAAAAATAAAGTTAACTACACTTCTCAGTCAGACAATAATAAAAACACTTGCACTTATTTACCTTCTATTTCAAAAGAAGTCAGAACACTTTATTAATCAGCAAAAACTATTCAAACTTAAAGAAATCCCTCTACCCCCAACTTAAAAACATGCATTGTCCTCAATGTCTTAAAGAGGCAATAAGTAAACATCAAATGTAAGGGTTAACAAGACTTCCCTGAATGTGCTGCGTTTCAAAAAAATCCTAAGCTCCAATGACCTCATAGTTGCTTGTTGGGAGTTCTATTTCCTTCATTCAAAAAAAACTAGAGTAACAGAAAAAATAAAGCTAGACAATAAAAGTTGCAAAACAAACCTTTGGGTTGCCTCCCAATAACGCTTTATTTATAGTCCTTAGCCTGACTTTTTTTCTCCTCTTCAAGGTGGTTTAAAGTAGTAGTATGAAGCATGTGACTCCGTACAAGATTGGGACAATGGTGATCCACTCCTAAAAATGCAAGAACAGTTCATATGATGTGAAAGACTGGGATCCTTGAAGACTTTGAATGTGACTGACTCATCCTGAACTCGTAGCTTCAGCTCTCCCAATTCTACATCAATCTTTGCTCTTCCCGTAGCCAAAAATGGTCTTCCCAAAATCATAGGCATGTTCTCATCTTCCTCCATATCCAATACTAAAAAATCTACTGGAAAGATAAACTTCCCTACCTTGACAAGAACATCCTCGATGATTCCCCATGGGTGCCTAATTGATCTATCAGCCAGTTGAAAAGAAACAGTTGTTGGTTTCACCTCTCCTATTCCTAATCTCTTAAAAATAGACAAAGGCATCAAGTTAATACTGGCTCCTAGATCACATAATGCATTAGCAAAGATAATATCACCAATCGAACAAGGAATAGAAAAACTCCCGGGATCTTTCAGTTTGGGTGGTAATTTTCTCTGCAATATGGCACTGCATTCCTCTGTGAGTGGAATCATTTCATAATCCTCCAACTTTCTTTTCTTCTTCAAGATGTCCTTCATGAATTTGACATAATGTGGCATTTGTGCAAGGGCATCTGCAAAAGGAATATTAATATGCAATTTCTTAAAAATATCAATAAACTTACTGTATTGCTTATCCTTTTTGTTCTTCTGGAGGTGTTGAGGAAATGGAATGGCTGATGAAATAGCCAATTGTGGTTTATCCTCAACTTGTTTAGTGGATGATTCTGGTGTAACCTTTTTTTCTTCTTCTTCTCTAGACTTCTTGTTAAGCATGGGCTCAACCAACTCTTTACCACTTCTCAAGGTAATTGACTTACAGTGCTCCACTGGATTCTTTTTTGTTGTGCTCGGTAAATTACCTAGAAGCCTATCCACCATCATGTTGGTTAGCTGACCAACTTGCACCTCTAAATTTCCAATGGATGCTGCTTGATTCTGAAAGGTGATCTTTGTTTCAGTCATGAATTGATTTGTAGTGTTTGCCAATTGAATCATTGCCTCTTCAAGGCTGCTTTTCTTTTCAGGCTGGTGAAATCCTGGTGGTGGTAGATTTTGAGTTTGATTTTGCTTCCACGAAAAGTTAGGGTGATTGAGCCAACCAGGATTATATGTGTTGGAGTATGGATTGCCTTGTTGACGATCAAAATTCCCAACAAATTTACCTTGTTCAATGTGCCCTGGCATAAATGGATTCCCAACTTGACAATCCTCACTTCTATGGCTCCCATGGCAATATTCACAATACACAATAGGTGATTGAATAGCATTTACTGTCAATTGACTTGCTTGGAGTTGCTTAGTAAGTGAAGCCACTTGTGCAGTCAAGTTTGCTATGGCATCTACCTCATTAATTCCCATAGCCTTCTTCTGAACTAGCCTCTCGCTTGGCCACTCATAATGATTCATGGTCATTTCTTCCAGTAACTCAAAAGCTTTGTTCTCAGTTTTGCTCATGAATGCTCCACCTGAAGCTGCATTAATGGTGGTCCTCGTATTGCCATCCATCCCATTATAAAAAATTTGTACTTGCATCCATCGAGGCAATCCATGGTGAGGACACTTCCTTAGAAGCTCCTTGTATCGTTCCCAAGCTTCATATAAACTTTCTCCTTCATACTGAGAAAAGTTATTAATCTCACTTCGAATCTTAACTGTTTTTGCTGGTGAAAAAAACTTGGCCAGAAACTTATGAGCTAAATCATTCCACGTTTCAATAGAAGCAGCCGGCAAAGAGTTTAACCACTGCTTAGCTCGAGCCTTTAGAGTAAAGGGGAACAGTCTCAGTCTAATGGCATCATCAGTCACTCCATTGTATTTGAATGTATCACATATTTCCAAGAAGTCAGAGATATGGGAATTTGGATCTTCATGTTGTAATCCATTAAAATTCACTGAAGTTTGGATCATCTGAAGCGTAGCTGGCTTAATCTCAAAGTTATTAGCTTGAATTGCTGGCCTTCGAATAGCAGAATGTATCTCCGTTACGTTTGGCAACACATAGTCTCTCAAAGTTCTATTCTCATTCTGTCCTGCACCTTCTTCCATCCTTTCTTGTTCTTGTGCAGTACGTTCTCTCTTTTCTTTTCTATTTCTTCTGCAAGTGTGTTCGATCTCAGAATCAAAAGGAAGTAGATTACTACTTCCAAATTTTCGCATACACTTGCTTAAACTCCTGACAAAAAAACAAAAACAAATAACAGAAATTAAAATAAATAAAATAAAACTCAGATTAAGACTAAAGCTATTGATTTTGATATTGATAAATTAAACATTCAGTCCTCTGCAACGGCGCCAAAAACTTGTTGGTCGAATTCGCAAGCGCACGAATCGTTACAAGTAATACAGTGATTAGATCAAAGTTCGTTCTCCACAGGGACTGAAAGTTACCAATTACCAAATTCTTTAGCTTCAATTTTATCTAAGCACCTAATTTTCAAAGATGAGTGGAAATTTAATTTGCTTGAAGAAAAAGAAAAAAAAATGATTAAACTCAACAATATATAGAGCAAAAACAGAGGATAAAACCAAATTTGTAAAAAACTCTAGAGCAATGATTTCACCAAATACTTCCTCCTACTCTTTGTTCATTAATAGCTAATGTTTTCTTCTATTTCAAGATTGTTGGCAAGCTCTACCCTATAGACTCGATATTCAAGCTCTACCCTATAGACTCGATATTCTTTCTCAAGCAATAACGATGTTCATTGAAGTGTAAATTGCCTATATCTCTATGACAATTCAAACAAATCAATTATTAAGCCCGTAGAACCTAAAATTGCCACAAAACCCACAAGGATATCTCTATCTCAAGTGTAAATTAGGGAAAATGCTTTAGTTCATCAATGATTCTTGTTTCTCAACCTCAAATCATGACATAGGATTAATGTAAAGAATGGCCAAATCTAAACATACTTTAGGTGCAAAAGCATTCTCACAACCATGTATGAAATATAGGCATCAACTATTAACTAAGAAGAAGTAGGATTCAATATTCGATTACATCAAAGCCCTAGAAAAGAAAACCTCAGTTCATAATGCAAATCTTAACAAAACCAACAATAATCACCATTTGGGTCATTACAAACAGCAAAAAGAGAAAGAAGAAGGGAAATAGAAGCAAATTAAGCTTAGCTCCACTTCTTTTTGGTTGTTAAAGACCTCCAAGATGCGCAAATTTCTTCTCCTTGGTCGTTCTCCCTCTTTTCCTCTGTTTGTCGCCTCTTTCTTGCCCTAAAAAACCTAAAAATCCACCCCCAAATGATAAAAATCGACCCAATTTAAAGTTAGGACCGCGACGTAGCGCCTAGGCGCTGGCATTCTGTCCAACTGCTTCAGTCTACAGCGCCTAGGCACCGGTTTGGGCTCCTAGGCGCCCGAGAAGGGTTTTTTTTTTTTTTTTTAGACTTCAACTTGAAAAGCTCTCCAAAAAGTCCTTAAACATGACCTTCAAAATATATCTTTTGAATACCTATAAAAATAAAAGAAATACAAGAGTTAGAAATCAAAAACTAAATGAAAACTAACTAAAAACAACCTAAACAAGATATAATAAATATATATATAATGAACTTATCAAGTCACATGATCATCTTGTGAAATATTAATCTTCTCAATTAATGGATTTATAAAAAAATATTACATATTTGGTGGTCCAATCTTATACAAACTCATTGTATAGGATACCCCCACTAATATGTCTCCACATGAATGATTTGGATCAAATCATTTGTAACAATTACAAAGTGGGTCGTATCAATAGTGTTACCAGGATAAAACACTCAATCTTATCCATATACTATAGAATCTTTAAGTTATTTCTTGAACACAATCCTCTTATATGTCAACTACATACTGTTCAAGATTACAATAATAACCTTGGATTTTATACAATAATGGATAATGTTATACACAATAAAAATACAATAATTATTTTATTTAATAAATGAGAAAATTTTTAATTACAAAAATACGAGCTTTAGGGCACAAAACCTAACAAAGGATATATTGTCTTCTTGTAATATTCTTCATTTTTCCATTAATAAATTCTCATTGTATCATGCTTGTTGTATTGGAAAGTCTCATTGTTTTCCCTTTCCTAATTCTCAAACTGTCTATCATAATCCTTTGGAACTTGTTGTGGTTGATATATGGGGGCCCTTTTTTAAAACTTCCTGTAATGGCTTTCCCTACTACATAAGTTTTGTTGATGTCTTTTCATGTTACACATGGATATATTTCTTATCTTCTAAATCGGAGGCTTTCCAAACATTTCTTCTTTTCAAAACATATGTTGAAAAACTTACAGGACGATCCATTCTTTGGTTTCAATAAGACAATAGTGGTGAATTTTGTTCATTCACACCGTTCTTTAAAAATAATGGTATAGAACATAGACTCACCTGCCTCTACACTTATCAGCAAAACAATATTGTTGAGTGAAAACATCATCATATCGTTGACATGGGACTTACTCTCCTATCACATGCCTCCGTATCCTTAGAGTTTTGGGATGATACAGACATAAAATTAAGCCCATATCAACCCTGTGTATATTTCTGGGGTATAGCAATGTCCATAAAGGCTATAAATGTCTCTCCTCTTCTAGAAAGTTGTATGTCTCATGCCATATTTTGTTTGATGAGACAAAATTCCCAACAGCCATGTTTTTAAATACTTCTTCTGACATAGAAACTTTGTGTTCAAGTGAGCTGGAAATAGTTCCTTTTCCTGTTTCTTCATGTGACAACAGCACAGTACCTATACAATCTATTTCGTCCTTGCCTTTATCTACTAAAATGACAGATCATACTTTACCCACTGCTTCACGTGATTGGCCTTTGACTACCTTGTCTTTGAGAGATGTTCTTTCTACATCTTAGCCATTGACTATACCCGAAGCCTCCCAAACCATTTCCTTATCACCCTCCCGAACTAACTCATCTTGTTCTATGTCCAATATTCAAAATCAATCTTGCACTAAGCCTTTACCAGCATATTCAACGGGTGTTAATGCTCATTCTATGATCACAAGAGCAAAGGACGGTGTATTCAAACCAAAAATGTTGGTGGCTGAGTACACTGAGCAAGAACCACCTCGGTTAAAGAGACCTTGACATGTTCTCATTGGGTTCGGGCTATGAATGAGGAATACAATGCTTTAATTACTAATGATACATGGAATTTGGTCTCTCCTTCTACAGATAAGAAGGTGATAGGTTGCAAATGGGTCTTCAAGATCAAGAGGAACTCAGATTGTTCGATAGCTTGATACAAAGCAAGGCTAGTAGCTCAAGGGTTTCATCAAGAAGCAGACCTTGATTATACAGAGACTTTTAGCCCAGTTGTGAAGCCTACTACCATCTGGGTATTATTTACTCTTGCTTTAGCACATGGCTGGCCATTGAGGCAAGTTGATATAAACAATGCTTTTTCTCCATGGTGTGTTGAATGAAGAAGTGTTTACGACACAGCCTTCGAGTATGATTTCCTCCAGTACTTCTCATTTAGTCTGCAAGTTAAAGAAAGCCTTATATGGTTTAAAGCAAGCCCCACATGCCTGGTTTGAGAGGTTAAGCACCTTTTTAAATACTTTTGGATTTGTTAATTCTAAGGTAGATTCTTCATTGCTAATATGTCACAAAGGAAGTGAGTGTTGTTATATACTTGTATATGTAGATGATATGGTCATTACTGGGAGTTCTGATAAATTGATTGATGAGTTAATGGTGTCATTGAATCATAAATTTTCCTTCAAAGATCTTGGTCCTCTAAGTTTCTTTCTTGGTGTTGAAGTGTCCTATTTGTCTGCTAGCCAGTTATTTCTTTCACAGACTAAATACATATCGAATATGCTTTATAAGACTAATAGGCATCAAGCTAGAGAGATGGCTACTCCTATGGTTGGAGTATCAGTTCTATCAGCATTTAATGGTGAAAAAATTCTAGATGTACCGTATAGGAGTACCATGGGTGCCCTTCAGTATGCAACCTTAACAAGGCCTGAAATTTCATATAATGTCCACAAAGTGTGTCAGTTTATGCATGCCCCAACTAATGTTCATTGGCAAGCTGTAAAAAGAATTCTTAGATACTTGGCTGGCACTTGGTTTGTTGTTTAAGAAACCGACTATTTTGGCACTTCAAGGGTATGCCAATGCTAATTGGGCGTACGATCCCGATGATAGAAAATCAACCTCAGGGTTCTGTGTCTTCTTTGGAGGAAATCTAATACAATGGGCATCAAAGAAGCAAAACATTATTTCCAGATCAAGCACAGAAGTTGAGTATCGAAGTCTAGCATATGTTTCTGGAGAATTTATTTGTCTACAGTATTTGTTTAAAGACTTGAAGTTGTGCTTATCTTATCCTCCAATGGTTTGGTGCGACAACCTGAGTGCAGTTCACTTGAGTGCGAATTCTGTGCTTCACTCCCGCACAAAACATGTTGAAATCGACATATACTTTGTACGAGATTTGGTACTTCAAAAGCAGCATTAATAAGACATTTACCAGCTTCAGCTCAAGTTGCTGACATATTTACCAAGCCGCTTTCTGCCTCACGATTTCTGCCATTAGTATCCAAGCTCAATGTCTATTCCTCTACATCCATTGGCTTGAGGAGGGTGTTAAGAAAAATCATTGAAACTAAGTTTTGAATAGTTATTTCTTAGATATTGTTTACCATTGTATATGTAGTTAAGGAGTTAATATCTTTTCAGTTGTAAATGCTGGTGAATATTTCTTATCTTTTACAATGTGCCTATATATGGGGCCATTGTCATTTTTTGATCATCAAGGGAATGAAAGATACTCTTCCTATTTTGTGGTCATTTCTCTGGTGATAAACAAACTTTAAGAAGGTCCAATTCAAAAGGAACTCAACTCGACAATATGGAGAACAGTTCATATGAGGGCACCAGTTTTTGTGGAAAGCCATTATCAAAGGAATGTCATAATTCTAAGTTCAAAGAAGTATCTTTTTCAACCTCAGAAGAAGATGATGAAATGTCATTTTTAAAATTCAGTTGGCAGATAGTTTTGATTGGATATGGATGTGGAGTGGTCTTTGGAATTGTACTTGGCAGCTGTGCATTCACACAAAAGCAAGATTGGTTTTTTAAGACTTTTAAAGTTACAAGAAACAAGAGGCGTGGGAGAAGGGCGAGACAGAAAAATAGATGTTCACTTAGTCTAAGTCTCTTAAGATCCCGTTTGATAACTATTTGATTTTTGATCTTTGGTTTTCATCTTTCTTAATAAATATTTGAGTTCTTAGCCAAATTCTAAAAATAAAAACAAGTTCTCAAAAGCTACTTCTTTTAGTTTTTAAAACTTGGCTTGGTTTTTGAAAACATATGTAAAAAATATATAACAAAACAAAAAAACTCATAAATAGAAATGGTGTCGTTTATAAGCTTAATTTTCAAAAATTAAAAACTAAAAAATTAGGTTACCAAACAGGCCTTAATAATCCTGATTTAATTTTCATTGTGTAAGAGAGGTCCAACCTCAGACCTAGTATGCAACTTGATTTGTTTGATTATATTGTTCACATCAATAAATTAAATTTACCATTATATGTTACTTCTATTCTTCTTCTTCTTTATGCATTTGCAGTCTTCTTAAGATTTTAATTATCATATTAAAATGCTATCCGAATGCCATAGTGTTAGATTGGTATATTGTGTGATGACTGAAATTGTTATGAATGTTGAATGTTTATGTGGTTGTTTTAAAGGTTTTCTATATTTCACCATTAAATGAAAATTGAAAAGGTTATGGGACCTCATGCATATGTGTGACTACATAAATGTTATGTTTACGAAGGTTGTGACAATTTCTATCCTCTAAAAATGTTGATATACATCCTTAATTAAAATGAAAATGAGGGCTTGTTGTCTAAGGCTCGGTGCCACTGACTAGATGCCAACTAACCATTATTAATGTTCAAGAAGGGCCCACTAAGCATCAAGGAGTTGGAAAAAGGAAAGGTCGTTATTTGAGGTTAGGTTAATTGTCTATATTAAGCCTAAGAGAAAAAGGTTAAAAGAAAATGTTTTGAATAATGAAAAGGTTTATGTCCCACCAATTAATGTTTCATGTCACATGTTAGGTGTGTGTTAGCATGTACTGACCCCGATAGCAGGATTATTTACTGGGCATTTTTAATACTCAATCTTTTCTTTAAAATTTTTTTAGGTAATGACAGAGACATGCAATGCGAGTGAGAAGATTGTTTGCTGGTTGTGTCATGGATAGAGATGTCCACGGGGCGAGGCCGGGGAATGGATTCCCCGTCCCCGTCCCCGCCCCCCATTTCATTCCCCTTCCCAGCGAAATTCCCCGTTTAATTTCGCGGGATCAGGGCGGGGATTCCCCTCAGGGAATTCGCGGGGATCTGGTTCCCCGCGGGGAATTTTTCCCAGTTCTTTTTTTTTTGTTGTTTTTTTTTTATCTTTTTTATTTTTTTTAAAATTTATTCTCAACCATAATAAAAATTATTTCTAAATGAATAATTTTCAATATAATTCTATTTAAAGTAAATGTTATAAAATTTCTTAATAAAAACAATAATATACCATAAATAAAAATACTATAATGTCGAAACAACTTAATTTCTAAAAATTCAAATTTCAATATTACAACATAGACTTTAATTTTTTTTTTATAACGAAATAGTCTCAAACTAATTCCTACTATAGTTTTTTTTTTTTTTTAAAAAAATCTATTTATAGGTAATAATATATATATAATCGGAGCGGGGAATCGGGGCGGGGCGGGGAATATATTCTCCGTTCCCGTCCCCGTTTAGCCAACGGGGAAAAAAACCTCCCCGCTCCCTCCCCCATTCCCCGTGTAATTGGGGATTCCCTGCCCCGTTCGGGGTGGGTTCCCGCGGGTTAAATGGACATCTCTAGTCATGGAGTCAATGTCAGCATGACTTCTGCATTCATGTTATTTCATTTATGTTTCAAATGTTTTATTTAGATGCTATGTTATGAAATTATTTAAAATTGGTTTATAGATTTTTTTTGTATTATGTTTTAAAATGTTTTCAATGGGTTCCCAAATAAAGAATTTTAGCATTTTTTTAAAAAAAAAAATATTCTTTTCTATATCTTTTCTCAAAGAGTTTTCAAATGTCATTAACAAGCATATAATAACGTCCCTAGGCAGTCATAGTAAAAAAAAATCGGATCGTTACATACCCCCACATCTATTATTTCATTTTTCCCTTTAACCGAATCCAAATAAACATATTTGGTTCAATTTTTCTTTTTCTTTTTTGTTTAGGATTTTTCTTTTCCTTTTAAAGTAAATCATTTTGTTTCTTTTCCTTTTAAGTAATAAAATATACATTTGAATAACTTTTTTATTTTGCTTCTTATTTTCTTTTGCTTAATAGAATCTAGAAAAATATTTGATTAAAAATATAAATTTGGTTCAGCTCCCCAAATGCAATAAAATATAAATTTAAATAGATTTTTAAATCTCCCAAATCTTGAAAACTCCTTGGCACCTTTTATCTTTCAATCACATTGGTCTAAAGGGGCATGGTTCAATTAACTATCTATTAATTTAATTTAATTATAACTTCAAAAGATACATAACTGTAATATTTTGGATGAGCAGTATAGTTTTATAAATATTTTCCATAAGGGACAATTTATTTTTAGGGAATCAGGATGTCTAGCTTCAGATGCCCAGAATTTTAGATGCCCGAAATTTTAGATCTACGACATCTTTAGATTACTATTTATTTTGCATGAATATTTAGATAGTCATGTTTGTTTTGCAGGATTTCTATACGAAAATGTTTTTAAATGATGTATTGTTCTAAAAATACCCTTACATATTTTTAGATAATTTACATATTAATTTAATATAATTTGATTTTATATAACATTTTTGTCTTAAATTATTTAATCTTTTATTTTTATCCATTCCGTTCATATTAATTTTATATGTGTATTTTGTAAAATAAGTTAATTTATATTGATTTAAAATTTTTATAAAAAATTAGAATGAAATATTAATTTCCATTTTAACTTGAAATACTTGAACTTATTTTGAGAAGATAGTTATATAGGTAATAGTGTTTTATTAGTGAATTATATATATACATTATCAAAATAGGGAAAATTTTGAGAGAAATAATATCAATTTGTGAAGAAAATAATATTGGATGATCATCGTTGGAAAAGTAAAATAAATAAAATTTTTCACTTCATATTTCAATTGAAAATAAATTGAGTTACATATTATACCATTTAAATGAAGTTTATTTTATATGTAAATGAAACATATGAATATAATTAATTTCATAGAGTTGTTTATTAGTGAACAAATTTACAAATTTATTTTCATTATAAAATTAAAAAATTGATAAATAACAAAAATTGAAAGAATAAAATATACGTAAAAGAAAAACGAAGTGCAAAAACGTCAATAGAAAATTCCCTCAACATGGGAATCTTAAGAAACCCATGTATCAGGAGGTATCAAAATATTCTTGAATGCCTTCCGTATGGACATCTCAAGATGCTTGAATATGTTACATTACTTTAAGAAAAATGGAGTAATCTAAATGCACATCCCATGAAAATACTAGATTCCCACCCAACAAACGGCCCCTAAATGATATACCAATGTAAATGCCCCTTTGAACAGGCAAATGTAAATGGGGTATTTTTTATTAATATTGTAGTTTTTTAAAGTTATTATAAAAATATTGTTGTTTTGAAAGTATTTATAAGAATATTGTTGTTTTCATTAGCTGGCGGATGGTCGTCGCTTCAAGAGACGACCATGTACACGCGTTCGAGATGGTCGTCTCTTGAAGAGACGACCAAGTGTACGCGACAGATGGTCGTCTCTTGAAGAGACGACCATCTCCCGCATTTTCATTTTTTTTAAAAAAATGCGTAGATGGTCGTCTCTGAGAGACGACCATCCCAGAAGTTTTAATAATTATGCCAGTTGGCATATTGGTCAGCTGACTACTCTAAGACATAAGGGGCCTAGGTTCGAGCATTGTGGAACGCAATTTTTAACTATTTATTTCTTTTTTTCCTCCGCTTTCTCTCTTTCTTTTTTTCCTTCCGTTTTTTTCTTTCTTTCTCTTTTTCTTTCTTTTATTTGTTTTATTTAAATCAAATAAGATATCTTCCATTTTTTTTTTAATATTTGAAGTAAATTGAATATTCTATTGCAATTTATTCTTTTTTTCTAAGAAATTGAAATTTATTTAAGTATTAATTATTTAAATATTATATTGCAATCGACTTTGGGAGAAGAACAACTTCGTTTACATCATTTTGAGTTGATTCTAAATAAAATGATCACGTTATTCAAAATTATCATGTAATTTTTTCTAAATAAATAAAGAAAAATAAAGAAATATGTAACGCCCGGTTTTTTTCAAGAATGTTAATTTTGAAATTTTAGAATTTAATTTGAAATAATTCCCAATTTGCAATTTTTGTTGGGCTAATTTGAAATTTCATGGTTTAAAAAGGGCAAATTTGGAAAGCAATGATTGGTCAAGGGGCATTTTTGGAGATTGGAAAGTTGTTTAAAAAAAAAAAAGAAGAAGAAAAGAAAAAGAAAAAAGCCCATCCTTATCCACTATATTTTTTATTATTTTATTATTATTTTTATTATTATTTTTATCTTTATTTTTATTATTATTTTTATTATTATTATTATTTTATTTTATTATTATTTTATTTTATTTATTTTTCTTTCTCTCTTTTTCTTCCTCCCGATGCTATCTCCCTCACCGAACCCTCTCTCTCTCTCTCTCTTTCCATCCGTGCTCTCTCCCTCTGTCCGCCGTGCTCTCTCCCTCTTCCCACCGTGCTCTCTTCTTCTTCCCACCGTGCTCCCTCCCTCTCTCTCGAAAGCTTTCTCTCTCTCTCTCTCTCTACCCGAATACCCACCCATCCACCGCCTGCAACTTCGTTCATCTTCTTCTTCGCCAACCAACTCAAGAAACAGCCACGCCGCTCGACCTGCACACCTCGCCGGAGAAATACTTTCATACCCTCGTCGGATTTCTTCTTCTGCTCGTCAGCGCCGCCCAGCTCTGCCGCCACGAACGCTCAGCCAGCCCGCCGCACCTCTGTTTTCGATCGCCAGTGAAGCCTCGCTGCAACTCACTACCGAACGCCGTTGCACGCCTCGTCGGACGAAGCTGCTACTGCACATGCGCCGAAAGCTCAGTTCGAACATCGGGTCTTCGCCGGAGCCATGAACGAGCCAGATCTGCAAGATCAATTCGCCGAAATTCGTCCAGATCTGACTTGCCGGAACCAGATCTGTTCGAAACGAACAGTCACGCGCTGCCACGCGCCGTCGCCGGACCTCCACGCGCCGCCGTCTCCGATTCCAATTTTTGAGCTCGAACGGTCCCGGTTACGATCGTGTTCTGACTTGGGTAATTTCGTTACTCAATTGTTTTTAATTAAGGACTTTAAATGGGATCGATCGTTAATCAATAGATTTAATTTTCAGGATATTGATTTGAGAATCAAACTACGGAATTGGAGACAAATATATAAATTTCCAGCAAGGTTGAAGGTTCCGCACAGTCAATTTTATTGGGTGAGATACTGTGCTAAATTAATTTGGTCTAAGGAAATAAAAAGGGACTGATTTGCAATTAAAATTACTTTTGGACCCTTTGACTAAATTGTTGGACAACCTTTGCATTTGGAATTAATTATTGGACTCTATGGAGCTCATTTATGAAATTTCAAGAATCTTGGACCAAGTTTTAATAATCCTTATTTTTATTGGATTATTGAAGGATAAGCAGGAGACCAGAGCTTGGAAGGAATTTTTGCTGCAAAAATAATATTCGTTATTCTATTCGAGGTAAGTAGTTATTTGGATCTAAGCCCCTTTAAATTCCTTTTTAATGGAAATGTATGTTTGATAGTTTATCAATTTTGAAAGCATGCTTGAAAGCGATGTTATGAGATATGAAATTAATAGTGGATATGTGTAGAAGTAGTCTTGGGCTAAAGCGGCCTAAGTTGATGTTATAATGGAAATTGGGGCTTAAAGTTGCGATTTTATCATGTTAAAGTATGAAATACCTAAGGAATTGCCCAAGGTTATGTTTGGATGAGTTCAAACACGTTTGTGGTGAATTGTGAACAGTTGTGTTTACCTAAATATGAACTTGTTAATAATTTTGTTAAGGGATTCAAAGTTACAAACAAAGGATGAAAATGTGTCTAAGGTTATGAATAAAGTTGATTATGTTTTTCCCCGTAAGGATAAAAGTATAGATAGTGGTACTAAATTAAATGTTGTAAGTGTTTGGGCTTGGTTAAGGGCTGAGGTAGAACACCTTAATCTGATGTGTTTGAATGTGAGTGGAAGGGTGTTGGTTGTTTTGAGTCCTAGCATGGTTAGAGGATTTAAATTCTGGACTAATGGATTGAAAGACTTTATGTTAATGACATAGGTATGGGCTATGGCTACGTGTAGTTCTTGTTTAGAAGTACCATTGAACTAGGGTAGTTCTTACTTGAGATCTGTGTTTGTGGTCTATAGCGAAAGATCACCATGATACGATTGTGGTTGTTTAATGAGAGGTGGACCTGGTTCATAGGTCACGAATAACTTCTTTACAAGAAAGAGAAGAGGGTTGTTTTAGTGTTGATCTAAGAAGTAAGTAGCCTTTCGGATTGATCCGTTAGAATTTGTGTCTCGCCTATATATATATATGAGGCGTAAGACGTTGTAAATGTTGGAAAGGCTTGAAGGTTGCTTCCTCTCTTTGTTCATGTGAATTAAGGGATGATTCCCTTTGTATGTGCTTTTGAACTTCGGTTCAGGTTGTGAATATGGGTTGGAAATGATGAATGATTTTGGTATGGTAGATGACCCGAGAGGTCTTGAATGCGTTGGGAAAGTGCAAAGGCCCGTTAGTTTGGTGCTACCTACCCTAACTCTGTCCTTTCGTGCGAGTGTGTAAGCCTATAACGTATGTGATGTGATGAGCATAGGGGATGCGTTTCCCTAGTGCCTGTGAGCTAGCTTAGGGGTGATTCCCCACTGTGTTGAGCATAGGGGATGCGATTCCCTATTGCCTGTATGCTAGCTGAGGGAATGTATTCCCTGGTTGCCTGTGTGGCTATTATGATGTGATGAGCATAAGGAATGCGTTCCTTAATGCCGATGAGCTAGCTTAGGGGTGATTCCCCACTGTGTTGAGCATAGGAATGCGTTTCCTATTGCCGTGTGCTAGCTGAGAGATGATTCCCCAGTATGTTGAGCGTAGGGAATGCGTTCCCTAACGCCTGTGTGCTAGCCTAGGGGTGATTCCCCATTATGTTGAGCGTAGGGAATGCGTTCCCTGGCGCCTGTGTGCTAGCTTAGGGGAGATTTATCTATTGAGATGAGTGTGAGGGTTATAGACCTTCACAGGTTTGGGTTCTAGGTTACAGGACTCGCAGGTATGACACAAAGTTAGGTTCATGTAGTAGTGAATGTTGTGGAAGGTTAAATGGACTTTTAAAATAATTGAAGGAAGTATTTGGAAGCTAAGCACGAGTGTGAGTAAGAGCTTGGTATGGTTTCTTTAAACATTGGACCCTTAAGTGGGCTACTTACTGAGTATGTTTATACTCATCCTTGCTACTTGTTTGTTTTGCAGATTGTGCACATTCTCGGGGTGGATGACGCAGACGACGACTTGACGAGACTATGGAGGCTCCACCAAATTTCTTTTCTATGTTTAGCCTTTAGTTTTGTTTCTTTGTTCCTTGTTGTTTGTCGGTTTGTAAAGTTTAAATTTCTTTCGTTTCCGTGTATTTAGTTAGAAGTTCTTAGGTTCTTTTGTCTGTTGATTGAGCTCAGCATCATTTATCGTAGTTTGGTGGATGCTGAGTCTGTTATCTGAACATAGAAGTGTTTATGCCTCTTTCCAGGTCGTTGTAAATTTTGGTTTCTCCTAGTTACGCCGTCATGTTGCCGAAATTTCAGGCATGAGCGAGGTAACTAGGTCGTGCTTCCGCATCTAGAGAGTCGTAGGATTTCGGGTCTTTACAAAATACGAGAGAATGAAAAATCATTCATATTAGAAAAGAAAATATTTAAATAATTAATACTTAAATAAATTCCAATTTCTTAGAAAAAAAGAATATATTGCCATAGAATATTAAATTTACTTCAAATATTAAAAAAAAACGGAAGATATCTTATTTGATTTAAATAAAACAAATAAAAGAAAGAAAAAGAGAAAGAAAGAAAAAAAAAGGGAAGGAAAAAAAGAAAGAGAGAAAGCGGAGGAAAAAAAGAAATAAATAGTTGAAAACTGCGTTCCACAATTCTCGAACCTAGGCCCCATTATGTTTTAGAGTCAGCTGACCAATATGCCAACTGACATAATTATTAAAACTTCTGGGATGGTCGTCTCTCGACCATCTACGCATTTTTTTTTTAAAACGAAAATGCGGGAGATGGTCGTCTCTTCAGAGACGACCATCTGCCTCGTACACTTAAGAGACGACCATCTCAAACGCGTGTACATGGTCCCATCCGCCAGCTATTTAAAACAACAATATTCTTATAAATACTTTCAAAACAACAATATTTTTATCATAACTTTAAAAAACTACAATATTAATAAAAAAAACTCCAATGTAAATGCCTATAAAATTTCAATTATTTGCCCAGCAGGGGGATCAGATTACAATGGCCCCTAATTTAAGGGACCCTAAAAACAGGCCCATTGGGAGGGGATGGAAAGCAATCTAGGGAAAAAAAAAGCGAAGAAAAAAAACCGAAAAAGAAAGTAAGGAAGTTGACGGCAGAAGGGAAATAGAGAAGGGAGGAAAAAAACTGTTTATATTTTTGAAATTCTCCCATTAACGTCCCATTTAATGATTATTTAGTTTTTAATTTTTAATTTCTTAAAATTAAACCTATAAATACTACTTCTACCTATAAATTTTCTTGTTTTGTTATCTACTTTTTTACCTATATTTTCAACAACTAAACTAAATTTTAAAAGCTAAAAAAAGTAGTTTTTAAAATTTTGTTTTTGTTTATTGAATTTGACTAAGAATTCAAATGTTTTGGTAAAAAAAATGAAACTCACTATAGAAAATTGATGAGAAAACAAGCTCAATTTCCATAAACAAAAAATTAAAACCAAATGGTTATCAAACGGGGCCTAATTAATTTATTATTATTATTATTATTTTAGGATGCCTCCTACTGAAATTTTGCCTCTACTCTTCTTGATTTATATATTTCTTATGTATTAATTGCAAAATCTCTCTTCTAACTTCTAATTTCAGTTTCTGAACGTGTTCTCTTAGTCAATTATGGATTATTCTAGTCTTGATTCATTGTATTTGTTCCTAATTCTTAGTATAAACTAGCTTTTTAGGCTGGAATTTGTAGAACCTTAACCATATTTTTAGAACTCTTTCCTTATTTAATGCTTAAATGGCAGTGTATTTTATTTCTTTTTTCAGTTCAACAATATGTGGGAATATAGATTTGAACCACTTATGTTTTTGTCGAAGTTATAATATTATAATGTCTTAACTAATTGAATCATAGTCAAGTTGACAATGTTATAGTTAGTTTAATTTAAGTATAATTCAAAGGGCTTATAATAAAGATTGTAACGGCCTAATTTAAAACCTACTCAAATTCTAATCTAATTTAAAACCTACTAAAATTCTAATTTCTGACTTCCCAATTGAATTTCTTATTTATCTTTCCTTTTTCCTTTTTAATTAAGAAAATATTTTCATAGATAATATAATTAATTATCTTTTAAACTAATTATTTCATTATGAAATTATTACTTTAATTAATAAAAGAATTTTATGACCAATTCAAAAGATCAATGAAGTTAATTCATTATTTTATAATTGAATATAAAATTATTAAAATTGTGGGACATTGTAATTTATAGTATGATAAAAATATCAATTAGCTATTTATATCAATGTTGATTCCAAAACAATCAGTGGTGGATCATATTTTTTTGTTGAAGGGAGCTTCATTAATATTTCGTGAAAGTAATTTAC
Source organism: Trichosanthes truncata (assembly GCA_033996785.1). NCBI lineage: Eukaryota > Viridiplantae > Streptophyta > Magnoliopsida > Cucurbitales > Cucurbitaceae > Trichosanthes > Trichosanthes truncata. The sequence continues at coordinate 44,094,845 of JAWPNB010000010.1, forward strand.
AAGTAATTAAAAAAATTATAAATGAAACTGAATTATTAATTTAGTACATCACAATTGTCATCAACGAATTTTAATATTACGTGATTGATTCTTTTTAAAAATAATGAACCAAAAATTGAAAAATACTTTTATTCGTTTATATTTATATTTGATATATATTTAAAAAACGACTTTAAATGAGAAATTAAAACAAAATTATAATATTATATACTTTTTTTTAACTAAAAATAAATAAAATTTTTAAACGAAGTATAACTTATAATTTAAAGGAACATTTTTATTTATGCTCATAAACTTGTTAGGTTGTCTCAATTTTTATCATAACATTTTAGTTTCATTAAATTAGACTAAGATAAATGTTGCAATTTTTATCCTTTATTCAATTTCTATTAATTTACCTACTCATTTCAATAAAAAGCTATGTAAAAATCTCGGTATACTCACTTTTTATAAAATCAAGTTTTTGCACGAATTTAAGTTTGCTTATTGCACAAACTAATCATTCAATAATTTTGCAAAAAACTTAAAATTTTCAACAAAAATGTAGCTTCAATGTCATTTTTCTTTGAAATCCTATCAATTTTGTACCATAAATATGTTTATATAATTCATTGAACATATATGAGAATACTTTTTTTAATAAATTTTCAAACAAAAACTTATGAGCGGGTAAAAATTCCAATGCCTTTTCAAGTTTAAGGTTAAAATTGTAACACTTATTTAAGTTTGAGGGGGATAAAAATCAATACAGTCAGACAAATTTAGGAGTAAAATTTTATTTTTTTCTCTAATTTTAATTTATAAAATATAGAAGTTTTAATTATTGAAAAAGAAGAATTTTTGTATGTATTTTTAAATGAATAAAATAATTACGTTTTTCTAAATTATTTTTGTTGAATATATATGTATACGGGGAATTGTGACAAATGTCTGCAGAAAATTAATGGTGATGAAAATTAGCTAAAAATGTTTCACATTTGAGTTTTAGCTAACGTGATTTTAGGAGAAAAGAGAAAAGTTTTCTTCACATTTATACTCTTGGTATATCCATGTATTTATTGTCAGACTAGCCTAACAGAAAATTGATATATATATATATATCCCTTTTTAAGATACGTTATGAATTTTCATAATCTACTATTTATCTTTTTAAATGGCAATTGTAATCGTAATCTATAAAACGAGTTTAATTGGCAATCGTATTTGTTTCTCATATCTCTCGCTATTTGCTAAAGAAACCAACGATGTCGTAATGACAGATCGATCTTCCGACAAGCCAATGAAGAGAAACCAACGATGCCGCAATGACGAATTCTACAATTGATAATTTTGATGCGTTCACAAAATTTCATTTTTAGGTTGTATTTTTGTTAAAGGGACCTCATTGATCTCGGTGTTCGGTACAAAATTTCATGTATCTCGCTCTTTTGGAATGGTGAAGACAACTATAGGATTATAATTCTGTATGAGGATAAATTCCTTGCCTGGATGTTTGCTGGGGTATCGAACGAGATGTACAAGGATTGTGATCATTCTCATTTCATAGAATTATTTAGCCTTTGAATGCAAGTTATTCTTAAAAACTCACACATGTATGACAACAAAGTTTAGTAAAATGAAGCAAGTTTGAATAAAAACACTTGGGCATGCTAGAAATCTCTTAAAATGTTAGAAAATGGCTTAAAGTATAAAAATCTAGTTGATTTCCTTGTTGTTGATGCAGATTTGAGCTAATGTGAAAATTGCAACACAATTACAATCACAATTCTGAAACAAAAGCAGAAAATCGAAAAACCCAGATTTTACGCAATTTAGAAAATTCTGGCAAGATTTTCTCCTAATTATCATGCAACAAGTCATATGGAAGGCGGAAGAAATCCTAGCTGCTCACGGTTTATTAGTGCAACATGACTTTAGCCTCTCTAAGTCTCACAAATATTAAGGATAATGGAAAATTACATTTTTGTCCTTGAAATTGACACATATTTCTAAAATTTTATTTTTTTTGAAAAGTTAACAATAAACTAATGATTATGACTATTTTTAAGATTTAATAAAAGTACGAGGACTAAATTTTAGACATTTGAAAATGCAGAGACTAAAATAGAAAAAATCTCAAAGTATAAGGATCAAAATGGTATTTTAACATTTTTGTTTTTTTATTCTTGACTTTCTATTTTTTTTAAAAACCATATATGTTTTGTGACAGTTTTTTTTTGTTTTTTCATTCTTTTAGAAATAGAAAACCAAAGGTGTTTGATAACTATTTTTGAATTACAGTATTTTAAAAATAAAAACAAAGGGCAAAATGCATTTTTTTTAGTACAACAGGGAGAAAATGTACTTTTGTTCTTGAGGTTTGGGGTTGATGTCTATTTAATCTCTAAAGTTTGAAAAGAAAAACTTTAGGTTAAAATTTTTCCAAACGAATCCCCCGACAATGACAGCCCAAAGTGACATATATATAAACAAGGCCATGACTAGACAGCATATCAATGCTATGGACAAAGTTGAAAGGACATAAGTGCATGCGTTTGGCTTAATTGTGGCGTTGATGTCAAAATTTGTATGTAGCATCTCAACGCTACCTTTGCTAGAAAAATGGCCTGCACAGCAATGCTATAGTATTGTTGTAGCATCATGCAATGATCAACAATATCGCATTGTCTTTTATAACCCCTAAGGCTTGATTCATTGCCTATTCTCTTTTCTTGAGTTCTTCAACTCTTGTCTAATTGGCTCGATTTTCTCGATATTTCCTTTGAATTCTTCAATTTGCTCTAAATGCTCGATTTCTAAAAAATTAACAATTATGTATGTAAAATTGGTCAATCAAGCATCAAAACTAACAATAAATAAGCTCTAGAAATAGCTCACTTTGTGTGCTATCAATTAACTTCTCTTGCGACCAACTAATTATTTACTTTCTTTTGTCTTCTATTTCTTCAAACTAACTAAAAAAATTATTTGGTTATTTGGGGTGTCAATCATAACTCTTGAAATGGAGGTAGATAACATGTATCTATGGTTATGATATCTTGAAATACTTTTGATAGTGCACATTGTGAGCTATTTCTCGAACCTATTTATTTTTAATTTTGATAATTGATTGGCCATTTTTACATACATAATTAGTTATTTTGTAGGAATTGAGCAAATGGAGTAAAATGGAGAATTTAAAGGATTTATTGTGTAAACTTATGAGCAATCGAGCGAAAAAAGAAAAAAGCAAGCAAGAAAGAAGGAACAAATTAAGGCTTGAAGTCTGAGGGGGCATCGTCACGTATGAAGGGAAAAAGCCAGCCAAAGGTAGCGTTGAGAAGCCACGTTTGGGCATCTCAACACTACAGATTCTCAAGATGAAAGCCTTGTCTCTATTGCAAGGTGCTCAGGCATCCTCTGTATATATTTCGTCCGTAGTGTTAAGACGCTACGCACAAGATTTTTCCAATAACCGTGTTTCCAAGATTCTTAAAAATCCCTTGCGGTGTTGAGACGTTGCCCCGATTTTTTTTATAAATGCTTCATTGTCTACGTTGTTTTGAAGGAGGGATTTTTAAGAATTTTTACGTAAAGAAAAGTTACAAATTTGAAGTGTTTTGGAGACAACTTTGGAGCCTAGGAAAGGGATTTTTAATAGTAAACGTTGTGAGCTATTTCTAGAGCTATTAATTGTTAATTGTGATAATCAATTGGCCATTTTCTTACGTACATATCTGTTTATTTTGTAGGAACCAAGAAATTGGAGCAAAACGGAGAATTCAAAGGAACAATTGAGAAAATTGAGCTCATTGGACATAGATAGTAGAAATAAAGAAAAGAAAAGAAGAAAGTCAAGTGCAAAAGCTGAGGGAGCAACGTTGCGCCCCCAGCCAAGGAGCTCGCCAAAGTAGCGTCGAAACGTAATGGGCATCGAATCCAACAAATAATAATTTCCTAGTTGAAAATAGTTTTAGATTGTAGAAGTAGCAAATAGGGTCGAATCCGTAGAGATGGGTTTGATTTATTTATTAAAAACTAAAAATATAAAATTGGGGGTTTTGAATTTCGTGAAGTAAAAATAAAGAGATAAAAGGAGATAAATAAATGTGATGAAGATCCAGCTAAAAATATATTTTCAATAAAGATTCTAGAGATTGATCATTGATTCAAAGATTAGTTTCTTTATTCCTTCCTAAATTGGTTATGGTTGTTGGGAAGCTCTAACCACCTATCCCTCCTTACTTATTTGATAATCAAGGGAATGTTCGTTAATTACTTCCCTTGTAAATAAACAACCTTAGAGAAGCTTTTAGAATTCAATTTATCAACAACATTATAATTTAGAGAGATGACCAATTCTAGTTAATAAATATGAAAATTTCGATTCATTTAGACCAGATTACATACTTCCATAACATAATAAAAAATTTGGTAGTAATCAATTATGCTACATTGCCACTAAGTATTGGAATATTTGAACAATTACGAATCCAAAATTCTAATTGACAATATGCAATATTGTAAAGACGACTCATTAAATCAGCTGACACACGTGGCTGAAGCTGGAGATCTCTACATGTTGAAGACAAGTAGTAGATTAGAAGGTTGAAGATGACAATGTTTTATGTTCTGTTTCATATTAATGTTAGGTTCTGTTTTATGTTATTTTTCTATTTCTTTTGTAGCAGTTTTAGTGGGTTTATATAAGTTATTTTTATCCATTGTGGTTAGTGGGGTTGGTGGCTTAATTTAGTTTTCCACCACTACTCATGTAACCACCAAAACTGTTCTAGGGTATTTAAGTCTCTTTCATTAATGAACAAGTAGATACTTTTGCCTTACACTTTTTCTTATCATCATTGATGTTGGGTTCTTTTAAAGTTTTACTTGGTATCAGAGCCTTGGTTGTTTCCTTTTTCTCTCAATGGCAACTGAAGACTCAACCTCAGACCCCCAAGTCATACAAACCACTGCTCTACCTACACCACCAAGTGTATCTGTGTTAAACTCGTCTATTGGACATCCACTTTACGTACTGTACTTACCGTCAAGTTGGACTATAAAAACTACTCACTGTGGTGTAGCATGGTTTTGGCAGTCCTTAAAGGCCAAAAGGTAGATGGCTTCGTGCTAGGAACTGAAGGAATGAACGTTTTACTCTACAACGGAAGCATTGGATCGTCTTTAATTTTATTTAAAATTAAACTAAAAATTAAGGTTAAGCTAACTTACTTGAAGTAAATATGAAGATATTTCTGGCTAATATTTATCTCCTCCATAAAATCTTCCTAGCTATGACTCGAACACAGAACCAAGGCTTGTGGGAACCTTTTGAAAGAAAATCCACAAGGGATTGGAGAGGAAGAAGTATAGAGAGAATTCTCTAATTCTCTCTATTAAGGAGATGTGTGTTGTGTCTAATGGCTCAACCCAATGGTCCTATTTATAGAGACCAAGGGAAAATCTTTGCCATAATTAAAATATTATATTTTAATATCTAATATTTATTTTGAATCTCATTCAAATCTCTTATGATATTTATTTATTTGAATCTTATTCAAATTCTATAAATATCTTTTATTTAATGTATCTAATATACATTAATTATTTTAATAGTTAATGTATCAAATACAATAAATATATTTTCCTCTTTAATATATCTAATATATTAAATATTAATTTGAACATGTCAAATTTTTCTTGCAACTAAATTGATCTTTTAGTGTTACTATGAGCAAGTAATGGGACCTTATGGACCTATAGATTATAAGCTCTAATGATACAAAATTAATTAATTAATTAAACTCTTTAATTAATCAATTTTCATTCATTAACTATAGGTTACTCCATTATAGACCTAGAGTTGCACTCTTATGCACTGTAGGACAAGTTGTGTCCATAGATATAATCATTACATGCAAGTCGATCCTTCACGAGTTGTTCATAATTACAACTGGGTCAAAAGTTCGTTTTACCTCTATAATTACATCTTACACCTTAAGTACCACCGATCCTCTAATGAACAATCTGTTTATAATCTAATTATAAACTAAGTCCCTCTCGGGCCAGTGAGAGAGTGGGGCCCCATTGTTCAAGTCCCAAAATCACCACTTAAAGGAACTACTCATCTACTTACCCTATATGGGAAGGAGTAAATTCCATATTGTGAGATTATGTTCTCAGCTCCCTATTTGGTCAAGTCCCCAAAATGGTAGGCATATTGAATCGGCTACAAAAGTCACTCTCACCCATGAAAATCAAAGGACAACTCTCACAGGCAGGAGTTCATAACTCACTCAGAATTAAGATCGAATCGCATATGATCATCCTGATGAAATATTAATCTTCTCAATTAACGAATTTATAAAGAAAGATTAAATATTTCGTGGTCCAGTCTTACACAAACTCATTGTATAAGATACCCCCACTCACATGTCTCCACATGAACGATTTAGATCAAATCATTTGTAACTATTACAAAGTGGGACGTATCAATAGTGTTACCCGGATAAGGCACTCAACTTTATCCATATACTATGACCTTTTAGGTTATTTCTTGAACATGATCTTGTCGTATGTCAACCACATACTGTTCAAGATTACACTAATAACCTTGGATTTTTCATATAATTGATAATATTATATTACAAATTAAATAATCAAAATTATTACTAATTATTTAACAAATCATTAATTACGAGGCTTTAGGGCATAAATCCCAACAGGAGTAACACCGAAGCCGTCATAGTCTATTATCTATGTTGATGAAGATGGAAACTCTGAGTTGACACTGAATCCAACCTTTGAAGAATGGGCAGCAACTGATCAGACTCTTCTTGGGTGGTTGCTTGGTTCCATGAGCCCCTCAATTGCCTGTGATGTAATGGATTTCAAAACCTCAAGAGAGGTTTGGAAAGCATTAGAAGACTTATATGGTGCATCAAGCAAAGCAAGGTTCGATCAATTATGTAATGTATTGCAAAATACGAAGAAATGAACCATGAGATGCCGAGTATCTAAGCTTCATGAAATAAACCTCAAAGAGTCTTCAGCTTACTGATAGCACCTAAAATGTGCTATTTTATGTCTTTATTTCATGCTAGTTCTGTTACTCTCACGTGCTTAATTGGTTATTTTGTAGAGATTGAGCGATTCGAAGCAAGTTGAAGCGTTTTAGATAAATCGGGATTAAAAAGAGCTAATTAGACCTAAATTGAGCAACCAAGACATGAAGAATTGAAGATCTAGCTAAAATTCCCAAGAGGACAATGTTTCAACCCTAAAAGGGGCATCGAGAAGCTGTTATAGCTCACCTAAAAGCCAAAGAACCCATGTAGGCAGCTCAAGATCTACTACAAATATTGGTTTAGACCACGATCATATAACCATGGTTTATCCAATTAGACCACGGTTTTGCAATCGTGGTTTACTCCAGTATAGTCTATTGAATAGACCATGGTTAATGTTAATCGTGGTCTATATTATAGACTATGTCTAACGTCAGCCGTGGTCTATGGTTGTATAGACCACAACTGACGTTAGTTGTGGTCTTATATTATAGACCACGATTGACGTTAGGTATTGTCTATATTTTATATAGACCACGACTGACGTTAGGTATAGTCTATATTATATATAGACCATGTCTGACGTTAGCCGTGGTCTATTTTATAGACCACAGCTGCTGTTAGCTGTGGTCTATATTATAGACCACGGCTGATGTCAGCTATAGTCTATGATTGTATAGACCACGACCAATGTTGTCATGGTCTGTATTTAATTAAATAGACCAGGACTAACGTTAGCTATGGTCTTTATTGATAGACTACGACTAATGTCAATCATCGTTTGTACAAATGAACTACGGAGAACATTAGACGTTGTCTTTTGCTATAGATTGTGGGTGACATTTCACATGGTCTTTACAACGATAGATTATAGTTGAGGTCCATTGTAGTGTATACAGTAATAGACCACGATTCATGTATGCATTATTCATTTTTTTAAAATTTAATTAATCCAATTTTTATTAAAGCATTGACACAAACAAATTCAACTTTAATAAACTACCCAATCAAATTTGTATATATAAAGAAAATGTAAAAACACAATAACGTTAAAATAATAAAACTAACAAGTCAAGAGCTATATATCATTTTGTGCAGAGATGTATTGTTGAAGAAATTGTCCCCACTCATTACGAACTTCATCAATCTTAACTTGAGCATATGTCTTCTTTTTGATAAACTGCAAAAAAAAAAACCTATAATTATATATATATATTTCATTAAAAGTTATTTAAAATAATCAATAAGGTAATTCACATATAGTTCGTATCATACCAGTTCTTTAAGAGAATTAGTCTGTTGATCCATCACAATATCCCTCATAAATTTCATTTCATAATATCCACATTCTACATTTCTAGATTGATGAGGACTCTATACAAATAATAAGTACTAAAACATGAATAAATATAAAATAATGGGATAACTTTTATCAGTGTAATAAAATAAAATACTTACTCTAACAAGAGGTTTCCAAATAATTCCTCTTTTTCCCTTCAATTTCGCTTTATATCTAAATATCTTTATGGCCCTATTTTAAAAAATAAATAGATACACTTTATTGACCTATTATAATATATATATATATATATATATATATATATATATATATATATATATATATATTGATCGGTGGTCACGCAAGCGCACGCGATCGAAGTAATATAAAATGGTATCTGAGTACCAAGTATCGAATCCCACAGGGAACGGAATAACAAAAATATTGTAAGGCAAAAGTGTAAGGAAAATTGCAAATTGAAACTAAAATGCAAAAATGATGTTGGGATGGTGTGTTGGTGAAAAATAAAAATTTGCTGAATCTAATTGCAGAATCTAAAATGACAATAATTGAAAGAACAGAAATTGCCGAATTGAATTGCAGAATCTAAATTGGCAATAAGCGAAATGACCAAAAATTGCAGAATTAAATTGCAGAATCTAAATTGGCAAGATTGAATAGCGAATTAGATAAACTTAGAAAATGAAATGATAAAGGATGGGGCTCAAGAATGTCATTACCCTAAGTTGTAATTGCAAGCCAAAATTGCAATTCCAACCTACTCCACACTCAATTGTAAACCAAAATTGCATCTCCTATTTACCTTGAATTTAGGTTTTTTTTTAGGAGGCTAAGTGAGAGACCTATATGTCTATAGTCCCTCTATCTTAGATAATTTGGCTCACAATTTTATGGGTTTTGGAGTCCTTAATCCCTATGTCTAGGGTAAGGATTGGCTTATGTCTAAGCTCTTTTTCTCCATCACTTGTGTGAAATCCGCTTATCACTAACCCTGTCGGTATTAGATCTAAGCTTGAGTTGATACCCTAGTTGATCAATCTAGGATCTCAACGGAAATTTAATCAACACAAGCAAACAATTGAGATGTAGGCTTGGTTTTTATTGAAATTTTTTGCTACAATTACTTCTTAGGGAATTCACATCCTTGAACCCCCTAAGAAGTTTTAGCTCATATTAAAAATAAAAATATAACATTTAACTAAAGAAAAACTCATATTAGAAAATTGAGCAAATTACTAATAAAGGGCAAGTTGAAATTGTCAAGACCCGAATTCCTACAACTCTCTAAATGCGGAAGCACGACCTAGTTACCTCGTCCATGGCCGAAATTTCGGTAGCATGACGGCGTAACTAGGAGAAACCAAAATTTATAACGACCTGGAAAGAGATATGAGCACTTCTAAAATTCAGGAAATAGACTCAGCACCCTCCAAACTACGATACATAGTGCTGAGCTCAACCAACAGACAGTCAAACCTAAGAACTTCTAACTAAATACACGAAAGCAGAGAATATTTTGGATTTACAACCAAACGCACATCAAGGAACAAAGAAACAAAAATAAAAGCTAAACAGGGAAAAGAGTTTTGGTGGAGTCTCCATAATCTCATCAAGTCGTCGCCTGCGTCATCCACCCTGCGAATGTGCACAATCTGCAAAACAAACAAAGTAGCAAGGATGAGTATAAACATACTCAGTAAGTAGCCCACTTAAGGGTCCAATGTTTAAAGAAACCATACCAAGAAGAAAACTGCTCTTACTCACACTCGTGCTTAGATTTCAAGTACTTCCTTTTTGTTATTCTAAAAGTCCAATTATCCCACTAGTACAAAATCAGCTTTTAATGAAGGGCAATGCCCGTCATTATAGGGTTTTAAGGACGGACAAGCGTCCGTCATCAATACTCGTGGCCCGTCATTAAAAAGCGCCCGTCATCGTAGGCTATAATGACGGACACCTTTCATGACGGGCAAAGTATGACATGAAAACCAGCTGGCCGTCATTAAAAGTGGAGTGTGCTGCATGTTACGATGACGGTGACTATATAATGACGGGCAATGCCCGTCATGGAATGTCAATTAAGTGGACTGTTTCGTACGCGGTCAATATATAATGACGGGTAATGCCCGTCATGTTAGGTTATAGATGACGGTTTTTAACAGTCATTACAGGGTTTTAATGTCGGTCGTTAAAAATTGATGTCTGTCATTAAATGTTATATGTGTGTCGTGAAATGTCCGTCATTATAGGGTCCATTTTTTGAAAGATTTGATGACAGGCAATGCCCGTCATCGTTTTGTGCATAATTTAATTAAAAAAAATTATTGGTTGCCCGGGTGGCTAACCAACAATATTTATCATTTCGTCAAACCTCTGCATAATATACAATTTTATTTATGACTTAACAAAGATAAAACTTATTACAAACACAACAATTAACTTATTCACTACAAAGATTTTATAATGTTATACATATGCACACAAAAAGTAAATCGATTATAAAAGAGGTTATTGATCTAATTTGCTAAGATTTAACAAAACTAACCTAAAATAAGTTAAAATGCTTAAAATGCTTAAGGAAGGTTCTTTAATATTCATTCACTTAAATTGAATGAAACCAAAAACTGAAAATTTTGGCATGACCTCTACTAAAACTACGAAAAACTAAAATGAAATAGTTCACATGTAATTCACTTCTATATCATAATGCATTAATACATTAACATAAAACTAACATACCTATTAACTAAGAAGATTATTTAGCATTCATTTACCAAAACTGAATCAAACCTAGCGGAAATTTCGGCATGACCTCTACTAAAACTATCAAAAACTAACCTGAAATAATGCAATTCACTTCTATATTATACACATATATGGGACCACTCGTCCCTCCACAAACTACATTCAACAAGACAATATCCAACAACAATTTCGAAAGAATGGATATGTACATCTAAACAACTTTCTTTATACATGCAATTTACACAACAAACAAACCATAGTTGATCATCTTTCCTAAAACTTAACAAGAATCAAAAACTGAAAATTTCGGCATGACCTCTATTAAAACTACCAAAAACTAACCTGAAATAATGCAATTCACTTCTATATTATACACATATATGGGACCACTCGTCCCTCCACAAACTACATTCAACAAGACAAGATGCAACAACAACTTTCGAAAGAATGGATATGTACATCTAAACAACTTTCTTTATACATGCAATTTACACAACAAACAAACCATAGTTGATCATCTTTCCTAAAACTTAACAAGAATCAAAAACTGAAAATTTCGGCATGACCTCTATTAAAACTACCAAAAACTAACCTGAAATAATGCAATTCACTTCTATATTATACACATATATGGGACCACTCGTCCCTCCACAAACTACATTCAACAAGACAAGATCCAACAACAACTTTCGAAAGAATGGATATGTACATCTAAACAACTTTCTTTATACATTTAATTTACACAACAAACAAACCATAGTTGATCATCTTTCCTAAAACTTAACAAGAATCAAAAACTGAAAATTTCGGCATGACCTCTATTAAAACTACCAAAAACTAACCTGAAATAATGCAATTCACTTCTATATTATACACATATATGGGACCACTCGTCCCTCCACAAACTACATTCAACAAGACAAGATGCAACAACAACTTTCGAAAGAATGCATATGTACATATAAACTTCAAACAATGGGACCACCCGTCCCTCCACAAACTACATTTCCTCCACAAACTACAGCCAACAAGATCCAGTACTACATCTAAACTTCAAACAATGAGACCACCCATCCCTCCACAAACTACATTCAATAAGATCCAAAAATTTAAACACTTCTAGTATTTTATAAACAAATATTTTCATTCTACATGTAACAAAGACATAAAGTAAATCTACTACTTATATCAAATCTCTTCTTAACATCCACAAATAGCTCTACACAAATCTTCCAACAAAATCTGTCCATTCTATTCGAATCTCGTCAATTTCTCCTTGTTTATATGCACTTTTGCTGTTAAACTACAAAGAAAAATAAATATACATATAACATGAGAATAAATCATATAGTTATAAACACTTAAAAGGTAAATGAATAATACGTACAAGGTTACTTATGGAGATACTAGAGTTGTGCACTATTTCTCGTATATACTTTTGCACATAGTATCCACACTCTACAGAACCCAATTGGCGGGGGCACTACATGTAAAATAATTGAAAAACAACATACTTAAGTTATACATATAAGAACATACAAAAGAGTTCAAATAAATAATATAATCAATGTCAATTTGCCTTTACAAGTTTCCAAATGATATTAGAGCGATATTGTGGGAGTGAATGTTTAGCTTGCCACATTCTCAAGGATCTAAATAACTTGAAACATTAGAATAATATAAATGTAGAGATCAGCAACTATAAAAGTTTAAAACACTTACGTATTTATGGTTCCTTGAAAACTTTCTTCGAGTTTACTACGTAAAGAGTTCAATACATACACAGTGTTCTCTCGCGGATGGACAACGATCAACATCCAATGATAACTATTAGAAATGAATATTCTAATATCATTGTTTAAAAATAAAACAAAACTATAATTAAGTTAAAGTAATTTAAATTTTCATTACTTACCCAGTGTTATATGGGATGAGTACTCGTTTATCCAAATCTAAATTAACCATGTCTAATCTGTTGGCTAGATTTTTGCAACGAGTTTCTTGACACTTCACGTAATTTGAAATTGTTATTTGATCAACTAACATGAACTTACTGATTATTTCGTAGTCACATACAGTCCAAAGATACCTAAAGAAAATTAAAATTATCATAAAACATTAAAAAAAACGTAGTCCATAAATCAAAAAATGTGATAAATTTTGTATACTTACGCAATGTATGTGACTATACATGAATAACCTTTCTCCACCATCCCACAATAATGCATGATGTCGTCGCGATGTAGATAAATTATTTTCTCCTTTCCGAAAATGTGCTCGCTCAAGTTGATTTGAATTGTATCGCCCTCTTGCATAGAAAGCATAGCATATCGATTCAAGAGCTTGATAGTAACGTGGACATCCGTGTAGTTAGAAGATTGTGAAACAGGGACATTGACAGAAACATCTTTCTTAGGTTTGGCCGAAGAAGAACCCTATCACAAACAAAATTGAAATTATAAACGAAAAATAACAAAAACATTTAAGTTGGCAAAAAACATACCTTTTTAGCCGTATTCAAAATTACAAGTTCACGAGGCCATGCCACAAAGTTACCCATCGCTTGACTTAAAGTTTCTACTTCTCCCATTAAAGGAATTGGTATGGTAACATCTTCGCCCATGATCATATCTACCACCACTCTGACATTATTGGCTCCTAGTGGAACTCCATGGATGGTTGGAAATTGAACATCAGACTCATACATTGTGCCTACAGCAACAATGTTATCCACTAATCCTATAGCCAAGTGGCATGGTGTTCCCTTCAAAAATTTAAAAGAAAGAAGTTAAGTGTCTCGCCATATGGTCAAGTTACACAATATAAATAAAAGTTACCTCTAAAATTTCTTATACATCTTCAATGATCTCTTTTCCTTTTGACTTCGAATTTGAAACATTACTTCCTACACTTGAACCCTTATTTGATTGCGAGCGTCGAGTTGCACCTTTGTTGCCAGACTCTTCACCCAATTTTGATTGTCCTCTAACGATATTGAAGTAAACTGATGGTTTAACAAACTTACCCAATCCCCTAACATGCCCCCTATGTTCTGGCGTGCCCAGTGCTTCTATCAAAATATCTTTACCCTCATGTGTCATAGCTAACTCGTCCTGTCACAACCATTTAGATTTACACATTTCAATTATCAAAGGAACACATAATCATATGACATTTAATCTAAGAATCATATCTACATATGCTTAAAATAAAAATATTTAAACTTACAATTCGACTAACACATTGTTTAGTGTCGTCATCGAAGTATTCACTATTCTTTCCTTTTCGGGCTTCCTTCCATAAAGTTGCACGATTGGAAGGAACGTCTGACAATTCCTATATGAACATACACATTATTAATTCTCATTAACATATAATCATAAGAAATAATTTAATTAATTTAATTAATGTTACTCACTAGTTCTGCAGCCAAGTTTGCGTAACCCTTACGAGAGATATGGTGATTATATTTACATTTTTCTCTTCGTTCTTTCTGGACACGACTAAGCGCTTGTATAACATAAGACCATTGATTTAAATCTTCGAAACAATTTCACTAATATTTAAAAAATATGTTAGTATAATGTAGTTACCTCCCACTCTTCAGATATTCTTGCATTAACAAATGTCTCCCATTGTGCTTGATCAATGTGTGAATACTTTTCAGGAGGACTTTTCAATAAAGATGGTTCATTCTTGAAGGGAAGAATATACTTCTGAGTCAATGTATATCTATATGTCCGAAACTTCGTTGAAGCCGATTGAAGAATAGCATGTTTGGACCTAGAGTCCACCACAAACGACATCTGCATATGAAAATCACCATAAAAATTAAGTACCTCTACATAATAAAAAGTATTTACCTTAAAATTAATTAATACTTACCTCTACACAATAAAAAATTTTGTCTTTCAATTCTTGTGGAACATCTTTCCAATTGTTGTAAATCAATGGAATTTGTTGTCTAACACAAACTCCGATATAGCTTTGCTTTTTATTTGCATTTTCACCTACAGCTTGATTATTGTATTGGATGACTAAGCGTTCTCCTGTATTTCTTATGCGTGCCAATTCACGCATAGTAGTGAGGCCTCGTCGAGCAGTCTGTCTAGCCTCCATATGAATAGCTACGTTCACTCCGTCATCACTGCTGCTACTCGAATCACTCATTGCAACAATCTACAAGAAAAAACATCATAAAATACAACATAAGATATAATAACTCGTAAGATACATTAACTCAACAATGTGACTAAATTACTAAATGACATACCATATTTAAAACATTATTTATCAATCCATGTACCCTCACAATCATTTCTAAGATATGTAGATGACATTTCGTCGATTTCATGAGATACGTCAATATTCGGCATTGTTTCCAAAACCCCATATCCACAATCTTGAACAATATCTACCATTTCATCTTCGTACAAATCATCTTCAACTATTCTTGGAGGAGGGGTTAAAACCACTGACCATCGAGGATCAAGAGGATCTTTCACGTAGAATACTTGTTTCGCTTGAGAAGCTAAAATAAATGAGTCTGATTTATGCCCAATGCGATTAAGATCTACAGTTGTAAACCCAAGCTCGTCTATTTTAACTCCATTATTATTCTCAACCCAGTCACATTTTAATAAAATGAAAGTTAATTTATGGTAATCAAGCTCCCATATTTCCTGTATTACACCATAAAAGGTCATGTCCGACATAATAGGATTTTTGTCCTTAGCACTGGAAACTTGCATTGTATTAGCTGTTATAATGATTCCACTGTTTTGGACATTCCTAATATCATCGTGTTTCTTCATATGATAATGAATACCATTAACCACATAACCACGATATGTGGCCACATCTGGACGAGGCCCATGAGCTATCCATCTTAAAGAAGATGATATGGAGTTGTTTGGCACCTCGAGAGCAAGTCCAACCTGAATTAAGATTTAAATTACGTTGGAATTAACATTACACCCACTCATTAAAAACTATGGCTTTTAAGATTACCCGATCACGCAACCAACTGCTAAATGTGCGATTATGCTCATCTTGAAGCCACTTTTTGTTTTTGGATCTACTTGGATTGAGTTTAGATAAAGTTTCCATGTGTTTCCTGTTGAATTCATGCAACATACGAAAATGTCAAAGTTATTAGATCATCACATAATTAGAAAATTACGTGAAAAGGTTTGAGATTTACGTACCCTACATATGGAAGCACGTAATTTACATTTTGTAGAACATAAAGATGAGCTTGATCCAATTGTTCCTTACTGGGATTGATATAATGAGCAACAGATAATGGTCTGTCAATGTCTGAATTCTCTTTCCTTGTCGATGAGCGTAACCCAATAGACTCAATGCCAGAGAGAAATTCAAAACAAAGCTCTACAGCCTCCTCTACAATATAATTTTCTCCAATGCATCCTTCTGGTCGATTTCTATTTCGCACATAACCTTTTAGGACTTTCATATATCGTTCAAAAGGATACATCCACCTCAAATACACCGGTCCACAAAATTCTATCTCTCTTACAAGATGGACCACAAGATGTACCATTATCGTGAAGAATGCCGGTGGAAAATATTTCTCTAACAAGCATAAAGTGACTACTACATCCTCTTGCAAGCCTTTTAACTTAGATGAATCGATCGCCTTACTACATATAGTATTGAAGAAGAAACATAGGCGAATAATTGCATATCTAACATGTTTGGGTAAAATACCACGTATTGTCACAGGTAATAATTGCTGCATAAGAACGTGGTGGTCATGCGACTTAAGCCCGTAAAGTTTCAAATCTGTGAGTGACACTAAACTTTGTATGTTTGATGAATAACCTTCCGGTACTTTGATTTCTGATAGTGTCTTACACAAATTCAACTTATCCATTCGCGATAATGTATAACATGCTGGAGGCAAGAAGATTCTTTTCTCTCCCACTTGAGGGGCCAACTCTGATCTAATGTTCAATTCAACCAAATCTAAACGAGTTTTTAATCCATCTTTTGTCTTGCCAGGAATATCAAGTAACGTGCCAATAATATTTGCACACACATTCTTTTCAATATGCATCACATCTAAACAATGTCGCACGTGAAAATGTTTCCAATATTCTAACTTAAAGAAAATAGACTTCTTCTTCCAATAAGTATTTGAAAGATCTCCATTATTTTTTTCCTTTCTTGATTTCTTACCAAACGAATATTGAAGTCTACTTGTTTTTGCAAGAATCTCCTCTCCACTTAATGGTTTAGGAGCGAATTCCAATTCTTGTTCACCATTAAAGGCTTTCTTTTGTCTTCTATATGGATGATAACGAGGTAAATGTTTTCGATGTCCAAGATACGCTATCTTTTTTCCTTTGGGCAAATAAGTGGATGACGTTTTCTCCCCACAAATTGGACATGCATGATATCCTTTTATTGTACAACCACATAAATTGCCATACGCAGGAAAATCATTAATAGTCCACATTAAAATAGCCTTGAGTGTGAAACATTGTTCTTGATATACATCATAACATTCAACTCCATCATTCCAAAGTTGTTTCAGATCATCAACTAATGGAGCTAAATAAACATCTATGTCATTTCCTGGTTATTTAGGCCCAGATATTAATGCATTTAACATCAAAAATTTGCGCTTCATGCACAACCATGGGGGTTGATTGTATGTCACCAACATAACTGGCCAACAACTATATCTACTACTAAGATCACCGTGTGGATTGACCCCATCAGTTGAAAGAGCAAGACGAAGATTTCTAGGTTCTAAACCAAACTCTGGCCACAAATTGTCTACTTGTTTCCAAGATATTGTATCCGCAGGACGTCGTATGTACCCATCAATTACTCGTTTTTCGGCATGCCAAGTCAACAAACTCGATATTTCTTTACTACGAAACATTCGTTCAAATCTTGGGATAGGAGAGAAATACCACATGACTTTCGCTGGAATGTTTTTCATCACATCCTTTGAATTTTTACGAAGCTTACATCTTGATGTTCCACAAGTGGGGCATACTTCTGCATCTGAAAGCTCCTTTCTAAACAAGCAACAATCGTTGCTACATGCATGAATCTTTTCATACTTCATTCCAAGAGTACATAAGATCTTTTTTGCTTGATACGTAGAACTCGGAATTTCATTAGGACTTGGTAAGATGTCACGAACTAATGCTAACAACTCAGTGAAACTTTTATCGCTCCATCCAAATTTTGCTTTCAAATTATATAACTTTACCAATACAGATATTTTAGTAAAATTCTTACAATTTGAATATAATGGTTTCTTGGCATCATCTAGTACTTCCTCAAAAATTGGGGACTTATCATTAAAATAGCTATGTGCAGCCTCAAACATTCCTATTGTGTCATCAACATCTTCATCTTCAACTTCCTCTTTTTCACTACTAGAGACGTTTTCATTGTTTCTCTTAATCAGTAGTGATTCACCATGCCAAATCCATGTTTTATAGCTTTGATCAATACCATAAATGAATAAATGGTCTCTTACTACATTCACATTTTGAGACTTTGCATTTACACATTTCAAACATGGACAACAAATGACATCTGACCTATTTGAATGTCGTAGACCATTTTCGATGAACATCTCAACTCCTGAACTATATTCTGGTGACATCCACGACTTATCCATAGCTATAAAAATTGTGGCTTTAAAGTTTAATCTATAATCATTAAACTAACACAAAAATTAATTAAACTTATCAAATCTAAACTCATAAAAAATAACATAAACCAACTATTCAAATTAAGTGAAACTTAGGAATATAACGAAACTTACTAAACTTAATAACCAAAAGTTTTCAACCCCTCCTCCATCACAACTAAATTCGTCAAATTAAACTAACACAAAAATAAACTTATAAAATCTAAACACATCAAAAATTAACATAAACCAACATTTAAATTTAAGCAAAAGTTAGGAAGTTCTCAACAAAACTCACTAAACTTAATAACCAAAAGTTTTCAACCCCTCCTCCATCATTAAATTAAACAAAACAACTAAACTCATCAAATTAAACTAATACAAAAATAAACTTATAAAATTTAAACTCATAGAAAATTAACATAAACCAATATTTAAATTTAACAAAAAGTTAGGAAGTTCTCAACCCTTCCCCCCCATCAATTCATAATACAAGTTCTTAACCCCTCCCTCCCCACTATACGCATTAAACAAACAAAAAAGAAATGACTAAACTTATCCAATCTAAACTCATAAAAAAATTAACATAAACCAACCATTAAATTAAACAAAATTTATTAAACTTATTAACCAAAAGTTTTCAACCCCTCCCCCATTACATCATAGTTCAAGTTCTCAACCCCCCTCCCCCAACAACTATACTCATTAAACTTAACACAAAAATTAACATAAACCAACAATTAAAATTAAGCAAAACATAGAAAGTTCTCAACTCCTCCCCCATCACATCATAGTTCAAGTTCTCAACCCCCCTCCCCCAACAACTATGCTCATTACACTAAAACAAAAATTAACATAAACTAACTATTAAAATTAAGCAAAACTTAAGAATCTAACCAAACTTAATAACCAAAAGTTCTCAATCCCTCCTCCATCACAACTAAACTCATCAAATTAAACTAAACTCATCAAATTAAACTAACACAAATATAAACTTATGAAATCAAAACTCAAAAAAAATTAACATAAACCAAAAATTAAAATTAACCAAAACTTAAGAATATAACAAACTTTATAGCTAAAAGTTCTCAACCCCCTCTCCCACATTCTCAACCTCCCCCCACCACACACAACTATACTCATTAAACAAACACAAAATTTAAACTTATCAAATCTAAACTTATAAAAAATTAACATAAACCAACTTTCAAAATTAAGCAAAATTTAGAAATATAACAAAATATCTTAGTGAACTTTAAAAACAATCTAAACAAACAAAATCAAACTCCTAGAACAAAATTGAATTTTTCCTTAGTCAATCAAGTGCACACGATTTCTAGATCTACACAAAAACCAGTCAATACCCACAAAATCAAAGTACATAAACATCCTAATAATGGTACCCACAACAAATTTCTAAATTTTCTTCATTTTTCTTACATTTTTTTCAGCAACAAATCAATAAAAAAAGGGAAAAAGACAGTACCCACGGCTATAGATCTGAAGATTTTTCTTTTTCCATACATTTTTTCAGCAACAAAATCAATAAAAAAAAGGGAAAAAGATGGTACCCAGCAATAGATCTGAAAATTTTCAGTCAAATATGGTACCCACACGAAACTCCGGCAAAGATCTACTAGCAAACTGACGGGGAGACGAAAGTTCGAGATGAACGGCGAAGCTAGATCTGAAGAACGCCGAAGAATGGCCAGAGAATGCCGTATGAAGAACGCCGGAGAACGCCTGGCCTACTGCTGAAGAAGGGACGGAGAACGCCGAGTTCGGCCTGCTGCTGAAGAAAGAAGGGAGACGCCGGCGAAGAGATGAGGAGAGTGAGAGATTGAGAGTGAGAGAAGAGATGAGGGAAGGGATGAGGTCGGGGAGCACGAGGCCAGATCTAGCTGTTTGTTTTTTACTTTTGTCGTGCAAAGAAAATAGATAAAAAAGAGACGTTTTTTTTTTTAGTAAAAAGGATATATGATGTCGGGCAAAGCCCGACATCATAAGGGAATATACAATGTCGGGCAATGCCCGACATTGTAAATGTTATTTTTTTTTTTTTAAATTCCGCGCTTTTTCATTTAGTCCGTCATCGTTTCCCAGGCGCGTTTTTTCCTGACTGTCATTAATTCCTTGTTTTGTAGTAGTGTCCTTCCACAACATTTACCACTTCCTGACCCTATCTTCATGTCATAACTGCGAGTACTGTAACCTAGAATCCAATCTCGTGAAGATAGCAATCCTCACGCTCATCTCAAAGGAGAATTACCTCGAAACTAGCATACAGACAATAGGAAAACACATTCCCTATGCTCAACACAGTGGGGAATCACCCCTAAGCTAGCTCACAGGCAATAGGAAAACGCATCCTCTATGCTCAACTCAGTAGGTAAATATCCTAAGCTAGCACACGGCAATAGGGAACGCATCCCTATGCTCATCATACTGGGGAATCACCCCTAAGCTAGCACACGGTAATAGGGAACGCATCCCTATGCTCATCATACTGAGGAATCACCCCTAAGCTAGCACACGGCAATAGGGAACGCATCCCTATGCTCATCATACTGGGGAATCACCCCTAAGCTAGCACATGGCAATAGGGAACGCATCCCTATGCTCATCAAACTGGGGAATCACCCCTAAGCCAGCACACGGCTATAGGGAACGCATCCCTATGCTCATCATATCACATGCGTTCTAGGCTTACAAACTAGCACGAAACAACAGAATTAAGGTAGGTAGCAACAATCTAACGGGCTTTCGTACTTTCACAACCCGTTTGGAACCTTTTGGGTCAATCCACCTTACCACATTCATCCATCATACCCAAATCACGAACACAAGCTGGCCCAAAGGTTTCAAACACTGTTAATGGGGAACCACCCCCTAATTCATATAAACGAAGAGAGGAAGCAACCCTCAAGCCCTTTCAACAATTACAACGTCTTACACCTCATATACATATAGGCGAGACACACTTCCTCACGAACCAATTCGAAAGGCTACCTACTTTCTAGGCCAGCACTAAAACGACCCACTTCTCATTCTTTTAAGAAGTTATTCGTAGCATATGACCCAGGCCCACCTTCCATAAACAACCACAATCGTATCATTGTGACCTTTCACTATAGATCACAACCACAAATCTCACGTGAGAACTTATACTCTAGTTCAATGGTACTCTCAAACAAGAACTACACGTAGCCATAGCCCATACATATGCTAGTGGCATATAACCCTTCATTCACTTAATCCAGAATTCAATCCCCTGAACATTTTAGAAATCTGATCGACCAACTACCCTTTACTCACAATCGGACCCATCCAAAACTCGTTAAATCAGCCCAAACATAAGACCATTATGAACACATAAGATACGGTCCTCAACCTTGAGTATTGCATAACTTTAGGGTGCTCTACTTCAGCCTCTAACCCAACCTGAACCCAAAAGCATTGAACCCAATCAACCAATCAATCTAAAATTCAAGTTTTCTGCACTCCACAGCTAACCAAACATCTCAGAAGTCCAAACGATTACAACTGTTTAGTTTAACACAACTATCCACACATTTATACTTACAAGGGTAAGCTATAATCAAATTCATTTATAACCCCAGGCCCATTTTCATCCATTCACTTGTAACTTTGAATCCCTTAACTAGAGTAGCAACAAGTTTCAGGCAATCTTAAGCCCAGCACGATAATTCTTATATTGATTTAACCAACTACGACATCACGCACATACTCATAATTTAGGCAAGAATGACTATTCACAAATCACCACATTCATGTCCAAACTTGTCCAATTACAACCTCAAACAAATTCTTAAAGAGGTTCATATGCTAACATACTAAACTTGAAACTTTAAGCCACTAATTCCTTTATGTCCACAACTTAGGCTGTTTTAGCTCAAGATTACTTCTAAACATAACCACTAACCTTTTCATATCTCATAACCACCGCTTTCAAGCATGCTTTCAAAATTAACAAACTATCAAACATACATTTCAATCAAAAAGGAATTTAAATGGCTTAAATCCAATTGACTACTTACCTAAGCCGAATAAATAATTTACGAGCTTGATTCTTGCCCAAATTTAGACTCCAAAGCTTGCTGAAAATTATAACAAGTTAATCAAAATTTAACAATTCGTTCTCCAATCACAATGGGCTTTCTAAAATTCCATCCAACAAATCCAATTTACTTCCAAAGGCTAAGGGTAGTCTAAAATCATACATAAAAATCCATGGTTTAGCTTCCAATCACTAAATTAGTACCTAAAGTAAGCTTTAAAATTCAAAAATCACTTGGATTGTTACTAAAAGCTTACCCACTTCGAATTGAAGTCGTATATGACTGCACATACATCGAACTCACAGGAAATTGGCCCCGAACCAACACCCATCTGCTGTCTGAACAAAAACCCGAGAGAGGGAGAGACGGCAAACGACGAGCTGGCTACAGAGCTGCAGTCGGGCGTGGCTGATCGGCGTCTGGGCGGCGTTCGATGTGCGACGCAGATGGAGGCATGCTCGGTGCAGCTCTACACGGTGGCTGGTCGGAACGATCGGGAGGAAGAGAGACCGACAGAAGAGGGAGAGACGAAATCGAGAGGGAGAAAGAGCGAGAGAGATCAAGAAGAGACCACGGGAGGGAGAGGTTTCGAGAGGAAGAGGTTTCGAGAGGAAGACCCATGAGAGAGAGATGAGAGATCGGACGGTGAGAGAGGGGGAGATCGAGCAGTGAGAGAGGGAGAGATCGGGAAAGGAAAGAAAAAAAAAGAAAAAAAAATCTGAGGAAAAGAAGGAGAAGGAAGAAGATAAGGATGATATATTTTATTATTATTATTATTATTATTATTTTCAAAAAATGCCCCCAACTAACTTATTCATTTCCAAATATACCCTTTTTCTCATTCCAAATTTCAAATTAACCTTAAAATTTAAATTACCCAATGGCAATCATTCCAACTTCATTTCCATAATTTGAAATTAATGCCTGTAATTAAGCCGGGCGTTACAGAAATAATGGGAAAAATTATCTTGGCAACTTGCTCATTAAACAATCAAGGCCATAAGTTGTAGTAAAATTCTGGGCAGTGGCCAAAAATTCAAGGAAAAATGCTCAATTACAATTGAAGCAAGGAATAAAGGGTATTAATGGGTTTTTTTTCTTCCTTCTCCCTTCAATTCTAACAAAATCAATAATATGCAAAAAGAAAACCAGCTTCTGTGAAACTGGAAATAAAAAAAATAGAGTAAAACAATTGTCCCTCCTTTCAATCCAATCCAATAATCAACCACAACTCCTTTCAATCCAATCGATCCAATCTCCTCCACTTTTAGAGAATGATTAATCTTAACGATTCAAGAACTTCTTGAATCGGACTGGAAACCCAGAGGAAAGTGCAGAGATTAATTTAGCAAAATGGATTGAAGAAAGAATTCTAAAAGAAGTTTCGAATGAACTCGAAATTCCCTACAAAGTAATGCATACTTGAATCCAATTGAGAACAAAGGGATAATTCCCATAACCATTCATCATATAAGAAAGAAATTTTGATACACTGTGAATAATTCCTTGATGAAGAAGAACAAATAAACTGAAGAAAAACAGAGGATGTTTCTTGAAGAAAAATACCCACTAATGTAAATTGAAAGTTAACTCAACTTCAACCAAAATACATCAAATTGAGAATAGAAGTAATTTAAACAACGCTACTGTAATACAAACTGAAAGAAACCCGAGATAGAACTTGAATATTCTGACCAAAAACAGCAGAAAATACAAAAAACAGAGGCTTGACGAACTGCGAAAACCCACGAACTAATTCTTGAAATCAACCAAGGAATTCCGAGCTCGAGCTTCCAGCTTCTTTCCTCTTCTTTTGTAGATCTTCTTAGGGTTCAAATCTGCCAAGAATCACGCTCCAATCCCTTGATTCATACGAAAATTTCTCTTCCCATTTATGGGTTTCGTCATTCACGCGAGTGTAAATTTTCCATATATGCTTTGCCCAGGATTGCCAAAACGGATTTAGCAATCTGATTTAGCAATTTCCAAAATTTCTGCAAAAAGAACCATATTACTTAGAATTCTCTTCCAATTGCTATCACATTCAATTCTTCCTGAATTTCAAACAATCTTCCACTATTTTCAATTAATCTTAGGACAAACAAGAATTTTTCGAGCATTTTGGGAATTAAACAAGCCTTAATTCTAAGGCTTATCATATATATATATATAACAAAAAGTTAAACCACTTACAAGTTTACAAGTGCTTTAACCTCGTCACGAGTAACATTTTGCACTGAATCTAATGAATATGCAGTATCTGCATATAAATCTAGTATAACCAGTATCCAATGATATCTATACAAAATATATAATTTATATTAAATGTTATTATACGTTACACAATATAAATACAATGTAAAAATATATAGTACGTACCCAACATTCATTGGAATAATGGCCCATTGATTCGGTTTTACATGAAGCAATCTTGATGCTAAAACACGAGCACGACTTTCAAGATTTCCAATGTTGCTAACAAGTGAGCCTGGCTCTACAAATAAATATTTGTCTACTACATTAATTTGAACTAATACAGTATACAAATATCTGTAAAACAGATATACGTATTAGTATGAACTGAAACATTAATTATAAATGTATAGAAATATATTCTTATTAATAGTAAAACTTAAACTTATCCCATATAAAGTAAGATACAATTCACTGCAATTGCCACCATCGTGCAAAAATGAAAAATATCTTCATCCATAAAAAAAAATTCAACTCTATTCCAAAAACATGTTTGGGAATTCGCACTTTTATTGAACCACAAAGAATCACTAATTTTGCATACTTATATAATGGTCTTAATGATTCGGGTAATGTCGATAAATCAATAGTGGTAGATGACATATTTTCCATCTTAGGAGGAGGCGACTGTAAAAGAAAAAAAGAAGTTAATTGTTTTTCTTAATACATAAAGTTAATTAACTACTTTAGTATAATAAAATAAAATAATTAGTCTAAGACAATACCTTAACATCTGTCGTGTAGATGACAAGTTCACGAGGCCATGCTACTTGATATCCCATTGCAGCTTCTACACGTACTATCTTTTCATCAATTGGAAATGGCAATAAATGATTTTCTACTATCACCACTTCAATGGCCACTTTTACAATATCTCCTCCAATCGGTGTGCCATGCAATATTTTATTTGGGTCAATTGCTTCGTACACAAAACCCGTTGCTACTACCATCATATCACTATTCACAGCTAGTTCACATGGTTTTCTCTATATATAAAAGATATCTATTAGAAATATACACATAATAAATTAATATAATAATTTATAAACATACCTTTGTCAAATGAATTTTTTTTCTGATTTGCTTCATTTAGAATTGGTTGTGAGGAACTACCTCACTCAAATGTGAGAGTTTGTATCTTTGACTTTTCAATATCTTCATACTTCTTCAGCTGATCTGCCATTACCCTCAATTTTTCTTCAAGGACAAAGTTCTCTCCTTTTAGATAATAACACGTTTTATCTTATTCATGTTTCTCAGCAAGTACACGTTGGTATTCATCAAAACTTATATTATTATTAGGATTTTGAAAATATGTGTTGGCATTTATGCCCTAAAGCCTCGTAATTAATGATTTATTTAATAATTAATAATAATTTTGATTATTTTATTTGCAATATAATATTATCCATTATATGAAAAATCCAAGGTTATTAGTGTAATCTTGAACAATATTTGATTGACATACGAGAGGATCATGTTCAAGAAATAACCTAAGGGTCATAGTATATGGATAAGGTTGGGTGCCTTATCTTGGTAACATTATTGATACGACCCACTTTGTAATAATTACAAATGATTTGATCCAAATCATTCATGTGAGTGGAGGTATCTTATACAATGAGTTTGTATAAGACTGGATCACGAAATATTTAATCTCTCTTTATAAATCCGTTAATTGAGAAGATTAATATTTCATTAGGATGATCATATGTGACTGGATCTTAATCCTGAGTGAGTTATGAACTCCTGCCTGTGAGGGCTTGTCCTTTGATTTGCATGGGTGAGAGTGGCTTTTATAGCCGATTCAATATGCCTACAATTTTGGGGACTTGACCAAATAGGGAGCTGGGAACATAATTTCACAAGATGGAATTCACTCATTCCCACATAGGGTAAGTAGATGAGTAGTTCCTTTAAGTGCTGATTTCGGGACTTGAACAATGGGGCCCCACCTTCTTACTGGCCCGAGAGGGACTTAGTTTATAATTAGATTATAAAAAGATTGTTCATTAGAGGATCAGTGGTACTTAAGGTGTAAGATGTAATTATAGGGGTAAAACAGACTTTTGACCCAACTATAATTACGAACAACTCGTGAATGATCGACTTGCATGTAGTGATTATATCTATGGACACAACTTGTCCTACAATGCATAAGAGTGCAACTCTAGGTCTATAGTGGAATAACCTATAGTTAATGAATAAAAATTAATTAATTGATTTTGTATCATTGGAGCTTATAATCTGTAGGTCCATAAGGTCCCCTTGCTAGCTCATAGTAACACTAAAAGATCAATTTAGTTGAAAGAAAATTTTGAAATGTTCAAATTAATATTAATTTGAAGTGTTCAAATTAATATTTAATATATTAGATATATTAAATATAAAAGATGAAAATATATTTATTGTATTTGATACATTAAATATTAAAATTTGAAATGTTCAAATTTAATATTTAATTTGAAGTGTTCAAATTAATATTTAATATATTAGATATATTAAATATAAAAGAGGAAAATATATTTATTGTATTTGATACATTAAATATTAAAATTTGAAATGTTCAAATTTAATATTTAATTTGAAGTGTTCAAATTAATATTTAATATATTAGATATATTAAATATAAAAGAGGAAAATATATTTATTGTATTTGATACATTAAATATTAAAATAATTAATATATATTTGATATATTAAATAAAAGATATTTATAGAATTTGAATAAGATTCAAATAAATAAATATCGTAGTAGATTTGAATAAAATTCAAATAAATATAAGATATATTTTAATATATTAGATATTAAAATATAATATTTTAATTATGTCAAAGATTTTCTCTTGGTCTCTATAAATAGGACCCTTGAGTTGAGCCATTAGACACAACACACATCTCCTCAATAGAAAGAATTGAGAATTCATTCTAGACCTCTTCCTCTTTAATCCCTTGTGGATTTTCTTTCAAAAGGCTCCCACAATCCTTGGTCCTGTGTTCGAGTCATAGTTAGGAAGACTTTGTGGAAGAGATAAAGACCCACCAGAAGAGTCTCCAAATTTGGAAGGTATTTATTGCTTAACCCTTGTATTTTAGTTTAATTCTAAATAAATCAAAGACGATTCCTATGCTTCCGCTGTGGGTTTAATTCGATTATTCCCTTCAATATGAACTTGGCAAAACATATCCCCCCAAAGTTCTCACATGTCCAGTGTGTTCATCTGTCCCTAAAGCTTGACTTAATACATCATTTGGTGATGGAATTACTTCTCTTTTCGAAGAGGATTGAGAAAGTGCTTCCTAAGAAATATAGTATATATATTCATGTCTAATTATATCATTTGAAAAAAAATCCAAATATCTATACTTACCATTTTATCTGCCATATTTGCAGTTTCCTCATTTAAAAATTATCCTTTCTTATTCTTTCGAGCAGTATCCATAACTGTGATCTTTCCATGCTTTCCACATCTATCCCTTCTTCTTTCTATAATAAATAAATAATATAAGCTATAACACACGGACCTATTAATAAAAAAAAAATATTACTCTTACCAATTTGGACCTAGTAATAAAAAAAATAGTACTCTTATCAATTCTTCTATCATGTTTGCATATCCTTTACGTGATAATCGATGACTATAAACATAGTTTGATCTTCTTTCACGTTGTTGTTCATGCTCAATCTACAAATTCACATATAATTTATTAATAAATAAATAAAATGTTTAAATTTAAATGATATCAAACTCATACCTAAAACATATATTCTCAAAAGAGAGGGAAGAAAAATATATATACCTGGAACTCTTCACTTAATCTAGAACTAACAAAATTATCCCAATCCTTTTGATTGATGAAGGGATAAAGTGCAGCTGGATGTTTAATATGCTTCAAATTATCTCTATTTGGATAAATGTAATCTCGTGACAACGTATATTTAAATTGATGTCTTTTTTTAGATGCTGAAATCAATTTTTTTTTTCTTTGTGATACCATCCAAAACAAAAGCCGCTTGCAAAGATGACACAAACAACTTTATTACAAATAATACATTAAATAAATTTATTTATTGTATTTTCAAATTACACTACCTCAATCAACTCATAAACTTTATTTTTTAGCTCAAGTGGAACGCAATGCCAATCTTGAAATGTAATAGGGATGTGATTGCGTGCACAAGATCCTATATAACTTTGCATTTTTTTTGCATTTCCTCTAATAGGATGGCCTTTAGCATTAAATCGAACAACTATACGCTCACCAGTTGAACGTATACGAAATAACTCGCTCATAATAGTTGGTCTTCTCGTGTTTCTTTTTGAAGGAGTATCATCAAACTGAGGTGATAAAGGAATTTCATCATTGTTGTCATTATTGTGTGTCATGACAATCTAAAGAATTAGAAACAAAACAAAAGATAATTTATTAGTACATTGTATAATTATGTATTAAAAAGAATGGAAAGTAAAGAATTAATAATTAGCTACCTTCATTTATATTCTTATTCATAATCCATATTCCATTACAATTAGTTCGAAGATATGACATCTCATCATCATCAACATCATCAAACGAATCAGTAGAAGGCATAGAAATTGAAAATCCATTAGAAAGTAGTATTGTATCTCCTAATTCGTCGTCATCATCATCATAATCATCATATTCCTTTGAAGGGATTGTAAGTACTACAGACCAATTCGAATCAACAGGATCATTTACATAAAAAACCTGTTTAGCTTGAGTAGCCATAAAAAAGTATCACACTTATGACCAATTCGACTCAGATTAACCAATGTAAATCCAAGATCATCAACCTTTACACCATATTTGCATTCAACCCAATCACACAAAAACATTGGAATAGAAAACATATTATAATTAAGCTCCCAAATCTTTTTTATTATCCCATAAAATGACATATTAGCAGTAATTGGATTCTTATCTTTAGCGCTAGAGATTTGCATCGTTCTAGCCACCAACATAACTCCGCTGATTCTGAACAGAGTGCATATCTTCTCCACTCTTTGTTTGATAATGAATTTCATTAATTGTATAGCTTTCACATGTAGTTACTTCAACATGAGGACCATGTGCAAGCCACCTCACAATATTTGAGATGTGATTTTTATTATTTTCTAATTCGAAA
The DNA here is from genome assembly GCA_033996785.1 of Trichosanthes truncata. Classification (NCBI taxonomy): domain Eukaryota; kingdom Viridiplantae; phylum Streptophyta; class Magnoliopsida; order Cucurbitales; family Cucurbitaceae; genus Trichosanthes; species Trichosanthes truncata. The sequence goes on from JAWPNB010000010.1 coordinate 44,125,098, forward strand.
GCAACCTGAAATATATATATATATATATATATATATATATATATATATATATATATAAATACATATAAGTGATATATTGTTAAAACTTAATTATGTTTTGCAAGTTCAAATGAACTATATATGTTCCATATAAATATGCAAATACCATTTTCCTTAGCCATGTGATGAACGTTTTATGATGTTCATCTTGGAGCCATATTGTATTTTTGGCCTTTGATGGATTTTTGGTCGTCAATGTGAACATATGTCGACTGCAATAAAGTTGACAGGAATTATAAATTAATCAAGGAAGAATACATTAAATTTAAAGTAGAGTATAATGTACTTACTCAATATAAGGCAATATGTCAGATGTATTTTCCAATACATAACGATGAGCTTATTCCAACAATTCTTTTCGATGATTAAGAAAGGATTTACGTCCTATTGGTTTTCCAACATCTGACTTTTCACTTTGTTTGTATTCTCCAAGACCAATTGGCTCTTTGCCTGATAAGAAATTGGTACAAAAGTCTACAGCTTCTTCCACAATGTAACTTTCAGCCATACACCCTTCTGGTCTATGTCTATTTCTAACATATCCTTTTAATATTTTCATGTAACGTTGAAAAGGATACATCCATCGTAAATATACAGGTCCACATAATTTAACCTCTCTAACAAGATGAACTGTGAGATGAACCATTATTGTAAAAAACGATGGAGGAAAATATTTCTCCAGCAAACATAAAGTATGAACAATATCATTTTGTAATGCATATAATTGAGGTGTTGAGATGACTTTGCTACATATTTTGTTGAAGAAGAAACACAATCGGGTGATTGCATGCCTCACATGTTTTGGTAGAACTGAGCGTATAGCAACAGGCATTAATTGTTGCATAAGTACATGACAATCATGAGTTTTAAGTCCTACAAGCTTCAATTCTTTAAGTGAAACAAGATTTTTAATATTAGAAGAGTAACCTTTTGGAACATTAACTTCACTTAATGTTTTACAAACCTGACGTTTTTCATCTCTAGATAATGTATAGCATGCAGGAGGGATATACGTGTTTTTTATCCAACTTTAGGTGCTAGTTCTGGTCGAATTTTTAAATCAACCAAATCCCATCTTGTAGCTAACCCATCTTTTGTTTTCCCAGGCATATTGAGGAGTGTGCCAATAATATTCATACATACATTTTCAATATGCATCACATCTAAACAATGCCTAACATAAAGTTTTTTCCAATATTCGAGATAAAAAATGATTGACCTTTTATTCCATCATTGCTTGGATTTTTTCTTGATTGAACCCCGTGAGACATTTTTCTTTCCTTTTTGATATTCAATATCACTTGTTTTGCTGAAAATTTCTTCCCTGTTACTTGGTTGAGGTGCAATCCCAAATTCTTGATATCCATTAAATGCTTTCTTTCGTTTATGTATGGATGATATCGGTCTAAGAATCGTCTATGTCCAAGATAAGACATTTTTTCCCCATGTTTTAAATAAACTGAACATGTATTTTCAGCACATATAGGACATGCATAATAACCTTTTGTGCAACAACCACTCAAATTTCCGTAATTAGGAAAATCATTAATGGTCCACAATAGTATTGTCTTTAAGGTAAATACCTCCTCGCGATAGACATCATAACATTCAACTCCTTTTTCCCAAAGAAATTTCAAATCATCGATTAGTGGAACAAAAAAAACATCAATGTCATTATCCGGTTGCTTTGGTCCAGAGATCAACATAGATAACATCATAAATTTTCTTCTCATGCATACCATGGTGGAAGATTGTATATTACCATAATCATTGGCCAACAACTGTACTTACTACTTATGTCGCTATATGGATTCATCCCATCTATGGATAAAGCAAGACGAAGATTTCGTGATTCCCTACCAAAATCCATCCACAAATAATCGACTAATTTCCATGAAGGTGAATCAGTTGGATGGCGTAACAAGCCATCATTTTCCTTTTCATCAGTGTAACGCCCGACTTTTATAGAAGCGTTAATTTCGAAATTTTGGAAATCAAGTTGGATTAATTTCTTATACAAGTATATTGATTTTGAGGTTATTTTGAAACTCAATAGTTAAAAGGGGCAAATTTGGAAAGAAAGTGGGTCAAAGGGCATTTTTGTAATTTTATAAAAAAAAATGAGATAAGCATCTCTTCCTCCTTCATCATTATCTTTTTCTTCTTCCTTCTCTTTTTATTATTAATATTTTTTTTCTTTCTCTCCCTCTCTCTCTCGTGGGTCTCTTCCTCCTCACCCGAAAATTTCTCTCTCTCTCTCTCTCTCTCTCTCTCTCTCCCCTCCCGTCGACAGCCTTCTTCTTCTTCTTCTCTCTTCCACGAACTGCTGCACGCACGAAGACGCCGCCGGCCAGCCCCGCAGAAGCAGTTCGCCGCTGATCTGCTCGATTCCACGCCTGAGCGCCGGTGCAACTCATGTCCGCCTCGCGTCTTCCGTCGCAACCACGCCCAACTCTGCCGCCTGAAGCATCGATTGCATAGATCGCGTCTTCCGTTGCAACCTCACGCGTTCACCTCTGCTGAACAGGCGCCAGATCCATCGTGCAGCTGCCTCGCCGGTCTCCTTCACCTACTCGCCGATCGCCGCCCATCCCTCTCTCCTTCTCCATTTTTGTACAGACAGCGAGAGGTTTGATGTTCGGGGTTAAATTCTGATGAGTTCGGTGTTCGTACAACCTTGTACATGTTCGATTTTGTGTGGATAAGTATTCCGACATTAGTTTGAGGTGGATTTTAGTCAATAAGGTTGGTTTAGCATGAATTAAATGATTTAAAGTGAATTTAATGATTGTCGAACTAAATTTCTAGAATATACGTTGCGATTGAATATCGATTTAAGTGAATTTGGATCGTTTAAGCTGCTGTCCGGGTTTGTCCAGCAAGATTAGTCACTGTTTTGAGGTAAGTTTCTCATGGGTATCAATTTTTCCAACACATTTAAGACTAAGCATGAGTTGGGTTTTAGATAGCTATGATTTAGGACCGTTTTGAGGAAGTTTAGGGGCCTTTTTGTGGATTTTAGGTACTGTTTTAGTGTTCTATAACTTACCCATAATACGTTGGACTTTGTACAAGGTTACCCATTATGTTTGGAGGCCGGGTTGTCGAGTTTGGACCAATTTGACTTCAAATTTCAGCAAGTAAGGGTGTTGTTAGGTGAGTTTTAATGGGTAACTTTGTTTCAACTTAATTGGGTTCATGGTTAGAGTTTAAAATGGTTTGTTAATTATTCTTCAAGATTCTGTTTGGCGTTTCAGGATCACGTAATCAATTATGGGCTACCTCGAACCTTGGAGTAAAATGGTAAGTAGTTATTTGGATATTAGCCCCTTTAAGTTCCATTTAAATTGATATATGTTTGATAATTTGGAAATTGTGAAAGCATGCTTGAAAATCATATTTATGAAGTATGTAGTGATTTGTGGATTGGTGTAGGTGTTGCTTGAGTTGTAAATGGTCTTTTATATGGTTATAATGGAAATTAGGGGCTTAACGCTTTCGAATGGCTTATGATTTAGCATGAGTAGCACTTTAAGAGAGTAGTTGTTGGAATTGGTGTATGTTAAGTGGCCGTGGGTGTAATTATTTCAAGTATGAAGTATGGGTGTGACCATGTTGGTCGTGGATGTGTCGCTTGGTAAATAGTTCGGAAATGAGATTTTGCCTTATTGTACCTACAACCAAGAATTTAAAGAAAGTTGTCAATTTAGTTGAGTGACTTGGTATAAGTCATGATTCCTAGGGGGGTGCTCCTAAGGAATTGGCCTTGTGAACTAGTAAGGAGTTTGGTTATATATTAACCTTTTGGAATGCATAGTTGACTAGGATCGTGGTTCCTTATAAAGTAAGGACGTATGGGAAGTTAGTTTAGATTGTATAAGCATGCATATTTGGATTGTTGTGATCTGTGGCTTGAAATGGAATTCAGAGTGGCTATAAAACCTTGAACGTTGAGTTAAAGGACTAAATCGTCTAGTAATCCTTGTGTTTGATGTATTCGGAATAACGAGTGGTGTTTAACTTGTTTTGAGACGGGCTAGGGGCCGATGTCTGAGGCAAATGGTTGATGGCTTTATGCTACTAGCACACATATGAATTTTGATTAAGTAAAGTTTTGTTTAGAAATGCCATTGAAATAGGACATAAGTTCTTACTTGAGATTCGTGCTTGTGATCGATGGTGAGAAGTCACTATGATGAGATAGTGGTTGTTTATGGAGGGTGGGCCTGGGTCATATGCTACGAATAACATCTTAAAAGAATGAGAAGTGGGTCATTTTAGTGCTGGCCTATGAAGAAGGTAGCCTTTCGGATTGGTTCGTTAGAATTTGTGTCTCGCCTATATATATATATATGAGGCGTAAGACGTTGTAAATGTTGGCAAGGCTTGAAGGTTGCTTCCTTTCTTTGTTTAAGTGAATTAAGGGGTGATTCCCCATAGTATGTGTTTGCAAACTTCGGGCCAGTTGTGTTTGTGATTCGGGCATGATGGGTGAATGTGGTATGGTGAATGACCCGAGAGGTTCCAAAAGTGTTGTGAAAGTACGAAAGCTCGATAGATTGGTGCTACCTACCCTAATTCTTTCCTTTCGTGCGAGTTTGTAAGCCTAGAACGTATGTGATGTGATGAGCATAGGGGATGCGTTTCCCTAGTGCCTGTGAGCTAGCTTAGGGGTGATTCCCCACTGTGTTGAGCATAGGGGATGCGTTTCCCTATTGCCTGTATGCTAGCTGAGGGAATGTGTTCCCTGGTTGCCTGTGTGGCTATCATGATGTGATGAGCATAAGGAATGCGTTCCTTATTGCCGATGAGCTAGCTTAGGGGTGATTCCCCACTATGTTGAGTATAGGAATGAGTTTCCTATTGCCGTGTGCTAGCTGAGAGATGATTCCCCAGTATGTTGAGCGTAGGAAATGCGTTCCCTAGCGCCTGTGTGCTAGCCTAGGGGTGATTCCCCATTATGTTGAGCGTAGGGAATGCGTTCCCTAGCGCTAGTGTGCTAGCTTAGGGGAGATTTATCTATTGAGATGAGTGTGAGGGTTATAGACCTTCACAGGTTTGGGTTCTAGGTTACAGGACTCGTAGGTATGACACGAAGTTAGGGTCAGGTAGTAGTGAATGTTGTGAAAGGTTAAATGGACTCTTAAAATAATTGAAGGAAGTATTTGGAATCTAAGCACGAGTGTGAGTAAGAGCTTGGTATAGTTTCTTTAAACATTGGACCCTTAAGTGGGCTACTTACTGAGTATGTTTATACTCATCCTTGCTACTGTGTCTGTTTTGCAAATTGTGCACATTCTCGGGGTGGATGACGCAGGCGAGACTTGACGAGACTATGGAGGCTCCACTAAATTTCTTTTCTATGTTTAGCCTTTAGTTTTGTTTCTTTGTTCCCTGTTGTTTGTCGGTCTGTAAAGTTTAAATATTCTTTAGCTTCGTGTGTCTAATTAGAAGTTTTTAGATTTGGATGTTTGTTAATTGAGCTCAGCATCATTTATCGTAGTTTGGTGGATGCTGAGTCTATGATCTGAAACATAGAAGTGTTTATGTCTCTTTCCAGGTCGTTGTAAAATTTTGGTTTCTCTTAGTTACGCCGTCATGCTGCCGAAATTTCGGGCATGAACGAGGTAACTAGGTCGTGCTTCCTCATCTAGAGAGTCGTAGGAATTCGGGTCGTTACAATCAGCATGCCAAGTTAATCTCTTAGCATACTCATCATTTCTAAACATTCGTTTGAATCTAAGAATTGGAGGAAAGTACCATATGACTTTTGCAGGAACCCCAATTTTCTCTTCATTTGAATTTTTACGTTGTTTCCATCTTGATTCTCCATATATCGGACATTTATTCATGTTCACATATTCTCTTCTATATAGACAACAATCATTAGGACATGCATGAATCTTCTCATACTCCATCCCCAATGCACATAATATCTTTTTTGCTTCATACATTGATCGAGGGAGTGCATTTTTTTCTGGTAACATCTCATTTATAAGACTTAACAAATTTGAGAAACTTACATTGCTCCACTCATATTTAACTTTTAAGTTGTACAACTTCACCAATGCTGATAACTTAGTAAAAGTTTTACAGCCTTTATATAGAGGTTTCTCAGCATTGTTAAGTAAAGTTTCAAAACTTTCTGCAGATTGAGAACAATCTTCATGTGCTGCTTGTACCATCTCAATTGTCTCATTAACATGATACTGTTCATCATTTTTGAATGTGTTGAGATTTTTTGCACTATCCTCATATGACTTTTCAGGAAGCTTTTCACCATGCCAAAACCATATAGCATAACTCAGGTCCATTCCATTTATAATTAAATGGTTTCTAATTTCTTTTCCATCATGCATATCAATGTTTCCACATTTTAAACATGGACAACGAATTCTAGATGGGTCATCTGCATGACTTAGAGCAAATTCTATAAATCCATTCACACCCAACTCATATTCTTTTAACAATCTATTTCTTCTCATCCAAAATTTATCCATATCCTCCAATATGTGAAATCTGTCAAATATAATAAAAAAAATATTCAAATATTTATATTATTATAACTTAGTATATATTCTCTAGTAGTCCTAACATATTGGAGGCTAAGCAATGAATAAAATCAAATTGGTTAAAATGATATACTTTGTTGGTTTTTGTGTTTAATCTATCATGTTTACGGCAAAATATAATAGCTATGTGATAAAAAAAACATAAAATCATAGCTAGGTTTAAAACTACAATAAAAATTATAGATTATGATTTGGTTTTTTTAAAAGAAGTTAATGAAAGAATTTTAAATATTCAAAATTAAAGAACATAATAAAAAAATGTGAAGGATCAATGAAATAAGAGTATTTAGGAAAAGAAAATATAATATAAACTAATAAAATAAGAATAAAACTTGCCTAATGCCTTGGCAGTAGGGATTGCTTGCTGCCAAACACGTGTACTAATGAAAAGATGACATGACTTTATTAGACTTTGTAAATAAAAGAAATTTACTTTTATTTGTTCATTGTTTTGGTAAATTTATTTTTCGTTCCCTTTAAGTTTCCTTCCATTCCACTTCGTTCTTTATTTTCTATTCTTTATGGTTCTTTTATTTATAGGTTTTTTTATTTTGATTTCTTATTTAAATTCTTTTTTTTTTTTTCAAAATGTCAATTTTGGTTATTACATTTATGTGCCCATGTATTTTTAAAATTATTATTCTATTTAAACTATCAATTTTTTTTTTTTTAATTTCTTAGTCATTTTTTTAATACATACAAATTATTTTTTTTTCTTTTAATTTATTAAAACATTTTCAGGGACTATAGTCAAAATTTTAAAATTAATGTTTTTTTTTATAATGAATTTGACATGAAAAAACTTTAATTGGTTAAGATACTAATAACTCCAAAAGTTCTAGGTTCAAATTCTCAAACTTTGTTTGACTTAAAAAAAATCTATGAATTATAAATTAGAATTTAGATTGGTTTTTAAAAAAAAAATTGGTATAAAATATTTGAATTAAAAATCTAAATGTCAATCAAAAGCAGATTAAAATATTAAATTAGAATTTTTTTAAGGATATTATATAGATTTAAAATATTTAGAAATAATTAATTAAAAAACCTCAATATTTCAAAATTTTAGAATGAAAACGATATCTATTTATTTATGTGTGTGTGTTTGTGTATATATATATATATATATATATAACCAGTAATTGAAAATTTTCTAATATTGTGAATTTAAATAAGAAATAGACAATTATTAGAAAATAAACCTTGGAAGGATGGAAGGACGACTAACTGAAGAAAAAGTAAAGTTACCAAAATATTAAACAAATAAGGGTTTGTTTTATTTTGTTACAAAATCCAATAAAACCATTTGTCATTTATGTATTGGTACACATGTACTTTCAGCACTTACCATTTTTTTACTATCAAAATGTTCTCTTCTGATGCATTTACTTTGAAAAACAATAAGTATTTGATTCAGAATTTTTTATGATTTTTGAGGTCAGTGGTTTGGATGTGAACTCAAAATAATAATAATAATAATAATAATAATAATAATATATTTCTTTTATCTAAATTTCATAAACTTTATAGACATTTTGAAGGTCTAAAGACCAGAAACTAAAATAGATATTTTGAAACTAAAAGCATAAATGAGATTTCTAACTTTTTTATTAAGAAAAAAAAGCTATAAGAAGAAATTATTATATATTTGATCTTAGAATGCAAACCTCAATTCCACTTTCTATTTTTAAAATTTTGTATAACTAAAAATTTTAACCTTGACAGTCTTATATCTTTATTCTTATCTTAAAGAAAAGTTATATGAACTTTTAGAGAAAGTACGATAAATAAGTGTAATGAACAAAAGAATATAATTCATATAATAAGGCAACGTTTTCAGAAAAAAGAATGTGTTTCCTATTTTCATTTTAAATTTCAATTTCTATAATCTAGATCGGCTCAAAATTGAATCTATCTGCTCCTACAATCACATGGAAAATTTCAAAATTTGTGCCAAAGAAAAATTTATTTGTTCTAGCAACACAAAACAACAAACACAGAGATGAGGATGAGCTAGAGATGTCCACCTTCAAGAATTTTCAATGGGGAAATATCTACTGTACATATAACTATTAGGAAAAGGTAGCAAGAACAAAATACTTGTGATAGCATGAGAGAAGAAAAAATATCCTCTGAACCAATATCATGCAAAATAACTAAAGATAGTCGTAAACAAACAACTATACACTAGAGTTTATCCAAAAAAAAAAAAATCAAAATCATGCTTTAAAAATGTGATTATAAATCTTTGTCATATCCTTAAGCTAAAGCTCTTCGACTAAAAATTCATAAAGAATTTAATGAGGAAGGTAAACCACAAGAGCAAGAGGAAAAAAGAAATGTATCTCCAACGTAATCACTCACTCCCAACAACAATTCTCCAACCCTAAAATTTATTATTCTCACTTATCCATCACTAGTCGCCTTTTTAGAATAAAGTTTTTGTTGTGCATCACTATCCCATTAGAAAATTTCTCTTCTTCTTTTAGAATTGGTATCAAAGGAATTAAAAAAAAAATCAAACTTACAATTGACGAAGGCTCAAAAACCCAATTGCGCAAAGGCGGCTCAAAAATTGAGGAGACAAGTAGCTAAACAAAAGAGACTGTGGCTAGAGTTTTATATCACACAAATTGCTCTCTCACAAAGCTAATAATCTCTCACGAAGCTAATAATCTCTCACGATACAAACTGTAACGACCCGAATTCCTACGACACTCTAGATGCGGAAGCACGACCTAATTACCTCGCTCATGCCCGAAAATTTCGGCAACATGACGGCGTAACTAGGAGAAAACCAAAATTTACAACATCCTGATAAGAATGAAGACACTTCAATATTTCAGATAAAACGCTCAGCATCCAACAAACTACGACAAATATGCTGAGCTTCACATCAAACACAGGATTTCTTTTTTAAGAAACCCTAACCAAATACACGATAACTAAAGAATATTTAGAATTTACAGACCAAACATACATCAAGGAACAAGGGAACAAAACTAAGAATGAAAAACAAGGAAAGGGAATTGGATGGAGTCTCCATAGTCTCGTCAAGTCGTCACCTGCGTCATCCGCCCCGAGATTGTACACAATCTTCAAAACAAACAAAGTAGCAAACATGAGTATAAACATACTCAGTAAGTAGCCCACTTAAGGGTCCAAAACTCCAAGATAACCTACCACGGAGGCAAACTTTCTTTACTCACACATGGGCTCATACTTCAAATATTTACCTCGAATATTTACTTCAGTTATTTAAATGCTCATTTAACCAAACTTCGACTTTTACCACCTCCTGACTCAAATTTCGTGTCACGTCTGCGAGTTCTGTTACCTAGAACCCAAACATGTGAAGGTTCATAACCCTCACACTCATCTCAATAGATAAATCTCCCCTAGGTTAACACACAGGCGCTAGGGAACGCATTCCCTATGCTCAACATAAATCTCTGGGGTCCTCGCCCCTATGCTAGCACCCACGGCAATAAGGATCGTAACCCTTATGCTCGTCACACAACTCTGGGGATAACGCCCCTATGCTAGCCATTCCTTACGCTCAACATAAATCTCTGGGGTCCTCGCCCCTATGCTAGCACCCACGGCAATAAGGATCGTAACCCTTATGCTCGTCACACATCTCTGGGGATAACGCCCCTATGCTAGCCTCATCAACACAAAAGTTGTCCTGGCACGTATATCTGCCTCTTAATCTCGACTCATCAACCATCCAACTACCACACGCACACCCTACCTGAGTCCATCCCGGTATGGCATTGTCTCGAGCACTACCAACGAGCCATGTAACTTAGGTTGACTAAGGCCGTGAAAGAAAATAACTCTCACGCCTCCATACACTAAAACATCACCCCTCTATGCTAGCATACAGGCAATAAGGGACGCATCCCTTATGCTCAACACAATTGGAGAATCACCCCTAAGCTAGCACCACAGGCCATAAGGATCGCAATCCTTACGCTCAACACAGTGGGGAATCACACATAAGCTAGCACACAGGCGCTAAGGATCACAATCCTTACGCTCAACATAATTGGGGAATCACCCCTAAGCTAGCACCACAGTGAAGGAACACAATCCCTCACTCTCATCACATCTAGTCAACCTAGAGTTACAGACTCGCCCAGGAGAGACATAAAGACAGGTGGCTCTAATTTATCAAGCTCCTTGCATTTTCGTACTACTTTTGGAATCTCCAGAGTAATCTACCATACCCAATTCATTTGTTATTTCTTGACCACATTCACAACCTGGCCCGTACTTAGTTTTTCGAATACTTCCTTCAGTGATTCCAAAAGTCCAATTCATCCTTCCACAACTTTTAACACTTCCCGACCCTATCTTCGAGCCATAACTGCGAGTACTGTAACCTAGAACCCAACTCGTGAAGGTCTATAACCCTCATACTCATTTCATTAGCCACACAGGCAACCAGGGAACACATCCCCTAAGCTAGCACACGGCAATAGAGAACGCATCCCTATGCTCATCACAATGGGGAATCACCCTCTAAGCTAGCACACGGCAATAGAGAACGCATCCCTATGCTCATCACATTACAGGCGTTCTAGGCTTACAAACTCGCACGAAACAACAGAATTAGGGTTGGAAGCATCAATCTAACGGGTTTTCGTACTTTCACAACACGTTAGGAACCTTTTGGGTCAATCCACCTCATTACATTCACCTTCATGCCCAAATCACAGTCACAAGTTGGCCCAGAGGTTTCAAACACTCTTAAGGGGAACATCCCCTATTCACATTAACAGGGAGGACAACCCCCCCCCCCCCCCCCCCAGCCTTTTCAACAACTAAAACGTCTTACGCCTCATACACATTTACAGGCGAAACGAAAATCCTAACGGACCAATCCGAAAGGCTACCCTCTTCTTAGGCCAACCCTAGAACGACCCACTCCACATTCATTTGAAGAGTTATTCGTAGCATATGTTACAAGCCCACCTTCCACAAACAATCACCAATGCATTTTTGTGACCATGCACCAAAGTTCCCAAACTTGCCCAATCACAACCTTAGGCGATGCCTTAAGGTGCCAAACAAGCTAACCTCATTTAATTTGAACTTATGCCCTTAATTTCTTACTAGTTACATTCTAAGATCGCTTTTAGCTCAAACATTTCCCAAACAAAACCACTAACCATCATCTGCTTTATAACACAGTTATTGAGCAATCCTTTCATAATTCATACATTTCAAACAATAATCACATTCAAATAACAACTTAAAGGGCTTGAATCCAAATAACTACTTACATAAGTCGAATAAATAATTTACGAGCTTGATTCTTGCCCAAACTTAGACACCAAAATTTCCTGGAAATTTAAATATTTGTCTCCAATTCCGTGGTTTGATTCTCAATTCAATATCCTGAAATTTAAGTCCATTGGTTAACGATCGATCCAATTAAAGTCCTTAAGTAAATTCAATTGAGTAACAAAATTACCCAAATCGAAACACGATCGTAACGGGGACTGTTCGGGCTCGAAAATTGGAATCGGAGACGGCGGCGCGTGCGGCGGCGGACGGCGGCGCGTGGGACTTCCGGTCGGCGCGTGAGAGCGCGTGAGGGCCGGACTTCGTGCAAGGCTAGCCGATCTGGACAGATTCGGCTCTTTCCGGTCGGATCTACTCGCAAACAAACGAGCTCCGGCGAGACAGAAGCTGCAACACCAGCGCGTTCAGGGACTCTGGCGAAGCTGCGGCGGTTCGAGTGAGGTTCACGAGCTGCAGAACCGTCGAGGAGTCGTCCGGCGAAGTGCTGAACGCGACTTGGGAGCTCACGCGACGGTGCTGAAGCAGATCCGGCGATCGGGATTGAGTGGGTCTTCGATTTGGAGCTCCGACGGTCGTTGCGAGGCTGGAAGGCGCGTGGTTGAGGCGGCGGCCAGCTGCGATGGCGGTCGGCGGTCGATCTGAAGCGAGAGGCGGACGGCGGCAGTTCAGCCTCTGCGCAGCCGGCGTTCACTCGAGAGAGAGAGAGAGAGAGAGAGAGAGAGAGAGAGAGAGAGAGAGAAAAGCTATCGGGAGGAAGAAGAAGGGAAAGAAAGAAAAAAATAAATAAATAAAAATAATAATAAAATAAAATAATAAAATAAAAAAAATAAAAAAAAAATAGTGGATAAGGATGATATATTTTATTTTATTATTATTGTTATTATTATTATTATTTTCCAAAAATACCCCCAATTACTTATAAATTTCCAAATATGCCCCTTTTTTTCATTCCAACTTCCAAATAACTCAAAATTCAATTTCTCTAATAGAAATTATTCCAACTTAATTTCTCAAAATTCAAAATTAACTCCTGTAAATAAGACGAGCGTTACACAAACAATTTTTCTTAGGGCTATTGCACGAGCAAACAATCTCCCTCATGCAAGTTGAAGTCTTCAAACTGCCCTCTCTCTCACGGTAAAGGCTGCAACAACAAATTGAGAAGTGGTTAGGGTTTTGATTTGTATTTTAATTTTTAATAATGTTGGTTTTTCAAAAAAAAAAATCTATTATTTAATTAATTAATAATTAATTTCCAATGTTTATTGTAAAAAAAAAATTAATTTCTAATGTATCGTTAGATTGTAAATATTTTAAATGATTTTATCAATATATATATAACGATTTGATTTGATTTTTAATTATTTAAATTCATTATTTTTTAAACTAAAAAAAGATTCATATGGAAATATTTAAATTTAGATTTAAGATATCAATCTTTTAAACTAAAATTGAGATATTATGTTAAATTAAAACTTTAGTCTCTCAATTTTCAAGTTTGTGTGTGTGATTTTTTAGTACACAAGTTTGTGTCTAATAGATCTCCAAACTCATATGTTTATTTAGAATTATAGTTTATTAAAATTTTAAAAAATATTATTTAAATTAATTAGGTTCATTAGTTTTCGCTATATATATAGAATTTTAAAAATATTTTAATATTTCAAATGATTTGATTTGATTTTTAATTATTTTTAATTCATTATTTTTAAATTTAAAAAAAAGATTCATATGAAAGTATGTAGATTTAGATTTAAGATATCGTGTTTTTTAAAATTAAAATTGAGATATTATATTAAATTAAAAGTTTAGTACCTAATAGATTCTAAACTCTAATTTTTTTTTTTTTTATAATCTTCCAAAATTATTTAAGATTATAGTTTATTATTTTAAGTTCATTACGTTGAAATTAAAAAAAAAAAAAAAAACATTCACATGAAAATATTTAAAATTAGATTTAAGATATACAATTTTAAATTAAAATTGGGATATTAATTAAATTACAAGTTTAGTATCTACATTTTCAAGTTTGTGTCTAATAGATCTCTATTAAGAAGTATGGAATAGGTTGTAAGTTTTCACTTCTGTGTTTAATAAGTCATTGAACTTTAAAAAATATCACATATGTTCTACTTTCAATTTTGTGTCTCATAAGCCTTTAAATTTTCAATTTTATATCTAATAGTTCTTTTATACATAATCAACATTTTATAAAATTCACGAAAGTTTAGAGTTTTATTAGACAAAATTAAATTTTAATTATGTCTAATATATTCAGTAATATAATTGAAGAAATATGTTGTATTTGCCATTGGACCTATTAGATAGAAAATTGAAGGTTAAATTGCAAATTTGGTCTCTATGACTTGGAGAAAGTTAGAATTTAGTCCCTATGGTTTGAAAAGTTAGAATTTCACTCTTATGCTTTGATGAAAGCTCATAAATAGTCCCTAAAACCATCATATGGACTATTTATGAGGGTATTATCAAACCATAAAGACTAATTCTAACATTTAAAATCAATATGAACTAATTTCTAATTTTCTTAAACCATAGGGACCAATTTTGTAATTTAACAAAAATTGAAAGTTCACATAGACCAACACACGACTAAACTTGTAATTTAACCAAGATATTAACATTTTAAAATTGAATTTTTTTAAATAATTCGACATTAAAATTGATTAGCTATAGTTTAAACCATAACATTTTATTAAACATGGTGTAAATTTTTCGTTTATATCACTATTTTAACTAGTGACGGATCTAAAACTTTATGTCGGAGTAGTTTGATATATTTTAATATTAATTTGTTTAAAAAATAGTATGATTGATTTTTTTCAAATATATATAAATATACAAGAAATAGAATGAATTTTAAATAATAAGTAGAATTGTTTGTTTTTATAAGAATAATGCATTTTTATACAATCAATTTTTAAAAAGTAATTTACTCAAATTTTACAATATATTTATTCATTTCCATTTAAATTTGGTGTAATTTTAATCTTTATACCACGGTTGTTAGAACTGTAATCTATTCTTGGTTTTTAGACCACAGTTTTCAATGACCATGTAAGTGTAACTTATAGACCATGGTTCTATATACCTGAAGTCTATGGTATGGTTTTAGAACATGGTTTTTATGGACCGTGGTGTAAAGTAAATTTTATGCTACAAATTTAAAAACATGTAGTCTATCAAAACAGCGATGCTTATTAAACATGGTATAAAGATACACTTTTGACCATGGTGTTAACAAACCATTGTCTAACGTAAAAAAACTTAATTTGACTATAGACCACGGTTAATGTTAGTCGTGGTGTAATTGTACTTTTTATACCACAGTTGTTAACACGGTAGTCTATAGTTGGCTTTTAAACCACGGTTTTTATTGATAAGTTAAATTTTTAGACTATGGTTTTATATACCTGAAGTCTATAGTATACTTTTAGAACATGGTTTTTACTGACTGTGATGTAAAGTAAAATTTAAGCCACAAATTAAAAAACTTGTAGTCTATAACAACAGTTTTTATTAAGCTTGGTATAAAGATAGACTTTTGCCCATGGTGTTAAAAAATCGTGGTTTAAAATAAAACAAGAATTTGATTATAGACCACGATTAACGTTAGCCGTAGTGTAATTGTAATTTTAGACCATGGTTGTTAACATGCTTGTCTATAGTCAGCTTTTAGACCATGATTTTAATTGGCCGTGGTGTAAATTTAATATTTAGACCATGGTTTTATATACATGTAGTCTATAGCATGCTTTTAGACCATGGTTTTTATTGACCATAGTGTAAAGATAATATTTACACCACGGTTTAAAAAACCCGTAGTCCATAACATGCTTTTAGACCACGGTGTTTATTAAATGTAGTCTCTAAATGGGTGTATTTATTTTACACCACGGTTAGTTCAATCTCTACAATATTAGACTATGGTTTTTTAAAAAAGCATGGTCTTATATCTAAATTAAAGTGTAGTCTATACTAAATTTTGTAGTAGAGATGCTACAGAAATGTGCCAACAACGCCTCGCTCACTACTGTGGTGAGCCTTGCTCGACGTTGTGGGGAGCCTTGACCGATGCTACAAAGAGCCTTTTGAACGATGGTAGCGTCGAGACGTTACCCACAGTGTTGAGACGCTGGAAACGCGCACGATGAAGCTTTTCAGTTTGTAGCGTCTCGACGCTACACTTATTTTGGAGATTTTTACCTTATTCGTGAGGCTAGCGTTTCGACGTTGCCTCAATTACTATAAATACATATTTTTCTCCTAGTGTAATGTGTGAGTTGTTTTAGGTTTCAATTCCAAAACACTTGGAGAGCTTTTTTTTTCATTCTTGCACTTTCGAGAGCTTTTTTTTTTTCACTCTTGCACTTTGTATCATCGAACCAATTTTGAATCCTTGCCATATCATCACGATGAGCGGCTAAGCATCACGTTTCCAATTCAGAGGTCGATTTAATTCTAGTTGCAATATTGTGAGGCACTGATTTTTTTTTGTAATTTCTTTTCATATAAGGGTTCTTGTTTCTCGTTCTTATCCTTTAAGCATGCAAATTACAATTGAATTGACGCCTTAGTTATTTTTTGTATGTTTAAACTACTATGCATGATTTTACGATCCTTAATTGTCATAATTGAATGAATTTAGTAGCGATAGGGTAGTCTCATGTGTGTATAATTTAGGTTTTTCCTCAATTAGTTTGCATGATAGACTCTAAGAAACAAAGAAGCTAGTTAATTAGTCCACAACTATCTAGATTGATTAGTTAGTTTTAGTCTTCCTACCAATCTTATTGCTATTTCTTGATAAATATAGAACGCTCTCGTGCCTAGTTTGTTAAGTAATAAGTTTTGATTGTAATGCTTTGTAAAAATCAATTAAATTAGGGAAGTTAACACTTATCACAACTTTTCTGAATAAGTCGACTAAACACTTGGATAGAAAAGAATTGATTTGTGTGAGCCTATGATCAATACTGCAATTGGGTTAAATCGCACCTTTCAATTGGAAGTTTGGTAAGATTGACACTTTCCTTTATTTTTATTGCTTTGTTATATTCTATTGTTTTTCATCAAAAACCAAACCCCCCTTTGCTTTATTTCCTTTTGAAATTTTGTTTTGAGAAACTAACTTCTTGGTTCCCTTGGAAAATCGACCTGCTACCACTTGTCTTACAAACTAATGAGATTAGTTTTATTTTGGCGAGCCTCAACAACTCAACCACTTGCAAGTGAGTCGGTTACACTAAACTATCTTATGTCTTGTGTGTTGTTAGATCTAGAAGCATAGTACTTACACATCATATGCTTCATTGAAAGCAAAGAAAATACCACTTGGTAGGAGTTGCACTCTACTTGTAAGGACCCGAACCTACTACGACACGCTAAAGCGGAAGCACGACCTAGTTACCTCGCTCATGCCCGAAAATTCCGGCAGCATGACGGTGTAACTAGGAGAAAACCAAAATTTACAACAACATGATAAGAATGAAAACACTTCAATAACTCAGATAATACACTAAGCATCCAACAAACTACGACAAATATGTTGAGCTTCACATCAAACACAGGATTTTAAGAAACCCTAACCCAATACACGATAACTAAAGAATATTTAGAATTTACAGACCAAACATACATCAAGGAAGAAGGAAACAAAACTAAGAATGAAAAACAAGAAAAGGGAATTGGATGGAGTCTCCATAGTCTCGTCAAGTCGTCACCTGCGTCATCCGCCCCGAGATTGTACACAATCTGCAAAACAAACAAAATAGCAAGGATGAGTATAAACATACTCAGTAAGTAGCCCACTTAAGGGTCCAAAATTTAAAGAAAACCTACCACGAAGGCAAACTTTCTTACACTCATGCTCATACTTCAAATATTTACTTCAAATATTTACTTCAGTGATCTAAATACTCATTCAACCAACTACTAATTTTACCACTTCCTGACTCTAATTCCGTGTCACGTCTGCGAGTCCTATTACTTAGAACCCAAACCTGTGAAGGTATATAACCCTCACACTCATCTCAATAGATAAATCACCCTTAGGCTAGCACACGGCAATAGGAAACACATCCCTATGCTCAACATAGTGGGGAATTTCCCCTAAGCTAGCTCACAGGCGCTAGGGAACGCATTCCCTACGCTCAACATAAATCTCTGGGGTCCTCGCCCCTATGCTAGCACCCACGGCAATAAGGATCGTAACCCTTATGCTCGTCACAAATCTCTGGGGATAACGCCCCTATGCTAGCCATTCCTTACGCTCAACATAAATCTCTGGGGTCCTCGCCCCTATTCTATCACTCACGGCAATAAGGATCGTAACCCTTATGCTCGTCACAACTCTCTGGGGATAACGCCCCTATGCTAGCCTCATCAACACAATTCTTGTCCTGGCACGTATATCTGCCTCTTAATCTTAACTCATCAACCATCCAACTACCACTCGCACACCCTTCCTGAGTCCATCCCGGTATGGCATTGTCTCGAGCACTACCAACGAGCCATGTAACTTAGGTTGACTAAGGCCGTGAAAGAAAGTAACTCTCACGCCTCCATACAATAGAACATCACCCCTCTATGCTAGCATACAAGCAATAAGGGACGCATCCCTTATACTCAACATAATTGGGGAATCACCCCTAAGCTAGCACCACAGGCCATAAGGATCGCAATCCTTACGCTCAACACAGTGGGGAATCACACATAAGCTAGCACACAGGCGCTAAGGATCACAATCTTTACGCTCAACATAATTGGGGAATCACCCCTAAGCTAGCACCACAGTGAAGGAACACAATCCCTCACTCTCATCACATCTAGTCAACCTAGAGTTACAGACTCGCCCAGGAGAGACATAAGGTCAGGTGGCTCTTATTTTATCAAGCTCCTTGCATTTTCGCACTACTTTTGGAATCTCGAGGGTAATCTACCATACCCAAAATCATTTGTTATATCCGGACCACATTCACAACCTGGCCCATAGTTCACAAGCACATACCTGTGCTACCGGCACATAGCCCTCTATCCCTTTAATCCAGAATGTTTATATAACTAGACAACTTCAAGCCCAATACAAACATCCTCAGATTAATTCAGTCAACCAGTCCATACTCCACCTATACATATTTATGTACACATATATAACCACCATTATCCACGAACATGTACTAAATTCATCTATTTACGAACATAGGTAACTCCTTAAGGTATTCAGTTCGAAACATTGCATACCCTTAAGGTGAACTAAATCAGCCTCCAACCCAACCTTTCCAGCACCCTGCACCCAGTCAACTCATCCACACCCGATAAAACTTAACCTCCACCAACCTTTCAAGTATTTCAATGCTCATTTCTATAACCAAGCTTTAACAAGTCGCATACATAACACATAGCACCTGGCTTGGACCCCTTGGATATCATACTAGCAATTGATAGACACAAGCGTTCCAAAATAAATTAAGCCCCTACTACCATTTTGACACTTGCTTAAGCAACTTAAGCTCAATAACCAATCATGATAGTTTAGCCAATCATACTACGACCCACATATTCATATAGACATGCATATTTAATCACAAACACCACAAACATGAATCAAACTCATTTAAATCCAACCTTGGCAAACTCTTAATGTTCTACACATGCTAACTACAATAACTCCACGCTTTGAACACCCAACTCTTTTACGACCACTTACTTAGGCCACTTTTGGTTTAAATAACCTCCACACCAAATTCTCTAAATAAATCATGCTTCAAGAACATAGTTTTTATATATACTTTCACAATTTCCAAACTATCAAACACACATTAATTCAAATGGAAACTTAAAGGGGCTTATATCCAAACAACTACTTACATAAGCCGAATAAATAATTTACGAGCTTGATTCTTGCCCAATGTTAGACTCCAAAGCTTGTTGAAAATTTAAATATTTGTCTCCAATTCCGTAGTTTGATTCTCAATTCAATATCCTGAAATTTAAGTCCATTGGTTAACGATCGATCCAATTAAAGTCCTTAAGTAAATTCAATTGAGTAACAAAATTACCCAAATCGAAACACGATCGTAACGGGGACTGTTCGGGCTCGAAAATTAGAATCGGAGACGGCGGCGCGTGTGGCGGCGCGTTGCCGGAGCACGGTGGCGCGTGTAACGCGTGGCCGGCGCGTGGGACTTCCGGAGAAGGCGCGTGAAGGCACGTGATGGGCAGATTCGATCTCGGTGAGTCAGTTCCGAGCGAAAACCGGCGAGTTCTACAGACTTGCAGCGCAAGGGTGAGCTTAGACGGATTTGGGTTTCAAACTTACAGAAACCGGCAAACGGGATGAGCCTCCGGTGAAGGATTTGTGCTGCTCGTGAGTTCCAGTGGCTGACGGCGTGCGGTTCGACGGTTTTGGGAGTGGGTCTGAGCCGAACGGCGATGGGTGTTCGGTTCAAAGCTTCTCCGACGAGGATTGAAGTTGGCTGGTTCGATCGGCCGAAAAAAAAAGAGGAAGAAGGGTAAAATGGATGGGTGATCGGCGGTGGAAGCTGAAGAAGAAAAAGAAGACTGAATGAAGGATGGGTGTTCGGTCAGAGGGAGGGAGGGAGAGAGAGAGAGAGAGAGATAAAAAAAATTCAGTGAGGGAAAGGGGCTGCGGGAGGAAGAAGAAGAGAAGAAAAAAAAGAAAAAATAATAATAAAAATAATAATAAAATAAAATAAAATAATAAAAATAATAATAATAAATATATATATAAGGATAAGGATGGATTTTATTTTCTTTTTCTTTTTCTTTTTCTTTTTCTTTTTTTTTTTTTTTTTTTTTTAAAACAACTTTCCAATTTCCAAAAATGTCCCTTGACCAATCATTGCTTTCCAAATTTGCCCTTTTTCTCATTCAAAATTGCAAATTAACCTTAAAATTTAAATTACCCAATGAAAATCATTCCAACTTAATTTCCATAATTTGAAATTAATGCCTGTAAATAAGCCGGGCGTTACACTACTCTCCTAACTTTTGAGAACACATTGGTGAGGCTAAATGTTATCAATCCCACTAGTGATGAAGAAAGTGCACACTTTTCTCACAATAGTCACAATGGACCTAGTGGAAGTCAAAGCATAATGATAACTCTTAGAATAAGGGTTATTGTTTAGACTTTTAAGCTTGATCTTGATGAATTGAGAGTAATCTACTTGAGTTTTATTTTAAATTTCCCTTGAATCTGGTGTGTTTTCTAGAATCCTAAGTTGAAAAAGCTCAAACTTTAAGTGAGCATTTTAGTGTAATTAATTGAGTTTAACGCTGAATTCAAGGTGTTGATAGAGGATTAATGGCAAAGTGGAGAGAATAGAAAAAGAGTTGCACTAAGTTGTTATATAGAAGCTAAAAATAGTGCGCTTTGCTGGAGCAATTTGGAAGACAGCATTTCACATGAGTTCACACATTGGAACATAGCTCATTAACAAAGTTGACATTATGTCAACTAAATCAGCAAGAAGGAACCAATAGGAGGATGCCATTTTACCCACCTAGTTGTTGGGATTTATGCCCTAAAGCCTCGTAATTAATGGTTTATTTAATAATTAATAATAATTTTGATTATTTTATTTGTAATATAATATTATCCATTATATGAAAAATCCAAGGTTAATAGTGTAATCTTGAGCAATATGTAGTTGACATATAGAAGGATCATATTTAAGAAATAACCTAAAGGGTCATAGTATATGGATACGGTTGGGTGCCTTATCCTGGTAACACTATTGATACGGCTCACTTTGTAATAGTTACAAATGATTTGATCTAAATCATTCATGTGGAGACATGTGAGTGGGGGTATCTTATACAATAAGTTTGTGTAAGACCAGACCACGAAATATTTAATCTCTCTTTATAAATCCGTTAATTGAGAATATTAATATTTCATCAGGATGGTCATATGCGACTCGATCTCAGTCTTGAGTGAGTTATGAACTCTTGCCTGTGAGGGCTTGTCCTTTGATTTGCATGGGTGAGAGTGGCTTTTGTAGCCAATTCAATATGCCTACCATTTTGGGAACTTGACCAAATAGGGAGTTGAGAACATATTCTCACAAGATGTAATTCATTCATTCTCATATAGGGTAAGTAGATGAGTAGTTCCCTTAAGTGCTGATTCGGGACTTGAACAATGGGGCCCCACCCTCTCACTGGCCCGAGAGGGACTTAGTTTATAATTAGGTTATAAATAGATTGTTCATTAGAGAATCAGTGGTACTTAAGATGCAAGATGTAATTATAAGGGTAAAACGGACTTTTGACCCAACTGTAATTACGAACAACTCGTGAATGATCGATTTGCATGTAATGAGTATATCTATGGACACAACTTGTCCTACAGTGCATAAGAGTGCAACTATAGTAGAGTGACCTATAGTTAATGAATGAAAATTAATTAATTAAAGAGTTTAATTATTTTATTTTGTATCATTGGAGCTTTTAATCTATAGTTCCATAAGGTCTCATTGCTAGCTCATAGTAACACTAAAAGATCAATTTAGTTGAAAGAAAATTTTGAAATATTCAAATTAATATTTAATATATTAGATATATTAAATATAAAAGAGGAAAATATATTTATTGTATTTGATACATTAAATATTAAATTTTGAAATATTCAAATTAATATTTAATTTGAAGTGTTAAAATTAATATTTAATTTGAAGTGTTCAAATTAATCTTTAATATATTAGATATATTTAATATAAAAGATATTTATAAAATTTGAATAAGATTCAAATAAATAAATATCGTAGGAGATGCGAATGAGATTCAAATAAGTATAAGATATATTTTAATATATTAGATATTAAAATATAATATTTTAATTATGACAGATTTTCCCTTGGTCTTTATAAATAGGACCCTTGGGTTGAGCCATTAGACACAACACACATCTCCTCAATAGAGAGAATTAGAGAATTCTCTCTAGACCTATTCCTCTCCAATTCTTTGTGGATTTTCTTTCAAGAGGTTATCCCAAGCCTTGGTCTTGTGTTCAAGTTGAAGATTTAATGGAGGAGATAAAGATCTGCCAGAAATATGCTTTGCTTAGCCTAGTTTTTTTTTTGTTTAATTCTAAAATAAAATCAAAGTCGATTCCAATGCTTTCGCTGTGAGTTTAATTCGATTATTCCCTTCACTAGTCCACTCAGCCCTAATTTCGCAAATGTGAGGATATAACTTTCGAGATAACCATTTTTTGGAGGAAAAGCATTACAGAGGGGAGAATCATAATAATCAAGGGAGCAGAACGCCTACGATTGGAGAAGGGGACAACAATGCTCCAGTCCTTTTTAGGCAGCTTTCCATTTAACTTTTCTTCTTCTTTATCTTAGTTAATGTTTTTAAGTAGGATTTGTGGCTTTTATTTTTAGTTATCTTTATATTTTCACTTGTATTATGAACTAAACACCTCAAGGTGAGGATTAAGGATGTTTGTACTGTTTTGAGATAAAGTTTCAACTTCTTTGTTTATTTAATCTGGTTTTGAGAGCTCTTTATTGCAAATGCTCAATTTCAAATAACCAACCAAACTTGGGCAATGTCTCCTTGAGTTTTGGAAAAAATAGGAGAGGCCGGTCACTCAAAATCTCATTAGCTCCTTGATTGAGTTAATGGCTAGCTAAGTGGAGAGGTTAGGGATAACAACTCACCTAATGCATGTTGTTAGTAGTTGGGTAATAGTAGGTATAATGGGAATTAAGCCATAATATCTGGAAATCTGGGAAGATTACATGAGGGTTGTGTGTGGGTTAAAAGAACAAAGAATTTGGTGCAACTTTCTACTTGAAATAATGCAAACCTCTCCCTAATTCGAACCTGTTTAACCATAATCTGAGTTAATCTTTTCCTAAAGTATTATGTTTGTTTAAGCTTTTGAATTTATTTATTTTGCTTAAGCATGTTTAGTTTAGAAAACCCCAAAATGGTTTCTTGGTTACTTGTGGAATTCATTAAAGATTAGAATCAATTAAGTTTAATTCGTTTGTCTAATCCCTGAGGAGACATCATTTGCTGCAATCTTGTGTATAGTTGCACGTTGCTTACTTTGAGTCATATATAAGGAACACACAGCAAGTCAGCAAATCAGAAAAAAAAAATCATGGAAAGTTCAACACTTCTCAAAAGGGAAATGAGCGAGGAAGAGGCTATGGAAGATACTCACCATATAGAAGTAATCCATTCAAACCTACCTTCCAAATTTGTGGCAAATATGGGCATGTTGTTGGTGTGTGCTATAACAAATTTGACAAAGAATATTCTGTTGTATCTCTGGAAACACAAACCAAGGTAATAACAGTCGAAGCCAAGCCTATGTAGCAACATCTAAGGTCGTGGCAGACCCCACCTAGCTTGCGGACAGTGGAGCCTCTAGTCACATAACAGCGGACCTTGGCAATCTGAACATCAAGTCTGAATATCATGGTAATAATGCCCAAACTGTTAGAAATGGCAAAAAATTGAATGTTTCTCATATTAGGCATAGTTCTATTAAAATGCCAACTCTATCTACTGATTTTTCACTAAAAAATATTCTCCATGTACCTCGAATTACTAGAAATCTTCTAAGTATAGCAAAGCTTACTATCGATAATTGTTTTGTTGAGTTTCACTCAACTAATGATTTTGTGAATGACAAAACAACAAGGAAAGTGTTGTCGGAGGGGCAGCTAGAAGATGGTTTGTATGTGGTAAAGCTACCTCTAAGTTCAAGTGCTAGAAGTCAAAGTACAAGTCATAAGAACATTTCCAATTTCATTTCAAATTTCAGTGCATCTCTTTGTGTGTTCCTAGGACTAGTTTCAATTCCTGTTTTTCTACTTGTCAGTCTCAAGTTGTAAGTACCAAAGTTAGTCATGGTGCAGTGTCTAGAGACACTCTGGCACCAAAGGTTAGGTCAACCTTCTGTCAAAACTCTATCTCATATATTCCAAAACTAACAAGTTGAAAAGTTCTAGTAATATGTTACGTTTTTGTGACTCTTGCCCATATGGAAAATCTCATAAGCTACCTTTCAAATTTTCAAATAACTTAACTTCTCAACCTCTTGAACTTGTCTATTGTAATTTGTGGGGACCTTCTCCAATAATCTCAACCTCTGGCTATGGGTTTTACATTAGCTTTGTAGATAACTTTTCTCGGTTAACCCATATCTTATCTTACCTTTAAAAAGCAAAGCTGAAGCACTTTCTATGTTTATCCAATAAAAAAATCTTGTAGAAAACAAGTTTGAGACAAAGATTAAAACATTTCAGAGTGATTGGAGTGGAGAGTTCAGACCTTTTGTTAATTATTTGAAAGAACAAGGAATTCACTTTAGACATCCTTGTCCACATACAAGTGAGCAAAACGAAGTCGTTGAAAGAAATCATAGATATATTATGGAGATGGGTTTAACTTTACTTGCTCAAGTCTCTATGCCACTAAGGTTTTGGTGAGATACTTTTAGCTCAGCAGTTCATCTAATCAATAGACTTCTAACACCAGTTCTTAATAACATAGCTCCACTAGAACAAGCTTTTAAACAAAAACTAGACTATTCCTTATCTTAAGCCTTAAAGAGTGTTTAGAAGTACTTGCTTTCCTTGTCTTTGGCCTTATCAAACACACAAATTTCAGTATCACCGTACAAAGTGTGTATTCCTAGGATATAGTGACTCTCACAAGGGATAGTTCAAATGGGAGACTTTATATCTCAAGACATGTGATTTTTAATGAGAAGGAGTTTCCATTTCAGTCTGGTTTTCTTACTAACTCACCTCAAAAGTAGCTTTTATATGAAACTATTGTCTCTTGGTTCAATTTCCCACACATTCGACTGATGAAAATACCCCTATTGTCTCACCTAATCATGATTCTCATAGTCTCACAAGTGACGTTGATGAAAATACACCTATTGTCTCACCTAATCATGATTCTCATAGTCTCACAAGTGACGTTAATGTCAAAATAGAGGATGAAATTAAAGAAAGAAATTTAGATATGCCAACAGAGATATTTTATTCTTGTTCAAATTCTCAAAGTTTGCCTTCTCAACCTATTGAGAACTCTTTAAGGCCTAACGTACCATCTCATCCGATTCAAACAAGATCTAAAAGTAGCATTTTTAGACTTAAACTCCAGAACTATCTAGTCCACTCACCCGATGATTTGAATAACTCACTTGATGTTTAGGAGCCAAGGTCAGTCAAAGAAGCCGTGATGTCAAATTGTTGGAAACAGGCTAAACAAATAGAAATGGATGCCTTGAAGAAAAATGAAACCTAGGATCTAGTACCACATTCAAATCACAGTAACTTAGTAGGGCGTAAGTGGGTTTTCAAGTTAAAAAGAAATTCAGATGGAAGCATTCAAAAATCAAAGCAAGACTTGTTGCCAAAGGTTTTCATCAAATACTAACGATTGATTTTATAGAAACTTTCAGCCCAGTGGTAAAGTCTTCAACTATTCGTATGTTTCTAATACTTGCAGTTAACAGAGATTGGAAAATAAGGCAGCTGGATATTAACAATGTATTTCTAAATAACAAACTAGAAGAAACAGTATTCA
The DNA here is from genome assembly GCA_033996785.1 of Trichosanthes truncata. Classification (NCBI taxonomy): domain Eukaryota; kingdom Viridiplantae; phylum Streptophyta; class Magnoliopsida; order Cucurbitales; family Cucurbitaceae; genus Trichosanthes; species Trichosanthes truncata. The sequence continues at coordinate 44,151,629 of JAWPNB010000010.1, forward strand.
TGATGCAACCAAAGGGTTTTATCGACCGTGCTCACCCAACACATGTATGTAAATTGAATAAAGCATTGTACGGATTAAAACAAGCTCCAAGGGCATATGGTATGAGAGATTAAAAAGTGTGTTACTTAACTAGAGATTCAAGAATTCACGTGTAGATAGTTCATTATTCTTTTATCCCACTGATAAGTTTGTTGTTTTCATTTTAGTATATGTTGATGATATACTTATAACAGGGAATGATAATGAGCAGATAGATCATGTTGTCAAAGCACTACACAAGGAGTTTGCACTAAAAGATCTTGGAGAATTATCCTATTTTTTAGGGATACAAGTTGATCGAGATTCAAGTGGCATCTATCTCAATCAAAGTACGTTACAGACTTATGACATAGGTGTTCGACTGAATATGTGAGTTAAGAATCAAGAAAAAGAATTCAGCCCAAGTGCAAGTGCACACTGTCGAATGCAAGTAATGAATGGAAGTATACTAGAATATCGTATCCCAAGGGAACGGTGTAAACAAAGTTAAGTGTAATGAAAGATTTCTTGAGAACAACAACTCAAGTAACCAAGTTTAAGAATTGGATTTGTTGTTAGAAAAATAAAGAGACAAATAATGCTGGGATAAAAGTTGTGAAAATTCACTTACAAGAATGATGGGATTCAAGTGCACTCATGCTCTTTGGTGAGATTGCAACGCAGTTGCAATTGCAATCGTGCCTTAACATAAAGTGGTTGTAAACCAAATCAACTCGTATTTAATTTTGATTCAAAGTTCTTAGGAGACTAAGTGATTAGACCTATATGTCTATGGCCAATCGTACTTAGGTAATTAAGATCACATTCTTGGTTTTGGGGTCTCGTCCTATGTCTTGGATCAAGCTTGGCTTATGTCTAAGCTCTATACTCCATTGAAATCCGCCTTCCTCTAACCCTTTTGGTATTAGATTCATACTTAAAAGCAACCCAAGTTGATCAATCAAAGGTTCCTAAAAATGTGTAAATCAGTAAAAACAAAGAACTTATATGTTAAGGTCGATTGCCCCTTGCTTATTGGCTTTACATTCTCACTTCTAGGGCATTCATGCTCTTGAATCCCTTAAGGAGAGTTAGCTCATATTAAGAAGAATAAACATAAAAGAAATAAGGTGAAGCCCTTCAAAAACCATGAACGATTCAAAGAAGGCCCACTGCAATAGTTAAATAAAGTGTGTAAATACTGCAGTTTGAGTAAACAATGAAAACTGAAATTAATGTACAGGCGTGATGGAAATCATATGGAAAGAACAATGCATAGGCTTTTGGCCAATTGAAATTACTTGAGAAATAAATTAGTGCAAAAGTTGGAAAAGTTGAACAGAATACAAAAATGATCTAAGACTTGAAAAATAGCAGACTTTAAAACAAAACCTCTTACCAATCTTTCGCTCATCCATTTAATTGACTCTCTTCACTCTCTTTCAAGTTAAGTCAAATCTTTACAACCCAAGAGGTCTCCTAGGTTGGGTTAAGTTGGATGAATTTGAGATGGATTGAATGTGTAGCAAAAAAAAAACACAGAAAGCATAAAAAATGGATTTTTCTTCCGCCAAAACATCTCTCATTCTTCCTTATGTTTCTCTTCTTTATATAGCCTTCAAGCATCTAGGGTTTCTTCATTTTCCATATATGGATTGATGTAGGAAGTCGTTGCTTGAATTAAGAAGGAATTAATGTCAGAATCTTCTAAATTTGGTTAATCCCGAGAATCCCATTTTTCTGCCTTCTAAAGTGCAATTGCAGTTGCATTGCAATTGCAATTGTATTGCAATCGTCTCCTCTTTGCTAATCTGCACAATAATCAACCAAATTAGTTTAATTTCAACAAATTTATCTATTTCTCTCATTCTTAAGGATTTTCATCATGTTTAAGGACTTCTTCATGCTTTACTCACATTCTAAGACTTTTTAGGTCAAACAAGATAACGAAACACAAGAATAACCCTCTTTTGTGAACTAATAATTCTCAAAATTTGAGAATTATCAACATGTTAGAGCTAACTTGTTTGAAAGCATGTCCTACACCTATTGTAATTGGAAAACACTTAGTTGCTAATAAAGGTGATCCTATGCAAAATTCCACAATTTATAGAAGTGCTATAGGTGCTCTACAATATGTAACACATCCGAGACCAGAAATCTCTTACATTATCAACAAATTAAGCCAATATCTTCAGCATCCAACTACATTACACTGATAGGTAGTAAAAAGAGTACTTTGACATGTAAAAGCTCTAACTTATAGCTTACACATTCCTAAATCAGATCATCTTCAGATCACAGCTTATTCAGATGCAGATTGGGGCTGCTCCTTTGATGATCGAAGGTCAATTGTTGCACATTACATTTTCATTGGAGATTCGCTTGTGTCTTGATTCATCAAAGAAGCAACATGTAGTAACACGATCAAGTACAAAGTCAAAATATAGATCTCTTGCACACACAACAACATAAATCAGCCAGATTCAAGCATTGCTCAAAGAAATTTAGTGCAATACCTTGTTAACTCCAATAATTTAGTGTGACAACATAAGCACGCTCTCTCTTGCTACAAATCCCGTCTTTCATTCTAGAAGAAAACACGTCGAGTTTTGATGTGGGTTGTCGAGACTTGTGAAAATTAAAATAACCAATCCTACACTACAACAAATATCACATACGATAGTGTTAAAAATTGTTATCATAAACTTTCGATAGCATTTTTCAAAACCTGGTCATAAGCGATGTTATTAAAAGTCTCTAACTTTTCATAGCATTTTTTCATCGCTATAAAAAGTCTATTTTCGATTGCATAATTTTAATGCTACAAAACTTTTCATAGCGTTAGCAAAAATGCTATGATTGCTCTTTCATAGCGTTGTTTACAACAGTGAAAAAATGCTATGAAAGACATATCATATCATTTTTAGGCAAGCTGTCGTAGCTGATGTTATTGAAAGTCTCTAACTTTTTATAGCATTTTTTCAATGCTATAGAAAAAGCTATAAAAAGTTCATTCTCCATTATGTAATTTTAATGTTATGGAAACTTTTCATAACGTTAGCAAAAACGCTATAATTGATCTTTAATAACATTTTTTATAGTAATGAAAATGCTATAAAAAACATATCATAGAATTTTTAACCTCGCTGTGGTAGCCGATGTTATGGACCAATAGCATTTTAAAAAAATTTTGTTTACATTTGTACGATTTTCAAGTAGTATGCAACAATTTGAAATTGTTAAATAGCTATCAAACCATATCAAATAAGATTGTTAAAATCACTTTAACTATTGCAAACATCACTTTAACTATTGCACTAATTTAATTACAAGTAGCAAAATTTAAAACTTAAAATTTAGACAATCAAATTCGTACAAGAAATAACATTAATTGTTGAAGAGTTTTGACATATTCATTGATTATTCAATCACTACAACACTCTTTAAACTTAATAATCACTATTTTTGCGTGGGATAGCCATTGTCTTCAAATTACATTGTAGTTAATGGAAACAAAAAAAAAACAAAAAAGTAACCTCTAGTTTCTTTAGTTTACATTCTTTAGTCTTCACATCCAACTCTCTATTGACTAGTCTTTTATCCTTGACAGCTGCAAAAGGTACATAAATTTATCATAAAATTCACCTCACACTCCTTAATCAAATATGCATTGGCACAAAAAAAATAAATAAAGTTACAGTAAATTTAATCTCATAAAATTGACACAATATCAAGCAAGATCAACCAAGAATATGAGGCTTAAGCTGTATAAAATGTAAAAATATTCAAATCAGAAGACTAAACTTGTAAAACAAATAAGACTACAAAAAGAACACCACCAAATTTGGTGGTTCATTGTGTGGCTTCAAAACCTCCAAAAGATAGAAGATTCACTTCCAACTACCTTCAATTGCATTTAAAATTACCCAACATTTTGAATTAGGTACAATATCATCCCTGTCATTTGAAAATATCATAAGCATGCTAAAAAACATTCCATGCATTCTAAAGTTCTGTAACAATATCATCAATCTAGAGCTACCTAAACAACGCGCGCAAAACAAATTAGATCAACTTTATCATTTTCCTATAAACAAACCTAAAAAATTAGATCAACTTTATCTTTTTCCTATAAGAACATAGTAGAGACCTAATGATTCTAACAAAGCAAAAGAAATATGAGCAATAAATGTACTTTTACTATATCTAACATTACAATTGATAAAGAGAAATATCATAATCATATTTAAAAAATCACATAGAAAAGAGCACTTGTAAAGCATTAATTACTTCTTTCATGCACTCGAGCCTCATCTAAAAAACAAAAGAGAGAGAAAAATGAAGGAAATAAAGAAAATAAAGGAACAAGAAAAAGAATAAAAAGTAATCTAAATAGATTGCAGAAATGCAGAGAGAGATAGAGAAAGAGATATTACCGTACTAGGGCAACAAAGAAGTGAAGGAAGCCGGCACTTGTATTAGAGCAGCAAAGAATCAGTAAAGAAGGCCGCAACAATCTAAAATTATGCAATAGAGATAAAAGTAAATCATGCTTTTAGCTGAGATTCAAATCACATTTTTCCAAATCGCAATATGATTTTAGGTCATAGTGTACTAGATGAAGCCGCAACACTATGATAGCATAGCACGAGAGGGAAAAGCAAAATGAAAGGAGACAAAGTTAAGATTTAAGAGTATTTCAACAGTAGAGTTTTATATACAAAAGGAGAAAGCCCTTTAAAAACTTAAGAGGCACAATGTTCTCAAAAATCAACTCATGTACAAGATATTAGAGAAAATACACAGTTTATTAGATTATTAGTAGTAAAGTCAAGCATGCAAGCATTGAGAATATTACAAGAAGAAACGATTGAGAAAACATAGTGAAAAGCACTAAAGCATTACATTCCTTGACTTTGATCCCACCATTAAAATCAAGGTAATGAACTTTGAAAAGATATGGAAGAAGAAAGTAGTAACTCTAGAATGGTCAAATAGTATAAACATGAGATTGAAATCATACCTTGACTTTGATCCAACCATTCAAATCAAGTAATGAACTTTAAACCTGCTTACACTACCACGATTATTAAGGCTCAAAACATGTTATGCTTATTTCCAAAGGTCATAAAAAAACTTTCAAAATAACAAACCAAGCCATTGCAAATGTTATATCTAGCCACACCCATAAACAAAACTAGCATTGCAACCTATAATTAAGCTAAAATCTCAAACCATTAAATCAAAATCGACTACAATTTGATAACATTAATTAAGATTGAAATACTCATTACTTGATGAAAATGAAAAAAAATTAATGGCAAGCTTTGCAATTTGAAGAAAATAAGTACAAAACCTAGTATTCTATATCAATTCAAACCAGTATCCTAGTATTCTATATAAACCTATCATGTGAGCCTAACACCTCTTAGTAGACTTGAGCCTCAATTGGTGTGACACCCTGCAACTTCACTGCAACTTCAGGTACAATTAATTTCCATCTTATGTTTGTATTTGTGGTGAACGTTTAAATTCTTTGTTTAAAGTCGACTTGAAGAGCATCGAAATTTAGTGGGTAGATTTAAGTAATTAAGTTTTTATAACTTTAGATAAAGAATTTCAAATTAGATCAAATCTCTTAATTTTTGGTAACTCGCTTTTACCCAAAGATTTGATCCTAAATCTTTTATTTTATTTGTTTTAGATAATGGGCCTTTTTGATAAGTATGAAAGAAGGGTTTTTTTTTCTTTCTTTTACTTTTATTTTTGAGCAAAAAAAAAAAAAAAAGAAGAAAAGAAAATAGCCCTAATCCCCAATTTTTCTTCTTCTTCCTCCTCCTTCACACCGACAACCCCTTCCCCATCATCATCTCCTTCGATTTCTTCTTCCTCCTCCTTCACGACCGGCGCAGCCTTCCCCATCATCATCTCTTTCGATTTCTTCATCTTCTTCTCCCTTCATCGTCGGCTGATTTTTTTCCTTCTCGTTTGTGCTCCGACGACGGAAATCAGCTAGCTAGGACGAAGTGCGACATTTTCAGCTAACCACAGAACGAGCAGCAAATCGTGGACCTCGCAACAGCATCGTTTGATAGGTTTTGTGATGACCCAGCTTGATTCAACCTCAAAATAGAATACCCACTCGAATTCAGGCCTCAAAACAAGGTACTCATGATCAATCGATCTTAGATTTGGATTACCTATACCCTAAGTACCTTTGATTTGTAATTTTATCTTGTTTGGACTCAAAACAAGTTTTCTGCAAAAATCGAGATTTACAGCAGACCGACGTGAGTCCTTTCTTGTTTGACGAGCTTGTTTAGACTCCGAATAGTCCACATTCAAAGCCATTTACTGTAAAAAAAAAGGGATTTACAGCAGAGTTTCAGTCGGTTTGACACTGTTGGTTTTAGGTTGATTCGAACACTCTCGAACACCAACCAACAGTAATTCGAGCTCGTTTGGATTAGTTCAATTGGGATTAATTTGGAGCATTCGAGTAAGGCTCAAAGTTCTCTTTAGGAATACCTTGGAATATCCTAGGAACGTTGTAAGTAGAATTCTACCGGTTGGGTTTGATTGTTGTTTGTTAGCATGTTGTGTGTTCTAATTGCTTACTTATGAATACTTTATTGCATTGAATTGTTCTGTGACTTTGAATGTGTTTAGTATGCAACGATGAATTGGTAACCTCATGTCGTGACGTTCCCCTTGTAATAAACATCTTACCTTATTGAGTTCGATTTAATGTACCGATGCATCATGAGTTATTGACATTGGTTGCGAAAGCATGTTATGGATGTTTGTGCAACTTTGGTATGTTCATGAGCTAGAAGCATGATGCGTAGGATTTATGGATTCTAGTATGAATGAGTGAGGTTAGTGAACCTTGTATGGGATAAAGGAAAGTGAAGTGAGTACTAGTGTGCCTCGGGTGAAAATGGTTGAGGGGTAGTATGTCACCGTTAAATCTAGAGAAACATCGAGGCCTTGGGTAAAAATGGTCAATGTGGTTAAGTCATTGTTGCGCCTTGAGTAAAAATGGTCAAGGGGCGATGCACAGTTCGAGGCCTTGGGTAAAAATGGTCAAGGGTCGAATGCTGAGCGCCGTAGAGAGTCGTTGAGGCCCTTAGTAAAAATGGTCAGGGGTCGGCGTGTCTCGAAGGAAGCAATCTAAGGTAGCTTGTGAGGGCTAAATATGAGTGGTTTGAGTAACTCAGTGGAGTTTGAGTGAGCATGTGGAGCTTGGATAATGAATCCATATGCCTGAAATGAGCATGGTACATTTGTGAATGTAACTCGTGAATTAAGCATGTTGTATGTGATCTTTGTGTGGGTTGCATGTCTAGCTTGTTATGGAAAGCATGATACTTGCAAGTATGTTGTCTTGTTTTGTATGCTTATTATGGCCCTTCAGGTGCGAGCTACTTACCAGTACGTGTTATGTACTGACTCACTATCAGGTTTTGCAGGTGATGACGTATGCTACGACCCTGGCGATGCTGAGGAGGAGGCATGAGAGAAGAAAGGTCATAGTTGGATGTTTACTTATAAAGTAGTCGTCTCGTTGAGTTTAGTGTAACCAAATTATAGTTATAGTTGTCTTGACGCTTATGGCTTTAGTACTGTTGTTCTTTGAGTATTATTGGTAGGTTATATTTCTCTCACTAGAGTTGGAGTTTCTAGTAATGTGTTTTTGAGATGGAGGTTATAATAAGTTTGTTAGGTTGCCTTGATTTTTTTTAAAAAAAATGAATCATTCTTTTCTTTTCGTTTTAAAGAAGAATGACGAAGTTTTGTTTCGTTTTGATATGAGTTGTCGGGAGATCCTGAACTTTTGGTAATTATGTGGTTGGAGTTTGGATGATAATCTGGTTATCTGGCTATAGAAGTGTGAATTTTTGTCTAACAGGTAGTAGGAAAAATTTTGGGTAGCTCGTAGTTACGCCGTTATGCTGCTGAAATTTTTGCAGCTTAATGGTTGTAAGTTTAGTAATATTTCCTAACTTAGTCTAAATTTTGGGGACGTTACAATTGGAAGCTTCAAAATGTTTGATTTCAAAATCTTAAAAGAAAAACCAAGTTTTGGCAGTCTTAATCATAAATTAGCTAAAACTATTAAAGAGAGAAGAATGCTTTCTTCCGCGAAGGAAACATGAATAAGATAACATACTACCATAATAAGACAGAATGTGAGAAAGAACTGACAAGTGTATCTCATTATATGTCGAAGATCATACTCCAACAATGAATTTTGATTTTAAATATGGATGGAAACAACAAAGACTAATAGAAAAGCATTTCAAATCATTTTCATTCATGAAGATTTGCAAGTGAAAAGCTTCCTCAGAAGCAAAGGGATTGGACTCTAATTTAAGGCAGTACCCTATCATATTCCAAAGCCAAAAATTATTATGATATTGTGCAAAATAAGATCCCACTAGCCCCTTTCTGTGTTGTCCACGCCAGTTGCTTTTCCATATCTAATTCAAACCAAAAGATGAACAAATTAGCAACAAAACAATAGAATCTGAGCTTAAATTTTTTACTAACAAAAATAAGTCAATCGACAACATAATGATCTGAAAAACCAATTTGAGCTTCAATAGCCTCCACCACTTCATCAAATAGAGAGAGATATGGACATTCTTGAACAAATATCACTTTGGAATTAGAAGTACAGAAGAGGATTGACAGAGTTATTTTGCACCCGTTATTCGAAATAGTTCCCACCTAAAAGCAATATTAAAGAAAAATGAGAAAAGGAGAAGAAGATAATAGTTATTCCTTAGACCATAAGTCAACAAAAAGTAAAGAGATACATAAGTAAATGGTAAGCATCCTCAACAACCTTATTTTGCTGAAGTCTAAAGCTCAATTGGAACTTGATAAGGCTGCTCCAATTGAAGTCCAAAGCTCAGCCTGACCTTATAGATTGTCATTTAACAACAACATCCCTTGACCCTTGTGAGGTTCTGTTTCAACGTAAAGCCAATCAAGCAATCACGAATTAGACTAGCATTTTTTTCACCAGTTATCAAAAATAGTTCCCAGCTAAAAGCAATATAAAAAAAAATAGAGAAGAAATTCCTTTAACCATAAATCAACAAAAAGTAAAGAAATACACAAGTAAAAACTTGAACTTTCATGAATAAATGTGCAACCTTTACTACAACTTCAATTTTGGCTAAAGCACTCAAACAACTCTTACATCTTCAACTTTTGCTAATGCACCCATGATGTCCCTAATTTTGTTATCATGATAATATGAAAATGAACACCCACACCGGCCACACTCCAAGAAAGAGCAAAAGAACATGAAAATTTAATAAAGTTTCGTCAAATGAGATTGTCTTTCAAGTATATTAAGCACCATGGGGAAACATTCTCTAAACTAAGCAACAATATAATAGTTACATTTGTTCAAAAAATAATTCAAGGACATTGTGTTTGAACTCCTTAAAATAGAGAAGTCAGAAGAAGTAGAGGGCGTGGTGGAGTGTTAGAGGAGCTAAAGTGCAATATAAGATTTTCCAAACCTAGATATCTTTATCATGATCTAATTGGACAAATCAATTTATTCCCAATTTTTCAAGATAATATCTATGAAGATTGAGAAAGCAAGAAAAAATTTAAACAAGGTTCGAAAAATGACAACCCACACTACACCCCACTCTGATTTTCAGCTAAGGTTTGTTTGTGATTGACATTGGGGGGTTTTTAGCTTTTTAGTTGAGATCGTGCATGATGGATGAGTTTCTATTAAACTTTCCAGATGGGGGATAGATGAAATTTGCTTTTGTAAGTCTGATTATTGTTACTTGTTAAAGGATCTGGCTAGAGGAGAATTGAAGAGTATTTTTTTAACGGAGAGGACTGTTTATTTTGTAGCTCACTCCAATAATTTCTATCCAAATAATTGTAATTACATCCTAATGTAAATAGTAGTCAAAATCTTTTCTAAAATATGGACACAATTAGTTGTTGTTTCTTTGTCTTTCCATTTACCAAAACTTCGCATAGAATTATTTCCGGTGCAATCAATTATAAACTCCATCTAAAACATACAAATCTCAAACTCTTCTCTTTCAAAGTGAACTCCAAGATTATTGGCTTTGATCATGCTTGTTGACCTCTCCCTTTCTTAGAAGATTGCTATTCTACATCTGAACAACATGTTATTAGCATAGAGAACACAAGTTAGCACTACAACAAAATTGGGTTTTCATGACACAATGTTTTGGGCAAATTGACGGGAGAGAGAGAAAAAAGTGTCATAAAAGCCCAAAAGGCGCGTTTTTGGCGGGAAAAAACGGAGATTTTCGTATTTTTTTAGTTATGACAGTTTTCCTTAGTCATCAAATTATGACTATGATTAATGGTCATTAAACAGAAATAACTAATATTTTTTCAAATGTATTTTTTATTTAAACCATTTCATAGTCAAACTTAGGCGCGTTTTTGGAGGGAAAAAAATGGAGATTTTCATTTTTTTTAGTCAAGACAGTTTTCCAGAGTCACCAAATTATGATTATGATTAACGGTCATTAAATAAAAATAACTAATATTTTCTCAAATGTATTTTTTTTAATTTAACCATTTTATAGTCTAACTAAGGCATATGTGTGTTTTCCAAACGTTATGACATTTTTTTAGTGTCAATACATTATGACATTATGTAATAGTCATTAATTAAAAAAATTAAATAAAAGCTCCAAGTTTATCCCTTGAAATCTTTCCTAAAATGAAACTAATTTGAAGTTTAAGTTGGTTGTTTGAAATGAATTTGACTTTTGGCAATATAATTGGTTTTGCTTGTATCCCACATTGGAAGTTTTACAAATGTTTGAAGGGTACTTCTGCCCAAGGTTCGAAATATCGATGTCGATGGAAATTTCGAGAATATTTATTGAAATCGTGGGAATGGATGGAAATTGTTTGAATTAGCCAATGAAACTTTGATTTTTACTCAATTAGACTATAATTGACAATTTTTAAGATCACATCTACAAATTAAGACAATATTTATATATAAATATCAATTGAAAATTTGAAATGTCGATGCGAGTAGGAATTTGAAAAAAAAATATAAGAGTGATTAAAATTATTTGAATTATTTTATAAAACTTTAATTGTGACTTAATTATATTATAATTAATTAGTCTTAACATCACATATCTAAAATATATGTAATATTTATATTCAATGAGACCATTACGAAGGAAATTTGAGAGAATTTAAGAGAATTAGAGCAAATATGAGACAAATTGAGGGAAATTGAGAGAATTAGAATTGGAGTGTAGAAATGACTTGAACTTTTTATCAAGCGCTTCGAATGACCAAGTAAGTTATATGTAAATCAATTTTGCAACGCCCGGCTTCACTACTACAAATTATATGTTACTTACACTTGCAACTTTTAATTACTTGACGTTTTTATGAGAAAATGTCAAATAACATGCATTTAAAAAAATAAATGTCAAGAAAATGAAAAAAAGGCGGAGGTTGACTGAATTTTTCGGAATTTTTCACAATAACCTAAAACTTGACATTTCAAAAATGTCAATATTTATCCTAATTTACTTGCCATGTTTTATATGTCAAGGATAATTTAGTTTAAAATAAAATAATTAAAAAAAAAAAAAAAAAAGCCTAAAACTAAAACCCTTTTTTTCGCTCAAGTATAGCCTCACCATCGTCTTCTTTCAACCTCTGCACCGTTCTTGTTTGTTGTTCGTCATCAGCTATTCTTCGTCTAAGTGAGCTGATCGCCGATTGCCGTCCGGTTTTCGCCGACCGCCATCAGCTATTGCAGTTTCTAGTGAGAAGCACAATTTTTTCGGATTCGACTCAGTTGATCGTCTTCTGTTTTTTCCCCCTCCTCTCAGCTCGTCCCTTCGTCAATCTCTCCCTCCATCTCTCTTTCTCTATGTAAGCAGAATCGTCAATTGCACGCCTTGAAAAACGCTTTTCTTTTTCCCAGTTTATCTCGATCAATCGTCCCTCCCCTAAATCTCATTCGCTTGGCTGCTTCAAGGTTTGTTCGCGATCAGTTTTTTTATTCCTTTGAGATTTTGTTGTGTTAGGGTTGCTAAATCACGATTAGATGTTCATTTTTATATTATTGTTCTCTATATCTCTCTCACCGTTCCCAAATGTTGTTCTAGTATGTAGTATCATATATCAGAGAGTACTTAGCATATATTGAATGTCTACGTTCTTTCAGCATGAGCATGTAATGAGGATTTGATGGTTATAATTGCAGTTTTGTTTATTTCTGATGCACATTTGTGAAAAGCAGGATTTTATTACTTAAGTCTAGGTTGAGCACAGTGGATTTGGGCGCTGGAAGTTACAATTTTTTCTGGACATTTTCTTTGCAATTCTTCAATGTTTAGCTATTGATTTTGATTGGAGGGAGAAGAATATCAACATACTTTGATACTATTTTCTTTTCTGTCATCAGATAAGTAAGATACATAAGTTATCAGGAAAGAAATGGTAACAAAATTAATGGTTGGTGAGTGGTTTTTCTAATTGTTGACAAACATTCACCTTGTCATGAGTACAAGTGATTGAGGAAAATCTTCAAGATGTTCACACTTTAGAATCCTTTTCCCTTGCATTTTTTGTATATGTCTCTAGGCACTAAAATGGTGTTAAAGTTCATAGAGGAAATTTGACATGTTTTTTTTAGAGGAGTAGAAAGTTCTTTTAACTAAAAATGCCTTTAAAAAATCTAGAACATTTTCAAAATGCCTTATATTTTTTCACCATTTTCAAAATGCCTTTAAAACCATTTTTTTCAAAATCGCTTATAAAAAAAAGTATTTTCAAAAGTCTACTATTGTTTCTTACCATCTGCGGCAGCATTTGCAGTTGTAAGTAATCCTTACCTAGACTCTTCCAGTTATACATCAATATGATTAAACGTCTTGTGTTTTCTAAACTTTGTTACAACTTTAAGTTTAGGAGTAAAAGTTGATTTTTTTTCTAAATACTTTTTTATCACTTTCAAAATATATGGATTAACTAACTAGTTTATTTTAACTTTCAAATAGGGTGATTGTGAAGAATCATAGTCATCAATTGTATCTTTTTGAGGTTGTGCCCTACCCAAGCATTTCACATGTAGAAAGGATGAACCCTTTTCTTTAGTTGTGGTTTATTTTGTGGGCTTAGTTTTTTGGATGTCCTTGTATTCTTTCATTTTTACTCAATGAAAGTTGGATTTCATATAAAAAAAAATGGAATCCTTTGGTTTGATAGGTTAATTCTCCCCTTGTTGATGAATAGTTTATGAATAATGATAATTAAGCATTAGTTTGACAAGTGAGTTCTCTTCACTTGGCTTGATCCAAACAATTATAATTGTCCTTTACATTGATCACCTTTTTCCTTTAATTTCTTGTTTTGATTTTACACCTTCTAATGGGTTCAAGTGGATTGGATAAGTTAGGATTATTCTATTAGTTAAAAAAAACTTTACAAGCTAATCATTTTTCTTGTTGTAGTTCTTAAAGAGCTAATCAATTCACTAAAAGCATTCATGTTGTAGTATCCTTGCTATAAAAAGCCTATGATATCAGTGAGTCATATTGTAGGGATTTTTCTCGTAGTGCAGATTCAATGAGTCACTCCCCAATTCAAACTTCAGCTGCCACCAGGTTTGCAGTCACTCTTATTGTTTCTTTGTCCTCCTTGAACTTGATGTAATGAGGTTGAATGTTGATCTTTTAATTTTCTGTTTCCTTGTTTATGTTGTATGGCAGTTTGGTTTTTGACTTGTATTGGAGATTATTGATTTTAAATCCATGCTTTTTGAAAGTTTGATTTTTTTTTTTTTTTTTGGGGGGGGGGGGGGGGGGGGGGGTTCGATGTCAAGATGTCAAGAAAGGTTAATTGTTTGCCAGCATTGTGTTTGCTTCTGACGATACAGTGTGGTTTGCCGGCATTAAAATTTAAGGACATACTTGACAGTTCAAGAACTTATTAAACACTTTTTATCGTTTAAGAATCTATTAAACTTTTTAAAGTTTCCTTGTGATTTTATATAACACAGTGACAATGCTTGTATGCTATATAAAAGGATTTGTGGAAAGATTATCTTACTAAATGGAGGAGAAGAAATCAAGGGAGAGGGCTTTCTAGTTTTTCAAGACAGTTATTTATAAAGGTCTGTCTCTCTGTTTTTTTCTATTATTTTCCCCCCTGTGTTCTCTGTGAGCTGCCTTTTGTTTTTCCATAAAGCCCAACCTTATGTTGATGTTGGTAGATTTCAACAAACCAACCACATTTCTAATTCTAAGGAAACTTGGTAATGTATGGTTTAATGGTTTGAGAGAATAATTGATTAAAATACTTCTCTGATCTTGGTCCTGATGGGTAAGCTTAGATAACATCAGTAAGTGTTGTGATGGTTATCACACTATGATGATGTTGATGTTGTGAAAGCTATGGTCCAATGGTGAAGCATTATGATTATGTCTCATTCCAGCTCTTTGTAAAATTTTGGTTTTCTCCTAGTTAGGCCGTTATGCTGCCGAAATTTCGGGCATGAGCAAGGTAACTAGGTTGTGCTTCCGCATTAGAAAGTTTAATGTGTCCCTTCGTGAATTAGTTTTGTAGGAAGTACACATCAGTTGTGTAGAGTCCATTCAAGTCTATTTTTTTATGATATTTATCTAGCAAAGTTTAATGTGTACATCTCTTAGTCATGAGGAAATAGTGTAGGTTTTCTTTACTATCTTAATTTTGCTGGGAATGATATATGGATTGTTACTACAACTGAATGACTTTACACCTCTATCATATTTGTTTGATGTGTACATCCCTAATAATTTTCTTTGTCATTCTTTGTTTGATGTTATCTTTCCACCTCTATCATATTTGATTGCTTATGAATTTTTGCAAGAAACTATGTTGAGGTATTTTATTTTCCTCCCTTCAAATTTCTATGCTTAGATAAAAACTCTAACAACTGTGGGGCTTCTATCAGTCTAATTTTTCTATTGATAAGCCTGTTGACTGATGCTAGTTGAAAAAACAAGTCTAGTGGTAATCCTTCCCTCCACCTCCATTCCATTACAGTTTGGTAGAGTAAGATAAAGGTTTATATTATTTCGCTTCGGTAATGCTCTAAGTTGACCTTTTATTCATGATGACCATCTTAATTGAATACTTGATTTCTACTTACTTGTGCAGGTGATAATATTGTGGACTGTTTATTTCTCTCCATGTTTGAGAGTTTAAATGAAAATTGTAAGGAGTTGGAAGCAGTAGATAGATGGTATTCCTTTGAACCTTTATCTACTTGAACAAATTGTAAAGATAAGTCCAATGGTTAGGATTACTGATTCTTGTTTGTGTAGTTGTACTTCAATGCTATCAACCCATTGAGTGAATTGTGGCGAAGAGCTTGGATTATTCCAGCTTTCTGGATTTTGCTTTCTTTTGTTCTCTTGGTGGCTATATGTGTTATTTGGGCTCCTTCTCATAATCCAATCACTAGGTAATCAATCCCTTGTCTCCTTTTGAGAATTAGAAGCTTCTAGATCAGCATAGTTTTCCACTTGAATCTCTTTAGGTACATAGGAGATGCCATTTCTAATGTTCATGCAATTAAGGGTACATGACTAGATATCTAGTTTTCTTATTATGGTTTACTTGTTTATGTTATTTGACTTCGTGAAAGTAGGTTCTCACATCAATGTTTCGGGCAAGATCGATGTTTAGTGAGTTGAAAAAGGATAGTCGACATTAAGAAGGTATACTTCATGAATGTTGTTATTTATCGTTGACATTGATGTATTAAGTTGAACTCTTAAATGAATATTGCCTTTTTTACTAGGTCGTGCACGAACCCATTGAAGTGACGAACCGATTGAAGTGATGAAGCCACCAAGCAAGTTATTAACATATGAGTTTTTTTGTTGGGTTAGTGGTAATACTTGTAGCAACACTTGTATTTAGTTTTTTTTGTAAAAATTTACCAAGTTTGGTTATTAGTTTCTTTGTAAAAATGCTATCAACTTCAACTTTATATTTATATATGAAAGTTCTTATTCATGTTTGTACCTACTTTGTGTCAAAATTGGAGTAACTTATTTTATAAATATATGTGTAAAGACAGGTATCAAACAAACAATTTTCATCATTATAAGCATTTCTTTGACATTTAACAAAATAATCATGAGATGTATTTATTTGACACTGTAATATTGTCATCAACCGAACTATTGTGACGATAGATAGGTGTCATCGTATGAACTTATGTTGACAATAATATACAGTCATCCAAGGAAGACATGCGACGTAAAAAATGTGTCATGATTAAGGTATTCTTGATATTAAAAATGTGACATTATTAACGTTTATGTGACTATGACGCAATGTCAATGTAAATGTTTTGTTCATTGTTATTTACTATCGTTGATATCTATATCTTGACAGAAAAATCAAATTCTTGAGCCATTTATTGACAGTGATAAATTGTCATAGAAAATTTGACAGTGACAGTTTATGAATGTCAGTAATTGCTTATTGTTGACTACAAGATACAGTCACAAAAAACTAAATAATGACAATTTTGTTGAAGTGTCATTAATACTCTTTCCTTGATGGTGGCTTCAAAGACTGAAAAAAAGAGTCATGAAATGTGGTTATGACAATTTTTTAAAGTCATGGAATCCCATATTTGTTATAGGCAGTAAATGTCAACCATCCATTTACATAATAAAATAGAAATCCATTTACATAATAAAATAGAACGTCCCTACAGTTTTGAAGGCATCTAAAGTAGCTCCTTCATCAATTAAAATCAATAATTCTCGAAGATCTGAAATTTTCTCCAATGGACCAACAAATAATACAATTTCTAGCCAAACGAAGATATGTGCAGATCCTCCAACATCTTTAAACTTAAAGCACGTGTCTTTGTACTAAAAATGAGAGCTTTAAGAGTTGATTCCCAACTAATCTAATTCAAAATTGGATTAAACTTCAAGCACATAAATCTTTCACCATGTTAATCTAGTTCAAAATTGGAGCTTGAAACTAGGGGTGTTCATTGTGAAACCCAAAACCGATCCAACCGACCGAAACCGACCGAACCAACGTCGGTCGTTCGGTTTTCATACATAGTCGGTCGGATTCGATTTTTTCCATTCATAAAACTGACCGTCGGTCGGTCGGAGAGCTCAATAAGAACCCAAACAGACCGATCGACCGGTTTTTACAATTTAAAAAAAATAATAACATAATACTACCAACTTTCCTCTCTTTTTCTTTTTTCTTTTTTTTTGAAAAGCCCAACTTTCCTCTCTTGGGAAGAGGAAGACCAATTTAATGGTCTTCCTCTTCCTGAGGACGTAATTATTATAAAAAAAATATTTTTGTTTATTTTTTTCTCTCTCTCCTTTCTCGATTTCTCTATTTTTCCACCATACTCTCTTCCCTTCTTCTCTCTTCAACCTCTTCTTCATTTCTTCTTCTTCTTCTTCTTTTTCTTCTTCTTCTTTCTTCTTTCTTCTTCTCTCTCACCAACAACACTTCAAACTTGTGATATCCAGATTTGTGCACATCCACAAAACAACAATCTATAAAAAGAGCCATTTTTCTTTCTTCTTCCTTCTTCTTTCTTATTTTCTTTTTTTTTTTCAAGATTTCTTCTTTCTTCTTTCTTCTCCTTCTTCTCCATCTCTTATTCATTTCTTGTTATTTTTTTCTCTATTTCTTCTCTCTTCTCCCTTAATATATAGTTTTTGGCTTTATTATAAAACTACAGCTAAAAAAAAACCGATGAAACCGACCGACCGAACCAACCTCCCGTCGATCGGTTTCTGCCCATGCAGAAGAAAACGACGGTTTCCTCCAGTAGATTTTCGGGCGCGGTTTTTGTCCAAAACTGACCCCGACTGACCGATGAACACCCCTACTTGAAACTATTCTAATAAAATTTTCACAAAATCTCATGAGATATTTAGGTTTCTTTATGAGTAAAAAACAGAGTTAGAAATAGGAGAGAAAATTTGAAAGAATGCTAAGAACCAAACCATTTTTATTAGCAATAAAATGAATTCTTTTCAAGAAAAATGAGAGCTTCAAGAGTTGATTCCGAACTAATGATAAAAATGGAAAAGAAATACAAAAGAGAGAAACATATTAACTATCAGATCAAAGTTTGTATCTAATCATGAACACATATGGTTTACCTGTTAAAGAGATAAGTCTCTCCTGGGAAGTTTAAAATAAAAGATGTCTTTATCCCTTTGCTCCCTTTTTTTCTCTACACTTTGATCAGATCAAATCTGAAAGGGGCCGTAAGCATTTTCTGCTAAAACCCATATAATATCATATCATGAACAAGCACATGGAAGTTAGAGAGAGGAGAAAGCGGGGAGAAAGAAAAATAAAATGCAATTTGTGGAATCATATACATAAACAACTCACGAGTAACTCATATCAAAACTAAAAACCAGAGCTCATTGTCCATGATGGTAAAAAACGTGTCATGGAGAAATTTGTTATTGGCAGTGAAATTGAAATTGAAATAGAAATCAAACACTAAAAGCTCTATAAAAGCAGCAAGCAAGAAATCAACTATGGAAATATAGAGATGGAAAAACAAATCTTATCAACATGGATATGCCTCAAACAATTCCTTTTCTATGTATATGCCTCTCTCTCCTAACTGCAAGCAAAAAAAATCAAAAAGAAAATAAAAGAAAAGAAAAGTAGTAACATACATGGAGAGAAGGTACAAACTTTGATCAAAATTAAGCTTTTTTTGAGTCATAATTTTTGTGCCAAGTGTGTAGGGTTTTTGCTGGTCAAAGAAAAAGCCTACCAAGTTAAAAGCCTACCAAGTTAAAAGGCTTTAGATCTGATCTCGATTTTTGCCTTTGGATGAGTATGCTACAAGTTGTGTGTTGCAATAGTGATATAACTTGGTGGGAGTGGAAAAAGAGGGGATCTTGTGCTGAAAGCAGCAGGGTCTAGGGTTTTTGAAGGAGAAATATAAAAGATGAAGGAAACAAAGGGAAAAAAAGAGGAATAAGATGATTTTCAGAGGGAGAGAGGAGGAAGACGAAGAAAAAGAAAATATAGAAAAAATGGAGGAAGAAAAGTGAGAGGGGAAAGGAGTTATTGCAGAGCATATTGAGTGGGTGCAGGCGATTGCATTTAATGGAGAGCGAAAAAGGTGTAATTGCAGAGAGAGAGTTTTGGAGATTAATTTTTAGTCCTTAGAGAGAAGTGTATATGGTAGTGCAACGAATGATGACTACCAAATCATATCAGTCAGATTTGTCGCGAAATATGTTCGATTAGAAACAACATTAGAAACAAAATATTTATGGCTCTAAGCTTGACTTCTTGGAAAAATTCGAGTCAATTCAAACCTTACATTGCTTTGCCCAAATCTCTGGCTCTCCTTCATACTCGACTGGGACTGCAAAGAGTTAGTTCTTCACCTTCTTCCCTGGTCTTTCCACAGCGGCGGCGATGGCTACCACTTCTTCTCCGTCTTCGACGTCGTCCAACGCAATCTTGAAGAGGTTGAATATTCCGTTGACGCCGTTGAGTTCTGGGGCTCCGGTGGTAGAGGGCGAGAGAGATGGGTAATCTTTTTTTTTTTTGCGAGGGAGGAGGAGAATTGCTATATTGGAAGATGCGTAAGAGGGCAAAGTGAAAAAAAGTGTAAATTTAGTTTGGGCCGTAACTTAAAAAAGCTAGAAAAAGAATGCGCGTACTTTTTTTTTGGGATTTCTATAGCACTTTATACTAATGCTATAAAACAAAGCTATAGAAAGGATTATTTGTTGTAGTGCTGACTACTTGCAGTTATTAGTGAATCGGGCCGATCACAGGGAACCAATAATTACTTTCTCTAGTTGAATTTGTACAAAAATAGGAATAAGGGGTTGAAACAAATACATAAAATAAAATGCATAAACGGAAATTTAAAAAAAAAAAGGATAACAATCTTACCAAGCACCAATTCGAAGTCAATCGGGTTAACTTTGTAATGTTGATCACTGAAAACTCTAATTAACCTCAATTCCATAATGAAACACCCAATCGACTTAACCAGAAATGTCGGAAAAGCCCCCTAAGGTCCCCTAAATTAATTAATCCAACAAAGCAACCAAATGAATTATAAACTAATCAATTAGTTGGGCACGATAACGTTCCATACTAATTGATTAACTGCATTACGCCTTAGGGATTGATTGAGACATCTTAATTAAACTGAATAGCTGAATTCAATTTAAACGCTCTCTTAATTCTAAAGCCTATCATGCAAGCTATAAATTCAAGGAAAAGCCTCTAAAATCACACATGAGCTGGCCTGATTGCTACTAAATTTAAGCATGTGTTCATGAAAATTATGGATCACAAAAAACATACATAGGAGAATGAACATACAAGTGCGATTAAGGCGTCAATTTAATCCAGACAAGCATGCTCCTAATTGATACAAGAATTAATAGATGATTAACTACTGAAATTAAGTGTAATTAATAAAAAATTCTCACAATATTACAATGTAAAAACCGAACAAACCTTCAAATTTGTGTCAAGAGTCTAGCCGGTCATCAAAAAAACAAAGCCCAACCCCATGGCTTGATCCAAAAAACTCCTAAACTAAGCTAAAATGCTAAAAACAGTAAGGAAAAGTTTAAAAAGGTCTGAAGACGGCTGTCTAAAACTCAAGACGACTTCATTTAAATGAAAATTTTCTTTTATAGTGCATGCAGTAGCATCTAGACGATGGAAGTAGCGTCGAGACGCTATCAGCATTGAGGGCAACGCATCCACAGCATCGAGGGAGTCTTCGTGAAACTGATCTGTTGTTAGGATGTCCATTTTCCCTGTGGGGACGGGGCCCCACGAGGACCCGCCTTAACGGGGCCGGGAATCCCCGTTTAGGAGGGGAATGGGAGAGGGAGTGAGGGAAAAAATTCCCTGCGAGCTAAACGGGGACGTTCCCCGTCCCCGTTTCCCGTTCCCCGCCCTGTTTAATTTTTTTATAGTTATATTTTATTTTGTAATATATATGTATATATGTGTATAAGTATATATATGTCATTAAAAAGTTTATTGTTAATGATTTAAATAATTTGATATGTTTGAATCATATAGTTAAACATTTTAATTATACGTATGGATTAATTGGATAATTTTGTATGTAATATTGTTTTGTTTTTATTAGGAGGTTCAAGAATTTTATCTTTAAATAGATATTTTTTTAATAGAAAAATTACTATTTAAATAAATATTTTTGGTGAATATTAACAATGTAATTAAAAATTAATTGATATTTTCCATAAAAATTAACTATTTGAAAATTTATCAAAAGAATTATTTGATTTTTAAAAAAGAAAAAAAAAACTAAACAGGGAATAATTCCCCGTGGGGAACCCGATCCCCGAGAATTCCCTCGGGGAATCCCCGCCCCGATCCCCGCGAAATTTAACGGAGAATTTCGGGGGGATGGGGATTCAAATGGGGGGAGGGGATGGGGACGGGGAAGCCATCCCCGTCCCCGCCCCGTGGACATCTCTATTTGTTGTAGTATCTCAACTCTAAAAGTAGCGTCTATACCCTACCTTGCATCCTAGTATACTGCCTTTTGCAGCGTCTTGACTCATCTTCTGGTGTTGAGACGCTGTCACCTTGGACCAAAAAACTTGATACTTCAATTCTTCATGCCTCGATTGTTCAATTAACGTCCAGTTTGCTCCATTTTGATCCCGATTTGTCCAAAACGCTCAGAACAGCTCCAATTGATTTCCTGTAAAATGATCATTAAAGCCTCAAATTCTTTCAAACTAGCATTAAAATAAACAAATAAATATAACACTTTTATAGTGCTATCAATTTACCCCCAACCTAAATCTTGCTAGTCCTCGAGCAAGGTACACTTAAAACAATCCAAAGAATCATTGGTTGCAATCATATAACTCAAATCTCAGTGCTAAAAATAACATGTCGTCTACAAAAGAGAAGCATAGTCAAACACACTCTATTAGTGAGGTATTTAAAACTCTTTCCTATCATTTCTTGTGTGTGTGTGCGCGTAGCCTCCCTAATGTAGTCTTTACAAGCATAGAGTAGGTTTATAAAGATTTCAATCCATCTTCCCCCTACACTGGTCCTAAGAACTAGCTATCAAGCTTTCAAATAATCAAGAAAGTAATGTTTTACTAGGCGCCTAAAAATAACAACAGGGATCCCCTAAACTTGCATTACTTTAACTCAAGGGCACTGATCAGTGTACACGCAAGCGCACGCAATCGAAGTAATATAAAATGGTATGTGAGTACCAAGTATCGAATCCCAAGGGAAGCGGATATGGAAATTCTTTTTAATGCTAACTAATTACCGAGAATACTCAAATTTAGAATTATTTAAGGAACAAACTAAAGGAACGATGCTTAAGAATTTAAACTAACTAGGAAAGCAAATTTAGCCCATAAATGTCATTAAACCATAAATTAAACCTAAATGTGCTCTTAACCCCTAAACAAGTAAATTTAGCCCATAAATGTCATTAAAACATCACAACACAACATCCTAAAGTCCCTAGATGCAGAAAACATAGAGAAGATAACGAGAAAGAAGACTGTCGTTGCTAAATTCTTGACTCCCGCCTCGAATTCTACAATTCTTGAGCCATGAACACCGCTCTAAAACACTTCGTCTCCAGCTCCACAGGTCCCAAGGAGGCAAGTTATTGAAATTAGGGCTAAAAACCCCCAAATGGCCTCCCCCAATTCTGAAAGAAAACAATGAATATAAAGGCTGCATCCGCGACAACGTTGTCCAAAACGATGGCGTTTTTGCAGGTACACGTGATGTAGTGTTGCAACGCTTCAGATGAAGCTTCACATTCCAGCGTGTTTCTAGTGTTGCAACGCCACAGGGCAACGTTGCAACGCTACCTCTCGGGTTTGCACACCAAGTTATGGCATTGCAACATTGTCCTCTTGGCCCCAACAGCTTGTGTAACCTCTCTTCTTGTTCTCACCTCCTCCAAAAGCTCTAAAATAGCTCCATATTCACCATTTTACTCCAAAATTCTTAATTCCGCTCTCAATTACTTGGATTCCTGAAATAAGTAAATAATCGACATAAAGGCTCACATTTATGACATAAAACTAGCTAAAATAAGGCATAAATATAACACTAATTTAGTGCTATCAGACACTAGCTTTCACACAATTGTTGAGGGACCCTTACCTAGAGCACTCGCTCAATGAGTGGCCTAACTGAGCATAACAGAGGTAGCTCTTTTTACCCTGATCGCTTTTACACATTACAAACTTATTTTCTTTCACTTTTCCTTTTCTTCTTTTTTTTTTCTTCTCTGAGCTCTTTTTTTTTTCCAATGCAACCAACTAAACAAACTTTCTCCTCTTAAGTAACACATTACATACTATCATGCGAAAAATCAACTATCAAACTAGTCCATATGCCTATCAGAGTGATAACAAATATATGGGCTTTATAACTCTACCCTAAGCCTTCAAAACTAATAAGAGGTAGGCTAAGTGCTCAAAACTTGGAAGAAAATCAAAGAATTTTTTAAAAATAGGCTCAAATTAGGATAACATTCACAACTTCAATAATTGCAAAAAAAAAATGATATAGAAAGCACTTCATCAACTGCCCTAATCACACAGAATGATATCAAATAATTCAAAAATTCATGCTAAAAAATTTTAAAGCCCTATGCTCAGATGCTCAGGACTCAACAACATACATAATCACTCCCAACCTAAAACGATACATTGTCTTCAATGTATATCTAAATAAAAATGCAAGGACAAATAGAAGGGAACAGAAAAATTCCCCTGAAAATTTCGCACATAGGTGGCAATGCAATTCCCTCCAAAGATCTTCTTTTCCTTTAGGTCAACACTCCCTACAAAAGCAAAAACAAAGCTAAGCTACGAAAAGAAAAAGACAGAAAGCAATAAAATTTGACACTTGGCTGCCTCCAAGAAGCGCAAATATTTATAATTGGTTGCTCTACTCGCTGTGTGGCACGCATCAGGGCACATAAAAATTCTTGTATTTCTTGGGCCCCTTATTCCTAAAATCAATATAACCTACTAAGGCTAGTAGGTTCTCCTGCTTTTCACGGCCACCAGAAAGAAAATAGTTATTTTTGGCATTTTTAGATAATGAAAAGAAAGGTGAAAGATCAAAATAAAAAGACTCTGACTTTTGCTTGTGAGAATATGAGGAAGACAGATCAATTTTTAGAGGAACTTCTGAAAATAAAGTATGATTAGGCTTTTCAGCCTCATACTCTATCACCTAAATTTTCTCGTCGTGCTAAGACTCATCTTATTTTCTTATCTCACAAACCTGAGCTCGACATTACTGAAAATTCCTGAACTCTTCATCACTGTCCATGAAAATCTCCACAAGACTTCCTACCTTAAGGGTATCAAAAAATTGGTTCTCTTATAGACTCTCCAATTTTTCTCACTGAATCAGCCAATTGGGTGATTTGGCTACCCAGGCTGTACATACCAGCTCTAGTCTCCTCTCAAAACTGGAGATTTTCCTACTAAAACTAAAGAGTGCTATTAGCAAGTTCTCGAACTATATCTTCCAAAGACATACATGAGCTTGAAGTCTGAGGGTACTAGCTTTGCTGCTTTTCATGATTCCCATAGCCAAAGATGGACTGTTCTCTCCATTCAGGACTGTAGGGATCATAATACGGCTCATACTTTACTTTATAATGGCTAGGAAATCCTCCCATAGTGTAGGCTTTTTGCACGAAGTCATGCTACAACTGAGGGAATGCCTCTATAGGGTGTCGTTGAGACAAACAAATTCTACATGCCTATGCTATTTGCTATTTCCCTACAACAATTTGAAAAACCAAGGAAGTTAATTCAAAAAGTTGACCTTTAAGGTCACTTACTCATGAACGTGTAGAGCAACTCCACCATCTAATCTCCAAAATTGAGAATTATCTGCCATTAGAGATTAGGTATTTATTCAAAGGCACAAAAGGAAAAAATATTTTTTTACAAACCCAACTAAGAGAAAACAATTAAATGGTTCCTCAGCAATGACACCAAATTTTAATGTGGGATGTCGAGACCTGTCAAAATTAAAATAACTGATCCTAGCTACTTGCAGTACCAGTGGACCTGGTCGATCACAGGGAACCAATAATTACTTTCTCTAGTTGAATTTGTACAAAAATCGGAATGGGGGGAGGGGGGTGCAAAAAAATACGTAAAATAAAATGCATAAAGGAAATAAAAGTAAAAGAAAGGATGACGATCTTACCAAGCACCAATTCGGAGTCAATTGGGTTAACTTTGTAATGTTGATCATTGAAAACTCAAATTAACCTCGATTCCATAATGAAACACCCAATCCACTTAACTGAAAAAGTCGGAAAAGCCCCCTAAGGTCCCCTAAATTAATTAATCCGACAAAGCATCCAAATTAATTCTAAACTAATCAATTAGTTGGGCACAATAGCGTTCCATACAAATTGATTAACCAGATTACGCTCTAGGTATTGATTGAGAATCCTAATTAAGCAGGAAAGCCGAATTCAATTTAAACGCTCTCTTAATTCTAAAGCCTATGCAAACTATGAATTTGAGGAAAAGCCTCTAAAATCACACACACGAGTCGGCCTAATTGGTACTGAAATTAAGCATACGTTCATGATAATTATGGATCACAAACAACATACATGGCAAAATGAACATACAAGTGCGATTAAGGCTTCAATTTAATCCCAAGCATGCTCATAATTGATTCAAGAATTAATAGATGATTAACTACTGAAATTGAGTGCAATTAATATAAAATTCTCACAACATTATAATGTAAAAACCTGATAAACCTCTGAATTGGAGTCAAGAGTCTAGCCAGTCATCGAAAAAACAAAGCTTGACCCCATGGTTCGATTCGAAAAACTCCTAAACTAAGCTAAAATGCTAAAAACAGTAAGAAAAAGCCTAAGAAGGTTTCAAGACGACTATCTAAAACTCAAAACGATTTGACTTAAATAAAAATTTCTTTTTATTGTGCACGTGGTAGCATCTAGATGCTGGAAGTAGCATCGAGATGTTATCAGCGTTGAGGGCAGTGCATCCGCAATGTTGAGGGAGCCTTCGTGAAATTGATCAGTTGTAGCGTCTAGACCCTACCCTGCATCGTAGCATATTGCCTTTTGCAGTGTCTTGACAAATCTTCTGGCATTGAGACGCTGTCACATTTGACCAAAAAGCTTGATTCTTAAATTCTTCATGCCTCAGTTGTTCAAATAACGTCCAATTTGCTCCATTTTTATCTCTGTTTGCCTAAAATTCTCCGAATGGCTCCAATTGCTTGATTTCCTGTAAAATGATCATAAAAGCATCAAATTCCTTCGAATTAGCATTAAATTAAATAGATAAATATAGCCCTTTTATAGTGCTATCAAGCTTGATATACATTTTGTAAGGGATAAGGTCAAGGCCAAACAACTGGATGTTCGGTACGTTCCTTCCTATAAGTAGCTTGCTAATGGCCTCACTAAACCTCTAACCGAATTCAACTTCTATGAGCTTAGGGGCCAAGCTCAATGTTGTTCCACCACCCTTGAGTTTCAGAGGGTTGTAAATATAACTCACTAAATCAGCTGACACACGTTGCTGAAGCTAGAGATCTCTACATGTTGAAGACAAGTAGTAGATGATCGGTGGTCACGCAAGCGCATGCGATCGAAGTAATATAAAATGGTCTCTGAGTACCAAGTATCGAATCCCACAGGGAACGGAGTAACAAAAGTATTGTTTTGCAAAAGTGTAAGGAAAATTGCAAATGAAAAACTAAAAATGCAAAAATAAAGTTGGGATAGGTTGTTGGTGAAAAACAGAAATTGCTAAATCCAATTGCTAAATCTAGAAATGACAATGTTGGAAATAACAGAAATTGCAGAATTGAATTGCAGATTCTAATTTGGCAATGAGCGAAATGACTAAAAATTGCAAAATTAAATTGCTGAATCTAAATTGGCAATATGAAATAGCAAATTGGATGAACTTAGATAATGAAATGATAAAGGATGGAGCTCAAGAATGTCATTGCCCTAAGTCGTAATTGCAACCAAAATTGCAATTCCAACCTACTCCACACTCAATTGTAAACCAAAATTGCATCTCCTATTTACCTCGAAATTGGGTTTTTTAGGAGGCTAAGTGAGAGACCTATATGTCTATAGTCCCTCTATCTTAGATAATTTTTAGCTCACAATTTTATGGGTCTTGGAGTCCTTAATCCCTATGTCTAGGGTAAGGAATGACTTATGTCTAAGCTCTTTTACTCCATTACTTGTGTGAAATCCGCTTATCACTAACCCTGTCGGTATTAGATCTAAGCTTGAGTTGAAACCCTAGTTGATCACTCTAGGATCTCAACGGAAATTTAATCAACACAAGCAAACAATTGAGATGTAGGCTTGGTTTTTATTGGAATTTTGGCTACATTTACTTCTTAGGGAATTCACATCCTTGAACCCCCTAAGAAGTTTTAGCTCATATTTTCGATGAAAATCCTAAAACTAATTTTAAAGAAAAAGTTCATAGTAAAATGGTGTAAATCAATTAAATGAAATACTAACTTATAAAATGAAGTTGCTGTTACTAGGAAATTCCAGCAAGGACAAATAAGGGAAATAAAGCCAAAATAACAAGGGTAACTAAGTAATTCTCTTATCTCCTACCTTCTGCCCTGACTATTACAAACATAAGTTGAAAAATGTTTTTCCTTACAGAAGCTAGACGAAAAAGAAAGGAAAAAAAAAACAGAGCATGAAGCAAGGATTTCAATCGGTGACTAACACACTCCTACCTATCCAATCGATTCAATCTCCTCCACTTCTAGAGAAAAATTGATCTTAACGATTCAAGAAACTCTTGAATCGGATTGGAAAACTCAAGGAGAATGCAGAAATTGATTGAACAAAAATGAACTGAGGATGGAATTCTACAAGAAATATTTCAAGTAAACTTTGAAAGTAATACATGCTTGCATCCAACAAAGGGATAATTCCCATAACCATTTATCATAAGAAAGCAAAATTGATACACTGTGAATGCAGTCTTGGTGAAGAAGAATGAATAAAAACTGAAGAAAAATAGAGGACGTTCTTGAGAAAATTACCCACTAATGTAAATCGAAAGTAACCCGAATCTTAACCAAAATACAACAAATCGAGACAAGAAGTAAATTAACAGTGTTTCTGTGATACAAACTGAAAGAAATCGAGATGGAATTTTAATTAAAATGACCAAAGACAGCAGCAGAAATACGAAGACAGAGGCTGGGATGAAAATTGAAAACCCAAAACTGATTCTTCGAATCGACCGAGGAATTCCTCTCCTCATCTTCCGACTTCTTCAATCTTCTTTTGTAGATCGTTTTAGGGTTCAATTATGCCAAGAATCACGCTCCAATTCCCTTGATTCGTGCGAAATTTCCCCTTCCCATTTATGGGTTTCATCATTCACGCGGGTGCAGATTTTCCATATATGCTCTGCCCAGGATTGCCAAAACGGTTTAGCAATTTGATTTGGCAATTTCCGAAATTCCTGCAAAAAGAACCACATTACTTAGAACTCTCTTCCAATTGCTATCACATTTCATTCTTTCCTAATTTCAAACAATCTTCCACTATTTTCAATTAATCTTAGGACAAACACGAATATTTTGAGCACTTGGGACTTTAATAAGCCTTAATTCTAAGGCTTATCAGTAGACTAGAAGGTTGAAGATGACAACGTTTGATGTTCTGTTTCTTATTAATGTTAGGTTATGTTTTATTTTATTTTTCCATTTCTTTTGTAACAGTTTTAGTGGGTTTAATATCAGTTATTTTTATTCATCAAGGTTAGTGGGCTTAGTGGCTTAATTTAGTTTTCCACCACTACTCATATAACCACCAAAACTGTTGTATTCTCAGGGTATTTAAGTCCCTTTCATTAATGAACAAGTAGACACTTTTGCCTTACACTTTTTCTTATCTTCCTTGTTGTCGAGTTCTTCTAAAGTTTTACTAATATTAATAATTGAACGACAATAAATCAATAAAGCAACCAATTAATTAATCAAAGAAAAATAGGAACATAGGAAAGATAAAGAACAATTCAAATAGTATGCATTAAGAACTCACAATCCTCAAAGAATCAAAACATCAACTAATCTTTAGTTGGAAAACAAAATCTAGCAAGCCCTGGAAAAGAAAAAAAAATTCTAGAGAGATAGAAGACTAGAGAATGGAATACATAATGGAATGCATAATGTAGAATAAAGAATGATCTCTTTCTCTTGAGAGCTTCCCAATTTATAGAGATATTTTTTATTCTTTTTTAAGAAAGAATTGTCTCTAGTTAATAAAGGAATAGCTAACTAATTGGGAAAACTTATTTTGAAAAGAATTATCTATAAGTCTAAATCAATTAGGAAACATACATGTTTTCATTCTCTATTTACAAAAAAACTAGTCTAGAAATTCGTAATTCTTGATCTTGACTACCTTTGCAATTGTGTCTTCACTTTATATGTAGAATGCTTCTAGAATGAAATATTTTGCGATTTTGAATCCTCCTTTATGTATTTCTTTAATATGATCTTTTCCCCCTCAAAAAATTTGAAATCAACAAAATTGAATCAAAATAAACATAATTACTCAAATTTGAGACTCTAAAATTAAATAAATTTGAGATTTATTAAGAATATGGCTCTGATACCAATTGCTTCAACTTAGCAAACTGCAGAGAGAATTAGGATCGTGTAAATTACAACGGGGGGTGTATGAAGGCTGAGTAAATATCGCACAAGGAAAGCTTGTGAATATTTATCGATGCCTATTGAGAACAATTTGGAAGTCTTTTATAGACCATGGAACTGCAATTATAATTGAATGTGGAAAATTAAAGGATAAGGTTCAAACCGACAGGACAAGGCCCTGCTTGGCTCGATCTGATTGAGAATCTACTTTATAAAAGCAATAAAACAAAAAACTTTTAAAAAGAAAGGATAATCCGACAGGACAAATCCCTGACTAGATTATCTTTATGGAAAGCATAAACGAAATACTACTTTTAAATATAGTACCTGGATTCTCCATCTTCAGCACTTCTCCATAAGCATGTAGCATGGCGTATGAGTCCTCAGGTGACCCCCTTGCAAGAGTGTATGCCATTTCTCGTGCATGCCACGCCTTGTTGTAGCTTATATTCACACCATAATCTTTCCTAACATCTTCGATTATGTGCTTAAACATGACCAACACTTGCAAACTTATCATTTATTATGTTCCCAATGA
Organism: Trichosanthes truncata; assembly: GCA_033996785.1. Classification (NCBI taxonomy): domain Eukaryota; kingdom Viridiplantae; phylum Streptophyta; class Magnoliopsida; order Cucurbitales; family Cucurbitaceae; genus Trichosanthes; species Trichosanthes truncata. Next base: position 44,182,008 of record JAWPNB010000010.1, read on the forward strand.
CTGAAGCAGATGTATGCCTATGGTCGTGATTTAATACCTCGATTGAGCATGTATGCGCATCAACATACTTTGTGATTGTGAAGATCTGGAAACCCTCCAATCTAACTGCACGAAGCCTCCACGTATATGTCTCATCGATGCATCATACAATGTATAGATCTTTAGATGATTTCTGGACTCGGAACTCAAATTTTTTATTGATGGCAAACATTGACAGTTGATGCTTCAAGTTCTCTTTGCATAGGAAGACTTGACCTTTGTCAATCGGAGTCTGACCTTGCAATATAATGTTGCCCCTATGTACAAAAGGACCAACTAATGTTGTAGGTATATTTAACGTGGGATCAACTGATGTTGTAGGTATATTTAAGGTGAGATCGACTGATGCTTTAGGTACATTCTCAGTGGGACAAATAGATGTATTTACAACAACAGATGGCCAAGCCACTAAATGTACATTTGATGTCTCACCTGTACAATAGTCATTGTAATTAACATCTGACCGATATGCATAATTTGAACCCAATGCAGTAGGATCGCTCCATTGGTGTCCAGTGGTATTCTATGTGGTCGGATGCCTTTCCCAAGGGTTGTTGTTATCGTATTCCAGTGAGACAACGCGTGGTATGTTGTTGGTTAGAGTTGGATAATAATGATCGTCCAATGCATTGTCATACACGAAGGTTGAAGATAGGGTTTGATCAACAATGCATGGTTCTCATCCATGTTTTGCGTTGGTTCAATCACTAAACAAATCTTCAATTTTGATAGTTATGGTTGAGAGAGTATGAATTCAACATCCTCATCATCCATAATGTATACTGGAGGTGATTCATCTGCCAAACAACATTTTACTCTAATAGTAAGGTCAAACTCTGATGCACTAACTTTTGTAATATTATACATTCGTTGCTTTAGTTGATCGTATGTTATGGTTCTCGGCACCATAATCCCTTTCATTCTACCACCTACATACCGTTTCTCCTCTGCATCCCAAGAACTTCCGTATCAAATGAAAATACTTTTCTGAAAAACAATATCGAGATAGTATTACAATGAGAGACATATCGTACTTAGATATCAAAATGCAATAACAACATGATAAAAGATACATACCTTATCCATGATAGAGAGTTGGCTGAAGAAGAACAAACTAAACAACTTGGTTTGTTGCTTTTGAACTTGGCAACTTTGTCGCCCTGGTTTGTTACTTTTTACAGTTGACCAAAAAAAAAAAGTGTGATTTTTGAATAGTAGTTGAACACCCAGATTAATTAACATTAAAAGTGATTCAATGTCGCGATGATATAGGTTAGATTTTGAAGATTGCAAAATCTACAAAACCTAGATGTTATCCTTTTTTTATTTAGTTGCTCTCGCGCTTACTTTCTCTCGTGGTTGGCAATTAATTTCGTGATCGTGCAAATATTTGGGAACTCATGCTAATGAGTGCAGGTTCGATGTCAAAAGGTTGGTAGCTGGTGTCATGTCAGATAGTAATTTCTCGCGATTCCGAGTACATAAAATGTGTATTATTAGCGTTCTAGCTGACTTGAGACAATGCATCATCATCATGATTCGATACGTTCGCTATAAATGGCTTTCTTTGCTTTTTTCATTTAGTTGCGCTCGCGCTCACTTTCTCTAGCAGCTCGCCATTAATTTCGTGATCGTGCAAATATTTGGGAACTCACACTAATGAGTGCATGTTCGATTTCGAAAGGTTGGTGGATGGTGTCATGTCAGATTGTACTTCCTCGCGATCGCGAGAACATAAAGTGTGTATTATTTGCGTTCTAGTTGACTCGAGACAATGCATCATCCTCACGATCCGATACGTTAGTTGTGACTGCTTTCTTTGTCTTTTTTCATTTAGTCGCGCTCGCGCTCACTTTCTCTCGCAGTTGGCCATTAATTTCGTGATCATGCAAATATTTGGGAACTTGCGGTAATGAGTGTAGGTTCGATTTCGAAATGTTGGTGACTGGTGTCATGTCAAATCGTACTTTCTCGTGATTGCGAGTACATAAAGTGTGTATTATTTGCGATCTAGATGACTCGAGCAATGCATCATCATCACGATCTGATACGTTTACAGTGATGACTTTATTTGTATTTTTTCATTTAGTCGCGATCGCGCTCACTTTCTCTTGCGGTTGGAAATTAATTTCGTGATCGTGAAAATATTTGGGAACTTGTGCTAATGAGTGCAGGTTTGATTTCAAAACGTTTTGTGATAGTGCAAGTATTATGTACTTTATTGCTGACTCACGATCGGGATAGCTCGTGATCATATGAAAACATAGTTGCGACCACACAATGAAATGCACTCCTATCAACTTGGTATAAGAATATGAAAAGGGAGTATGGTACTCGTAGTTAATAGTTTTACATTTTCCATTTTATTTAGATTGCATGGTTTGCATGTTTCATGCAAGTGTGTAGTGGTGGATCCAGAATTCTATTCTAGGGGGGCACAAGTTTATATTATTAGGTTAAATTATAACGTTAGTCCCTAAACTTTTAATTGTGTCAAATAGATTCCAGAAGCTTCAATTCTGTATCCAATATGTCTACGATATATACTAAAAATTTAAAAGTGAAAGTGGGTGAGAATGCTGTACAAAATCAAAAGAGGATATATAAAATACAGATGATCCGCCCCTGCATGCATGGGATTGTACGATAAAAAATACAAATTAGTCAAAATATTCATTCATTTCATTAAAATAGTAGTAAGGGAGATATAGTCAAGGGGTGGTAAGAATATATAGTAGATGATTAGGTGTGTCGAGATATTGTAACAAAAAAAATAAAGGGAAAAACTAGACATGGAGAGTTACTATTGACTAGGACTATTTTTTTAATAATATCATTGCACACCTCCACCCTCGACTATGTATCCTTACTCCACTCAATACATGCGAGGGGAAGAAGGTATGTCGGGATATTATAAAAAAAATTAAACTAGTCAGACTCCGATCATGAAGAGATCTCAACGAGTGGGAAATATTCATTTTCCCCACTCAGCCTTGAAGGAGCCGTAACTTCCTCAGAATCCGATGAGATGTTGATGATGTTTGGCGTCCCAGAGTGACGTTCATAATACTCACAATCAGATGGATTGCTTGGGGAACGAGGAGGGCTCGGGGTCGGAGTGTAGTATGTCGATGGTGTAGACCAAGAAATAGGAAGGGAATAGTCGGAGGAGGGAGTAGGAGATTTTGAGAGTTAGGAGGAGTAGGAGATTGAGAGTCGGGAGGAGAAGGAGATGGAGAGTCAGGCGAAGAAGGAGATGAAGAGTCGGGAGGAGAAGGAGTGGGGGATGAATGGAGAAGGATAGGATTGATAGACAATTTGGAAGATATGGGATTCTCTTGGTTTGAACCATAGGTTGGATGGCCTCATTTATGTATGTCATTGGATATATAGGGTGAAAAGTAGGGGAACCAGGGGTATATCATAAATGGTGTGTTAAAGTGGTAAACAGTGCACCAATTGTGTGCATTAACTGAGAGTAAATCAATCTCGCCACCTACAAACCATAATTCTCGAGTACTTTACCTATCCATATCGGATTGAATTGTCAGTCGTGATGACAGATGCATTCGTGCTCGCAATTACCATCAATATTATCATGAGCACGAACACAAATACTTTGTAGATTGCACTGCGTTGTCACAAGACCTTGGTGACCATTGCATTCATGGTCGCAATTACTATCGTTACTATCGCGAGCAAGATCACAAATACTATCGCCATCACGATCACAAAAACCATCGTTACATTGCATTGCGTTGTCAGTCTTGATGACTATTGCGTTCTTTATCGCGATTACCATTGATACTATCGTGATCACGATCACAAGTACTTTTTTTTCTTTATTTTTTGAGTCCTTGTATCATCCATCCCATATTTTATTATTAGACCATTTACTCGTGCTTAATAAGTCTCAGATTTAGTAGTCCAGATTATAATTTACTTCGTGTGATGACAATTCATGAAATGAGAATATTAAATTCATAATCACCAAGTATATATATAGAAAAAAAAACAAGATACATCACCACTTTTTATATATATATATATATATATATATATAGGAAAAAAAAACAAAATACATATGATTCTATATATATATATATAGGAAAAAAAAACAAAATACATATGATTCAAAAAGAAGTCTGCCCATCACCTCGCCAGCTAGTCATTCATCCTCCTTTTCCCATCAGGCATGCTAAGAGGACCTTCATTGTATGCATCCTCCTCTTTCCTTTTCTATCCGTCCTAGACATGTTTACAGAACATGCTGAAGAAGCCGGTTGGGGTGAGGGCTTTGGTGAGGCTATCGAGGCCTACCAAAATTAAATTAGCTTCCTACCCTAACTTGTAGAAATAGTGGACCAGGTCGATTTTCCAAAGGAGCTAGAAATTTTCTTTTCTCAGAGTTAAATTTCAGTAAAAAGTGAAACGAGGGGTTTTTCTTTTGCAAATTTTAATTAAGAAATTAATAATAACGAAACAAGTAATTTAAAAGGAGAAGAAGTCAAATCTTACCAAATTCCAATTCAAAGGCATGGTTTTATCCAATTGCAAAATTGATCATAAGCAACAAAACGTTTAACTCAATAATGCAAGCACTTAGTCAACTTATTAGGAAACCCCAAAAGTAACAAATACCCTAAAGTCATTAACTACAACAAAAATCAATGTTAACTCTAATTACCTAAATAATTCTGATGAAACCGTTCCAAATTATTTGGGTAAACGTATTAAGTGTTTTGGAAGGACTAATACAACCAATTAGATAAAATAACTTTAATCTAATCAAAATGCTTCTTTAATTCCTAGAATTAAATATGCAAGCTATGCAATTATGGAAACCCATAAAACACACACATGTAATAATCCTATCGGTACAAGGTTCCATTAACACGACAATTACAGATCATTCATCATGACTAGCAATCAAACATATAAAGTGATCAAGGCCTCAATTCAATCAAAATACATGCTCATGAAATAAGCACAGGAATCAAAGAATATTGCAATTATAAGAAAACTACATGAAAGCACAAGCCTCACAACATTGCAATTGGTTGCAACTGACCTTTGAACTGGAAATGCGAAGTTTAGCCGAGCATCTCCATAAAAATCCTCAAGTTCAACCTCGTTCGAATTGATACAATAATCTTCTAAAGTGGGAAGGGGAAAAGGTCTAAAACTCTCTAAAAAAACGTGTAGGAAAAAAGGCAAAAAGATCCTAACCCTAAAGTGAAAAATTGGTTAAATAAGGCAGGGAAGCGTCTAGAATCTAAGGACAACATCTAGACGCTGCCTTTTCAAATAAGGAATTAATCTGGCGTAATCAGGGTAGCGTCTAGACTCTTAAAGTAGCGACTTGACGCTTCCAGCGTCAAAGGCAACCTTTCCGCAGCGTCGAGCAAGCCTTGTTCTCTCTAAATTCCCAACATCTAGATGCCTGGAATAGCGTCTAGACACTATTCCTTCAGGTCTTCAAGCTTCATTTAGCTGTGCAGTAGTGTCTTGATGCCCAAAACAGCGTCAAGACGCTCTGCCCTCGGTTTATTTTACTTAGTTGTGGTCTTTTCTCAATTCGAACACTCGAAATAGGCTCAATTAGCTCCCTTTTAGGTCTGATTCTTCCAAAGTCTTTAAAATGGCTCTGAATTGCTCAATCTCCTACAAAATAGACAAATAAATACGTGTGGGAAACTAAACTAGCATGAAATAAGTTGATAAAAGAGCACTATTACGATGCGATCAAAATACCCCCAACTTAAACTTTTGCTAGTCCCTCAGCAAAAAAAAATGAAAATAATTCCTCAGAACATCTAGGATAAAATGTATGGATGACTCAAGACTCATAAATTCTGGAATTAAAACAATCGTAGAGAATCGAGGTTTATGGCTAGAGTTTTCACCCAAGAAGTTTCAAATTCAATTCCATCGTTCCTGACGTGTGTGTGATAGTCTATCCCAAACTAGTCTTTATAAGCCCGAACCTGTTTTATGTGACCCTCAACTCATCTTCCTTCTACTTTGGCTTTAGGTTCCAATTTTCAAGCATTCCCATGCTCAAGAAGGGTAATTTGCCCTAGGGTGCCAAGGGCCTAAGGCAAGCCCACCCCTAACTTTAAATTATCCTTTCATTTAGTGGGCTTGCCTTAGGCCCCACACATCCTATGTAGGGACCCTTACCTAGTGCACTCGCTAATGGGTGGCCTAACTAATCACACAAGAGGTAGCTCTTTTTGCTCTTAATCTTTTTAAACACAATATTTTTTTTTTCAATCAAAGGAAAATCAATCATGCAAGTATTCCTCAATGTCACATTACTCAATATCATGCAGGTAGACTCTCTAATTAGTTCCTAAGACCTTTTGTTGTGACAACAAGCATATGGGTTACATAACCTAGGTCTAAGCCTTCAAAACCTTGAATAGGTAGACTAAGTGCTTTTCCAGTTGCAAGGAAAATCAAGAACTATTTTTTTATTCTATTTTGAATCAAGAAACTAGTCACATACTCGAAACTGAATGATTATTCAAAAGTCAGAATCAATATCCTCACCGGCCATCCAAAAGAGAGAACACAACTATTTAAGTCCCAAAAAGTTAGTGAAATGTGAGGTGGATAGTTTAGGTGTGCAAATCAAAGCTAAGTGCAATCATGTGGTTTGCAAATATTCAAAACAGCAGTTCAAAATAACAAACAAAATAACAAGTACCCCCAACTCAAGAGATTACATTGTCCTCAATGTAATACAATGAAAAAAGAAGTAATACAGAGAAAGAGGACAAATGCATATATAAATAAAAACTAGAGGGGGAAGGAGAGAGACTGCCCTAAATAAGTGACCTCACTCATCGTCGGATGAGGCATACTGCTGCATAGGTGGCGGAAAGGTAAGGGTTGCCGCCAGACATATGGCACAGGCACGTGTAGAAGTGCTGATGATAGGCCTCATTGAGCAGCTAGCAGCGCTTGATCCTATCGAGCCGTGCTGAAATAGCTACCCAATCCTGCAATGGTCCGTGAGGTGTAGGTGGGGCTAGAAGGCCCGGAGGCTGCTCTTACATATCTGCCTCATCCTCATGTACGTGCTCGCCATCGCCTCCCTGCGAGTAATCCCAACCACGCAAGCCCATGATAAAATTTTGATCCATGATCGCCCATGGTTATATCAGCTTCTCATTTGGGGTCCAGGTGACCATAGCAAGTCGGCATAGATCTGTGATCAAGAAGGCGTGGCCGAACCCGACAATGGTGCCACTGCGCCTGATGTGCTAATGGAACGACAAATAAGCTTCCCTACATTGATGGTCTTACCTATGGCGATAGCATACAGGATAACGGCCCGTTCTTTTGTCACATCGGACAGTCTGGACACGAGGAGGAGCTTTGCGCAAATGAAGTTGTGCCACACCTTGTTGGTGACACTCAAATTTGAAGCCTGGAAACGAACCACCTCTCCCTGTGGTGTCCTGGTCCATTCCACCCCTGGCCGACATAGCAGTTGGATAATCTGAGTGTAGTCGACCTACCCAGTGCCATACTCGGGATACTCGTCTCTGTCATAGGTGGGCAGCTGGTAATAGTTGTTAAGCGCGGCTGCATCGAATGGAATCTGGCGCCCCCGCACATAAGAGTGAGAGTCGCCATCCCAGACGTTGGCGTAGAATTTTAGAACTATGGCCACAACTCCTGCATCGGGATGCTGGACTAGGATGCTCCATCCACGCTCCAGGATGGCGGATGTAGGTGTCGATGGTAGGAGTCATCTAGAGCAATCCCTTTCTCTGCAACGATCGAGCGAGATACGACGAGGCTCTGAGACTAGTCGATAGCCTCCTGATCAACAAATCTATGGGAGTCAAAGGAAGATCGAGATGAAGTGGCGTCACGCGATCTTTTAGGAGCCATTGTTTTGTTCTTAACACCAATAGTACAAAATATTATAAAGATTTGGAACTAGCTCAGCAGCAAAGAACGAGGGATAAATGACAGACCAAGACATCTAAGTACAACCCAAAAGTTAGGCTAATCATGCTTCTCCTTTATCAAACTAGGCACACGCAAAGATTAGGTTTGCACTATTTAAACAATAATTCTCTCAAAGGGAGTTAAATACAAATACTTTATACGAAAAGAATTGGCAAGCCACTAGCATTAATCCAAAATGTCAACCACCGCCCCAAATTAAACACAAGTCACATAAAGCATGTCCAATAGAGTATATGTGTCAATTGAAATGAGCCCAAACATCAATATCAAACAAAATCACCAAATATCATCAATGTGCCCTATTTTATAATCTACCCATCTCTAAGTTTGCCATAAAAGTCAATATCAACCACGATTTTCAGCAATTTACAGCAATTTATACCACCTCTAAGTTGGAAATTTGCAATGTCAATCACAATAGAACTACACAAGGCCATATAATTATGTCTAGTCTAGACAAACGAGTTTAAAAAGAACAAAAGGAAAGGGTAAACCGAGTAAAGCATACCTCAAATGGAGATTTCGGCCTCGACCTAAGGATACCCACAAGTTGATGAGAATGGGTTTGCATGGTGAGAAATCCCGAAAAGATGGTGTGTAGGCGAAAATGTGAGTGGGTAAGTAAAAAAATTGAGAGAGATTGGAAGAGAAATGGAGGAAAACAAAGGGAAAAAGAGGGAGAAGTCAGAATAATCGGGTTAGGGCTAAAAAGGGGCTTTTTGCGCTCTGTTTTTGCTAAGAACTGTGTTTTAAAAAAATGACGTAGCATGAGACGCTACTCATAGCGTCTCGACGTTGTGCTTGCGGATTCTGCATGTTTGTCGCGAGCGTCTAGATGCTACTCCTTGAACCTTTTTTCACGCTTTTTTTTTCCAATTAGGGAAAGGGTGTATTGAAATCAAATTTAAAGAGAAAGGAATTAAAAAAAAATCAACAAAAGTAAAATTAAATAACTTATGAGAAAAACAAACTAAAAAAAATGAGGGAAAGAGATAGAAAATTGGGTTGCCTCCCAATAAAAGCTCGGTTTAACGTCTCTAGCCCGACGGATTTGGTACGATGATTACTAGCCCAAGTAGTTAGGTGACTTTAACGAGAAACTAGCGAGGCACGGTGTTGCATCACCCTCATTGAATATTTTCAATCTCTGTTCATTTACTTTAAAGATTTTGTCCATCTCCAATTTCATGATCTCTACTGCACCATAAGGAAAAACGTTAGTAACAACAAATGGGCCACTCCACCTGGAACGAAAATTACCTGGCATGAGCTTAAGACAATAATTGTAGAGTATAACTTTCTGACCAATCTCAAAATGCATTCTAATAAGCATGTTATCATGAAGCAATTTGGATTTTGCTTTTTAAATCCGCAAGTTCTCGTAGGCATCTAGTCTCATTTCCTCTAGTTCCTGCAACTGTAGTAATCTTGACTCTCCTGCTTCATCCTTGTCAAAGCTGCATCACCTCACTGCCCAATAAGCTTTGTGCTCGATTTCTACTGGCAAGTGGCATGCCTTTCCAAAAATCAACCTATAGGGAGACATTTCTATGGGGGGTTTTGTAAGTCGTGCGGTACGCCCACAAAACATCGTTCAAGCGAAGGCTCCAATCTTTCCTTCCTGGATTCACAGTTTTTTCCATGATAGACTTGACTTCTCTATTGGAGACTTCGGTCTGACCATAGGTTTGAGGATGGTATGCGGTGGCCATGCGATGGTTTACTCCATATTTCTTCAAAAGAGCTTCCATGGATCTATTGCAAAAGTGTGTTCCTTGATCACTTATGATGGCTTGTGGAATCCCAAACCTGCTAAAAATGTTAGTCTTTATAAAACCTACAACAGTTTGAGCATCGTCAGTTTTGGTGGCTTTTGCTTCCACCCATTTAGAAACATAATCCACAGCCAACAGAATATAAGAAAAACCATAGGAAGAGGGAAAATGACCCATAAAATAAATTCCTCATAAATCAAATATCTCAAACTAGAATAGGTACTTGAGGCATTTCATTCCTATAAGAAATTGTTCCTACCCTCTGGCATTTCTCACATGATTTGAAAAATTGGTTGGCATCCTTAAATAAAGATTTCCAATAGAGCCCACTGTCTAAGACTTTTCTGGCAGTTCTTTTAGGCCCAAATTGTCCCCCACATGCATAGTCATGACAGAAAGCTAAAATAGACTCAAACTCATTTTCAGGCACATATCTTCTAACTACTTGATCAACACAAAATTTCCATAGGTAAGGGTCATCCCAAACATAATATTTAGAATCACTTTTTACCTTGGCTCTTTTAGATGTAGAGAGATGGTGAGGGAAAGTACCTATGACAAGGTAATTTACCATATCTGCATACCAGGGAATTATATTTTGAGTCTGAAATAGATGTTCATCGGGGAAGTCATCATTGAATAGCAATTTGTCCTCCTCCCTTATCAGTCTGCTTAGGTGATCTGCAACAAAGTTTTCTACTCCTTTTCTGTCTTTGATTTTCAGGTTGAATTCTTGAAGGAGCAAAATCCATCTGAGTATTCTTGGTTTGGGTTCCTTCTTTGATATGAGATATCTCAAAGCTGCATGGTCAGAGAAAACAATTACTTCATAACCAAGAATATAGGAGCGAATTTATCTAAAGCAAAAACAATGGACAAAAGCTCTTTTTCTATTGTAGAGTAGTTGCACTAAGCAGGGTTCAAAGTCCTGGAGGCATAATAGATGACATGGCTTTTCTTATTGATTTTCTGGCCGAGCACTGCTCCCACTGCATAGTTGCTTGCATCTCACATAATCTCGAAAGGTAGGTGCCATTGAGGTGGGTGAATTATAGGTGCATTGGTCAATCGTTCTTTAAGCAAGTCGAATGACTCTTTGCATTCCTTCCAAAATTCAAAGGGAACATCTTTCTGCAACAAATTGGTCATTGGCAAGGCAACTGATAGCATGTATTTATGCTATCTTATTTTCTATTATTTATGCTAGTTTTGTGATTATTTTGTGAGTTTTTATGCCTATTTCTCTTAATTTTGTAGAAACTGAGCTTGAGGAGCAAAACCAAGTATATGAGAATATTTTGGTGGATATTAGAGCCTTTTGAAGCTTAATTAAAAATTCAAGAAGATTAAAGATGTTATTTAAGCATAAGGCATGTTCTGAGAGATTCTACATTGAATCACAGTTCCAACGCATCGAATCGAAGGTCATTTGGACACCCGACCCAAGCGATATAGCAAAAATGGCGAGTGTTGTCTGCAGGGTAGCGTTGAGATGCTATCTATAGCGTCGCGACGCTACGAAAATGAAAAAAAAAACGTTGTTTTTTGCCCAGAAACGAGCGAAAATCATTTTTTTTGCAGCGTTGAGACGCTGTAAGCAGCGTCTCGATGCTGCCTCGAGATTTTCTATAAAAACATCATTTTTTGCGTCTGAGAGTTGTAGCCTTAATCTCGATTCCAAGCTAAAATCGAGGGTTTAGGGAGCAATTGGGAACATTTGTGAAGCATTTTTTGAAGATCCAAAGCTCGAGGGACATGAAGATCACGACGAGAACGCGGGATCGACCATCATTTTCTATTTTCTTCCTTTTCCTTTAGCTTTAGTTTCTGTTTTGTGGCTGTAAATTAGGAACTTAAAGGTTTAATTGTATGAATATTATTAGTATCTTTGTTCCTAATACTTGGAGTTTTGATGTAGCCATTAGACTTGAGTTTTTTAATTTATTAAATACCTTGATTGAATGCTTTTTGTTTCATTCATGCTTTTATGTATTTAATGCTTATAATCTCTTGATCAAAGATTATTTGCTTTATTGGTATGAATTTGTGCTTGAAAAAGTATGGTTTAGGCTAGAACTTAATTGCATGACTATTTGTAAATTTTTGCATGAAAGTGGAGAATTCTCTTAGAAGCCCTTAAAAGAAGTTGCTTAAAGCCTTGCATGTTATTAAAATCTAGATAGAGATATTAGGTTTATAACATTGCATGAGAGTTAATTGTGCTTGAAAGAGCCAGTTAACACCCTCACTTCTTGGCTTATGGAATATTTGCATGACAAATCTTGGTAATTTTCGCTGTAAGTCTAATTGGTGAAATTGATTCCCTAAGATATCTTTCTCCTATTGTGTCTCCATTTATCTTTTGCTTTCTAGGTTAGCTCTTTAGTTTAGCTTGTTTGCATTTGATTTCTTTCTCTAAATAAAGTTAAGTGAGAGTAATTACGGTACTTAAATGAACTAAGAAATCCAATCCCTATGATCGACCCTGGCCACTATTATTGCAAATTTTAGAGGTTTAGGTTTATAAATATATTTGATAGAGCCTTCGACAAGCTCTTTATCAAATTACAAAAACTTGTTGCTAAAAATTGCAAAACCACAAGTGCACGGGTCAAGTTTTAATATAGTGAAACAAAGTATAAGTGTCGTCCTCAGGATTGAGTTATTTAATTGAATTAATTACCACAAATTTAACCATCCAATTTTATTTAGAGATAGAAAATCAAACGATAAGTGAGAATGTATAAAACTAAAACGAGATAAAATTGAGACAATCGGGAGAAATAGTATCTTAGGGACTAGACTTCACCTATCAAGCTAACAATTTAATCGAAGGAATGATACACTAATGTATTTTCATGTCGTAAATCAAGAAATTCAAATAACAATTGGCCATGTCAAGACAATTGAATCTCATGCACGAATTATAAGACTAACATATCTGTCTAGCCTTTAATAAACATACATAGCATTAAAAACAATTCATTTAATGATTTCTAGTAGAATTCTAGCCACTTTCATGCTACAATAACTACTAGTCGTGCAATTAGAGTCAAATCTAAATTATTTTTCTTCAAACATAAATTTAGATCAATCAAGACAAACAAACTTTGATCAAGAGTTCATAGGCATTAATAAAACGATTGCACAAATAGAAAGATATACAATAGTTCAAATCATTCACATCAATAAATTATTTGGCCTAACGGTTCCATCTAGCCCTAAGAAAATAAATTAGCTACTCATAATCATAAATCATTCTTAAACTTGCATACAAAGCCATGACAAAAATATTCAGAAAAAGGGAACGAGAAAGAACTAATGTGGTGTCTGAAGCTCCGTTCCCGTCGCAAAATCAAGATCACGAGCGTTAAAAATCCTCCTTGTGCTCCAAAGAATCTCTACTCCCGTTCCTCAAACTCAATTTTCGAAAGTAGCTAAGTCTCTCCCAATTGGCCTCTCCCCAATCGCAAGTCAAAATGTGATATTTATAAAATTCGGGACAACGTTGAGAAGTTGTACCCTAATGCTCGAATTACTTATGAAAATTTGGGTAGCGTTGAGACGCTATGGACAACATCTCAACGCTACAGACGGAAAACACAAGCGCGTCACTACACCAAATAATAGATATAATAGCATTTAAATTATAGCATTCAAACAAAATGCAATTAAAATGGTTACGCGCGTTTTCATTTTCACGGAAAAAAAAGGCGCGTTTTCAATTTTTTTTGGTTCTTTATCAGATTGTAGTGCGCACCCTCCTTTATCAAAATACCCATTTTCATTTTGGCACGCCTTCGTCTCCTTGAATCTCTAGCTTTCAGGCTCTTTCAACCCTAGACTAATTGCCTCCTCTTTCACTTATATTCTTCGTCCCTTACACTTGAATCACAATCCAATCTCCATTATTGCATGCTTGAAGCTCTTGCGGAAGGTCGTAGACGAAATAGAGAATTCGTTCGTAGAGCATGAAGTTTGGTTCGATTATGAAGACGAAGAGGCTGACGAGCCATCAGTCACTAAACGACCACAGAAAATCATCATCATGATTAAGCACCATTTCCAGACCTCTAAGCTCCAAATCTGCATCTATTCTCTTGAAGCAATTCGAGAGTTAGGGCACAAATTAAGCAAGGGATTATGGTGAGAAACAATATCCATTCGATTAATACTCGTTTATTGATCTTCTTCCTCTTTACCTTCCTTTTCTGTCTTCATTTGCCTTCGACTTCGTTTAATTGGTCTGATTTCTTCATCTTTGTACTTTGATGAAGATGAAGAACTTGAGTCTCCTTCGGATAGAGGTTGTAGGATGTCTATGGATTCGAGGATGGTTCTGGGAGTGGAAAGAGGGAAATTAGGTTTTGAGAAGTTGAGACGACAGAGGGATTTTGTTATGGATGGAGATGGTGAGATTTGTTCCTTCTTTAATGATTGTTTGGCCGGTGGGTTGATAATGAGGACTAGATGGTCGTTTTCTACTTTTCGATCGTTTTCTACTTTTCGGACCTCCATGATTGAGGATTGGTTTATTTTTTAGTGCTCTCTCTTGAGCTCTGATCTTGCTAATGGAAATTTATAGGTCGATTTACAAAGAAAGGGAAATGTGAAGTAAAAAATACATCAAGGTGGTAAAAAGTTTAAGGTTGTCGACAAATATTTTTTACAAGGTATCCCTCCCTGTTATATCTATTGCTAAAGGATGCTTTTTGTTTTTTCAGATTTTTTTCTCCAACATATCTTCTGTAATATTCATCTTTCTATCCCCTCTCCTATTGACGTTTTCATTTCTTTCCAGCATACATTCTAAGAACTTTATCAACAAAGGAATTTAACTTTGAGAATCCTAACTACAAATCTATAAGCTTGTGATCTCTATCTTACCAAATGAGTCATTTTAAATATTGGAATTTCTTTCATGATCAAGGCATGTCATTTTTAATCTTTATTTTTTAGTTTCTTTCTTGTTAATCTTCAAGTTTTGTGTGTGTGTGTGTTTTTTCGGATTTGCTTAATGTTTTGTATGTCTTCCTTGATTTGGTTTAATGGATGGATGCACTGGCAGTATTATGCTTGTTGAAACTTTAGAGTTCTGAGGTGTTGATACTCCTCTATGTTTTCCATAGCACTTTTCTCTCTATATCATAATGCAGAAAACATCTCTTGAAAAATAGAAGGGAAGAAGAAGAATGAAGAAATATATTATAAATCAAGAGAAGAGTAGGAAGAGACAACAACCTCTTTACAGTGGTTCAACATAGCCTGCATCTTTATTGAAGATCAAGAATAGAGATTCAACTATACAACATTTCAGAGACAAAAGATTTCTTAAGATAAGTCTCTTCTATTGTACAAACTTCTCTAATATAAGATTAGTCATCATTTTCTGTACCCTTCTATGTAGAAAATCCAATAGTCTGCTATGTTTATCATCAAGTGAATTTGTGAGCTTAAATGAGCTAAAAGAAGCTTAGAAATATAATTAAGAACGAAGAAAAGAAAACAAAATTTATGATATTTGAATTACTTCTCCTTTCCTTGTTTGGAAAATATTATTTTTTTCATTCCATACATATTGAATGCATTAATGGTCTCATATTACCATGTTACTTATTTTCTTGCTTGCAAACACCTACAAGTATAATGATTGTTGTTCTTGTGGTTCAGTTCACAGGAGTATAGGTTGGAATATTATTTGAGTTTACTAGTGAGCATGTAAATTATATTGCATTTTCTATGGTTTCTGGGAGAAATTCCAGCTAGTTTCCTCATTATAATTCCTTAGTAAGTGCCAATATGGGGGACAACACTAGATTATGATTTTTTTTTTATTTTTTTTAAATTATAAGATCATTTCTTTTCATTTAAATATTTCCAACAATTAATTAATTTTTGATTCTTTAGTCCTAATTTGTTTGTATTAAAACTTTTCTTCTGAGTTTTTGTTGCATGATCTTGTTGGTTAACTTGTTCTCATGACAGAACCACTTTATATGTGATAAAAGATCTTAATGAAAGTTAAGCTAGGAAATTATTTTTATACAAGCATACTGTTATTTTAAGAAAAAATAAGTCAGTTTTCTCCTTAAATTTTCACTGCCCAAGTCTTTGTTGTATTCTGTTTTTAAACATTGGGATAGTCTTAGCAATGCACAAAGTTAACAATTTATCTTGAAATGAGCTGTGTTTGGAGGAAATGATAGCCTTCAAACAAACAAGAGAAACACATTTTGTCATATCTATGGTATTCAAATAAAACATTACACTAAAAAATGTACAAGGACTAAGACCCAAAAAGATTTAAACATCATCGTCTAAAATCATAATCTAAAAAAATGTCCAAGCAAGTATGGGTGATATTGAAATATTTTCCTCTTTCTTCTGTTTTCTTTTAGATTTTTTTGAAAAGATTCTATATCACACAAATTCTCTCTTGTCTAGTTTAGGTTGTGGCATTGAGGTCTTTTGGATAAGAATTAGTGGTACTACTCTTAATTGTTGGAATTTGAAGAACTTATAGTCTTGTATTTGGTCTTTAAATAAGCTAATTTATCATTATATTTACACGGTTCTTGGAGTCAATTAATGTTGACTGATTGATATATTTATGTCGGTGTTTGATCCTATGCTATAATGTGATAGATCTTATAATTTGATCAACTTAGTTGGTTAAGTTTAGTTCACTTGAAGACTAGTTTGTTACAAGATCCATGGTTTTCATATACTTTTCCAACTGCGAGGCTATTTTGAAGGGTTTGAGTTTTCTTTTGCAATTTCTAAATAAGAGAATTGAATTGTCTGAATGTTTCATTTTTCCTGTTTAAACTTCTTTTGGACTTGGATAATAATATGTAGTCTATTATGTTTTAGCATTTCTCTACTTTTCTCTTTTTGCCTTCCATACTCCAAAAGAATTTTATCTAGAGTTAGACTTGATGTGCTTTGTTTTGGAAGATTAGGAATTAAGTTGGGTTGTAACAAGAAGCACCAATAAAGTTAATAACCTTCGAGATTAGGAACTGTGTAGCTTCAGTTGACAGCAGTTGGAGTATTTAATTAGCTTCAGTTGACACCAGTTGCAGTACTTAATTAGCTGACGTTGATAGGATTAGTTCCTTATCTTGGTGCTTAACAAAATGTACCTAGCATGCCTTCTTTAATTTTATTCCTAATTGTCTTATAATTGCATACTTTTAGTTTGTGATTACTAGGCTTTTAGTTTCATATTTGCTTCCCTAAATGAGTATGTGAATACTTAAGTCCAAGCTATAAATCACTTTTTATGCTATACAATTTATACATGGATTCTAATTTCTTGCGAACAAAAACTACAACTTAATTCAAAGTATGTTGCAATTTCAAAGTGCAGTGGACTTTATTTGGCTATTTGGAACATTTTCTGAGTTGATCTCAACATAATAAATGATGTTCTTTTCCTTGTCTGTTTAACAAGTAATAATTTTGCTATGATTCTTTTTGCAGTTTTAGAAGAATTTAATGTGCAGTTTGTTTGTTTTCCATATTCAATGAGCATGTTTTTATAAGCATAGTCATTGATCTTTCCTAAGTGATTACTTATATTGAATGTGTTTATTTAGGTTGTGTTTGTAAATGTGTTTTCATCTTTTCACTAATTTGGAACTTGATGAGTTTGTTGAGTGCGTGAATCACACCATTAGCTACTTGTAGTTTCTATTTTTCACAATCCTCAGTTTACTTGTCACAAATTACAATTGGTTAATATGAATACTTTTGTTTTGACTATATCAGGTGACAATGATTTATATTGCAGCTAAACATGGATATAAGCTTGTAGTTTCATTCCTTTCCAACATTTCAATATCAAGCAGATGCCATCAATTTTGGACCTATGTTTTGACAAAGTTGTGCTTGTGAGTGATATTACTCAAAGGTTTTTCTCATTTTCATTTCCTTCTATTATTTCTCCTTTAGTTCTTAAGTGATGTTTTTTCTTTTCTTGAATTAATTGGGATTTTTTACTATGTGATTGCTTTGTTGGTTAACAATTTTATGGCACATATACCTCATTCTATTAAACCTCTTCTAATTTAATGATTATCAACTCTTGTAGGGACTTGACTTTTCATCCAACTTTTGGCAAATTCGTGATTATCTTTTGGTATGGAAGCTTTTGACATTTCAGCATTTTCAATTTTGTTATTTCTTATGTGCTTAAGAACTTCATTGAGTTGTTTTAGATTATCTTTTTATGGATATGATGCATGATTGATTCTTTACATGGTTATTCAACTAATATGTACATTTGATTGTAGGTATGTGTGATAATCTGAACAACTACAGAGCAAGGACAATGGAGCATTTCATTCAAGAAAAGTGCAAGAAAACAAGAAAGAACAACTACCTTTTTTTTTTTTTCACATAAAAAGAACTACCTTAGTCGATAGATTGATATTATTGTATATATTTTTGTGGAGGGCAATGTGAATCTTGTATAAATGGTTATTTAGATAGTCACATTTTGATTGTATTTATTTTGATGGTTTATATATTTATTATTTGACTTTTATTATGCAACAAGGTATGAAACATGAAGAATAAAATTATGAAGATATTAGGAAAGTTATAATAGATTATGATAAGAATATTCATCAAATGCTATAAAAATTTTATAAATGTTATAAATAGAAAAAAAAAAGACCATACAAGCCTATTATAGCTTTCATTTCAACGTATAAAATAAAAATTTATAGCTATAAATAAATGATATCATTGACAAACAATAGCTTTTTATTTTTGCTATAAAAAGATTTTTATAGCTTTTATAAAATGCTATCATACATTTTATAAAGAGAAAATTATGCAATCAAAGGTTTTTATTATAGGCTTTTTATAGCTTTTATAAAATGCTATAAAAAGTCAGACATTTTATAGCATTTATAAAATGCTGTGAAAAGTCTCAGACTTTTTATAGCGTGGGCTGTCAGGACTTTGAAAAAACGCTATAAAAGATCTATGATAGCATTTTTTTGAAGCTATCATAGATCTTTTTTTCTGTAGTGCGTGGTCCTCTTCAGCGTTGAGACACTGTCCTCACAGCATCATTGGCTGCATCATGGCAGCGTTGAGACGCCGCTGAACAACATCTCAACCCTTCCCCCTTGGGTCTCAATGCTGCATTTTCTTCCTCTTTTTCCTTAGTTTTTCAATTCTTGCCCAAATTGCCTCATTTTTGCATTGTAGTTGCCTTTATCTCTGAGTCCTCATTCAAAAGCTTAATTCCTGCAAAATAAACAGATATGGGGTGAAAATATCCAACAAAACATTAAAAATAGCAATAGTTAAACTATAAAAATAGCTCACAAACGTGTGCTATCAAATACCCCCAAACTTAACTAATTGCTAGTCCTCGAGCAAAACAATTGGGCACAACCTCTCTTGATTAATTGGGGCTACTAATGACTCAAGCCTCAAAGATTCTGAAAAATAGAGTACTCACATTAAATCAAGGTTTATGAATGAAATCTATCATCAAGAAGCTTTAAATTAATTCTATCATTCATTACGTGTGTGTGTGTTAGCCTTTCCTAATCCGGTCTTATTAAGCCTAAACTTGCTTTATGCAATCCTCAACTCATTTTCCCTCTACTCTGGCATAAGTTCTAATTATCGAGTTTCCCTACAATCAAGGACAGTAATGTGCCCCTAAGGTGCCTAGAATTCAGGTGAAACTCCCCCAAACTTGAATTTTTCTTTATTAAGTGGACATTAGCTTTCACACATCCACTGTAAGGACCCATACCTATGGCACTTTTACTCACAGACGGACCTAACTGGTCACAACAGAGGTAGCTCTTTTTTTCCTTAAGAGTGAAAACAACAAGGTGGGTGATTTTATTTTATTTTATTTTTATTTTTATTTTTATTTTCAAAGAAATGAAGCACTACAATTAGGCATTATTTTTCTCCGAAATGAACATTACAACCCATCCTGCAAGTTAACAATTGAATTAGTTCTATATCCTTTCGAGGTGACAACAAGCATCTAGACCACATAACTCAAATCTAAGCCTTCAAAACTATGACTAGGAGGGCTATGTGCTCTAAATTTGTAAGAAACTCAAAGAATAAGTTTACTTCTAACTTGAATCCAGAATTTAGTTACATACCTTGAACGAATGTGGTTACTCGTAATTCAGAATCAAATGTCCTCACAGACTATCATAGTTAACGAGCACGAAAGCATATTACATAATTTTCAAACCAGCTCAGCATAATATCAAGAGATTAAAAAAAAGGCTAAGTGAGATTAGGTGCATTTTGCAAAAGTGTGCCATGCGAGATTTAAGTGCCAACCAAATATGATAAACAACCCCAGACTTTAAAGTGTGCATTGTCCTCAATGGAGACAGGAAGGAACATAACATACAGAAGTACAATAAAGAGAATAACATAAAAGATAAGGATGAACCGAGATTTCCCTAAACTCCAAATGATGGCCTCAGTCCTCGTCAAATGAGACATAAGGCAACATGGGTGGGGGAAAAGAGGCATCGGTACCAGCCAAATGATGCATACACTTGTAAAGATGCTGGTGGTAGGCCTCGTTGCACCGCTGATGGCGCAGAGCGCGACGTTCTAGCCTGCGATCATGAAGCTCGTGCTGATGAAGTCTCTCCTCTAACGCAGTCACTGCAGTGTATAAGCTCGGCGAGTCATGCTAGGCTGAATGGTGGTGGGGTTCGGGCAGATCGTCAGCATCATGCTCATTCACCTTCTCCTGTTGACCTTCTGCTGCTCCGTGTAGTTGGTCGTCGTCAGCGAACCCGACATCCCATCCTCGAAGCCCCATGATAAAATTTTTGTCCATGCATGCCTTGGGGTGAATCAACTCCTCGTCGGGGGTCCAAGTGCCCCAACATTGCGGCACAGGGCGGTGATCAGAAAAACATGGCCAAGTCCACCGGTAGTGCTGCCCCGTCGGATATGGCATATCGAGTGGAAAATAACTTTCCCAATGTCAATGGATCTCCCTGTGGCTATGGCAAATAGGAGGATAGCCCTCTCCTTTGTAACGTCACTCATATGTGCAACCGACTGTAATTTAACACAGATAAAACTGTGCCAAACTCGGTTGGTCACGGTGAGGTCTGAGGTCTTAAATTTGATGACCTCACCACGTCGGGTCATCCACGTAGCACCAGGTCAGCCTAATTCGACAATTATCTGTGCTGGATCAACGTGCGCACTGGCATAAACATTATACTCATCCCTATCAAAATTAGGTAACTCATAGTACCTGTTGATCGTGGCGGCATCGAACGAGATTTGGCAACCTATCACAAAGGATTGAGATTCATCTACGTGCATATTAGCATAGAATTCTTTGACCACTGCCACTACACCAGCTTTAGGTTGCTGGACCAACAACTCCCAGCCTCGTTGAATGATTGTGTGATGTAGCTGATGGTGATGGGAGTCGTTAGGAGCGATACCCCTTCAGGAATTACAGATCGAGAAACCACATAACTGTGATAGCGCTGGGCAGCCTCTTGATCCCTGAACCTGTTAGCATCAAAGTCTTGGCGTGAAGAGGAGGTCGACGAGGCTCGGGCCCTCTTTGAACTCATGATGAACACTGCTAAGATTACAAAGTTATCAAGGGCTCTCCCAAAAATTATCATAATTCAAATAGAAGTGTGTAACTCAAAAATAGAAAGGTTGCACCTGTTACTGTAATTCTCCATTACATGAGCAAAGTTCAAAACAATGCAGCTAGCAAAAAAAATTCAGATTGCACAAGAGCAGATGGAAATCCATAAATGACTCTACTAATATGTTTCTAGGCATTTGAAGCGCAACCTCACCAAATCTAAACACACGAATTCGTCGACCCAAAAGGCGATGAATTCACCCACACGTCAAGAATTACAGAAGGGAGGTTCAATGTTGATACCCCACAAAACCACAGTAAAAGCAATTCAAAATAGCCCCAAACACATATTCTCTTCAAGCAAGGGAAATTAACCATGGAAGCTAAACTAGATGTAATGCTCAATTAATTGATCAATGCATTCAAAAAGACATAAATGAGAGGAAAAATACCGAAGAAACTTGTTGGAGATGAGAATCAGAATGCGGCTGTAATACCCACGGTTGGGGAAAAAATCCACCTCCAAATGGTGCAAAATTTGAAAAATAAGGGAATTAGAAGGGAATATATGAGTGGGTAAGTGTGAAATTGGGGAAGAATGGTAAGAAATTGGAATATTTGTGAGGGAGAAGATAGGAAAAAAGGGGAGGCGAAAGCTAGGGCTCGAAAATAGCCCCCCCCCCTCCCGTGAAAAACTGGGATTTAAAATCCCAGTTTTCGTGACGTTGTCCTCGCAGATGATCAGTCTGCAGTGTAGCATTTCGACGCTACACAGTAGCGTCTCAATGCTACGATATCCCTTTTTTTTTTTTTAAATCAACCCTCTAAAGCATAAAAATTAAAAATAATAAAAACATCATACGATAAAATAAATAAATAAAATAAAAATAAAGATAAAAGGAATTAAATAAACACAACCAAACTAGATGAACGGATTAATTAAAATAAATAATACGAGAAGGTGGAATGAGAAATTGGGTTGCCTCCCAATAAGCACTGTGTTTAACGTCTTTAGCTAGACAACTCGTGCGTATCATTTGGGCTCATTCAGGAAGATGTTCTCCAAACGTCGTTCCTCATCACCACAATAGCGTTTCACCCGTTGGCCATTTACTTTGAACGATCATCCATCAGTGGCTAGCAACTCTATGGCTCCATGC
This sequence comes from Trichosanthes truncata, assembly GCA_033996785.1. Lineage (NCBI taxonomy): Eukaryota > Viridiplantae > Streptophyta > Magnoliopsida > Cucurbitales > Cucurbitaceae > Trichosanthes > Trichosanthes truncata. The sequence continues at coordinate 44,204,606 of JAWPNB010000010.1, forward strand.
GGGAATACTTCTTTGACAGTGAATGGGCCGGACCATCGCGTCCTTAGCTTACCTGGAAACAACCGTAAACAAGAGTTAAAAAGAAGTACTTGTTGTCCAGGTGAGAAAGATCTTTTGTGAATTTGTTGATCGTGCCATCTTGCAGTCCCTTCTTTGTATAACTTGGCGTTTTCATTTGCTTGACCTCTAAACTCCTCCATTTCATTAAGTTGCAATAAACGTTGTTCGCCCGATTTCTGGAGATCGAAGTTCAATTTCTTGATGGCCCAATACGCTTTATGCTCCAATTCTAAGGGTAGATGACATGCCTTTCCAAACACCAAATGATATGGAGATGTACCAATAGGAGTCTTGAAGGCAGTTCGATATGCCCAAAGTGCTTCATCTAATTTAAGAGTCCAATCCTTTCTATTAGTTCGAACTGTTTTCTCCAGAATCTGCTTGATCTCCCTGTTTGAGATCTCCGCTTGGCCATTTGTTTGTGGATGATATGCTAGATAAATTTTGTGCTTAACCCCATACCTAGCAAGCATAGAATCAAACAGTTTATTGCAAAAATGTGAACCCTCATCACTAATAATGGCCCTTGGAGTGCCAAACCTAGTGAAAATGTTTTTGTGCAAAAATTGTACAACAACACGAGCATCATTCTTCTTAGTGGCAATGGCCTATACCCACTTAGATACATAATCTACAGCAACTAAGATATACAAGTAATCATGGGAAGAGGGAAAAGGGCCCATAAAGTCAATACCCCAAACATCGAATAATTCTACCTCAAGAATAGGCGTTAGGGGAAGTTCATAGAGTCGAGAAATGTTACCTGTCCTCTGGCATCTATCACAAGTCCGAACAAAAGTATAACAATCCTTAAAAAGAGTAGGCCAGTAAAAGCTTGATTACAATACCTTTGTCGTGGTACGTGTAGGTCCAAAGTGTCCACCATATAGGGAGGAATGACAATCATGAATGATTTTAGCTACATATTCAAGAGGTACGCACCTTCTTATTAATTGGTCTGAGCAAATCTTGAATAATAAAGGTTCATCCCAAAGGTAGAATTTCACATCATGGAGGAATCTTTTCTGCTGCTGAGAGTTCAAGTATGGTGGCATGACTCCTCCTGCAAGAAAGTTCACGTAATCAGCAAACCATGGTATTTTAGTTTCTATCTGATATAATCGTTCGTCAGAAAAATCCTCTATGATAGGAAAAGTTTGTTGATTGCTTTCATGTTCTATTCTGGATAAGTGATCAGCTACCACATTTTCACAACCTTTCCTATCTTTGATATCAAAGTCAAATTCCTGTAATAAAAGAATCCATCTGATCAAGCGAGGTTTAGCATCTTTCTTGTCAAATAAATATCTAAGAGCTGCATGGTCAGTATGAACAGTTACTTTAGTCCCTAATAAATAAGGCCTAAATTTATCAAAAGCAAACACAACCACAAGCATCTCCTAGTGTAGTTTTGTTGTGCATTGTTTAGAGTCCTACTTGCATAATAAATGGCCCTAAAGAATTTATCACGACGCTGACCTAATACTACTCCTACAGCATAATCACTAGCATCTCACATGATTTCAAAGGGTTGACTCCAGTCAGGTACAACAATAATAGGTGCAGAAGTCAACTTTTCTTTTAATAAATGGAATGCTAGCATGCAATCATCAAAAAATTCAAAAGTAGAATCTTTCTCAAGCAAATTACACAAAGGTTTTACGATTTTAAAAAAGTCTTTTATAAAGCGCCTGTAAAACCCTACATGGCCTAAAAAACTACGGACTCCCTTTACATTTACTCGAGGTGGATGTTGTTCAATTGCAGAAATTTTTGCTCAATCCACCTCTAATCCCTTTTCAGAGACTTTGTGCCCTAACACTATACCTTCCTTAACCATGAAATGACATTTCTCCCAATTTAATACAAGGTTGGTTTCTTGGCACCTCTGCAAAACAAGAGCAAGATTATTTAAACAAGCATCAAATGAAGTTCCAAAGACTGAAAAATCATCCATAAAAACCTTCATAATCTCCTCTATCATGTCATGAAAGATGGCCATCATGCAGTGTTGAAAAGTGGTAGGAGCATTGCACAATCCAAACGGCATTCTCCTAAAAGCATAAGTTCCATACGAGCATGTGAATGTTGTCTTTTCTTGATCCTCAGGTACAATGGCAACTTGATTATACCCTGAATAGCCATCAAGAAAACAATAGTAAGGATAGCCAGCTAATCTATCAAGCATCTGATCAATAAAAGGAAGAGGAAAATGATATTTTCTAGTAGCCTTATTCAACTTCCTATAATCAATGCAGACACGCCACCCAGTAACTGTTCTGGTAGATATGAATTCATTGTTTCATTTTTCACCACAGTCATTCCTCCTTTCTTAGGAACAACCTACACAGGGCTCACCCAAGAACTGTCAGATATGGCATAAATAATACCTGCATTCAAAAGTTTTAATACCTCAGACTTTACCACTTCCTTCATTGCTGGATTTAGTCTCCTCTGGTGCTCGACTGATGGGCTAAAGGTATCTTCCATAAGGATTTTATGCATGACAATGGATGGACTAATACTGTTGATATCACTAATGGACCAACCTAAGGCAGACTTATGTGCACGTAAGACTCTCAGCAATTTTTCCTCTTCTAAGTTATTTAAATCAGCATATATAATAACATGATAAGTAGAGGAGTCACCTAAGAAGGCATAACGAAGGTATGCAAGCAATTGTTTCAATTCTAATGTAGGGGGTGGAGTTTCCTCAATTTTCTGGATAGGTAGTGACAAGATTTTCTCAATCCTATATTGACCTATGGGCAACTGATCTAGTGCATTACATTAAAAAGTAATTTCTTGATCTAAAATCCCTAGGTTCTCAAAAACTAAGTTCAACATGCTTTTTTCAAGACGATCAACAGATAAAACTAACTCCCTAAAGTCATCCACAGTATCATCAACAGTATTAATCATGTTACATGTACTAACCTCGTCTGGATACTTCATAGATTGGAATATGTTGAATACTACTCTCTCATCCTCCACATGAAAAGTTAGTTTACCTTTACGTACATCGATCAGGGCCTGTCCAGTTGCTAAGAAGGGTCTCCCCAGAATGATAGGGACCTTTGAATCCTCCTCCATATCCAGGACGACAAAATCTGTAGGGAAGATAAATTTATCAACTTTAACTAGAACATCTTCTATAATACCTCTAGGGTACGTGATAAAACGATCAGCAAGTTGCAATGATATGGTAGTGGGTTGCACCTCCCAAAGATCTAGTTTCCTGTAAATAGAAAAGGGCATCAAGTTAATACTGGCTCCTAAGTCACATAAAGCCCTCTTAATAGAAATACTACCAATAGAAAAGGGCAAGGAATAGTAAAACTTCCTGGATCCTTTAATTTCTGAGGTAGCTTTCTTTGTAGAAGTGCACTGCATTCCTCAGTTAAGTTGACTGTCTCATATTTTTCAAATTTCTTCTTTTGTGATAACATCTCCTTCATAAACTTCACATAATTTGGCATCTGTTCCAAAGCATCTGCAAAGGGAATGTTAATATGAAGTTTCTTAAAAATCTCTAGAAATTTAGAAAATTGAGAGTCCAACTTTTTTTTTTTTGAAAACGTTGAGGATAAGGAATTTTACTAGGCACAATAGGAATAGTAGAGTTAAAAAGCTTCTCTGTTATGGAAGATGTTGCAGCCTCCTCAGCTACTTCCTCAACATTGTCCTTTTCATCAGTGATGAGTTGCTCTTCAAGATGCACTGGCTCAGGTCCAGCTAACTGTTTGTCATTCCTCAGGGTCACAGCCTTACAATACTCCCTCAGGTTTTGTTGCTTAAAAGAGTGTATGCAATTTCAGAATGAAAACACCCTAAGGGGCTGTTTGGGGCACAAAGTTGGTTATAATAGTCTGTGAGTTATTATAGTCTGTGTGTTATAATAGTCTGTGGGTTATAATAGTCTGTGTTTGGGGTGCAAATTATTTTAGTCTGGGTTATAATAGTATGTGTTTGGGGTGCAGATTATTATAACATGGAGTTCTGAATGTTGGGTTTAAGCTGACAGTTTTTCTTTCAACATTTTCTGGATTGCCCAAGTAATATTATATTAAAATTTCAGTTTTTCAAAATTTAAATACAAAATTTGTTCCATACTTTGACTAGTTTGGAGTTTGAGTTGCACAAAAGAATTGTTACCATTCCTTACATAATCTCCATGTTTGGAGTTGTACAACTGCAACATGATATCTATCTCCCTAGGTACACAAAAAAAAAAAAAAAAACTATTAAATGTGATGTGTTCATATAGTAAAAATGCATTTATGGTGAAATGGTATGACATACGTACTTTAATAAAGAAAAAAAAGATCAACCTATTTTGTAGATACCGTATTTGATCCGATTATTTTTATACTTCGATTCAATTTCATTTTAGTTTATAGTTTGTGTTTACTTTGGTTCATTTTTTTGTTTACTTTCTTTTTTTTTCTTTCTCTAAGCTTTGTTTAAAACTTTTGTATTTATTTTTATTTTATTTATTTTGATTTTATCACTTTAGATTTGATTTGATTTGATTTTTATTTGTTTTATTTGATTTTATTTGTTTTTTATTTGATTTTTTATTTTTTTTATTTTTTATTTTTCTTTTTTTTTTTAAAAATTATTTTATGTTTTTCTACTCAACCATTTTTATGTGAGTTCTTCTTCTTCTCCACGATTCAACGGCGCACAACACAGTTTCAATAGCCTGCAAACCCACAGCGGCTCCCCATACCTCTAGAGAGAAGATCCGACCACCAACTCGACTCTGCGAATAGATCAAACACGCACACAGTGGCGGCACATCACTCGAACACCCACGAATCAGCTTTCTAGCCTGAATCTCCGGCGAACACCCACAACGCCCGAAGAGGATAAACGACCGCCGATAATACTCACGGCTTCGAGAACACCTCCGACGACGTACAGCTCCGGTGCGAGTCTCAGATCTAGTTTCATTTAAGGCTAGGGTTTCAGCCGCCAAAATCAACGAAACTGAGGGGAAAAGAAATGTGGGGCAGGAAGAGGAGTTCGGTAGCAAACCTGAAGCGAAACTCATGAACATAGATCAGGAAGATGATGGCCACAGGGAGTTTTTGAGAGAGAAAAATCAAAGAGACGAAAACAAAGAGTAACCAAAAGAGGGAAAACGAAAGGGTGAGTAGAATGGAGGAAGGCATGTCGTACACGTGGAGAGCAGTTCACCAAAATCGGCGAAAACCACTATAGCAAAACCATGGGTTATAATAACCCTTCCCCCGTGTTATGTAAACCCTAGCCCCAAGCACAGAGTGGGCTATTATAGCCCACTCATACCGGTCCAAAACGGGGGCCCAAACGGCCCCTAAATGTGCAAGTATACACAGCCTAAATGCAGCAAGTGATAAGTATTTTTATATCGTTCTCCTCAGGGACTAGTTATGTGGATTTTTTCAATGCCTAAGCTGATTTTAGTTAGGTGACAAGAAATAAACATCAATTGGTGCAATGAAATTAAAAGAAACTAAAGAACAAGATTAAAATGGTGCTGGAATGCTGGAATAACAGGAAAAACAGTGAATAAAATTGGATTAAACAGATTCTGTGAAAAGGGATCAGGATTAGGGGTAAAATCTTGCTTCATCAAACTAAATACTACAGCATAGATCATGCTTCAACACTCAATGCAAGGTAATTCATGGATTATTTCTAGAATTTCCAAAGAATCAGTGATTAACTCCCATTAACCTCTGAAATTAAGCCCTTAACTGCAAACATTAGGTGGGTTACCATCCCTAGTGTCCCCAACTACCTTAGAGCATGCTCCTAATCAGAACTAATGATATGCCATGCATTCAGTTTATTCCTTCTCTTCCCAAAGTTAAGATAAACACTGCTAAGATGAGTTGGCCAGAAAAATCCAAGGTAAAAGTTAAGCACACAAGGCATAGGAGTGAAGAATATGCAAGTCTACTGTTTCATTCAACAAGAATCAACAATAAATCCCCTCATCCCTCACCCAAGGGGTGATTAGTACATATTTAAAAGAAAAGACAACAACATAACAGTAAGAAAAATCTCAAATAACATTTTAAAACTTGTCTTTAATATCAAAATACTGAAAAATAAAGAAATACTGTAGAAACTAGGAGAAATGGACAAGAAAGGGTTGTTGGGCAGCTCCTTTATGGCAGGATTCCTTCCTTTCCAGAAGTGTATCACCTCCTAAAAAGGGTTCTTCTTCTTCTTCTCAAAATTCTGCCCCTCCAAATGTCTAATCTCCAAGCTCTTTTCAGCTCTTTTCAGCTCCCCTCCAAAAATGGCAAGCTCAGGCTTTATACCTCTCCTCTTATTTGAAATCAGGGCTGAGTGGACATTTTAAGACTAATGGCAGCCCCTCATTGGTTTAAATCAGTACAGGTGTTATAAATCATCCACGTCAATTAATGAAATAACTCCCACGTACGTTTTGCGTACTGATCCCAGGTAGATGCTCTAGCTTTAATGATGCTTCATCAAAACACAACAATTGCTCCAGCAAGCTTGGCCTTCCATCAACAACAAAGCTCTAGCATAGCAGGTTGAATTTTTCACACTTAGCCATTTTTACCTTCAACAATGGCCTACACAAGTCACAAATAGCACAATTAAGTAATATTATTCATTAAAAAGCTCAAAAGTGCTTTTCACATGAAAATGGACTCCTTTACTACTAAAACATCAATTCAGAGAGGCCTTTTAGTACAAAAGTACCTAAGAGAGTGTTTTTAAGCCACAAAATATTCACTAAAACACCTTAAATAGCTCTCATTCTAAGAGCTATTAGGTTTACCTTTGTGTCACTAGGAAATTTACCTTTTTGCATTGCATTCAAGGTGGATGCCATTTGACTAATCTGCACTTCCATGTTCTTGATGGCTTTCTCCTGGCTACTTACTGAATTCTCCAACTGGTTTGTTCTATTTCTGGATTCAGTAATGAATGCTCCTCAATGGAAGGTTTCTTCTGTTGCTGTTGAGATGTTGATGCATAACCTGGAGGAGGCTGCAAAACATTTTTATTATTGGCATAAGAGAAGTTCTCATGATTGCGCAAACTTGGATGATAATGTGTGGGTAATTGATTTTGCATCTGGTTTCCTCTGTATCCAAAATTTCTGTTCTTTACGTATTGAGCTTGTTCAATTTCAGGATCCTCACAGAGTTGGGAATTGTTAGCAGCTGCAATAGAAGCAATGGATTGGGAATTTCCTGTTCCTGCAAGTTTGTTCAAAGCATTAGTTAGAGATGCCATATGAAATTTCAGGGAACTTACCTCATCAATTTCATAAAGACCAGCCACATTCTTCGAAGTTGACCGTTCAGATGGCCAGTTGTAACTAGTAGCTGCCATATCTTCCAGCAATGTACGAGCCTCCTCAGCTATCTTGAAAAAGATAGATCCTCCAGCTGCTGCATCCAAAAGAGATTTATTACTACTAGTTAATCCATTATAAAATAGTTGGATTTGCAACCAATCTGGGTATCCATGTTGTGGACACTTCCTTAAGAGGTCTTTGTAACGCTCCCAAGCCTCGAACATTTGTTCTCCTTCATGTTGTCTGAAGGTACCAATTTCCGTTCTCAACCTCGTCGTCTTTGTAGGTGGAAAGAATTTGTTCAAGAAAGCTTGGGCTAATTGATCCCAAATAGTGATGCTTCCAGGGGGCACAGATTCTAGCAAATATTTTGCCTTTTCCTGCAAAGAAAAAGGAAAAAGTCATAAACGAATCGCATCAGACGGAACTCCATTCATTTTTACCGTACTACAAATTTCCATAAAGGATCGTAAGTGAGAGTTCGGATCTTCAGAGGGATGTCCTTTGAAATAACTATCCCTAACCATTTGAATTAGGCCCGTTTTGATCTCAAAATTATTAGCATTAATGGGCACATGGACTATCTCGGATTGTGCAGTAGGAAAAGTTGGCTGAAAGTAGTCCCTAATGGCCTTTGGTTCCTCCTGTTGTTCGGCCATATCCTCAGTTTTCTCCTTGCTCTCTCTTAATTTTCTTTTATAAGTTCTGTCAATTTCAGGATCAAAAGGAACAAGATTAGTCTCCTTATTACTTCTCATGCAAAATTTACGCCCAAATAAAACCACAAAAGAAAACACAATAAAAAACTAAACACACAAAAATACATAAAAATAGTTTAAAAAAAAATTAACAAGCAAAAAAAATAAACTAAAAAAATAAAAAAATATAAAGACACAACACGTATAAATACACTCTAAAGCAACACTTTAGGTTTATAAATATATTTGATAGAGCCTTCGACAAGCTCTTTATCAGCAACCTTAGAGAAGTCTTTGATAAACCTGCGATAAAAACCTGCATGGCCAAGAAAAAATCGCACCTCTCTAGCATTGGTAGGGTAGGGCAAGTTAGCAATAACATCTATCTTTGCCTTATCAACTTCTATACCCTTTGAAGAAACCACATGACCTAAAACAATGCCCTGGTTAGCCATAAAATGACACTTTTCATAATTCAGCACAAGATTACTTTCAATACAACGCTTCATGACTCTAGCCAAATTATCTAAGCATTCATCAAATGAATTTCGATACACATTAAAATCATCCATAAACACTTCAATGCATTTCTCAATATAATCAGAAAAAAATGCTCATCTTGCATCGTTGAAATGTACCTAGAGCATTACGTAAACCGAAAGGCATCCGTCTGTAGGCATAGGTTCCAAAGGGACAACTGAAAGTAGTTTTCTCCTGGTCCTTCTGTGCAATAGGAATTTGATAAAAACTAGAAAAGCCATCAAGAAAATAGAAAAAGGGTTTGCCAACTAGTCTTTCAACCATCTTATCTATAAAGGGGATAAAGAAGTGGTCTTTCCTTGTTACTTGATTCAGCTTCCTATAGTCTATACACATCCTCCAACCATTCTGAACACGCATGGGTACTAACACATTATTATTGTTCCTAACTATAGTTATGCCAGTTTTCTTAGGAACTACATGGATAGGACTTACCCACTTACTGTCAGAAATTGGATAGATTATACCTGCATCTAGGAGCTTGAAGATCTCTTTCATTACCACTTCCTTCATGGTTGGGTTCAATCGCCTATGTGGTTCTCTTGTTGGTTTAGCCTCGTCCTCTAGAAGAATCTTGTGCATGCACATAGTTGGACTTATACCTTTTATGTCAGCTAAAGTCCACCCAATGGCAAGTTTATGCTCCTTCAAAATCAATACTAGTTTCTCCTCTTGTTCAGGTGTGAGGTCCTTGGAGATAATGACAGGAAATGTCTCAGCATCTCCCAAATATACGTACTTGAGATGATCTAGCAAAGCTTTCAGTTCTATTTTAGATGCTTGCACAACAAAAGGCAACATCTTGTTAGTTTGCGCAAAAATCTCAGCATTATATTTAATTGGTTAAGAAATGGTTGTTGAAGACAACTCTTCTGGACCTATCTCATCATACACATCATTCAAACTAAAGGTTTCATATTCATTCTGTTCTTCAAAAGTCAGATCCCGCACAAGTGAATAAAAAATATCAACATGACAGATAGAATGGACATTTTCAAGATACTTTATGGCATCAAAAATATTGAATTGAGCAACCTCACCATCGAATTCAAGTGACAAAGTACCTTCATCAACAGAGATTTTAGTCTTTGCAGTTTTCATAAATGGCCTCCATAACAGAATTGAAGTAGAAGTAGGAAAGGACCTCCCATCCATTTCTAAGGTATAGAAGTCTACTTGGAATAACAATTCTTTAACCTGAACTAACACATCCTCTACGACTCCGAAGGGGTGAATGTAGGACCTATCAGCTAATTGAATAACTACACTAGTTTCTTGTAGTTCATGCAGTTTAAGCTCTTGATAGATAGAAAAAGGCAAGACATTGATTGAAGCACCTAGATCTAGCATAGCATGCTCAATTTTCTTATCCCCAATCACACAAGGTAAAGAAACACATACTTGGGTCTCTGCATTTCTCTGGCATGTTTCTCTTAAGCATGGCCGATACGTTTTTGCTCACCAACACTCTTTCTTTATCTTTTAGTTTCCTCTTGTTAATGCACAGTTCCTTGAGGAATTTAGCATACCTAGGTATTTGTTTAATAGCATCCAACAGAGGAATGTTGGCCTGCACTTTTCTACATGTTTCAAGAATTTCCTCTTCCTGATCCTCTTTCTTTGGCCTTGCTAACCTGCTAGGAAAAAGAGCAACCGATAGGTGAGAACTAATAGATAAAGGTGGATCAAAACTTACCCCTTTGGACTCCTTGGCGGAGCATTCCTTGTCAGTTCTCTCTTTGCTTTGTTTGCTCTCTTTTGGTAGGGTGCTTGAAGGAACTTCCCTTCCACTTTTAAGAGCGATTGCACATACATTTTCTCTAGGATTTACTTTGGGTTGCGAAGGTAACTTTCCAAAATTCTGTGCTACCAACATGCTCACTGACGTAGCTAGTTAGGTGATTTGGTTTCCCAGATTTTGCATCGCAGCTCGTGTTCCTTTTGAAACTGTATTGTGTCCTGTTGAAATTAAAGAGTGTTAGATGCTAAGCTTTTTACAATATCTTCTAGAGATATACCTGATGGTGAAGTCTGAGCTTGTGTGGAAGCCTATGCTGGTCTATTGTAGTTCTGAGAAGTAGCCTCTATTGGCCTCCTTGATTTCCATAACTGAAGTTTGGATGATCCCTCCATCTAGGATTATACGTGTTCAAATAGGGATCATACTTCATCTGATTTTGGCCTTGAAATCCTTCAATAGCATTTGCTTCTTGAGTGAAATCCTGCTGACGTTGACCTGCAGCCATTTGACGAACAAGAGATGTTAAATAAGATATCTAAATTTTCAATTCATTTACCTCTTTGATCTGATGGATTCCTCCACCTCCTCTCGTTCCAAAATACTGAGAGTTTTCAGCCATGTTCTGAATCAATTGCTTTGCTTCGGTAGGTGTTTTATTTACCAATGTTCTCCACTTGTTTCATCAATCATACCTTTGTCATTAGGCAACAAACCTTCATAGAAATATTGGATTAGGAGTTGGTCTGAAATCTGCTGGTTTAGGAAGCTAGCACACAGTCTGTTATATCTTTCCCAATATTCGTAAAGTGTCTCCCCTGTGATCTGCTCTATACCATAGATCTCCTTGCTGAGGGCTGCAGCTCGTGAGGCAGGGAAGGTCTTGTCCAGGAAAAGCCTTTTCATTTCGTTCCATGTATTAATGGTCCCCGATGGTAGAAAGTATAGCCAATCTTTTGCTTGATCTCTCAAGGAAAAGGGAAAGGCCCTCAGGTTGATTTATTCCTCAGTCACTCCATGGGGTTTCATTCCAGAACAAATAATGTGGAGTTCTTTGAGATGTTTGTGAGGGTCCTCACCTACAAAACCATGAAAAACAGGAAGTAAGTGTATTAAACTAGACTTTAATTCAAAATCAACTTCAATAGTAGAGTAGGTGATGCATAATGGTTGCTGGTTCAAGTCTGGTGCTTCCAGTTGTTTTAGTGTTCTTTTGGCCATCCTTTCCTCAACTTCAGCGAATATTGAGGATTCGTCGATGGTACAGTCAGAACTGAGATCTTCTCTTAGCACCCGTTCCCTTTCTTTCGCTTCTCTTTTCAATATGCGCTCCTCCTTCCCAAGTTTAGGAAAATACTGAAATTCAATATTCTGAGAAGAATGGATCATATATAGAAAGAAAGAAAGTAAGTGAAATCTAACAATGAGAAATTAAATATGGCTCCCCGGCAACGGTGCCAAATTTTGGTGACGTTGTCGAGGTCTACCAAAATTTAACTGGCTTCCTACCCTAACTTGTAGAAATAGTGGACCAGGTCGATTTCCCAAAGGAGCCAGAAATTTTATTTTCTTATAGTCAAATTTTAGTAAAAAGTGAAACGGGGGATTTTTTTTTTTTGGAAATTGTAATTAAGAAATTAATAATAACGAAACAAGTAATTAAAAGGAGAAGAAGTCAAATATTACCAAATTCCAATTCAAAGGCACAGTTTTATCGAATTGCAAAATTGATCATTGGCAACAAAACGTTTAACTCAATTATGCAAGCACTTAGTCAACTTATTAGGAAACCCCAAAAGTAACAAATTCCCTAAAGTCATTAACTATAACAAACATCAAGGTTAACTCTAATTACCTAAATAATTCTGACGAAACCGTTCCAAATTATTTGGGTAAAGGCATTAAGTGTTTTGGACGGACTAAGACATAGATAAAATAACTTTAATCTAATCAAAATGCTTCTTTAATTCCTAGAATTAAACATGCAAGCTATGCAATTATGAAAACCCATAAAATACACACATGTAATAATCCTATCGCAACAAGGTTCGATCAACACGACAATTACGGATCATGCATCATGACTAGCAATCAAACATATAAAGTGATCAAGGCGTCAATTCAATAAAAAATACAGGCTCATGAAATAAACACAGGAATCAAATAATTCTTGCAATTATAAGAAAACTACATTAAAGTACAAGCCTCACAACATTGCAATTGGTTGCAACCGACCTTTGAACTGGAAATGGAAGTTTAGCCTAGCATCTCCATAAAAATCCTCAAGTTCAACCCTGTTCAAATTGATACAATAATCTTCTAAAGAGGGAAGGGGAAAAGGTCTAAAACTTTCTAAAAAAAACTTGTAGGCAAAAAGGCAAAAAGATCCTAACTTTAAAGTGAAAAAATAGTTAAATAAGGCAGGGAAGCGTCTAGACGCTGCCTTCTCAAATAAGGAATTAATCTAGTGTAATTAGGGTAGTGTCTAGACACTTAAAGTAGCGTCTCGACACTTCCAGTGTCAAAGGAAGCCTGTCCGCAGCGTCAAGCGAACCTTGTTTTCTCCAAATTCCAAGCGTCTAGACGTTTGGAATAGCATCTAGACGCTATTCATGCGAGTCTTCAAGCTTCATTTGGCTGTGTAGCAGCGTCTTGACGCCCAAAACAACGTCTAAACGCTCTGCCCTCTATTTCTTTGACTTAGTTGTGGTCTTTTCTCGATTCGAACACTCAAAATAGGCTCAATTCGCTCCCTTTTACGTATGATTCTTCCAAAGTTTTTCAAAAATTGCTTAATCTCCTACAACATAGACAAATAAACCATTGAGGACAACTAAACTAGCATGAAATAAGTTGATAAAAGAGCACTATTATAGTGCGAATTGAAGAGGCCGGTTGGAGGAAGGGCTTGTTAACACTCGATGACGAACTCTGCAGTTGGCCGTTTGGAGTAGATTTGGGGGGAAGGGAATGAGTTTTGTGGTTGTGGTGGTTGGTCTTTTGGAGTATCTTAAGGCTGGTTTACGTAAAAACTGACCATAAACTTCATCAAGTCCCTCTCATCCTCAGCTTGACTAGAGAAGATGCTGATAGTTGTCGGCGTGGGAGGAGTGTTGAGATCAGACTCCGGGGTGAGGCGGGCTGATGGGTAGTCGAAGAAACTATTATTGGAGGAGTTGTCCATTATGTTCGAAGTAGAGTGTTTCGCGAGATGTCCACTCCGTTCGAAGTAGGGTTTATTAATAGGCAAGATAGACAGCCCATGCCAAAGGTCGCCATCATTACACGAGGAAATCAATGTTGTTCACGTTCGGGCTCGCATTCTGCATTAACAACACAAGGAGCACGAATGTGAAGTGTATCGATAGTGCATGACCCGAAGGTTTGGAAAATGCATTTAAGATTTCGTGTTCGTGCTCGCCCCACGAACTATCAAAGAACGCATGTACGAACACAAGGAAATCTTAAATGTTGTTCGCGTTCGAGTTCGCGTTATGCATTAAAAATACAAGGAGCACGAATGCGAAGTGCAACGATAGTGCATGAACCGAATGTTTGGAAAATGCATTTAAGATTTCGTGTTCGTGCTCGTCCCACGTACTATCAAAGAACATGAGTACGAACACGAGAAAATCTTAAATGTTGTTCGCGTTCAGGTTCACGTTATGCGTTAAAAACTCAAAGAGCACGAATGCAAAGTGCATTGATAGTGCATGAATTGACATTTTAGGACCAATATCGTGCACGCGATGACATCTTATACCTATCGCTAGCATGCAGTCAAGTATCATATTTCATAACATTCGATGGGTTTTTTTTTTCTTCTTATTTTGGTTCTACATAATAAAACAAGAATTATGAATCATAACATACAAATATATAAATATATTTACATCTCAAAAAAAATTGTTTGCATATCACCAAAAGAATTCTTGCGACCACATTTGTACAACATATTGCCTTTTAATGAAAGACATGTTTTGTTGGGTGAGTGTATTCATGGATGTTTTAGTTATGTGATACTCCAAAAATTTGGCCATGTAATACCCACAATCCAGACCATGAGTCTGTCGATTATGTATTGTTGGTCTGACCACTACCCATTTTGACTGTTGTAACGCTTGACGTTCTTCGTAGAATCCACAGGATGACAACGACGTCAAGTCGGTAAAAAATGGCTCCATCTTCTGAATCAGTTCAGTGTCGGAGACATGCTTCGGCATTGAGTCCTGTACAATCACTCTAGCCTTCATCAAGTCAATACAAGCCAGCATCCAATGCTCTTTAATATTGATTGGCTCATATACGTGTTGACAATCAGACCATGCTGGCTCATATCCCTTGTGCATGCCTAATACGTAGTCCAGAAAAGATTGGTCGTTTCCACCCACCATTCAGCATGCACATTAGGGTTGGCTTGACCATGGTTGTAACGACCCTATAGGCTCAACACGCTACCTAAGAGTCATTACTAAGTCACGTCGCTATATTAACAATAATTTCGGCAGTATAACGACGTAACTACGCGAAAACCAAAAATTTACCCTTGCCTGATAAGACATAGAAAAAACACACTTCTAAAATTTTCAAACAACCTCCTAGCATCCAACAAACTTCTCAATATGATGCTAGGGTTCAGACAACATAGACCAAGTGAATTCAAACTTAGAAAATCAAATACACGTGCACGATTTACAAAGAAAGGTTAAAAGACTTTGAAACATTCTCCTAAACATTTAAAAACTTGACATGAGTTCTATGTACATCTATAAACATAAAAGAAGCGGAATAGCGATCGGTCGGCTCCCATGACTCGAGTAGCTGATCTCCGGTCACGCGCTAGGGCCGATCTTAGCCTTACCTGAAAACATTTTAAAAAGGAAAAGGGTGAGTATTAACGAATAATACTCAGTAAGTCCATCATAGTTTTAAAATAAGAGTTTCAATCACATGCAACATGTCATTTTAAATCATAAAACCATCATAAACCATCGCTTTAGTAGGGGACCTAAAATTCCTTTTATAAACCATGTACTTTTCCTCGCGGCTCTTGTGAACGATTAAATTCTCCCGAGGGCCTCTGAATAGTCCAAAGACATAGTTTTTCCATCGTATAGAGTCCTCCCTACCTCTGAGAGTTAAGCTCGAAAGCTAACATATATCATGGAGTCCGAAGACTCAGCCCGAAGGCTACCATCGTGGAGTCCGAAGACTCAAGCCCGTCGGCTACAGTCGTGGGGGCACTCTCGAACCCCGGGAGCATATAGAGTCCGAAGACTCGGGTTCCCTCAAAACCCACATAAAACTTTTGGGAGAATTATCGTCACAGCCTATATAAATCTTTTCATGAGCACACAACACATGCATGAGGTCCCATTCGTTTTAGAACATAGTTATGAATGCATAAGTCATAGCAATCGCATTTCAAAGACATACATATAATACACTTTCTTTCTTAAATACTTAACATGAAAAACATATACTTTCAAAGTAAACATAGAGCTAGCTCAAGGTTTTGAAAACTTCTTTCGTTGTGAGATCCCTTACCTTAAAACTTTACTTACTAAAATACCCTTTCTTCACTTAGTAATGAGCTTCTCGAGTTCCCACTCCAAGTACGATCCTAGGTCCTCGACAATTCACCTAAAAAGTGTTCTAAACGTGTCTTAAACCATCCGAATTACGCTAAAACACATTCCATCATTAATAACTCGACGAAACGGACCAATTGGCAATATTTACCCAACTCCGGCGAGCGGCGGCGCGTGGCCGGAGCACGGCTGCGCGTGGGCTTCACGGCGGCGGCGCGTGGCCGGCGCGTGGAGTTTCCGATTGGCGCGTGAGAGCGCGTGAAGCCTCGTTTTCGTGCGAGACTCACGGATCTGGGCTTTCCGGTCGGATCTGAGCTTCGTGCAGTGTTTGTTGATCGTGTGGCCGGCGATTTCCTGAAACAAACAAGCTCCGGCGAGGCTACTATCGTCCGGCGAAGAAACTCACGGCGAGGCTGCGGCGCGGATCTGGGCAGACAGAGCTCGGCGGGACCAGTCCGACGAGCTGAAAACGAGCCTCGGCGAGCTGCTCGGAGAGGGAACGGATGGGAGAGGGGACTGTCGAAGAGGGAGGCGGACGGGAAGAGAAGGCTGACGGAGAGGGGGGAACGGACGGGAGAGGGAGCGGATGGAGAGGGAGAGCTGTCGGAGAGGGAGAAACGGACTGGAGAGGGAGAGTTGTCGGAGAGGGAGAGAGACGAGAAGGCCGGCGGCGAAGCTGGGCGGCACGGCGGCGCGGGTGTCGAACGGCGAGAGAGAGAGAGAAAAAATTTCTGGAAAGGGGGGGCTGTCGCGAGGAAGAAGAAAGGAGAAAAAAAAATTAAAATAAAATAAAATTAAAATTAAAATAATAATAAAATAATAAAATAATATTATATTAAAAAATCAAAAATATCTTCTCTAAAAGACCATAATACCCTTTTTCTCCATTATTTCTTTCCATTTTTGCCCTCCTAACCTTCCAAATAACTCAAAAATTCAATTTCTCTAATAGAAATTATTCCAACTTAATTTTCTCAAAATTCGAAATTAAACTCCTAAATAAGCCGGTCGTTACAATGGTTTTCCGGGAGCATCAAGTGACATCAAAAACTCCTTCAAACCATTTTTGATATTAAAATGGATTGAAACATATATAAAGCACTCGCATAATAATGAACACAAAGAACAAAAAATATAATACATAACGCTGACCATAAAAGCACTACCGACAATGGTAAATGTGTGTTTACAAAAGTTGGGGCACAAGTGAAGCTTCCGTTTAACGAACATAAGAAGGATATCCATGTCCTACATAATGCTATATTCTCATAATGAGTCATATGTAATGAGTAAACCACTTGTAATATCAAAATGGTTTTAGAACACTTACGGAAGCTTGAAGCTATTCTTGCACTATGAACTGCTTGAAGAAGGATTTATCGTGCATTACGTACTCAACAACACGAACTTCATCATCAGTTGAAGTATCACTTATCCATGCTTCGAACGCAGTCTCATATGAGTCTAGGATATGGAATAGTGGATTGTATACATCAAGTAGACTTGTCGTTGCATGCTTGGCGGTCTCCTCAACTACACTTGCCGGTGCGCGCTTGGAGGTTTTTCCCTTCTTTGCGGGTTGTCCTGGGGTATATTTGTCTGTGGGCTTCCTATTGCATTTGGACCGAAGAAGATTATTATGATTCTAAACATCTGTGGCCACCGACGCATCCTCCACTTGCTCTTGCACATCAATGGTGGACTGTTCCACCACCTGTTGAACAGTGGGGGCCACTTTCTCCCCAACATCACGGAACACCTGTTCATTGTAGCCTTCGGTGGCCACTTCTTCATCTTCAACGGAGGCCACTTTTTTCTTATCGACATTGGTGGCCACTTCATCTCCTCCACCTCCAGTGGCCATCTACTCCTGTTCTGTGGCTGCTGGTTCACCCACATCAACAATCGGGGGGGGGGGGGCATGTTCATCCCGCATGATATCATGGACAAACTATTTCACCACCTTATCCACCACTATCTCGGAATGACCCCCAACCTCTTCAAGACTTCTTAGGGCATCATCAACTATCAGCTTGCCCTACACAACCAATTATCGTATTAGTTACATGTTTCTACCAAATACACAATTAGTAAATAAACCACCAACGTAGACATACTTTACACAAAGAATTTAAGATTGAAGTCACGCTCTTTAGCTCTGACTTTACTAGAGCCATCTCTGACTTCCCTTCATTGAGCTTAGACTTCACTGTGGCCAGCTCTAACTTCACGCTACTAAGTTCATCATCGGATGACCTCGACAGATGTTGTGTCTCCCGGTCATCTGTCTTTGTCACTAATGTACTAAGCCCATGTGTAGCCTACTCATTTGCATCTGTAGGGGCCTCAAGTATCCCGACATCAACGAATTCTTCAGGAAATTGATTTCTAAAATCCTCGAAACCATCCTTGTTCATAGTCGGTCGACTCGAGTCTCTTAGAATTGCATCTCAAAATCCGACTCTTGGATTTTTGAAATAACCACCATCTACATATTGCAACATCAGAATATAAATAAAAGTTTAAAAAACACAACAGTTGAATACAAATCATTAGGGATCGATGTACAACCTCAGTTGAGTTGAAGACATCTCGAAGTAATATGTTCAATGAGACCGAGCGGAAGGATGTCCATCTGAGCATGCAAGGCACTGCTTCAAAGTTCAAACGTGTTACAGCCTTCCCTTCCAATGAGGGTATAGTCTCATATGCTTATACTTAAAACAAGCAAACAAATAACATTTACTAATTTCGTCAAGCAAAAACAGAATAATTGAAGATAACAATACATTAAGCAATAGTACCAGAAAAGCAAATGGAAATCCATTGAGACAGTACTTCACTTTGAAACCTTTATTTAAAGCAGCCATCTTTTTGTAACAAGCAGCTTTATCCTTCATCCCATTTTGTAGACTCTTCAATGTCCTATCAAATATGATCTTTCCCCAGTTAATGTTGTTAAAGTAGTCAAGATCCTCCACATCTCTACACAATGAATTGTCCACTATCGTACTCACCCTATCCTTGCTCATCATTGCGACCTCAGTGTAATAGACAAGGGACACCTTCACTGCATCCTCATCATTCTCAAACTCTGCCTTCAAATACTCTACTTCCAAGTCCTTTGGACGCATCCGATCTATATCCTTGAAGTACTTGTTTCGAAGGCTGGTGGTGGATATGTGTTTCTTACATCCAACATCTCTACTGGGGGACGACCACAATCTGATAATCAGTAGGAAATTCTCCTTAGAGAAGGTGACTACCGTGCCCCCTATGTCAAAGCTCATTACATTCGGCCGCTTGTCCACAACCTCCCTCAGTAGAATGTAATGAACCAATGCACTGTCGAAAGCCAATTCAACATCAACAAAATGCCCAAATATGGTTCTCCTAAACATATCAAGCTGTGAGGGTGAAAGTGTTCCCTTCACCACACCGTTTGCCTGTTTCAGGTGCGACAAGTTGGAAATTTATGGAAGGAATCTATCAGCATCACTAAGCTTTCGTGCCATTTCCTGAGGGTCATATTAAAATTTTGAATCAACATCATGATTTTTCGGGCAATTTAAAAACATGTCTACAATAGAAGTCATAGATAAAGAATAAAGTTGCAGTCGCCATCACGCTCGCGTCCATAATGATTATATCGCGAGCGCGAGTGCAAATGAGACCACAAACGCTAGCCGAATGGAGGGATGAACGTGATTCCTTGTCCCGTCAGAATTCACACAATCACTAGTCTACAGCAACCAAAGGCATCGAACATGCACAATGGAGGGTTACCGAGTCACAACAAACAACATTGCAATCTTTGTGTTAAGCTCTAGCACTAACAAATCTGATTACGCACAGAACATACATGCATACCAGACAATTACCCTATTCACCTTACAAGAACATTTGTTTCAACCCTCAGAATCGCAACAAGACATGTAAAATCTATTTTATTTATGACGATTAAAGGAGTGAAAACACATACTGTTCTGAGAGATGACAAAAGTTCTGAAGTTCTGGTCGAATGAAAGTGAACAAAACCAAGGGTTGAGTAGGTCGGAAGTTCTAAGTACCGTAGAAGCCAAAGCATAGTTGGGAGCACTGAGTATCTGTTATGAGTTCAAGTTTGAAGGAAAACGGACATGGAAGATGAAAAACAAAAATAATCAGTGGGGGAAGACGAATACATTTTTTTTAATACCACACGCAATGGGGGTAATTTTCTTCTTTGCGCTTGCGATGTAACCAATTGTCGCGATTGGGACCATTTACTGTTTCGCGCTCGCAAGCTCGCATTAAGCCTTCTTTGGGTTCGGGATCAATGTAACCTTTGCGTTTTGCATCTGCGTTATACCAGCAAACACGAAAGGGTATTAATGGGTATTCACACTCTGAACAGTGTTTGGTGACATCAGCAAAATGATATCCTTCATTATTTTCAAAATCTGGGTCAATAGCCATTCTTTTAATAGAATTCAGGGCATTCGTACAAAAACCCCAAAAAAATTGGTATGTTTTGAAAAGTATTTGAAATTGAGATTATGTAGATCTTGTTTGATAATGATTTGATTTTTTATTTTTAGTTTCTAAAATTTTTGCTTGCTTTCTTACAATTTCTTTATCATGGTTTTCACCTTTCCCAAAGAAACATTTGAATTCTTAGTTAAATTCAAAAAACAAAAACAAATTTTTAAAAACTATTGTTTTTTAGTTTCCAAAACTTGGTTTGGTTTTTTAAAACATGGGTAGAAAGTAGATAACAAAATAAAGAATCTCATAGGTAAAAGTAATGTTTTATAAGCTTAATTTTCAAAAGCCAAATGGTTATCAAACGTGACTGTAGTTTTCATCATTTGGCAATCTGCATGATGCAATTTCTAGGTCATAAATTAAAACGATTTTACATAGATAAGATAATATAACATACGTATTTTCAAATATAGAAAAAATTTTAAAATTTTACAAAAATAGCTTAATGAAATGCAACTCGGATTCAAATATAATATTGAAAGCACAATAGTCGAAATGAACATTTTGAAAGTACAATGACCAAAATGAACTTTTTTTAAAGTAATGTGACCAAAATAAACATTGAGTCAAAATGAACCACAACTGAAAGCACACATAGGAACCAAAGTAGGTATCTATAATTTTTTATTAAAACATCAAAGAAAGATATCTACAAATTACTTTTAATTATTAACTTAATCACTAAAATATAATATTAGTACGATTAAAGTTTTAATTAAAAACTAAAATTTTATAGTTAGATAATTAAAGAGCAAAAATATCAAATTTGACCCTAAACCTGCCAGGTTGTATCAATTTGGACTCGAAGCTTTCAATTTCATCAAATTAGACCCTAAACTTAAATAAGTGTTGGAATTTTTACCCTCAATTCAATTTCTGCTAATTCACCCAATAATTTTAACAAGAAATAGTGTGAAAATCACTCATTAATTTTAATAAAATAAAGTTTTGTAAAAAATAAGTTTGACCAATCCACAAATTAACCATTAAATAACTTTGCAAAAATTTATAAATTTAGACAAAAAAATTAGCTAATGTTACTTTTCTCTAAAATTTTATCAATTTCATATCGTACATATATTTAATAATTCATTGAGCGCATAAGAGAAAACTTTTTGTTACAATATTTGGAGCAAGAACTTATCAGAGGGTTAAAATTGCAACACTTTTTAAAGTTTGAGGTTAAGATTGTAGCACTTTTCTAAGTTTGAGATGCAATTAGATGAAATTGAAAGTGTAGAGTTAAAATTGATACAACTTGACAAGTTTAGGGGGTCAAAATTGATTTTTTTTCCCATAATTCCAATAGCTATCAATAACTAATTTATATAACAGAGTGAATTGAAAATATAATAGGTGTGGTACAAATAAATGTATTTTACATTTATTTTTAAAGAAAAACCTATTTTTATAGGACTTTTTATTTCACCAAATATTTCTTAAAAAAAAAAGATCTTCGACTTATTCTTAATTAAAAAATAACATAACTCAAAATCGAGATATTTAAGACATCTAACATTAAATTTTGTTCATTAATTCCTTTTTTAAATAGTTTATAATTCCATTTAATAAATATTTGAATATGAATTTATATGCTTATTTTCTTTTCTTTTCTTTTCTTTTACAATCTATATGCTTACCTTACTTACCTTGTTAGCTGAGTTTGAACCCATTTTTTTAAAATTCAAGAGCTAAATTGTAGCTTTTAAATATTTAGCCATCAAAGTGAAAACTTGGAAACTCAAATGATAGTTTTCTCAATATAAATAAATATAATAAAACAAAATCTTGAAACCAGGATTAAAAAAAAAGTCTATTTAAAAAAAATTTGAATTTAGAAAAATGAAATGAATATTTAGTTGGTTAAGTATTAGCAAGGAAAGCACTTTTGAAAGGTACCGAGTCAAAGTCAATAGCAAGTTATTCACTTTCGGCAGCTAGCAATTAATTAGATTTGAATTTTCACATAATCTAGGTAAGGAGTCTATTAACAAAAAGAAAAAGAACAAAATTTATAGAATAAATCTGACAATATTATATTATTTTATTAATTAACACGTATATTGATTAATTAAGATTGTCAATCCAAGTATAGTTTAGTGGATACGAAATTGATTATCTTATTCAAAGTTGTAGATTTATTGTGCTACACCAAAATTGTCAAACTAAAAAATTAATATTAATTCAAATATCTACAATAGGCGATGTTGAAGAAAAAATATCATTTGCATTATACTAGTTCTCGTTTAATAATATCTCCAGGATCAATAAATATGTTTGTTAATATTTAGGTAAAAATGCTAATATGAAAACCTATATACAAATTTCATTTATAAAAAGCCGCAAAGTTAGCCTCATTTCCATAAGTGCTAGATCTATACTTGCTCTGAAAAGAAAGATCCATCTAATGGAGTTTTCATCTTGTTCTTTTGCTTTATTATCATTCTTCTTTCTTCTTTCATATTGTTTTGCTTTGAAGTCTCCATTATGCCATAAGGAAGAAGAATCAGCCTTGTTGCAGTTTAAACAAAGCTTTACTCTTGACCAGTCAAATTCAAATTGTTTAGGTGCTTTACCAATACTCGCTTCTTGAAAAATTGGAGGTTCAAGTGGGAACTATTGCTCCTGGGATGGCATTGAGTGTGATCATGATACAGGTCATGTGATGGGCCTTGATGTCAGCCATAGTTGTCTTTACGGTTCCATTGATTCCAAAAGTAGTATCTTTCTACTTGTTCATCTACAAAAGCTTAATCTTTCCTACAACAATTTCAATTTCTCTAAAATTCCTGAAGCCATCGGACAACTTTTTGAATTAAGGTATCTCAACCTTTCTCATTCTCAATTTGCTGGTCAAATTCCTTATGCAATTTCAAATTTGCACAACTTGTCAATTTTAGATTTGTCTGAGAATATTGATCTCAATTCTGAAAAACCACTTTTAAAACTTAGAAACCCTGATCTGGCTAATCTGATTTTAAATCTTACTAACTTAGAAAAACTTTATCTTACTAAGGTTGACATATCATCTGTTGTTCCAAATTTCTTGGCAAATTTCTCTTCATTGAAATTTCTTTATATGGGAGATTGTGGATTACGAGGAAATTTTCCTGAGAAGATATTTCAATTAAAAAATTTGGAACATGTTTCATTGATGTGGAATCCAAATCTTTACGGTTATTTACCTGAGTTTAACACTAGCAATTCCCTTCAAGTGTTAAGCTTAGGAGTCACTCAGTTTTATGGTAGATTACCATTTACGATTGAGAACCTTATTTCCTTAACTACTTTGTTCATATATGGCTGTAACTTTTCTGGATCAATTCCTTTTTCACTTGGTAACCTTACCAAGCTCCAGAATTTGGGTCTACATAGAAACAAGTTTAGTGGTCCAATTCCTTCTTCATTGCAAAACCTTGCAAAATTGAATCATTTAGGACTAAGCTACAATGATTTTAACGACACTACTAGCTTACCTTGGCTTGGTAAGCTGTACAAACTTAAAACTTTGAGCCTTTCAAAAATGAATTTGAGACATAATGTTTTGCCTTCAATCCAAAATCTTAGCTCTCTTATGTTTCTCAGGCTGAATGAAAACTCCATGACTGGTATGCTTCCCACATGGTTGGGAAATTTCAGTAGTTCTATGAAAATTTTGGGGCTAGAAAACAATTTGTTTAGAGGAAGCATCTCAGATTCTTTCAAATTTCAAAAAAGTTTGATGTTTATAGACTTGAGTAACAATCAACTGCAAGGTCAATTACCAAGATCACTATCCAGTTGCAAGATGCTTGAAGCTATCATCCTTTCAAACAATCAACTAAATGATGTGTTTCCATCTTGGCTTGCGACTCTCCCAAATTTAAGAGTCCTTATAATAGGATCCAATCAATTCCACGGAGATATTGGAGAGCCCAAAACCAACTCTGAATTCTCCAAATTGCACATCATTGATCTCTCTTACAATAAGTTTGATGGAAATCTTCCATTTAAGTACATGAGCAATTGGAACGCCATGAAGTCTTTTTCTTCCTATTCAACATATTTCAGCGTGAACATAAATATGCGATTAGGATCTGATATTGTACGTTTCCGGTTTGCTTTCTCTATTACAATTATCAACAAAGGTTCTCATAGATTCTTTGAGAGAATTCTAAAGAGCCTTTCAGTTATTGATCTTTCATGCAATAGATTTGAAGGTGAAATACCATATTTAATTGGAGACCTAAAAGGCCTATGGTCTCTCAACCTCTCCTACAATAAGCTTACAGGCCAAATTCCATCATCATTGGGGAACATGAAGCAGCTTGAAGTTTTAGATCTTTCGCACAACAAGCTCTCTGGGAGTATACCACAAGAACTCTCACAACTCACATTTCTTGGGAATTTTAATGTCTCTTACAACAACCTCTCAGGTCCAGTACCACATGGAGCTCAACTCAACAATATGGACAATAGTTCGTATAAGGGCAACCCAAATTTGTGCGGAAAGCCATTAGCAAACGAATGTGATCACGGTTCTAAGGTCAAAGAAATGCCTTTTCAAACTTCGGAAGAAGAAGAACAACAAAAGTCAATTTTCAAATTTAGTTGGCAGATAGTGTTGATTGGATTTGGATGTGGAGTGGTTTATGGAATGGTCCTTGGAAATTGTGTATTCGCACGAAAGCAAGATTGGATTTTGAAGAATCTTAGAGTTACCTCACATACGAGGCATGGGAGAAGGATGAGGCACAAAAATAGACGTTAGCTTTCTCTGAAATTGTCATAATCCTGATCAATTTCTTTTGT
Organism: Trichosanthes truncata; assembly: GCA_033996785.1. NCBI lineage: Eukaryota > Viridiplantae > Streptophyta > Magnoliopsida > Cucurbitales > Cucurbitaceae > Trichosanthes > Trichosanthes truncata. The sequence goes on from JAWPNB010000010.1 coordinate 44,229,884, forward strand.
GCGAAAGTGTAAGCTTAGACATAGTTTGCAATTTGCTTTGTTTGCTTCAACTGTTGACATCAATAAATCTACCATATCATATGTTAATTCTATCATGTTTTCTTTGTTGATGTATTTGTGCTTTTTTAAGATTATGAATTATAATTCAAAATTGAAAAAATAGACAAACAAAACAAGATTTCAATTCTAGAATGAAGAAAAATAAACCCTAGATCTACCATGAAGGTAATTATTATTGAAGATCCCACATTGGAAAGATGGAGAGACTTCACATTTCTTGAACACGATCCTCCTATATGTCAACCACATATTGTTCAAGATTATACTAATAACCTTGGATTTTTCATATAATGGATAATATTATATTACAAATAAAATAATCAAAATTATTATTAATTATCAAATAAATAATTAATTACGAGGCTTTAGGGCATAAATCCCAACACAAGAAATAACCTAAAGGGTCATCGTATATGGATAAGGTCGGGTGCCTTATCCTGGTAACATTATTGATACGACCAACTTTATAATAGTTACAAATGATTTGATCCAAATCATTCATGTGGAGACATGTGAGTGGGGGTATTTTATACAATGAGTTTGTATAAGACTAATAAATCCGTTAATTGAGAAGATTAATATTTCATCAGGATGATCATATATGACTCAATCTTAATCCTAAGTGAGTTATGAACTCCTGCCTGTGAGGGCTTGTCCTTTGATTTACATGGGTAAGAGTGACTTTTGTAGCCGATTCAATAAGCCTATCATTTTGGAGACTTGACCAAATAGGGAGCTGGGAACATAATCTCACAAGATGGAATTCACTCATTCCCATATAGGGTAAGTAGATGAGTAGTTTTAAGCGCGAATTTCAGGACTTGAAGAATTGGGCCCCACCCTCTCACTGGCCCAAAAGGGACTTACTTTATGGTTGGATCATAAAAAAATTGTTCATTAGAGGATCAGCGGTACTTAAGGTGCAAGATGTAATTATAGGGGTAAAACGGACTTTTGACCTAGCTGTAATTACGAACAACTTGTGAATGATCGATTTGCATGTAGTGATTATATCCATAGACACAACTTGTCCTATAGTGAATAAGAGTGCAACTCCAAGTCTCTAGTGGAGTGACCTTAAAGTTAATTAATGAAAATTGATTAATTAAGGAGTTTAATTAATTAATTTTGTATCATTGGAGTTTATAATCTGTAGGTTCATAAGGTCCCCTTGCTAGATCAATTTAGTTGAAAGAAAATTTTAAAATGTTCAAATTAATATTTAATTTTAATTGTTCAAATTAATATTTAATATATTAGATATATTAAATATAAAAGAGGAAAATATATTTATTGTATTTGATACATTAAATATTAAAATAATTAATGCATATTAGATACATTAAAGAAAATATATTTATAAAATTTAATTAAGATTCAAATAAAGAAATAAATATCGTAGGATAATTTAAAAGATTTGAATAAGATTCAAATAGATTAAATATATGCATTTTAATATAGTAGATATTCAAATATATATTATTTAATTATGAAAAATATTTTCCTCAAATCTCTATAAATAGGACCTTTGGGTTGAACCATTATAACACACATTTCCTCAATAGAGAATTTAGAGAATTCTCTCTAGACTTTTTCCTCTCTAATCCCTTGTGGATTTTCTTTCAAGAGGCTCCCACAAGCCTTGATCCTGTGTTCGAGTCATAGCCAGGAAGACTTTGTGGAGAGAAGATAAAGACCCGCCTGAAATATCTTCATATTATCTCAAAGGTATGTTTTGCTTAGCCTAAAATTGTAGTTTAGTTTAATTCTAAATAAATTGAAGGCGATCAAATGCTTCTGCTGTGGGTTTAATTCGTTTATTTCCTTCACCTGTGACGTTGGTCTTGAGATAGCGACAACATCAAGACACTGTCCCAAGCGTCTCGACGCTAATGCGAGAACTATAAATAGTTCTTTTTCGCATTTAGGTCAAAATGTATGATATTCCAACCACCAAACTTGAAATTCTCTATAGTTTTCACTCTCAGTTAGCCATTTCTATTTAGTTTTCATATCATGGCTTGTATTATAGCCATTTACTCTTTAATTCCATGTTCAGCTAGACGGTTACGCGGGTTCCAGATCAATTTCGGGACTCCAACTTGTATGTTTTGAGATTTATGCTTTAATTATATATCGTGCTTAGTTTTATTGGGTTTCTCTACTTGTTTTATGGTTAGCATTTAATGAGTGTTTTAGATTGACAGCCTATGAACATTTATTTCAATGTATGGCTAACTTGGAACATTTATGGCTTCATTTATGCTTTCCTAAGTATTTAGTAGCACTAAGCCGTAGCTTAGCTTAAAAGTGGAATGCATACTCCCGAGTAAAGCTGTAGGCCTTAGTAGATAACCAACACCTAGATTAATTAAGCTATCTAGTTAATCAAAGTGTCCTTGATCGGTCTTGAGCTTAATGCAATTAACTCGAGGGGTATGGAACGCTATCGTGTCTAGCTCCAGTGGTTTATTTAGGATTAAACAAGTGCTAGGCTTAGTTAATCTCACAAGAGGCCTTAATTAGGCGGCTTATTCGCTTAGTTGGATTAAGCAATAAAGCCAAGTGGGATTTTGTCTAGATAATCGATGATAAACCGTCGTGTTGGATCCTGAATGAAGTCCCAAACCTGTTTGCTTCGTAAGTGATTTCTTTTCCCTACTGTTATTTAAACCTTCGTTCTTTAATTTTCTTGCACTTACTTCATTTGTATCCACCCCCCCGGTTGTGTTAAACTCCAATTCAAGCATGAGAGAAATATCGAGCATCTCAAATAACTTCAACTAGCCTCCTTGTGGATCGATCTAGCCACTATATTGCAAAATGTTAGTGGTTTAGTTTATAAGTATTATTGGATGTGCCTGATGAGCTACGTCAAAGGTATTAAAGAAACTTTAACGTTTTCCAAGGGTATTTTTTTAACGTTTTTGAAAGGTCAAGGGTATGTTTGAAACTTTTTGAAGTTCAAGGGTATTATTGAAACGAAACTTTAACGTTTTCCATCCAAAACTTAACGGTAAAAGTATTTTTTGAATGTTTTTTAAAGATCAGAAGTATTTTTTTTAACTTTTTAATGCTTAGGAGTATTATTGAAACAAAACCCATAGTTTAGGGACATTTTCTATAATTTAGCCTACTTTAAACTACAACAAAAATACTACCTTTCTTTTGTGTGCGCTAATTTTCTATGACCCATTTGATTACCCTTTTTTTTTTGTGTGTGATTTTCTATTTTTTGATTTTTAAAAAATATATATGTTTGATAACTATATATATTTTTTATTTTCAAAAAATAAAAAACTAGGTGGAAGAGCAAAAAATATGTGAGACATGGAAACAAAACTTTAGAGTTAAAGATTAAAAAAATTTGAGAAAAAAGTTTAAAAAAAAGAGTATATGTAGAGAGATAAAAGAAAAATATTTAAGAAAAAAGATATGCTAAAGAGAATATTAGTTGGAATTCTTAAATAAAGGAAATATTAGTCAGAGAAAGAGAAAAGTTGGAGGAAAAAAGATAAGTTTTAGAGACGTACAGTTTAAGAAAGAAATAAATTCGAGGAAGAGAGTAAAGTTGTGAGTAAAAGATATATTAGAGAAATATAAAGATAAGTTGGGGAAAAAAAGTTATAGTGTGAGAAAAATTAGAGAGAAAATTAAAATAGTGAAAAGTTAAAGGTATAGTTATTAGGAAGAAAAATAAAAGAAAAGTTTGGGAGAGATTTAGAAATAAATATGTTAGGGAGAAAATATTAAATTAGTAGAGAGAGAAAGGTAAAAGGTGTGCTAGAAGAGAAAGAAAGGAAAGTTATACAGGGATGAATGGTTTTTATAGAAAAATAGAAATAAAAGTTAAACAGAAATGAAAGTTTTATAAAGATGATAATGATAGAGAGGGAAAGAATTTTGAGAGGAGAAAGTTTTAAAGAGAGAAAAAATTATTGGAGAGAGATATGTCCAAAAGAGAAGAAAAAAGCATTAAAAGAAAATTCAGTTTTTCAGAAAAAAAAATATATGTTTTAATAAACTACAATTTTTTGTCGCTACCATTTATCTACTTTTATTTCATTATATTTTGGTGTAAGCATCTCTCTCTCTCTCTTTTTTAATAGCTTCATTTTCGGATGACTATAAAGTGAAAACTATACATTTAAATTAATGTCGCAGAAAAGGTATATTCCATTGTAATATATGTGTTCCATAGTGAATTAGTAATGCATGATAATAAATCCACCAAGTAGATGTAACGATATAATTAAATTATATATAATAGATAAATAATAGTTTTTTTTTTAGTTCAACAATATTTAAGAATGGAGGATTCAAATCTCTAATTTCTTGGTCGTGGGCATATGTTTTAACCAGTTGAATTATGCTCAGGTTGCAAATAAATAATAACTTTTATTCATACATAAACACCCACACACGAATCATATATACAACCAAAAATCACAAATTAGTTTTTTTTTTTTTAAGTTCAACAACATTTGGAGGTAGGGGGATTCGAACCTCTGATCTCTTGGTCGAAGGTATTCAATCACCAATGAGTTAAACTCATTTTGGCATCACGAATTAATATTGAATTATTATAGTTAAATAATTGGACTGAATATTTGCACATCATATTTCTCCTTTGTAATGCAAACAAATATTTTTTTTAATATGGCTATTTTTTTTTCTGAGCTGTAAAAGAAAATATCATATATATTTTTACTTTAATATGTTAACTTAAAATTAAATACTATTTTTTAAATTCTAATATTGGTAAGTTGAAAATAAAGTAATAGTAGTTATTAAAAATTATATATATTTTTTTGCCAAATTACACTTTTAATTCCTCAAGTGTTTATTTATTTATGTTTAATTATCTTTGAGTCTTTAAAAACAATATTTTAGTCCTTTAAGTTAAAAAATTATTTTATAACCTTTTCAAGTTAAATTGCTTAATGAAAAAAATTAGAAAGGGTGTTATATTAAATTAACCAAAAACATTATTGTCATGTAGAGACAGTGACAGATCCAAAATTTTTGTTTAGGAGGAGTTTCATTTAAAATTTCTACGATTTTCAGAATTTTTGTTTATAGGGAATTCACATAAAATTTAGTTAAAATAATTTACAAATTAGCAATCTAAAAAGAAATTAAAAAAAAAAAAGTTAAGCAAACTAAAACAACTCAAAAATGAAAAAAATATTAATTTAATATATAGCAATTGTCTTCAGCGACGGATTAAAAAATTTATGTCAGAAAAACATAAATATGTATAAAGATAATTTTAAACGTAGTGATATATATTGATATTAGTTTTTTCAATTAGAAACAAATTTTATTTTTTATATATAAATATAAAGGAATGAATGAAACTTGAAATTTTAATAGATTACTAAAAATTAAAAATATTTATATTTATTTTCTAGTTGATACAAAAAATCAAATTTAAAAAATAAACTAAGAAAAAAATATACTATTTATTATTGTTTCATATTTGTAAATATATTAGAGATAGATTTGAACTTTTAAATAAAATATTGTATATAATGTAAATTTACTAGACAAACTATTCTAAATTATTCATTAAGTTATATTTCTAAATATAAAAGTAATGAGTTTTCTCATTTAAAAAAAAAAAAAAGTAATGAGTTTTCTTTTTCCTTTTTTTGGTTCACGTATGTATTTTTAATTAATATCAAATATATATATTTATTTTTTTTTAAAGAACGAATTTAAATTATTTACTTTAACTATAAAACTAAATTTATATTTATTTTTAAATATAAAAAATTTGTTGAAAATATGTTTATTTCGAATTATTAGCAAAATTGCAGCTGCATGGGATGAAACTTGGGATATGCAGGGGGCTTCAACTTGATTGCCAACGTGCCAAGCCTGAAATTAAAGATCATTGGTCATTATATTATATCCATATATATAATATTTTTCTAGTTGAGGGGGGTTCTAGTCGATCCTAAGCCCTCTTTAAATCCATCAATGTGTAGAGATACCTCGTGCGGAGTTGTAGGCAACACATTTCAATAAGAAGAGAAAGATAAGAAACGGTTGAAGGAGAAAGGAGGAAAACGAAAGAAAAGGAAAGAGATAGAGTTTAAAAACATAAACGAATAATAATTTTTTAAAAAAAAAACTCAAAGAAAGAAAATGGAAGATATAAAAAGTATAGTTAAAAAAATAATATAATTATTATTGTAAATAAAAATAAATTTTATTAAAAAAAAAAGTAATAACTCATGGGGTTGAATAGTGTTTCTATTCAAATTCATGGGTATTGAGGTAGGAAGTCAAGGCTTCCTAAACCCTTCTCCCAAACATGAGTTGAGCTAAGGATGTCTAACCCATCCTAAACGTGACCCATAAACAAAAAATAACTCTTATGGGCCGTTTGGATTGAGGGCATGAGGATGAGTATAAGGTTTGGAATCAATAAGGGATACACAATCCCTTGTTTGGTACAAGGTTTGAAGAATTGACCATGGGAATGAGTTATTCCCATGGGTTTTGTATACCCATGAGTAAGGGTATTTGATACCCTTGCAAAAACATGAGTTTTCTTCATGCCCTTCTCTTTCTCTATCTTAGTTTTGTTAATATCTATCTTTATTTTAAATACATTTATTTATTCAATTAAAATTAATTATATTATTTAAATTAATTTTTATAATCAATCAAATTATATAAAAATTATTTTATAATAATATTTTTTTCCACAAAGGTTATTTTCTTTTAAAATAACACAAGAAAAGTAAAATTTTGTTCATTGAACGAGTGTTGTGGGGTTCTAATACCTTCCCCATACACAAATGATCCCCGAACCTTAAATATTTTTATTCGCATACCATTTTAGTAAATTTTGTGTGCCCAGTCACACCCTTTAAATAAAGATTGGTGGCGACTCCATTTTTCTCCTCTTCGAAACAAAGTCAGCCGCTCCTCGTCGCAAACCCGTAGCGACATTACTGTAGTAGAACCTTTTACACCTCTCCTAAATTAAGTGCAATCAAGCAATCTATCATTCTTATAACCTAACAAAAGTCATACTTAAATCACAAATGAGAGACTTCTAGCTTGAAAGAAGAAAAACCATAAACTGGAGAGGTATAATAACCGTAATCAACTAACTATTCATTAATGACAATTAAAACCTGACATTTTTTATGATCACAATTATTTGATTTTATTATCAACATTCTTGTGAAGGCTTCATGAAGTACTATTGGACCTTTTCAATTTCTAAGAAATGAAAAAAATAGAGAAAATAGGAAGCAAGAAGAAGATTTTTTTTTAAGAAGCCATAAGAATAAAATATTTAAACATAATCACAAATAAACCAACAAACAAAATAGTTATAGAAATTGAAGGTAGAGGATGCACTTTTAAGCTCAGTTTTGGTACAAGTTCTCATGCATCTTGCTTGTTGTCCACTGAAAGAGCTTGTCGAAGGCTCAATCAAATACAATTTATAATACCAATCTAAAATTAACTACTTGTAGTAACTAATAGTGGACTGAGTCAACCACAAGGAACATAATAAATTAATTTCAATTAATTGGTTTTCTTAATGACACGGACTGACATGGACTGGGGGGGAGTTAAGCATAAAATAGAGACAGAAGGACTAAACAGAGAGCGGTAAAAATAAACGCTAATGATCTAACCACACACCGATTCAAGGCAATTAGGGATTAAACGCAACTTTGATCATAAATATTCAACCAATCAGGTAGTTTTTAGATATTTAAAACTAATCGAACTCCTCGGGACCCCATAGGAGCCTCCCTTAGGGAACCAAAATTCCAACGTCTAAATCGGTTATTCAACTAATTATTTAGCAGGCTATGTAATTAGAAACATTAAGCTCTTGGGATAGGTCAGAACGTGCTAATTAATTAAGACTGGCCAATCAAAATTAATCGACACATGCATTTTAATCCTAAAGCCTACCATGTACATGTAATTAAGAATTTCTACCTAATTAAACGACATGTCAACCGGACTACTGAAATTAAGCTAGAGACTGAGGACACCTGGGAGTACTTCTAGCATAGCTATGAACACTTTTGTACAGTTAATTTGTCAGATCAACCATACAATCATGCTACTAAGTATAAGCACGAAGATTAAAAGCCGTAAAGAAACTGGAAATTTACATTCAAAGTGCTGAAATCTCACAAAATTACATAAAAATCCCAAACCAACCTCAAAACAGCAACGAATGCTTAGCTAGACATCGAACCGAGCCTTCCAAATACCCAATATAGATCAAAAACTCCTAATCTAACTTATTCTAATTAAAAATAGAGAGAAAATAGTCTTTACATGGTCTCTTAATTGGTGGCCAAAAACGGAGACAAATGAGCTAGAGGACGAAAAAATCTATTTATAGGAATCGACGGAGCGTCTAGACACTATGGACAATGTCTAGAAGCTACCAACGTCACAGGGACTCGCCGCAGCTTCGAGGGAGGCTTCAAGGAACTGCCGATAGCGTATAGACGTTCTAGACAGCATCTAGATGCTACCCAGCTCGCAGCACTGGTTATTTTTGCTCTAACTTTTCACTTAGGTGTCCGAATGACCTTCGGTTTGATGCGTTGGAATCGGGATTCGACGTAGAATCTCTCAGAACGTGCCTCATACTCAAATACCTACAAAATGATCAATTAATTATATTAAAACTCTAAACTAACATGATTTAAGCATAAAAATATAGAACTATGTTGGTCCTATCAAATAACCCCAAACCTAAATCTTGCTAGTCCTCAAGCAAGACCCAAACAAAAATAATAAAGATATAAATCAATGATTGCATGCACGAGACTCTAATTTCATACTTAGGAAAATTGCAATAATCACAAAAGAGAAGCAGAGACATACACTATCCATGTTTTGAGACACTTTTAAAAACTCTTCCTATTCTTTCCCACATGTGTGTGTGGCCTCGTAAAGTAGTCTCTACAAGCCCGGAGAAGGTCTATAAGGCTCTCAATCCATCTTCCCCTTACACTGACACTAGGACTAGCTACCAAGCTTCCAAACCATCAAACAAGTAATAGGTTACTAGGTGCCTGAACTCAAACCCACGGGATAAATTTGTATCACTCTAAAAGCCAAAGGGCACTAGCTTTCATACACCTGTAGCAGGGACCCATATCCAGAGCACTCGCACTATGGATGGCCTAACTGATCACGACAGGTGTAGCTCTTTTTACCCCTTGATTCACTAAATTCATTACAAGCTTATTTTATTTTCTTCTTTTTCTTTCTTTTTTTTCAATAATGATCTTCTTTTCAAGCACACTTTCTTTCTTCTTTTGCTAGTCAAATCACATTTTTACTTCTCCTAAGCAACGCATTACAAGCTATAAATCTTTCCACTCAACAACTAGCCCTATACCTATCTGGGTGACAACAGACATATAAGCTCCATAATTCCACCCTAAGCCTTAAAGACTACAAAAGGAAAGGTTAACGTGTTTAGATCGTGCAGGAAATACCAAAAATTTTTAAAAGTTAGGCACAAAAAGACTCAAAGCAAGATAGCATTCATATACTTCAGATAATGCAATTAAAGCAACATACCATGCATGTCATCAATTGTCCTCATCAAGCAACAAGAAAACACATCATCAAGCATTCAAGTTCATAATTCACACAAAATTATTGAAAAAAAATTCACACAAGAATCATGTTTAACATAATTGATCAACAGTCCGAGCTCAGGTGCTCAAGGACAACATATAAGCGCAACTATTAAACTTAAAAATAGGTCCGAGCTCAGATGCTCAAGGACTCAACCAATCATCCTAAACACATCATCAACGCACAATAATTATAACCTCCACCCCCAACCTAAATTCTACATTGTCCTCAATGTACAAAAATCAGTGAAAATTAAAGGACAAAAAGAAAGGGGAACAGAAAACCTCCCTTGAAAACTCAACACGTAAGTGAGTGGTGGCACGGCAAAAACCTCCAAGAATGACAATTCTTCTGCTCAAAGGTGAATTTGTTACCTATAAAACAAAGCAAAACAAGCTAAGTTAGGTAAAACAAAAACAGAAAGCAATAAAGGAAAGCAACTAAATTTTCAAGCCTGGATGCCTCCAGGAAGCACAAATTTTTATAGTCGATTGCTCGACTTGCCGTGTGGCAAGCATCAAGGCACATAAAAGTTCTCCCATTTCTTCGGCCCTTTCTTCCTCGAATCTACAAAGCCCACTGCCCTAAGTGATAGGACCTATAAAGTCCTATTTCATCACACTTATTTCTTGTTAGTTTGAAGGATTTTATGTTTTTTATTATTATTTTTTAGGGATTCGAGAAATTCACGTGTTTTGGAGAGTTTGCAACATTTCAGAATTAATTCAGACCAAATTGGAGGTGATTCGAGCAACTGAATTTCTATACCAAATTTGACTGATCATATCATGATATTTTGAGATTCAAACATATTCAAATTTAGTTTCAAATCTAAGCTTAATGAATTATATTTCTAACGGTATAAGACTCATTACATTCCACCAAGTATTATGAAAGTTATGATATTTTTGGTGATTACTGCTCCTGCTAGAAAACTGCCATACATGAGAATGCTTTGTGTCAACTTCCATGCCCATTATCTTGCTGATCACATTTGGAAATATAGCCCAAATAGATATAATTTTAAAGCTCTCTGAAAGATCCTTCCATCCAGATAAAGATCACGTTGATCCAAATTTTGGAGAAGAAATTATTGACAAAATATTGAATATTGTGCAATCTAGAAACTTTCCTTATTTGCAACCTTCTATGTTTGTTTTGAGAATTTAGGAAAGGATTTTCGATTTTTGGATGTATTTTCCAGCATTTTGCAAGATAGAAAATTATTTACTTTATTTTATTTTATTTCGAATATTATTTCCTAATTGTTTTGGCACTAGTACAAATTTTACTTTTAATGGCGGGCAATGCGCGTCATTAAAAGGAAACGATGACAGGCACACGTTTGACATCTTTTCAAGTGTCATCGTAAGCTACGATGACGGACACCTTTTAATGACGGGCATTGCCCGTCATTAAAAGGTGTGCGTCATCATAGCCTATAATTGAAGGGAATAATCGAATTAAACTCACAGCAGAAGCATAGAAATAGTCTTTGATTTATTTAGAATTAAACTAAAATACAAGGATTAAGCAATAAATACCTTGAAAATAATATTATAGAGAATATTTTGGCAGATCTTTATCTCTTCCACAAAATCTTCTTGGCTATGACTCAAACACAGGACCAAGGCTTGTGGGAGCATCTTGAAAAAAAAATCCCCATGGGATTGGAAAGGAAGGGGTCTAGAGAGAATTCTTTAATTCTCTCTATTGAGAGATGTGTGTTGTGAAAAATGGCTCAACCCAAGGGTCTTATTTATAGTGACCAAGGGAAAATCTTTGCCATAATTAAAATATTATATTTTAATATCTAATATATTAAAATATATCTTGTATTTATTTGAATCTCATTCAAATCTCCTACGATATTTATTTACTTGAATTTTATTCAAATTCTATAAATATCTTTTATTTAATATATCAAATATACATTAATTATTTTAATATTTAATGTATCAAATACAAAAAATATATTTTCCTCTTTTATATTTAATATATCTAATATATTAAATATTAATTTAAACACTTCAAATTAAATATTAAATTTGAACATTTCAAATTTTAATATTTAATGTATCAAATACAATAAATATATTTTCCTCTTTTATATTAAATATTAATTTGAATACTTCAAATTAATATTAATTTGAACATTTCAAAATTTTCTTTCCACTAAATTGATCTTTTAATGTTACTATGAGCTAGCAAGAGAACCTTATGGACCTACAGATTATAAACTCCAATGATACAAAATTAATTAATTAATTCTTTAATTAATTAATTTTCATTCATTAACTATAGGTCACTCCACTATAGACCTAGAGTTGCACTCTTATGCACTGTAGGACAAGTTGTGTCCATAGATATAATCATTACATGCAAGTCGATCCTTCACGAGCTGTTTGTAATTAAAGCTGGGTCAAAAGTCCGTTTTACCCCTATAATTACATCTTGCACCTTAAGTACCACTGATCCTCTAATGAATAATCTGTTTATAATCTAATTATAAACTAAGTCCCTCTCGGGTCAGTGAGAGAGTGGGGCCCTATTGTTCAAGTCCCGAAATCAGCACTTAAGGGAACTACTCATCTACGTACCCTATATGGGAATGAGTGAATTCTATCTTGTGAGATTATGTTCCCAGCTCTCTATTTGGTCAAGTCCCCAAAATGGTAGGCATATTGAATCGGCTACAAAAGCCACTCTCACCCATGCAAATCAAAGGACAAGCCTTCAAAGGCAGGAGTTCATAACTCACTCAAGATTAAGATCGAGTCGCATATGATCATCCTGATGAAATATTAATCTTCTCAATTAACGGATTTATAAGGAGAGATTAAATATTTCGTGGTCCAGTCTTATACAAACTCATTGTTTAAGATACCCCCACTCACATGTCCCACATGAATGATTTGGATCAAATCATTTGTAACTATTACAAAGTGGGCCGTATCAATAGTGTTACCAGGATAAAGCACCCAACCTTATCCATATATTATAACTCTTTAGGTTATTTCTTGAACACGATCCTCCAATATGTCAACCACATACTGTTCAAGATTACACTAATAACCTTGGATTTTTCATATAATGGATAATATTATATTGCAAATAAAATAATCAAAATTATTATTAATTATTAAATATATTATTAATTACGAGGCTTTAGGGCATAAATCCCAACAATCTCCCATTTGCACTAAAGCTGGGGAGACATGTATCCTAGGGCATACTCTATACCCAACATGTTCTCTCACTTGGCCTAGCAAAGATGAGACATTTCTCGTAATCCTAGACATTCTAGGTGACCCTCAAACACTTTAGCCTTGAGAGTCTCTTTATATAGATCCAAAGGATTGTAGTTAAAATCCATCTTGATCACTACCATGATGCCTTCTCTCTCTCGATATGATTCCCTATACATTGGTGTTTTCTAATTTCTTTAATATTAGTCTTTGCACCCTTATTATCATAATAAAAAGGATAGTCTAAATCATATCTGAAAAACCTTTTAAATCTTTAAGAAACTATTATAATCATACAAGTCCTTTTGTTGCTTCACAAGCAAAACAATTTAACTTGTATATCATACTCCACCACCTAGGTTAAAATTTATCTTTACATAGATTTCCTAAATCTTTGTAAGAACCATTGTATCTTGTAAAGATCAAATCTTTAACTCCATACACAAAAATTTCTCATCATCCATAGATAATTTGAGAAAGTTTTTAATTTTCTACTCAATGGTCATACCATTCGTTTAACTGATATATGTTAACCAATTGTATAATAAATGTTCAGTCTCATTTATGCATATCATATGCTCTCAACATTTGAGGTGTCTTAGGATACACTTCCTTAGACATAAATATCAAATATTTGACAACAATTTTGTCAATATAAGATGTTTGAGACAAAGTTAACATTTTGTTTTTAAAATCTTCATTTTGGATATGTAAAATATACTGAGTCATTCCAAATCACTTATTTGAAATTGGTTACTTAATCAACTTTTTATGTTAGACATCTTACATCATTCATAATGGGTAAAAAATATCACCAATATAAAACATGAGAAAAATCCACTAAGCAATTAATGATTTTCTTGTCTATACAAGCTTCATTAATATTTATCCAAAGTCATAGATTTTGATACTTTTATCAAACCTTATATTCACAGATCTAATGGTAAAATTCATTTCATAAATGAACCTTTACTATTTTGCAAACTTTTTGCTTTTGATCTTTGAAAATAAACATATCTGATTGATTTGTGTAGATGCATTATCTAAGATTTCTTTTCATAAAAGAATTCTAAACATTCATTTTTTTATATCACATATGCAACAATGAATTAAATAATGCTTACAGACTTCAGTATGGCAACAAGTGAGAAAATTTACTCGCAGTCTACTTTTTCCTATTAGGTCTAACCCTTTTCCATTAGTCTCACTTTGCATGTAATAAGCCTTCAACTTTGTCATCTAACATGACAATTTGGGCTAAGTTCTTGTAAAGGTTGAGTCATTTCATAACTCTCCCACTTTGATGAGGCTTATCCAATTCATGACTGGGATCCATTTGACTTTCAAATATAATTAAATTGTTAATTATTTAGTGGCTTCACTTGGAACCAATTTATTAACACTATCTCACCTTATTAAATGTTTGTAGTCTATTATTTGACATTTCTTATAAAAAATGATATTTGTCATTAAATACCTTATTCGTTTTAGGACTACATAAAAGGCCACTTTATACTCCTTAGGGGTGGCCTACACTTAGGCTTATCTTTGAACATATACAAGCTTTTTAGGCTTGTTTCAACATGTGAACTTAACATTCCCAAATGATGAAGTGTTGTAAACCAGCTTTACTACTCTTCTATAATCTTTAAAATTGTCTCGTAGACACTTTTAGAGGGAATCATGTTCACCATGCAATCTCTATTGCATTTCCTAACTACAGTATGGTAATGTCTAACAATGTCATGTTTCTCCTCTTGTATCACAATTTCACAAAATTGTACTTGGATTTAGATAATTGGGATAAAAATCCATTTTCTATCAATTAGTTTTAGTACGTAAGGTTCATGTACTTTCTATTATGATCTGATCATAATATCTTGATAGATTTAATTACCTAATCGTTTGTTTTTTTAAAACTTTAGTCTTAATTTTCTTGAACTTTTCAAAAATTTAGACTTATGTTGTATTAGGTAAAGATACTTATACCTTGAATGATCATCAACTAGAGTGATGAAATATTCATGACTTTATTTGACTTTTACATTTACCAGACCACTTGGGTCAGAATGTGTAAGCCCAAAGTATTCTTTGGCGTTCTAGCCCTATCTCATAAAGGCCCAATGATTATCTTGCATGAAAGGCAAGATCTACAGACAGGTAAAGTAATTAACTAACTTTTTAGAGAATTACCTCTTACTAGTCTTTTCATTCTATTCAAGTTGATGTTAATCAACCTTAACAGCCAAATCAAGTATCATCTTTTAAAAGAAAATAATGTCTTTCTATTTTGGATTCTATAATCTTGAATATCTCAGTATTTTGTAATATAATATATGTCAACATTTTTAACATAAACAAATTGTTCTTATTTTCAGCTGAATGTATTTTCAAACAATTTTGAAAATATAAACTTTTATACTTTAAAGTAATTCATACTATATGAACATTTTTGTAATAAAGTTCGAGAAATTGAATTTCTCTTATGGTTACTAAAAACATCATATTCAGCATTATGCAACAATTTTACTTAATGACATCTTAATGTCTCCCACTACACTAACTAAGATAGGCTTCCTGGTGCTAACTTGTAGAAAATATTCTACATGTTAAGTATTTTCCAAGAATTACATATTAAATATAATGAAGAATAAATCTTGATAGTAGATCATATATCAACTATCTAGGTGACATTATTTATATTCCACCAAACATCTAGTAAATCAAATTTACTTTCATTTATATTTTTCTTCCTAGAGGTATTTCAAAAATTCCTCTTATTATGACTGTCCTAGCTAATTTAGGAACTATTTCCTTTTATATAGCTTCAATCATTTAGTTTCTTTACTTGGATTTTTGTAATACTTAGTTTTGAGATCATTTAGACAACTTTCTAAATTTAGCTTATGTTGACTTCAACATCTCATATGTTGTTGTCATTTTCTTTATCTTCTAAATTTGACATCTAACATGTCAACTAGGAGAATACGTACAAACTACCTCGTTTACTTTTGATTCATTAATCATGTGCTTCACGAACAATTCGAATAGCATTAGCAACAGGTTTTGAGAATATTTCTCAATAAAGACAAATTCAAAATTTTTACACTACCATTATAGTGTTAATGTTACTTTTTCAAGTAATAAAATTTCTCAATTTTGATTTATCAGTAATAAAATTAAAATTATGAGAGAAACTGACATAATATTGAAATATATAAAATATATAATTTAACATCATGCAAACAATTATCCATTCAATTTTAGCATAGAAATCAAACAATTTGAAAAATAAAGCCTATAAATCATTTCTAATGCTATGGTACTTTAGTGAGTTATAACAAGTGCCGCCGTAGGGTAGGTTAAGTATTCCTTTACTAAACTGAGACAATCTCAACCAAGTATTATACCAGAATAACTCTTATTCCTATAATATTTAGTTACCATTAATTTGGTCAAGGGCATCATTAACAACTTTAATGAGCCCTTTGTAAGTGTGACTCATAATTTTAGATCCCGTAGTTTTATCCCAACAAGTGCCACTGTAGGGTAGGTCAAGTATTGGAAACAAAACTATAATCTTATCCTTCTTAGGAGTTCACCCTAATATTGACCCATGCAAACACCTTCCGTAGGGGGACGGTCCAAAAGCCGCCACGAGGCCCCGCATGAATCTCACGATGTAAACTAATGATGGAGACCATAGGATATGTTGACACATTTCCTTCTCCCACTTACTATAATACTTTCTCAAAAGATTCACCCTGATATTGATCCATGCAAACACCTTCCCGTAGGGAGGACGGTCCAAAAGCCACCACGAGGCCCCACATGAATCTCACGTTGTGAATCAATAATAGAGACCGTAGGATTTTTGACATGTGTTCTTCTCCCACTAAGTATTTTGAAATAGGTTTTTCTATTACTTAGAAAAATTAAGTTAATCTCATTTATCTAAGTTCCTCAATCTACCTTTCATAACCCTTATGTTGTTAGATTGATTTTAATGTGAATTACTAAGTTTTTAAACTATTTAAAAAATAATAATAACATTATGAGCATGCTTAGTGAAAATAAATAAAATTTGACTAATTCAACTCCCAGGTTAGTTCCCAATTAGAGGTGTTCCCTTTCGGTCAGCTTAAACACCCCAATCTAGACAGAACCTTCCATAGACAGAGTTCCCTTATTATTTTCAAATTCATTAATCTTTAATTAACTATTAATTATTAGATTAATGAACATAAATATTTTTAATCTTATTAAAAAATAATTCACTTGGATAGTCTTAAAAATCCATCATTTTAAACCCTTTAAATTAAAAGATAATCCTGGATATTTTATTCTAATTTTATTAGAAAAATAGAAGATAAATTAAATTCAAAACTTAAACTATGGATAATCTTAAAATTCTACCATTTTAAACCATTTAAAACTAAATTAAAAAACTATCCTAAATTCTAACAAGTAAAGATATATTAAATTCAAAATTAAGCTATTTAAAACATGAATTTGAAATATCTTTATTTTAAAAAAATCCTAATCTCATTAGGATATATCCTAATCTTATTAGGAAAACATGGATTTCATTTATGAAAGAAAATATCCTAATTTAATTTTCAAATATAACAATTATATTCAAAGATATGGAAAATATAAGCATATTAAGAAAATATCTCAATTCTATTAGGAATCATCCTCATCAAATTTTCCAATATAACAATTATATTAAAAAATTAATCTTAATTCTATTAGAAAACAACCTAATCAAAATTTTCAAATATAACAATTATATTAAAAAATAAGATAAGATGCATGATCATATTTAACCTATGGTGGAATTTTAAATTTAAACGGCATACTTTATGCAACAATCAAATAATTTAAAACATACATCTCATGCATAATTAAATTAAAAATAGCAAAATTGACCGGCATATTTGACATATTCTAAGAAATTGAAAATAATTTAAATTACAATAATTTAAATCCAAGACATATCTTGGTTTTCAATATCTTCCTTGTTCGGCCATCCAAATTTTGAGTTTAAAAACCTAAATCTTGTCTTCCAATTATAGTACCAGCAGCCACAAAAATTTAAAAAGAAAAATCTGCATTACCCAAGTGTTGAACCCAAGACCTTGAGTATAACAAGAAGCCTCCTTCACCACTAAACAAAACACTATTTTTTTTATACTAGAATGTTTAATAATAATATAAAGCTTCAGCCGAATATGTTTGACTTCGATTTTTCCGTTTTTTTTTCGTGCACCTCTTCGTCGTCGACTTCTTCAGCGCAAGTGATCGAAAATTGCAGCAATGGTAATCATTCAAGTAAAATACATGAAATTCTAACTCTCATGGGTTTTACAATGATCTAATCAAAGCAATAAATCTAATGTCAAATAGCCTAAACAATCAATTTGCAAACCACAATTTATCACATATATGATAAATTAAAATACCCACCATCACAAAACTTTAATTCTAAATAAAACTCAAACCTTGCTCTGATACCAATTGAAGGGAATAATCGAATTAAACCCACAGCAGAAGCATAGAAATCGTCTTTGATTTATTTAGAATTAAACTAAAATACAAGGGTTAAATAATAAATACCTTGAAAATAATATTTTAGAGAATATTCTGGCGGATCTTTATCTCTTCCACAAAATCTTCCTGGCTATGACTTGAACACAGGACCAAGGCTTGTGGGAGCATCTTGAAAGAAAATCCCCAAGGGATTGGAGAGGAAAGGGTCTAGAGAGAATTATCTAATTCTCTCTATTGAGAGATGTGTGTTGTGAAGAATGGCTCAACCCAAGGGTCCTATTTATAGTGACCAAGAGAAAATCTTTGCCATAATAAAAATATTATATTTTAATATCTAATATATTAAAATATATCTTGTATTTATTTGAATCTCATTCAAATCTCCTACGATATTTATTTATTTGAATTTTATTCAAATTCTATAAATATCTTTTATTTAATATATCAAATATACATTAATTATTTTAATATTTAATATATCAAATACAATAAATATATTTTCCTCTTTTATATTTAATATATCTAATATATTAAATATTAATTTGAACACTTCAAATTAAATATTAAATTTGATCATTTCAAATTTTAATATTTAATGTATCAAATATTAAATATTTTCCTCTTTTATATTAAATATTAATTTGAACACTTCAAATTAATATTAATTTGAATATTTCAAAATTTTCTTTCAACTAAATTGATCTTTTAGTGTTACTATGAGCTAGCAAGGGGACCTTATGGACCTACAGATTATAAGCTCCAATGATACAAAATTAATTAATTAAACTCTTTAATTAATCAATTTTCATTCATTAACTCTAGAGTTACTTCACTATAGACCTAAAGTTACACTCTTATACACTGTAGGACAAGTTGTGTCCATTGATATTATCACTATATGCAAGTCGATCCTTCACGAGTTGTTCGTAATTACAGCTGGGTCAAAAGTCCGTTTTACCCCTATAATTACATCTTGCACCTTAAGTACCACTGATCCTCTAATAAACAATTTGTTTATGATCCAACCATAAACTAAGTCCCTCTTGGGCCAGTGAAAGAGTGGGGTCCCATTGTTTAAGTCCCGACCGAAAACTCTCATTTGTTGAAGGGGAGCATAGTGCGCTTTAGGCACCGAGCGAGAAACGTCTCTTCTTTCGTTTCGGGCTTCCTCTAAGGGGTTGTTGTGTAACAAGTGCATAATGTCCTCTGGAACGTCCGTGTATTTTATCATCAACTTGAAGGGCAAAATGCGCTCAAACAACCTATCTTACTAATAATAATAAAGGCTAATACCTTAATTGAGTCAGTCAAGATCAAATCTGTTTATCAAAGTGCTTCTCCGCGAAATCAGCACTTAAGAGAACTACCCATCTACTTACCCTATAAGGGAATGAATGAATTTCATCTTGTGAGATTATGTTCTCAACTCCCTATTTGGTCAAGTCCCCAAAATGGTAGGCATATTGAATCGGCTACAAAAGCCACTCTCACCCATGCAAATCAAAGGACAAGCCCTCAAAGGCAGGAGTTCATAACTCACTCAGGGATTAAGATAGAGTCGCATATGATCATCCTCATGAAATATTAATCTTCTCAATTAACGGATTTATAAAGAGAGATTAAATATTTTGTGGTCCAGTCTTATACAAACTCATTGTATAAGATACCCCCACTCACATGTCCCACATGAATGATTTGGATCAAATCATTTGTAACTATTACAAAGTGGGCTGTATCAATAGTGTTACCAGGATAAGGCACCCAACCTTATCCATATACTATAACTCTTTAGGTTATTTCTTGAACACGATCCTCTTGTATGTCAACCACATACTGTTCAAGATTACATTAATAACTTTGGTGGCTCTTCAAGTATGAACTATTTACCAGTACGCATTATGTACTAACCCACCACCAAATTTTGCAGGTGATAAAGATTTTTATGAATTTGGCGATGTTGAAGAGGATGCGTGATGGGAAGAGACCATTGACTAGTCAACTTATTTCTTTGTAGTTGCATCTAAGTGTTGCTAAATCACTTTTTATTACTTGTTTTTAGCTTTAAGTTGGAGTGTAGTGCTGAAAGTTAGGCTTATGTTGTGTTTGAGTTCTTGGGAGCTTATTAAAGGAGGATGTTATCTCTTATTTTGATGTTGGATTACTAGAGTTGTTTCTTGCCTTTTTAGTTGGACGTTTGTAATAGAAATGTTAGTTCCTTTACTATTATGGTTTTAGAGTTTAAAAAAGTTAGTTCTATTAATACTTAAAATGTTTGTTTGTTCTGAGTCTTTAGTAGATTCGTTAGTTGGAGATTAGAATGGTTGTTATCTGGTTATTTGGTTTTAGAAGTGTGATCTTTTCTTGTCTCTATCAGGTATCAGAAAAATTGGTTAGCTCTTGTAGTTACGTTGTTAGGTTGTTGAAATTTTTGGGGCATTGTGATTGTACGTTTGGTGGCGTTCCCTAGATTAGGCTAAATTTTGGGGGCATTACATATCTAATATGACAACTTGGACTTCAATTAAGTCCTTATAATGGTTAAGTCATCTAATGATTCTCCCACTATGATGAGGCATATCGAATTCATGACTAGGATCCATTTGACTCTTAAATTGTTAACAAATTTTTAACGATTTAGTGGCTTCACTTGGAACCAATTATCAACATTATCTCACCTTATTGAAGGTTTGTGGTCTTTTAATTGACATTTCTTATATAAAAATGATATTTGTCATACAAATACCTTATTCTCTTTAGACTTAAAGACCATTTTTTTACTCCTTAGAGATGACCTACACTTAGACATATCTTTGAACATATTCTAGTCTTTTTGAGCATGTACGCTTAACATTCCCAAATCCTGAAATGTTGTAAACTAACTTTGCTATACTTCAATATTCCAAAACTTGTCTCGTAGACACCTTTAGAAAGAATAATGTTTACTATGTAATCTCTATTGCATATCATAACAAGAGTCTAGTAATGGTGTGTAGCATTATTGATGTGACCATGTCTAACAAGGTCTTGTTTTCTCCTCTTACATCATAGTTTCACACAATTGTATTTGATGCTTAGAATTGGAATACAATCCCACTTTCTATCAACTAATCTTAGTACATAAGATTCGTGTACTTTTCATTATGATATGATCATAGTGTTTTGTTAGCCTTACCTAATTGATTTTCAACTTCAACCTTAATTTTCTTGAACTTTTAAAAAATTTAGACTTATGTTGGATCAAGTAAAAATACTTGTACCTTGAATGATCATTAACTAGAGTGATAAATATTTATGACTTTATTTAACTTTTACATTCACCAGACCACTACAATGTGTAAGCCCAAAATATTCTTTGGCCTTGTAGCCTTATCCAATAAAAGCTTAATGATTATCTTGCATTAAAGGCAAGATCAAAAGACATGTAAAATAATTAACTCTAACTCTTAGAGAATCACCTCTTACTATTCTTTTTCATCCTATTTAAGTTGATACGAATCAACTTTAACTGTCAAAGACGAGTATCATCTTTAGCAGAAAACTTTTGTCTTTTTATTCTAAATTCTATAATCCTGAATATCTTAGTATTGTGCAATGTTGTAAATGTTAACATTTTACTAATTGTACTTATTTTCAGCTGAACATATTTTCAAACAATTTTAAAAATATAAACTTTAATATTTCAAAGTAATTCATACTATATACATTTTTTAGTAATAAATTTTGAGAAATTGAATTTCTCTTATAGTTTCTCTTATAAGTAATTCTTATAGTTGGCTTCGGTTTCCAAAGTACGTTATGGATGTATCTATAGTTTTGATATGGTTTAGGAAGCATAATGTAGGACTCATACATTTTGATGAGTTTTTAAAGGTCAGATAACCTTGTGTATGAAAAAGAAAAGTTGGGTGAATACCAGGTGCGTCGGGTAAAAATGGTCGAGGGGTGGTATGTCACAAGAGGACTTAGAGTAGCATCGACGACCTTGTTTTAAGATAATTAGGGTCGGTGAACTGAGTATAGAAAGACAAGTATTTGAGATTCCTGATAATGTTGATGACCTTTGATGGATGTAATTAGTTGGGGTCGAAAGAGAATGTCGGTGGCCCTGAATAAAATCAATGAGGATCAACGTGTCTCGAAGGAGTCGGTCTTTGAAAACCTTATGAGAGTTATGGTATGAGCATTGAGTAAGGTCGAGGTTTGAGATTAGTAAAGAGAGCTTGTCGAGGGCTCAATCAAATACAATTTATAATACCGATCTAAAATTAACTACTTGTAGTAATTAATAGTGGACCGGGTCGAACCACAGGGAACAGAATAAATTGGTTTCAATTAATTGGTTTTCTTAATGACACGGACTGACACGAACTGGGGGGAGTTAGGCATAAAATAGAGACAGAAGGACTAAACAAAGAGTAGTAAAAATAAAGATCTCACCTTGGGCACCGAATCAGGGGTGAACAGGTAGTTATGCAAATTATCGATCATTGAAACTAACCTAACAGGCAATTTCCTATGTTTTAAGACCGACTGAACTCCTCGGGACACCGTAGGAGCCTCCCCTAATTAAACCAATTTACAAACGCCTAATTGGTTCTAATTTAATTAATTAATTTGGCACGACCAATACCAAAAGATTAATTAAACGCATTACACCCAAGGGATAAGCCGAAACGAGTTAATTAATTAAGAATGGTTAATCTAAATTAACTAAGCCCGCGCTAAAAATTCTAAGTCCTACCATGTACTCGTAATTAAGTAATTCTACTTAATTGAACTGACGTGGCAACCGGCCTATTTACTACTCAAATTAAGCTAGAGACCAAGGACACCTACGAATACATCTAGCATAGCTAAGAAATCTCTAAATTAATTGATTTGTCAGTTCAATCAAAGTAGAAATAACTAGGAATAAGCACAAGAATTTGCAAGCCATAAAACAGTACTGGAAAATTAAATTAATAACCAAATCTCACAATATAATGCACAATACCGTATTTACAACCCCGAAACGGCGTCAAAAGCCTAGCCGAACATCAAAAAGATGTAGCCCGACACCAAGGTTTGATGAAAAACTCCTAATCTATCCTAAAGTACTGAAAAACAGAGAGGAGAAAACTTAAAATGGTCTCATGACGGTTGAAAATCGGAGACAAATTGACCTAGAGCACGAAAAAATCTATATATAGGAATCGACGGAGCGTCTAGACGCTCTAGACAGCGTCTAGACGCTCCCAGCGTCACAGAGGCTCTCCGCAGCGTCGAAAGAGGCTTCAGGGAACTGTCGATAGCGTCTAGACGCTACCCAGCGCGCAGCACTGCTTATTTTTGCTCTAACTTTTTGCTCAGGTGTTCGAATGACCTCCGGTTTGATGCGTTGGAATCGTGATTCAACGCAGAATCTCTCGAAACATGCCTTATGCTCAAATCCATACAAAATGATTAATTAATTTCATTAAACTCTCCAAACTAACATGATTTAAGTATGAAAATATAGAACTATGTTGGTCCTATCAAATAACCCCCAACCTAAATCTTGCTAGTCCTCGAGCAAGACTCAAACAAAAATAATAAAAATATGAATGAATGATTACATGCACAAGACTATAATTTCAATACTTAGGAATATTGCAATAACTACAAAAGAGAAGCAGACATACACAATCCATGTTTTGAGACACTTTTAAAAATTCTTTCTATTCTTTCCCACATGTGTGTGTTGCCTCGTAAAGTAGTCTCTGCAAGCCTGGAGAAGGTCTATAAGGCTCTCAATCCATCTTCCCCCTACACTGGCACTAGGACTAGCTACCAAGCTTCCAAACCATCAAACAAGTAATAGGTTACTAGGTGCCTGAACTCAAACCCGCGGGATAAACTTGTATCACTTTAAAAACCAAAGGGCACTAGCTTTCACATACCTATCGCAGGGACCCGTATCTAGAGCACTGCTCAATGGATGGCCTAACTGATCACAACAGGGGTAGCTCTTTTTACCCCTTGGTCCTATCAATTAGGTGAGTTGACTTTACATGAGATGTTGATTCATGGGTCTAGCATGTTGTGATCGTTATTTACTTTCCATGTATGATGAACATGTCTAATTTCATAATTGTTGTGTATAGCATGATGTTTGCCTTGTATGTTGGTTGGTGGCTCCTCAGGTGTGAGCTACTTACCAGTACGTGTTATGTACTGACCCACCCACAGATTTTTTAGGTGATGATGATTATGACGAGCCTGGAGGTGCTGAGGAGGAGACTTTAAGAGAAAGACCATAGCTAATTTCTTTTTATTTAGTAGTTTTCTTTGTTAAGATTTATTTAGTTAAATTACTTTATAATTGATCACTCTTCGTTGCAGACTAGTTATTGGCGTTTCATTTCCTTAGTTTTGTTCTCTAATTTCTGTTGTGACATCTAGTTTCTGGGCTTGGTGTCGTTGCTTCATTCTTTTAGTTAGAGTTTTCTTTCTATCGTAGTTGATTACATATGAAGGCAATTTTGTTACCATTAGTGAGTTGGTTTAGGTTATGAATTTTTTCTCACGTGGAAGGTCGGTAATAGGTCTTTGTTAGGATACTTTACCTTTATGGAATGAGTTTTCATGAAGTTAATAAAGTAGTCGTGTTCTTTACATATTTATCATGATGGTTTGTTTCTGGTTCTCTAATAGTCGTCCAAGTTGGAGTTGGGATGTTGTTTTCTTTTGACTCTCTAGTGGTTATTGAATTGAAGTTTGATTTTGAATATAGAAGTGCATTTTGCTGCTTAATAGGTACTAGAAAAATTTTGGTATTGTTGTGGTTACGTCGTTATGTTGCTGAATTTTTTTAGGCATAATGGTTGTTCGATAGTAACGGTTCCCTTGAATTAGACTAAATTTTGGGGGCGTTAAGCAAACAATGTTTAAAATTGAGTAGCTTAATGGAAATTGGGCTGCTAATTAGGGAATTCTGAGAAGAATCCCATGTTTAGTGTTGTGGTTCAAGCAAAAATAGACTTTGCTTCAGCAATTTAGCCTCAAAACAGTATAGTGAACCCCTAATTCGAGCCCGCTTTTATCTTTTGTGTTAAAACCTGCTTTAATCTCTTGCATCTATTTATTTTTGCTACTTTTCTAAGCTCAGTGCTTGTTATTTAGTTTTAGATTGCTCATTTCAAACTTGTGATTCCTTATTTTTCTTTTGGTTACCCTTTAGTTCATTAGAAGTTGATTCAAGCTTAGTTAAATTCCAACTAATCCCTGTGGAAAATGATTAAATTACTTATCACTTGCTGTTTATACTGTGTATACTTGCACATGTTAAGAGTGTTTTCATTACAAATTTAGCTTCACTCTATTTGGCAACGGTTACTAAAAACACCATATTCAACATTAAGTAAAAATCTTTACTTAATGACATCTTAATGTCTCTCACTACACTAACTGAGGATGGGCTTCCTAGTGCCAACATGTAGAAATTATTCTACATAACTAAGTATTTTTCAAGAATTATAATGAAGTATGAGTATTTATACTAAATCTTATATCAACTATGATATTTATTTTCTACCAAAAATCCAATAAATCTTATTTACTTTCATTTATTTTTTTCAAAGGTATTTCAAAAATTTCTCTCATTATGACTGCTCTAGCTAATTTAGAAACTATTTTCTTTTATATTTGTAGTCGTTTGGTTTATTTTCTTAGATTTTTGTAATACTTGATCTTGAGATCATTTAAATGATTTTCTAAATTTAGCTTCTATTGCCTTCAAGTTGTTATCATTTTCTCTATCTTCTTAACTTGACATTAACATGTCAACTAAGAGATATGTACAAGTTATCTCGTTACATTTGATCAATTAATCATGCGCTTCAATTCGATTTGATTGGAAACGAGTTTTTGAGAACATTTCTCAAAGAAGACAAATTAAATATTTTACACCACCATTATAACATTAATATTACTTTCCAAGAGATATATTTTTCTCAATTTGACAAATCAGTATTAAAAATAAAATTGAGAGAAATAGACATAATATTGAAATATATAAAACATCTTATTTAACATCATGCAAACAACATAGAAAATAAATAATTTCATAATAAACCCTATAAATCACATTTCTAATACTATGGTGCTTTTATGAGTTATAACAAGTACCGCCGTGGGATAAGTCAAGTGCTCATTCACTAAATTGAGACCATCTCAACCAAATATTATATCAGAATAACTCTTATTTCTATAATATTTAGTTACCATTAATTTGGTCAAAGATTTCATTAACAACCTTAATGAGCCATTTGTAAGTGTGACCCATCATTTTAGATCCTATAGTTTTATCCTAACAAGTGTCACTGTAGGATATGTCAAGTATTGAAAACAAAAATACAATCCTATCATTCTCAGGAGTTCACCCTGATATTGACCCATGAAACACCTTCCTTAGGGAGACGGTCCAAAACCTACCGAGAGACCCCACATGAACCTTACAATGTAAACTAATGATCAAGACCATAGGATATATTGACACATGTTCTTCTCCCACTTACTATATTGAAAATGCTTTCTCAGGAGATTCACCCTAATATTGACCCATGCAAACACCTTCAGTAAGGAGAACGGTCGAAAAACGATGTCCCACATGAATTTCACATTGTGAAGCAATTTTAGAGACCATAGGATATCTTGATATATGTCTTTCTCTCACTATGCAAGTTGAAATAAAATTTTCTATTACTTAGACAAATTAGGGTAATCTAATTTATCTAAGTTCTCGATCTACCCTCATAACCCTTATGTTGGTTAGATTGATTTTAATATAATTGTCAATTTTTTAAACTTAAAAAAAAAAAAAAAAAGAAACTAATCACATTATGAGCATGCTTAATGAAATTAAATAAAATTTGACTAATTCAACTCCCAAGTCAGTTTCCAGTTAGAAGTGTTCCCTTTCGGTCAGCTTAAATATCCCAGTCTCGACAGAACCTTCCATAAACAGAGTTCCCTTATGGTTAATATTTATTTAAAATTCATTAATCTTCAATTAACTATTAATTATTATATTAATGAATTTAAGTGAATTATTAGGTTTTTTTTATAATCCTATTAAAAACTAATCCACTTCATGGATTATCTTGAAATTCTACCATCTTAAACCCTTTAAAAAAAAAATTTAAAAATTATCCTAAATTCTAATCCTATTAGAAACAACAAAGAAATATAAAATTCAAATTTTAAACTATTTAAAGCATAAATCAAAATATCTTTATTTTAAAGAAACCCTAATCTCATTAGGAAATATCTTAATCATATTAGGAAAACATGCATTCCAATTAAGAAATGAAACATCCTAATTTAATTCTCCAAATATAACAAATATATTAAAAAATATGAAAAATATAAACTTATTAGGAAAGCACTCCTAATCAAAATTTTAAATATAACAATTATATTAAAAATAATTAAGATGCATGATCATGCTTAACTTATGGTGGGATTTTAAACTAAATGGTATACTTTGTGCAACAATCAAATTAATTAATTTAAAACATACATCACATACATAATTAAATTAAAAATAGCAAAACTGACTGACATATTTGACATATCCTAGAAATTAAAGACTAAGTTCAAAATTACATGATTTGAATTTCCAACACATATATTGGTCTTCAATTTCTTTCTTTGTTGGGCTATCAAGATTTAGGATTTTTAGAAACCTTGAAATTAATCTTCTGTTTGTCCATAAGTTGGCCAATTAAACTGATTTCCCAATGCCAGCAACACAACATTTCAACTGCACATCATATTCAACAGCCTAAATCACTGTCAGAGAACACTTGAAGATAAAGTTCACCATTTTCACTTGCTACTCATCTTCTTCAAGGGGATTTATGGACCTACAGATTATAAGCTCCAATGATACAAAATTAATTAATGAAACTCTTTAATCAATTAATTTTCATTCATTAACTCTAGGTCACTCCACTATAGACCTAGCAAATTGCACTCTTATGCACTGTAGGATCCGTTGTGTCCATGGATATATAACCATTACATGCAAGTCGATCCTTCACGAGTTGTTCATATTTACAGCTGGGTTAAAAATTCGTTTTACCCTTGTAATTATATCTTATACCTTCAGTTCTACTGATCTTCTAATGAACAACTTGTTTATGATCTAATCATAAACTAGTCCCTCTCGGGCCAATGAGAGGATGGGGCTGAAAGGAATAATCTAATTAAACCCTAGTAGAAGCTTTAGAATCGATTTGAGTTTATTTAGAACAAAATAATAATATTAGGGTTAATCATAAACATACCTTGAATAAAAGAAGTTCTTCTTGTAGACTTGGTCTCTTTCACAAAAGCCTTCCTTGTCATGCCTCGAACAAAGGACCAAAAGAGTTTGTGGGAACCTTCTTAAAATTAGAATGAGAGAAGGAGGGGAGAATTATCTAGAGTTACTTTCTCTTATTTTGAATGCACACAATGGCTCATCCCTAGGGTCCTATTTATAGTGGCCTAGGGCAAAAAATTAAATGATATATTTTAATATGTAATATATTAAAATATATATCTAACCAATTTGAATCTTATTCAAACCTTTTTAATTCTCCTACGACATATATTTCCTAATTTGAATCTAATTCAAATTTAATAAATATCTTTTTTTTTTAATGTATCTTAATACATTAATAATTTGTTTGATATTTAATGTATCATATACATTAAATATGTTTATCCTCATTTAATATATCAAATACATTAAATTTTAATTTCAAAATTTCAAAATTTTCTCTCAACGAAATTAATCCTTATTTGTTCATATGAGCTAGCAAAAGGACCTTATGGACCTACAAATTATAAGCTCCAATGATACAAAATCAATTAATAAACTCTTCAATTAATTAATTTTCATTCATTAATGATAAGCCTTAGAATTAAGGCTTATTTAACTCTCAATTGTTTAAAATATTCTTGTTTTGTCTTAAGACCATTTGAAAATAGTCAAAAGATTGCTCCAATTTAAGAAAGAAATAAATATGATGGCATTTGGGATAGAGTTATAAATAAATTAATCTTGTTTGCAGGAAATATGAAAATTGCAAAATCAAATTGCAAAATCGTGATTCTACAATCTGGAGCAGCAGACTTGGGAATGTGGAAATTGCAAAATCGGGATTCTGCAATTTTTTCTAGAGCAGTAGAAAAGTTCAAAAAAGGAAAAAAATATGCATTTAACCCATTACGAAAATCTTCAATTACAACATGATTTGGGAGATTTTGAGCATGAAATTTGGGCATTATTCAACCCTAATGAAGGCCTATAAAAGGAGAGAAGATGATTGAAGAATTCATTCATTTTTGGAGACGTTTTGGAGTTGTTTTTCGTGGTTTTCTTCCATTTTTCTTCCTATCTTTTCTGCAGTTTTTCATTTTCTATTTTACCGAGACTGTTGCAATTTTTTTAGTTCTGCTTCTCCTTTGATTTACCCAATCTGATTCAAGTGAAGAATATGGGATTTTGGAGCCATTTTTCTTGAAGAATTTCGTGGGTTTTTTCTTTGTTTTCCAATTTTTCTTTCCTCTATTTTTTTTCATTTTTCTTTTCTGTTTTACCATAAGTTTTCTGTTATTTGGGTCGATTCTGTTAGTTGGAAAGTTTTAGTGGGCAGTGTATTGTATTAATTTACTTCTACGCAATTTAACTTTGATCTTTCGAGAGCGTTTCATGTAATTTATGTTCGAATGGAAGCTTGATATTTTTGTGCCCTCTATTGCTATTCAATTTGGGAATTTATGGGAGGTTGTAATTGGGCATTTGTCCAAAATTGTATTGATTATTGTTGCCCAAGGCATTCTGATATACAAGCTATTTAGGATATAACTTTATATTACTTCATTTAATTTTAGTTATTATTAGCAATTTACTCAATTTTCTAATGAACTTTTCTTCAAAGTTTAGTTGTAAGATTTTTACTTTCAATTTGAGCTAACCTTGGAATACAATAATACATACTGTTTAAGATTACAATAATAACCTTGGATTTTACACAATATTAGATAATGTTATACACAATATAAAATAATAAATTCTTTTATTAATAAGTGAGAAAATCTTTAATTACAAAAAATGAGCTTTAGGGCACAAATCCTAACAAGGGCCCCATTGTTCAAGTCCCAAAATCAGCAGTTAAGGGAACTACTCATTTATTTATCCTATATGGAAAGGAGTGAATTCCATCATATGAGATTATGTTCCTAGCTCCCTATTTGGTCAAGTCTCCAAAATGGTAGGCTTATTGAATCGATTACAAAAGCCACTCTCACCCATGCAAATTAAAGGACAAGCCCTCACAGGCAGAAGTTCATAACTTACTCAGGATTAAGATCAAGTTGTATATAATCATCTTATAAAATATTAATCTTCTCAATTAACGTATTTATAAAGAGAGATTAAATATTTCATGGTCCAATCTTATATAAACTCATCGTATAAAATACCTCCACTCACATGTCTTCACATGAACGATTTAGATTAAATCATTTGTAGTTATTACAAAGTGGGTCCTCTCAATAATGTTACCAGGATAAAGCACCCAATCTTATCCATATACTATAGACCCTTTAGGTTATTTCCTGAACATGATCCTCCCGTATGTCAACCACATATTGTTCAAGATTACACTAACAACATTGGATTTTTCATATAATGTATAATATTATATTGTAAAATAAAATAATCAAAATTATTATTATTTATTCAATAATAAATCATTAATTAAGAGGCCTTAAGGCATAAATCCCAACAGATCCATCATATGAACCCTTTCTTCTAACGTTGCCAATTGATTAGGTTAAATAGGGGAGACATTGACGTTTTCGACATTTGGTTCCTTATTGCTACTCATCGGAGATGGTTCTCATGATTAGAGTCTTCCCCATCAACAACCCGATTACTTTCATGCCTCTCGCTATTCATAGTATCGAGATATGAAATCGTTGATAAAGCACTAAATCGTCCACATAGACGGCGCCAACTGTTGATATTGTAATTTGGTTAGGCGAATTAACGGTGAATTTGTATTTCTGGGAACTATGATGTGCCTGCAAGACAGAAATAGGTGAACGAAGGGGTGGTGCTAACTCACCGACACTTCGATGCTCAAGTCAGTAATCAAATTAAAAAGTGACTTAGCTAGTAGAAAAGTGGTCGTAGTTGGAAAAGTGTCCGTACCTTCAAATGTCATCTTCTCCTTATTTATAATTGTATAATATTAACGTATACTTGAGTATCACGACCATTTTTGAGAATCTCATCGTGTTGTTGGGATATCATCATTTCGGAATGGTTACTTAATCTCTTTCATTTGAACTAAACAAGAACTATTGAGTACTGAGGATTGGCTTCTCTCTCTCCCTTAAAGTTCATTTCATTATAGGTTCATGAAAGGTCTCTAAGTTGTCCACTTGGGAGTTTGGCCAAACTAGGTCTACCAATTGGTCATTTGGTAGGTCCCTTGAAGGGTCGGCCAACTGTAGCACACAAAATAGTGTTATTTCTAGGATTATTTTATTTCTAGTTTTTCTATGAATGTGTGAGCTTTGATGTGTTTTTGTGTATATTTTGTAGAAACCGAGCAATTGAAGCAAAATTGGAGCATTGTGAAGTATTTGGACGAATTTGGAGCATAATTGAGTTATATTTGAGGATCCAAGTGTTGAAGATAAGGAATCAAGCATTTAAGCTCGAGAGTATATCGTTGCAATGCTATCCGTAGCATTTCAGCGCCCTATTAGTAACCATTCAGCCTTGGAGACCAGTAGGCATAGTGTTACAACGTTATCTAGTGCGTTGCAACGCCAGTCAAATTGATTTTTTTCTTTTTTATGAAATTCAAAGGGACAGCATTGCAACGCTACCCTTAGTGTTGCAATGCTATCTCGATGCCCATAAAAGGAAGTTTATCATTTGTCAAAGGGGAGTTGTTTTGAGAGACCTAAACTCGATTTAAGCACTGTCTAAGGACCTAGAGGAGACCTTTGGAGAGCCAAGGAGGAGACTCAAAGCTTGAGATTGTGGACATCACGTCGGGAACAAGTGTTGGCACGCGACCTAATTTTATTATCTACTTCCTTTACTTTTCTTTTAGATTTAAGAGTTTTTGTGGACTGTTCATGTAGTTTTTATTTATGTTTTAGATGTGTGAATGATTGTAATGTTGAACACTTTGTTGAATTATGGTTTTAATTTATATATCGACGTATTTTATGCATCTCATTTGTATTGTCTTAACCTTTGGCCATGGTTTTGCATGCTAAACTAGATTTAGCTCGAGAGAGTAAATGAAGTTAAAGAACACTAGAAGCATGACTAGGGTTAATATATTGCATGAGAGTGAGTAGGATAATTCTAGAAGCCTCAAGAGAATAACTTAATGTCATGCTTAGTAATAAAAATAGACCGAGAGGTTGATTTGTTCCTTTGCATGAGTTCAATTGGGCTTGCGAGAGTCAATTGATTACATTAGAAATTCTTGGCTTAGGATTGTTGGTTTACAACTTAATTCATTAATCAATCAAAGATGGGGTTAATTTAAACAACCATTCATGTATTCTCAAAATTGGACTCCAAAGCATGTACATATTAGTTTAGATTTATTTTTCTCTGATTCCAGCATTTGGTTCTCTAAATAAAGTTGGGTAAAAGTAACTACGATACTTAATTAAGGTCTAAAGAAAACTAATCCGTGTGGAGACGATACTCTATACTCTACCACTATATTAAAACATGGCACCACACACTTACACTTGCGGTTATTTGCGAGCACAAAAGTACACGCAACACCAGCTAGGCCATTTGGAAGACCCCTTGAGAGGTCAGGAGCACGTACTTTTGGCAATGGAGCATCTTTTTTATATTGGGCCTCAATCCCTATTCTCAGGATCTACTCTTAGGCCTTGACATTCCTACAGTCAATTTTTCATTCTCAACACATATATGAGATTTACATTATAAGGTTCACCATGTGCCAAACCTTAAAGATTTAGCCACTCATAGCGAAAACACAGAGACAAAATAATAAAAAGAGAATATGAGATGAAGAACATTTCAGAAACTGGAAGTAATAGAGAGTTCAACACAAAAGCTAAAATGCAAAAATTACAACAAACTAACTAAAATCAACTACACTCCACAACAATGCAAAGTAGAAGCTGCAGCAATGATAATCACATCTTCTTCTCCTTCTTTTCTCTAGTTGAAGCAATGCTAATCAAAAAGTTAACCAACAAAGGAAAATGTAGGGAAAAAATAAGAGACAGAATCAAAGAACAAGACAAAAAAATTAGGGTAAGAATCATGATTGTTCTTTCGTAACAGCCATTTAAATACAACAACTCCTCTAATGAAAATTTGTCATGCATCCTAACTAACTTCACATTCGACTACCTAGTTGAGGCATGCTTAACGTGATACAAATCTAACGGCCAGTGGCCCCCACTTCTAAACAAGTCTTCTAACGTGCTCAATTTGTTTTGTGTTGGACTAGAAGACTTCATCGACGCAAGGTGATCCTGGCATGTTTTGGCTTAATTGCACCAAGTTTGCTCATGCGCTGACATTTGACATTTGGAGTCATGTGCTCACCTTAATACCACCAAATGCAAAGATTGCTAAAAATGCCTAATTCACAACTACTCAACGTAGACATGCTAACTTATAAGCATGGCATAGTTTCATGAGAAATGCTCAATAAACGCATAATTTTTGTACTCTCAAAGCAAGGATGATTTAATTCTGAACACAAAATAACTTGTATTTCTACAAGTTATCATTAGAGCCCTAGGGAAGTACTAGTTATGCACCCCTTGTAGTTCCATGCCAAATGTGGATAGAACAATTCATCCCTGTGACATATGGGATAGGGAACCTTAATTTTGATTATGAGTAGGAGGATTGAGGGCAAAAAATTTGCAGGTGATGGAATACTGGAAAGATATAAAAAAAAACATTATGATGTCTCCACACCAAAATACAAATCATGGTATGAAGCTATTTGAATGTCATACAGAATTGAAGAAGAACGAATATCACTTCAAAAGGAGCTTGTTGATAAAAGCACTGACTGAAAGGCAGAAAATCTTTTACTCTACCAAGAAAAGAAAAGTTACTTCAAGAAGTGAGTCAGTTGAAGCGAGAAGTAGAAGAAACAGAAAAAGAGTTGATCGAGTCAAGAGAACTATTAAACAATCAAATTAAGCTAAAAAAACAAAGAGTCAAGAATTAGACTATAAGAATATGCATCCTGAAAGAAGGGTCAGAAAGTTAAAGGAAAGTAATAGTGACTTGTGTAAGGTTCTAAAAGAAAAGGATGCACAAATTGTCAGCCTGGAAAGCTGTACTTCTTCTTTTCAACTTATTTTGGAGCTAAACGCAACGATTGATATGCGAGTTAAACAAGTGGTTGGTTATGAGAAAAACAATGCTACATTACATTTGACTATTAAAAATTTGGAGCACTAGATGCAAACATGTTAGGAGTTGCAACAAAAATACTAGCAGAACAAAAATAGTTGCAAAAAAAAAATGATTATTTTAGCAATCCTCCGACAAGAAGATGCAAGTTGCCCACATAGACAATTTTGTGGAGAGGATAAGAGAAATGGCTAGAAGAGTTGGGGCATATGCAGAATGAGGATATGAACTTAGAAGAGGCATTTCACCACTAAAGTCCAATGAGGAATTAGGAGAATTTTTGGTTGTTTTGTAAAGGGAAGTATCCTACATCGATCGTTTCTTTTAGAGCAATGACAGTTCTTTTTTAGTATTTTAGATTTGGTCTTGTACTTCATTCAACTATTTTATTTAATAAATTTGAAGTCTTTTATTTCATTTTTGCACAACAATTTGAGCCAAAACACACATTTAATCTATTTCCATTCATTGCTCCTTCTAAGATTTAGGGTAATAAAAAAAACCTTTTTGTTAAGATAGAAAAAAAATCATCTCAAATTAATGTTTTACAGCATAATCATTTCTTAAAAAATAAAAAACCATGCGTCATTGATTTCTTTTTACTTGTACATATTGTTTTTAAGTATGACTTTCATGTTTTTAACAAAATCTTTGACTTTTAAAAAAAACCACATGGTGTTAAAAAATTATTATTAGAATCTACTAGGCAATAAATTAAGTTTTTTAGGCTAATTAACTTCACTTCGTTTTCCTTAATAGACAAATATAAGGATCTAAATCATGTTTGAAAAAACATAGTGGAGTCCTTGTCTGAAAAAGAAATAAAAAGAAGAAAAAAGAAAAATAAATGTGGATGCCATCGTGAGCTCACACAACCTACCTAACGAACTGATAAAGAGCTTGTCGAAGGCTCTATCAAATATATTTATAAACCTAGACCTCTAAAATTTGCAATAATAGTGGCCAAGGTCGATCGCAGGGATTGGATTTCTTAATTCATTTAAGTACTGCAATTACTCTCATTTGACTTTATTTAGAGAAAGAAATCAAATGCAAACAAGCTATACTAAAGACCTAACCTATAAAGCAAAAGATAAATGGAGACACAATAGGAGAGAAATATTCTAGGGAATCAATTTCACCAATTAGACTTACAGCCAAAGCTACTAAGATTTGTCATGCAAATATTCCATAAGCCAAGAAGTGAAGGATTAACTCTCATGCAATGTTATAAATCTAATATCTCTATCTAGATTTTAATAGCATGCACGACATTAAGCAACTTCTTTTAAGGGCTTCTAAGAGAATTCTTCACTTTCATGCAAGAATTTACAAATAGTCATGCAATTAAATTCTAGCCTAAAACATACTTTTTCAAGCACAAATAATTTGTGATTAAGAGATTATAAGCATTAAATACATAAAAGCATGAATGAAATAAAAAGCATTCAATCAAGGTATTTAATCAATTAAAAAAAAAACTCAAGTCTAATGGCTACATCAAAATTCCAAGTATTAGAAACAAAGATACTTAAATTCATACAATTAAACCTCTAAGTTCCTAATTTACAGCCATAAAACATAAACTAAAACTAAAGGAAAAAGAAGAAATTAGCAAACAATGGTCGATCCCGCTTTCCCATCGTGATCTCCACGTCCCTCAAGCTTCGGATCTTCAAAAATGCTCCACAAACGCTCTCAATTGCTCCTTAAACCTTCAATTGCTCTTGATCTTCAAGACAACACTGGCCATTTTTACTATATCTTTTCGCTCAGGTGTCCGAATGACCTTTGATGCATTGGAATCGTGATTTGATGTAGAATCTTGTGGAATGTGCCTTATGCTCAAATAACTTCTTTAATCTTCTAGAATTTTCAATTAAGCTTCTAAAGGCTCCAATATCCACCAAAATACTTCTAAACAATTGGTTTTGCTCCTCACTCTCGGTTTCTACAAAATTAAGAGAAATAGGCATAAAAGCTCACAAAATAATCACAAACTAGCATAAATAATAGGAAATAAGATAGCATAATTACATGCTATCATGAACTCTCTTTTGCTTGCAAGATTTCCATCTCGACCACCTTCTCTCTAAAATTTCATTAAACTCATACCCTACCACTCAATTCATCACCCAATATTTTTGACACACCTTTCTACTTACGTAACACCACATTTTTCTTACCATGCAGTTTTAAGCTTTGAGGTAAACAAAGACTTTATTAGCCCATATGCTATAAGATGCCTTTAAAGTAATAAATAGTATTTATCTCTTATTGGCACCATTTTTGTAACGACCCTATAGGCTCAACACGCTACCTAAGAGTCATTACTAAGTCACGTCGCTATATTACCGAAAATTTCGACAGCATAACGACGTAACTACGCGAAAACCAAAAATTTGACCCTTACCTGATAAGACATAGAAAAACACACTTCTAAGATTTTCAAACAACCTCCTAGCATCCAACAAACTTCTCAATATGATGCTAGGGTTCAAACAGCAGAAAGCCAAATACACGTGCACGATTTACAAAGAAAGGTTAAAAGACTTTGAAACATCCTCCTAAACATTTAAAAACTCGACATGAGTTCTATGTACATCCAGAAACATAAAAGAAACGGAATAGCGATCGGTCGGCTCCCATGACTCGAGTAGCTGATCTCCGGTCACGCGCTAGGGCCGATCTTAGCCTTACCTGAAAACATTTTTAAAAGGAAAAGGGTGAGTATTAACGAATAATACTCAGTAAGTAACTCATAGTTTCAAAATAAGAGTTTCAATCGCATGCAACATGTCATTTTAAATCATAAAACCATCGTAAACCATCGCTTTAGTAGGGGACCTAAAATTCGTTTTATAAACCATGTACTTTTCCTCGCGGCTCTCGTGAACGATTAAATTCTCCCGAGGGCCTCGTGAATAGTCCGAAGACATAATTTTTCCATCGAATAGAGTCCTCCCCTAACTCTGAGAGTTGAGCTCGAAAGCTAACATACATCGTGGAGTCCGAAGACTCAGCCCGAAGGCTACCATCGTGGAGTCCGAAGACTCAGCCTGAAGGCTACCATCGTGGAGTCCGAAGACTCAAGCCCGTCGGCTACCATCGTGGGGCACTCTCGAACCCCGGGAGCATAGAGAGTCCGAAGACTCGGGTTCCCTCATAACCCACATAAAACTTTTGGGAGAATTATCGTCACGGCCTTACATAAATCTTTTCATGAGCACACAACACATGCATGAGGTCCCATTCGTTTTAGAACATAGTTATGAATGCATAATTCAAGGCAATCGCATTTCAAAGACATACATATCATTTCCATTCTTTTTAACATGAAAACTCAAATAGAACTCATGGAACTAGCGTATAAAAGAATATACATATAAAACACTTTCTTTCTTAAATACTTAACATGAAAACATAAACTTCAAAGTAAATATAGAGCTAGCTCTAGTTTTCGAAAACTTCTTTCGTTGTGAGATCCCTTACCTTAAAACTTTACTTACGAAAATACCCTTTCTCCACTAGTAATGAGCTTCTCGAGTCCCCACTCCAAGTACAAACCAAGGTCCTCGACAAATCACCTAAAAAGTGTCCTAAACGTGTCTTAAACCATCCGAATTACGCTAAAACACATTCTAACATTAATAACTCGACGAAACGGACCAAATGGAAATTTTTTTTTTACCCAACTCCGGTGAGCGGCGGCGCGTGGCTTCACGGCGGCTCGTGTGGCGGCGCGTGAGGGCGCGTGATGGGCAGATTCGATCTCGGTGAGTCGATTTTGAGCGAAAACCGGCGAGTTCTACAGACTTGCGGCGCGAGGGTGAACTTCGACGGATCTGAGTTTTGAATTTACAGAAACCGGTGAACGGGATGAGCCTCCGGTGAAGGATTTGTGCTGCTAGTGAGTTCCAGTGGCTGACGGCGTGCGGTTCGACGATTTGGGGAGTGGGTCTGAGCCGAACGGCGATGGTTGACCCAACGACTGCAGAAGCCGGCGACTAACGACTGGAGTTCGGCGCGGCTGCATCTGCAACTCAGAGACGGCACGCAGATTGGAGGAAGAAGACGATCTGAAAGTGGCGATGTTCGGGGTTTGAAGCTCCGGCGGTAGCTCACTTGAGAGGAAGAAGATGAAGAAGATACCGCCGGCGATGGCTGAAATCCGACGAGGAAGAAGAAGAAGAAAACAGTCGGCGACTGGTCGGAGAAGAAGACCAGGGATGGATGTTCGGCCGAGAGAGAGAGAGAGAAAGAGAGAAAGAAGAAAAAAAATCGGTGAGGAGCTGCGGGAGGAAGAAGATGAAGAGAAAAAAAAATAATAAAAATAATAAAAATAATAAATATATATATATATATATAATGGATAAGGATGAGGGAAAACTATTTTATATATAAAAAAATTCCAACTTCCAATTATGCCCCTTTTTACCACTATTTCTTTCCATTTTTTGCCCTCCTAACCTTCCAAAATTTCAAATTAACTCTAAAATCAATATACTTAAGAAATTTTATTCCACTTGATTTCCATAATTCGAAATTAATGCCTATAAATAAGCCGGCCGTTACAATTTTTGAGTGATGATGAGAATTACAATTTGGTATGCTATTTTTTATATATCTCAAGTTTCCTAATGACATAGTTCTTACCCTACTTGTCATACCTCCAAAATTCACATTTGATTTATTTGAATGTGCTTCCATAATTAAATATTTCCTTTTGCTCAATTCTATTCTCGTGTTTAAAGTAAGTCGCCAACCTATTTTCCTTTGATTAAAGTGAGTCAATCCTATTGTTCATCTTCCTTTGATTAAACCGAGTCAACTCTATTTTTCATCTTCCCTTGTATAAAGCAAGTCATTTTCCAAGGACAATAATTCTAAGGATTAGATGTGCTAGCAAGTTCGAAGTAGATCTCATTTGAAGAATTAAATTCAAGTTCAAAATACATGTAGATAATGAGTTCACAATCGATTTAGGACTACCTTTGGAACAAAGAACTTTTGTGGTTGAGAAAAATATTGAAGTGTTAAGGTAATGTGATACAGAGAAGATTACCAAAAATCTTCAAAAGAGGGAAGCAAAAAAAGAAAAGAAGAAAAAAAAGTGATTGTATCTTTTAAACCCTCAGTATACTTTGGCAAATAAGTTTTCCATATCATATCTAAGTAATCAAATTTTGTCTTTGGCTTATAGAGGAATGAGTAATGAACAAATATTTGATTGAAGACTGAAAATTAGGAATTGAAAGGAATGAACGTTTCACTCCGTAGAGGAAGCATTGGATCATCTTTGGTTTTACATAGAATTAAATAGAAGCTAAGGTTAAGCAATCATACCTTTGTAATAATATAGAGAAAGTTATGGCAGTTCTTTATTTCTTGTATTCCAAGACTTCCACAAAATCTTCCTTCCTATGACTCGAACACGAGACCAAAGCTTGTGGCAACCTCTTGAAAGAAAATTCATAAGCGATTGGAGTGGAAGAGGTCTAGAGAGAATACTCTAAATTGAAAGAAAATCCACAAGCGAATGGTTGAACCAAACGTCCTATTTATAGAGGCCTAGAGAAAATCTTTGCCATAATTATAGTATTATATGTTAATATCTAATATATTAATATATATTATACTTATTTGAATCTCATTCAAATCTCCTACAATATTTATTTAACCTATTTGAATCTCATTCAAATTTTAAATATATATATTTTTCTTTAATGTATCTAATATACATTAATCATTTTAATATTTAATGTATCAAATACAATAAGTATATTTTCCTCTTTTATATTAAATATATCTAATATATTAAATATTAATTTGAACACTTCAAATTAAATATTGATTTGAACATTCTTCCAACTAAATTGATCTTTTAGTATTACTATGAGCTAGCAAGGGAACCTTATGGACCTACAGATTATAAGCAATGATACCAAATTAATTAATTAAACTCTTTAATTAATTAATTTTCATTCATTAACTGTAGGGTCACTCCACTATAGACCTAGAGTTGCACTCTTATGCACTGTAAGACAACTTGTATCCATGGATATAATCATTACATGCAAATTGATCATTCACAAGCTTTTTGTAATTACAGTTGGGTCAAAAGTCCGTTTTACTTTTCTCATTACACCTTGCACCTTAAGTACCACTTATCTTCTAATGAATAATTTGTTTATAATCCAATCATAAACTAAGTCCCTCTCGGGCCAATGAGAGAGTGGGGCCCCATTGTTCAAGTCCCGAAATCAGTACTTAAGGGAACTACTCCTCTACTTACCCTATATGGGAAGGAGTGAATTCCATCTTGTGATATTATGTTCCCAGCTCCCTATTTGGTCAAGTCTCCAAAATGGTAGGCTTATTGAATCAGCTACAAAATCCACTCTCACCCATGCAAATCAAAGGACAAGCCCTCACAAGTAGAAGTTTATAACTTACTCAGGATTAAGATCGAGTCGCACATGATTATCCTGATGAAATATTAATATTCTCAATTAACAAATTTATAAAGTGAGATTAAATATTTCGTGGTCCAATTTTATAAAAGCTCATTGCATAAGATACCTCCACTCACATGTCTCCACATGAACGATTTGGATCAAATCATTTGTAACTATTACAAAGTGAGTCATATCAATAGTGTTACCAGGATAAGACACCCAACCTTATCCATATACTATAACCCTTTAGGTTATTTCTTGAACATGATTCTTCCATTCGTCAACTACATACTGTTCAAGACTACACTAATAACCTTGGATTTTTCATATAATGGATAATATTATATTGCAAATAAAATAATCAAAATTATTATTAATTATTAAATAAATCATTAATTACAAAGCTTTAGGGCATAAATCCCAATAGAAAGTACATGTGTCAAGGAATCATGACAGAGCATCTTGATTTTGTGACCATAAGGGAGAAGGATATTGACATTCACATTTGGTGATTTTCTCTCATGAAATATGTGTAGACCCCCAGTTATCATTTCTCAAATCAAGTGAGGTAGAAAATAGTCCTTGTAAAAAAAGTAGAGAAAAAAGAGAAAAAATCAAGAAAATCAAGAGAATCCAGGACTAGCAAGTGCGAAAGTGATATTTGAGATTTTGCCATTATGCTCCTTTAATGTTGAAGCAAAGAGATCGAGGATGCTAGCTAGATCATTTTCATTTCTTTATAAACTTACAAGTTAGATTCATTTAAAAAAAAAAAAAAAAACTTTTCACATATGCTGGAGCAATCACTGACAAAATTACGAGCTATTAAAGCAAAATGCAAGAAATATGAAGGAAATGCCAAGAGACAAAATTACCATATTGCACATCTTTTACTCAGTTTTGATTACATGCAAGACTCTTCTTTTCTAGTGGTACGTGAAAGGCACATAGCTAGCCTAAAGAAATATTATTGGAAATCTCTTTGAAGTTATCCAACTTGACATGAGAACAACGGTACCCATACATGACTATTTACTACTTGAAACACTTAACTGGGGCAGTGAAATATCCTCAAAGTCATATGATCAATTGTGGAAATAGTCATGATATCATTGAAGGAATGAGATTTCACTCCGCAACGGAAGCATTAAATCGTCTTTGATTTTATTTAAAATTAAACTAAAAAAAAATTAAGCAAACTTACTTGGAGTAAATATAGAGACATTTCTGGAAGGTCTTTATCTCCTCCACAAAGTCTTCCTGGCTATGACTCGAACACAAGACCAAGGCTTGTGGAAGCCTCTAGAAAGAAAATCCACAAGGGATTGGAGAGGAAGAGATTTAGAGAGAATTCTCTAATTCTCTCTATTGAGGAAATGTGTGTTATGTCTAATGGCTCAACCTAAAGGTCCTATTTATAGAGACCAAGGGCAAATCTGTGCCATAATTTAAATATTATATTTTAATATCTAATATATTAGAATATATCTTATATTTATTTGAATCTCATTCAAATCTCCTACGATATTTATTTATTTGAATATTATTCAAATTTTATAAATATTTTT
Source organism: Trichosanthes truncata (assembly GCA_033996785.1). Taxonomy (NCBI): domain Eukaryota; kingdom Viridiplantae; phylum Streptophyta; class Magnoliopsida; order Cucurbitales; family Cucurbitaceae; genus Trichosanthes; species Trichosanthes truncata. The sequence continues at coordinate 44,272,887 of JAWPNB010000010.1, forward strand.
TATTTAATGTATCTAATATACATTAATTGTTTTAATATTTAATGTATCAAATACAATAAATATATTTTTCTCTTTTATATTTAATACATATAATATATTAAATATTAATTTGAACATTTCTACTTTTAGTGTTACTATGATCTAGCAAGGGGATCTTATGGACCTACAGATTATAAGCTCCAATGACCCAAAATTAATTAATTAAACTCTTTAATGAATCAATTTTCATTCATTAATTCTAGGGTCCCTCTACTATAGACCTAGAGTTGCACTCTTATGCACTATAGGACAAGTTGGGTCCATGGATAGAATCACTACATGCAAGTCGATCCTTCACGAGTTGTTCGTAATTACAGCTGAGTCAAAAGTTCGTTTTACCCCTGTAATTACATCTTGCACCTTAAGTACCACTGATCCTCTAATGAACAATTTGTTTGTGATCCAACCATAAACTAAGTTCCTCTCGGGCCAGTGAGTGGGTGGGGCCCCATTGTTTAAATTCTGAAATCAGCACTTAAGGGAACTACTCATCTACTTACCCTATATGGGAATGATTGAATTACATCTTGTGAGTAAAGGAATGAAATATGGAGATATTTTTTGCAGATCTTTATATCCTCCATAAAATCTTCCTACCTATGACTCAAACACATGACTAGGCTTGTGGGAGCCTCTTGAAAGAAAATCCACAAGAGATTGGAGAGGAAGAGGTCTAGAGAGAATTTTCTAATTCTCTATTGAAGAGTTATGTGTTATGCCTAATGGCTGAAGGGTCCTATTTATAGATACAAAGGGAAAATCTTTGCCATAATTAAAATATTATATTTTAATATCTAATATATTAAAATATATCTTATACTGATTTGAATCTCATTCAATCTCCTACGATATTTATTTATTTTAATCTTATTCAAATTTTATAAATATCTTTTATTTAATGTATTTAATATACATTAATTATTTTAATATTTAATGTGTCAAATATAATAAATATATTTTTCTCTTTTATATTTAATATATCTAATATATTAAATATTAATTTGAACATTTAAAATTTTAATATTTAATGTATAAAATTCAATAAATATATTTTCCTCTTTTATATTTAATATATCTAATATATTAAATATTAATTTGAACACTTCAAATTAAATATTAATTTGAACATTTCAAATTTTTCTTTCAACTAAATTGATTTTTTATTGTTACTACGAGCTAGCTAGGGGACCTTATGGACCTACAGATTATAAACTCCAATAATACAAAATCAATTAATTAAACTCTTTAATTAATTAATTTTCATTCATTAACTATAGGTCACTCCACTATAGACCTAGAGTTGCATTCTTATGCACTATAGGATAAGATGTGTCCATAGATATAATCATTACATGCAAGTCGATCCTTCACGAGTTGTTCGTAATTATAGCTGGATCAAAAGTCTGTTTTACCCCTATAATTACATCTTGCATCTTAAGCACCCTTGATCCTCTAATGAACAATCTGTTTATAATCTAATTATAAACTAAGTCCCTCTCAGGCCAGTGAAAAGGGTGGAGCCCCATTGTTCAAGTTTCAAAATCAGTACTTAAGAGAACTACTCATCTACTTATCCTATGTGGGAATGAGTGAATTCCATCTTGTGAGATTATGTTCCTAGCTCCCTATTTGGTCAAGTCCCCTAAATGGTAGGCGTATTGAATTGTCTACAAAAGTCACTCTCACCCATGCAAATAAAAAGACAAGCCCCCACAGGTAGGAGTTCATAACTCACTCAGGATTAAGATCGAGTCGCATATGATCATCCTGATGAAATATTAATCTTCTAAATTATCGAAATTATAAAGAGAGATTAAATATTTCGTGATCCAGTCTTACACAAACTCATTGTATAAGATACCCCCACTCACATGTCTCCACATGAATGATTTGAATCAAATCATTTGTAACTATTACAAAGTGGGTCGTATCGATAGTGTTACCAGGATAAGGCACCCAACCTTATCCATATACTATGTCCCTTTAGGTTATTTCTTGAACAAGATCCTCCCGTATGTCAACCACATACTATTTAAGATTACAATAATAACCTTGGATTTTTCATATAATGGATAATATTATATTGCAAATAAAATAATCGAAATAATTATTAATTATTAAATAAAATATTAATTACAAGGCTTAAGGGCATAAATCCCAACAGTGAGATTATGTTCCCAGCTCCCTATTTGGCCAAGTCCCCAAAATGGTAGACATATTGAATCAGCTATAAAAGTCACTCTCACCCATGCAAATCTAAGGACAAACCCTCACAAGCAAGAATTCATAACTCACTCAGGATTAAGATAGAGTCGCATATGATCATCCGGATGAAATATTAATTTTCTCAATTAACGGATTTATAAAGAGAGATTAAATATTTCGTGGTCCAGTCTTATACAAACTCATTGTATAAGATACCCCCACTAATATGTCTCCACATGAACGATGTGGATCAAATCATTTGTAACTATTACAAAGTGGGCCCTATCAATAGTGTTGCCAAGATAAGGCACCCAACCTTATCCATATACTATGACCCTTTAAGTTATTTCTTGAACATGATCCTCTCGTATGTCAACCACATACTGTTCAAGATTACACTAATAACCTTGGATTTTTCATATAATAGATAATATTATATTGCAAATAAAATAATAAAAATTATTATTAATTATTAAATAAATTATTAATTACGAGGCTCTAGGACATAAATCCCAACAATCATCTCAAAGACCTCAATTGGGGCAATAAAAGGTTTCAAGCGACAATAAGCTAGCTAGGTAATTACTAACATATTACATGGGCCTGTCATTTCTAATTAGTTTCTCAAGAAGCCATTTAAAAGGGAAGTAATATTATCAAAACAAAGATTACCCTTTTTTTTTGAAGAAAAATGTCTTTGCTGGCTTGGGAATTTTATTACATTAAATTTAAGAAAGAAGCCATATGTTTGCTTACACATCTGGCCAATCTACCACGAGTACATATGAGAGAAATCTTGAGAAGCTACGCCATCACATCTTGGAGGAGTTGTCTAAAGAATTATTTCACTTTTATTTTTCATTTGTCTATACCCCTCATTTTCTCACATTTGTCAACTTTCTAGTCCTCATTTGTTATCTTTCTTACTTACTAATCCTCATTTGTCAACTTTTGTTTGTGTCTCATACTTCCTTTATTAAAATATTACTTTGAGAAATAATAGTTCCTCATTCTCATCGTTCACTCTTATCTTTGTTCGTTAAAAACAACCTAAAAAGAAAAAAAAAATTCTTATGTCTCTAACTTGAAAGTCACTCATTTAGTTTATTATCTGTTGCAACGTCATCGTGACACAGAGCGGCTGACGTCCTTTTCTGGGAGTCTCTTTTGAGAGGAGAGATTTGGAGTCGCCACCAATCATCTTAGGGTGTGATTGGTCACCTGTTTTAAAAGAAAAGGTTAGTCTATGAAACCAGAAATTAGGTTCGGGAGTCAATTGAGTGTAAGGAAAGTGTTAGCACCCCTACACTACCCATTTTTAAAAAATGGTTTCCACATTTTATTGCAAAATTGTCCTTTTATTTACTAGTCCAATGAAAAAACATTTTTTTGTGCTTTTTTTAAATGTCCCAAATTTATTAATCCACATTTTAATAGTAAAAATATGGATGAATAATTATGAGTGGCTCAAGGCCATTAGAAAAAACTTGGAACTTATTTTTATATTTCAAAATAAATCTATTATTTTATAAAATCAAACTACTTACGAAAAGAACTTTAAAAACGATGGGTTCTTACTTCAGAAATCCATTTTTGAAAGGAGACAATTTATTTTATTTCAAACTTCATTGCCAAAACTTCAATTTGAAAAAATGGAGGGTTCTTATTTCAGAAATCCAATTTTCAAAGGGGCAATTTGTTTTATTTCAAACTTCATTGCCATAATTTAATTTTGAAAAATTGGAGAGTTCTTATTTCAGAAATCCAATTTTGAAAGGGGAAAATTGTTTTATTTTAAACTTCATTGCCAAATTTTAATTTTGAAAAATCAGAGGGTTCTTATTTTAGAAATCAAATTTTGAAAGGGACAATTTTTTTTTATTTCAAACCTCATTGCCAAAATTTAATTTTGAACAATTGGAGGGTTCTTATTTCAGAAATCCAATATTGAAAGAGGCGATTTATTTTATTTCAAACTTCATTGCCAAAAATTAATTTGAATAATTAGAGGGTTCTTATTTTAGAAATCCAATTTTGAAAGGTCAATTTGTTTTATTTCAAACTTCATTGCCATAATTTTAATTTTGAAAATTGGAGGGTTCTTATTTCAGAAATTCAATTTTGAAAGGGAGGTAACTTATTGTATTTCAAACTTCATTGCCAAAATTTTGATTTTGAAAAATTGGAATATTCTTATTTCAGAAATCCAATTTTAAAAAGGCAATTTGTTTTATTTCAAACTTCATTGCTAGAATTTTAATTTTAAAAAATTAATGTTTCTTATTTCAATAATTGAATTTTGAAAATGGCAATTTGTTTTATTTCAAACTTCATTGCGAAAAATTAGTTTGAAAAATTGAAGGGTTCTTATTTTAGAAATCCAATTTTAAAACGACAATTTGTTTTATTTCAAACTTCATTGCCATAATTTTTATTTTGAAAAATTTGAGGGTTTTTATTTTAGAAATCCAATTTTGAAAGGTTGGCAACTTATTTTACTTCAAACTTCATTGCCAAAATTTTAATTTTGAAAAATTAGAGGGTTCTTATTTCAGAAATCCAATTCTTGAAGGGGGCAACTTATTTTATTTCAAACTTTATTGCAAAATTCAATTTTGAAACAACATGCCATGGGTCAATTTTGGATAAACAAATCAAATGATTAAGACTACATGAAATTAAACAACAATTCAAAATTAACCAAGATTTAAAATCACAATCTAAAACTAAGTAAAATTAAACAAGTGAAGAGTATATGAAATTTAAATCACAATCCAAGATTAAATGAAATTAAACAACAATTCAATAATAAATGAAATTTAAATCACAATCCAAGATTAAATGAAATTAAACAACAATTCAATAATAAATGAAATTTAAATCACAATCCAAGATTAAATGAAATTAAACAACAATCCAATGGCTAGTTGTAATTTAAAGAACAATAAAATGGTTAATTGTAATCTAAACAACAATTTAGAGAATTAGAAAACAAAAACAATAAAGGTCCATTAGGAAATTAAACAAACGTGGAAAGTTTAGGCCCCGTTTGATAACCATTTGGTTTTTGGTTTTTGGTTTTTGAAAATTAAGCCTATAAATGCTACTCACACCTATGGATTTACTTGTTTTGTTATCTCCTTTTTACCTATGTTTTCAAAAACCAAGCCATGTTTTGAAAACTAAAAAAGGTAGTTTCCAAAAACTTGTTTTTGTTTTTAGAATTTGGCTAAGAATTCAAATGCTTCCTTAAGGGAGATGAAAACCATTGTAGAGAAATTGAGGGAAAACAAGCTTAATTTTCAAAAACTAAAAACCAAAAATCAAATGGTTATCAAACGGGGCCTTAAAAATTAAATCAATATTATGGTATAATTGAAATTCAACAATAAATTAGGGGCAAATTAGGAATTTAGCACCAAAAAGAGAGGGTCAAAATGTAAGTTATAATGAAGAAGCTTCTCTCCCTTCACTCACACTTCACCTATACGAAGAAAATGACGGAAAAGACGTATTTCGTGAGTTTCTCCAGAGTCAAGTGCCTGTGCAAGTCGTGGGTGTCGTTGGAGGCTTAGAAACTCGTCGGAGGTCGTGGGCTCGTCGCTTGAGTTCAAATCACCGTGGGTATTCTTTGGTTTCGCGTGTTGATAAATCGTCAAATGAGAGTTATTATTTGTAGTTTTAGAGCTTAAAGTTTCAACATTCTATGTTACAAACTTGATTTACGCCCAAAAGATGCAAGAATTATGAAATATGAATTTAGGTTACTTGTTTTGCATAAGATTGAATTTAATGAATATTCTAGAGGATTTATGGCAGAATTTGTGAGTGCAGGTTGGTAGCTGAATTCATTGGAAGTGAAAGGGTTGCTGGAGCATTGATGATGCTGAGTTCTATCTAAAAGAGAAGAGATGATGTAATGCCCCGTGTTTTCAGGTATGACTAAATTTGTCATTTGGAGTTATTTTTAGAATTTGGAATTAAGTGATTGAATTGAGTTAAGTTCTTTTTGGGTTAATAGATGAAGTTTATTTAAAGTCCCAAATTCAATAATTTGGAAACTTAGCTTTCTTTTAGATTTTAGATTTAAATTGAACATTGAAAGATTAAACCTAAAAAATTTTCTCTAAATTTGCCAAAGATTTGGAGGCTATTTCTAGAGGATTTTGGGAGTTTAAATTGGGTTTTTGTTCAGTTAAAAGAAAAGGAAGTGAAAAAAACTTCTTATTTTTCAGTCACCCTCACGTTGATATACAGCAGCCCAACTTCCCCACCTTCGATTTCATCTTCCCCTTCACGTCTTCTTCACCTTTTTCACGTCAACGCTGGCGAACACCATGGCTCATGGCTGCAGTGTGGTAGCAGGATCGATTAGATGAGAAGCTTCTTCAATCGACGTAGACCCGCGGCATGAACGGTGGCAACGAAACCTCCCTCTCTCGCATGATTCAAGTGAGCAACTTCTTCATTCGGTGGCTGGATTTCCAGAATAGCAAGTAGCCAATTTTCTGCAGTTTTGGTGGCCTTTTCTTTGTCATCGAAATTCCCTTCACGAGCGGAAATTTTGAGTTCTTTCCAACGGTGATAGCAATGTGACCAACCCACGCCGGTGCAGCAGCAGTCGCGGACAGACACATCGTGCAACACCCAAGCGACAACAACACTTTCTTCAGCTTTTTGGCTAGATCCTACGTGCTTTCTCTACTTTTCGATAAGGTTCGACATTGACCCATATTTCATCAGCCTTATATCCGAAATACAAATTCCTTAGATGACTTTGTTTTGCAGTTTTAGGCTCATTTGGAGTCAATTTGTGAGTTTTGAGAGTCATTCTCGGTGACCCACAGGAGGATTCGCGTTTTCTGGCAAAGACCCATTCGAATCGGACCTCAAACCGCTTCAATTTCAAAACCCACACTCCAATCGACCTTAAATTGGACTACCCACGTATTGTTAGGCATTTCGGCGAGATCGAACCCCTTTGGACACTGAATAACAGTCATTTGTTGCCTTTTGGAGCTGATCGGTAATTTCCAGCATACTTTTAGTCTTTATCGAATGCTTAGTGAGTGTTGTAATTGGGTCTTAATCATTGAATAACCGCTCCTTGTAGTTTAAAATCAATTCAGAGTTGATTCGAACACCTTTGAATAGCAAACATCAAGCGTAAAGACTCTTTCGGTAAGTTTTAATGTATTTTAGACCTTTCACAAATCACTTTAGGTGTTATGGCTTAGGTTCTAATGTGTAAGGACCTTAGGTTTGTAGTTTTGGGTTGATTCGAACACTCTCAAACACAATTCATCAAGGCATTGGGCCTGTTTTTGCAAGGTTAACAACCCATAAACTCATTCAGACTGGATTAAAGTAGCTTAGATTAGTTCTAATGCTTGGATACCTTTTAATTGTAGTTATGAACCACTTTAGAGCCTTTTCGAATACTTTCCAGTAAGTGGGCAAGTCTTTTTCAGTAAGTATTGGGTGGCAAGGTTTCGTTTAGACCCTTTTGAGATTTTGCATAAGTGTTGTGAGTTGGTTTCTAAGCATTAGATGATGCTGGTTGCAGTTTGGCTTGAATCTAGAAAATTCACTTTAGCATTTAAGATTGTTTCTAGGTAAGTATACCCCTACTTGAGCATGTTCTAGTTTGCTTAAAGGTTTTCGAACTAAGTATAGCCTCTAAAGATTATTCTCTTGGTTTAGGAACTCTTGGAATATTTTTAGGAACGTTTTAGGTAAGTAGAATTCTACCTGATGAGTTTGTTTGAATGTGTGAAGCATGCTGTATGTTTTCTTGTAATGTTATTATGCGATCTATGTATCCCTCCATGAGCTGTTATGAGTTATATGTTCTGATATGTGTGAGTTGTTATAATGTTAAGTTATTTACCCTTGTGGTTTGGAGCATGCTGAATGTTGAGACTGCTTGAGATTGTGTGATGCTATGATGTTTATGTTGAAAACATGATCTTGTGGATAGTGGGTTGTAAGCATGGTCTAGAAAGCATGTTTAGGATTGCATTCTGGGTTGTTGTGAGCCTAATTAGTGAGGTCAGTGAACCGTGAGTTCATGATAAAAGAGGATGCTAGGGTCTCGAGTATAAATAGTCGAGGACTAGCATTGTGATGAAAAGATATTGATAATGCTCATTTATGAGTGTTATTTCGCTCTAAAAACTAAGCTATTTCCTTAGAAAGAGTGTTTAATGTTATAATTCATGTCATTTAGGAAAAATTTAAGTAAAAAAAAGTTTTGCATGTGTCTGAAGTCTTGATTTGGTCAAAAATAAGTTTTTAGGTGTATTTAGAGTCATTTTTGTTAAGAAAGTGTTAATTTTTGTTGATTTTGTGTAGAAGCTGAAAAAGAACCCAAATGCGCCCACATTCTGGCCACAACTAAGGCAAAAGAAAAATGAATCAAGAGATATGCAACCAGGATGCACCAGCAATTGAGTGCAGAAGCCAAATTCCAAATGTTGCAGGAAGAACTCAAAATGCGCCCAATTATGCAGCCAAATTTAGGCTATTTCAACAACAGCACAATTGAGCTCAACTATGTGGCCGCATCTGGACCTATTCTGCAGATTCTCCCAGATTCGCGAGATTTGTAGATAAAATCAAATATTCTGCATCAAATGTCGACAGCAAACCCTAGGCCTTAAGGTCTATAAAAGGCGGCTCAAGCTTCAATTTCAGGGGAGCTCGGATTTCTATCTTCTTCTCCAAATTCTGTAGTTTTTTTTTTCTTTTCAGCCGCCATACCGAGTCTCCCCCAAGATTTTTTCATACTTCATTCGGACACGAACGTCGAAAGAAGGAAGTGTAAGTACTTGTTCTCCTAGAAAGAGGTTGAACAAAGTCAGAAAGAATGAATAAACTTTGGGTTCTTTATCTCTTTCATTTAAGTTTTGTACGTTCTATTTTTCTTTAAAGTTTTGTTGTTGTTTTATTCTTCCATCAAGTTCTAAGTTTCTGTTTTATCTATTATTTTTCAATTCTTTAAGTTGTAATTCAAGTTTTGTTTCAAGTTATTATTGTTTCAATTCTGCATTTTTATTTCAATGAAGTTTATCTTTTCTCAATCAGGTTTTCTTTTTATTTTCTGCACTTTAGTATTCTTTTTAATGAGTAGCTAAACTCCTTGGACGAGATTCAATGAAGTGGATACCCTAAAAAAGAGATAAGCCCCACCATGTGATTTTAGTAATTTTGCTTAACATTTAGCATCATTTGCTTTTATTGAGTTTAAGTTTCATTGTTAGCTTAAGCTGATCACTTGAGTTAGCATTATTTGTGTGAGATTCAATACTAAAAGGGCTGGATCGAGCACGCATTTTCATAAAAGTAATCTAGGAGAAGAGTCTAGACATAGAACTTCACTTTTTGTACCTAGACATAGGACAAAAACCTTTAGAATCATGGAGTTGTGTTCCTTATGTATCTAAGTTAAAATTCGCCATAGACATATGTGTTTAATTGCTTAGTCTCCTAAAAGAACTTAGAAAAGGGTTGAATAGGTGTTGAACTCGATTCATGGTGTTAAGTGTCGGTCAGGGTAGGTTGCGGGCGCATTTCAGTAGCATTTTGTCTGAATCGCACAGAACTCAAAAGAGGCAGTATGTGGGCGCAAGAGGTAGAATCTCTGAAATAGCCTGACCTAGTTAAGTAAGTTTGCGGGCGCAAGGTGGGCGCATTTCCTCAGGGTTGAAACAATTTTGAACCCCCTGCTTCTCATTACTATTTTCTTATATGTTTTTTTTAGTTTCCTTTATTTTCATTGCACAAAACCCCCAAAAAACATCTTATTTAATTGGTTACCTTCGGTTGCAACTTGAAAGTACTTGTGTTGTTAACTGAAAAGCTCTTTGTTAACTGTTCCCTTAGGTTCGATACTTGGAATACTTCCATACATATTACTTATTGGACAGGGTGCACTTGCGCTTGCTTTTGGCGTATAGCAAACACCCCGTCAGATATGAGATGGATATCAAGGTCTCGGGCATAAATGGTCTCGGGCTGGTATTGTTTAAGGAAAGTAAGTGAATATCAAAGCCTTGGGTACAAATGGTCGAGGGTTGATATGTCACTAATGAGTGTTGAGGCCTTGGGTATAAATGATCGGGGGTTGACTTGCCAATATTGGATAAAGAGGAGCATTGAGGCCTTAGGTTTAAATGGTCAAGGGTCGGTATGATGAGTATTGAGGCAAGTATTGAGGCCTTGGGTATAAATGGTCGAGGGTCAATACGACATTGGTCATCGAGGCCTTGGGTACAAATGGTCAAGGGTCGATGCATAGTTCGAGGCCTTGGGTAAAAATGGTCAAGGATTGAATACCGAGCTCTGTAGAGAAGTGTTGAGGCCCTAGGTATAAATGGTCAAGGGTCCATGCAACTCGAAGGGTCAGTCTTGGAGAGTTTTAGTAATGGCTAACTATGAGTGTTGAGTGAGCTTGTGGAGCTTGAGTGGAGTTAGTGTGCATGGCATGATGCAGAATTTCATGTGTTGAGTAATTCTCATATTTTACTTGTTTATGTGCATTGAACATGTTACATGTGCTATTCGTTTTTAAGAGTATGTTGGATGCATGTGAAAAGATGTTGCTTGTCTTGTTTGATGCGTGGTGGCTCACCAAGTGTGAGCTACTTACTGCGTATACATTATGTACTGACTCACCAACATCTTTGCAGGTGACTAAGGTTTTCATGAGCTTGGTGGTGAGGAGGCAACGTTGGAAGAGGCCATTAGCAAGACTTTAGCTTTTTGATAGAAGTTTCTTTGAATTGAGTAAATAGGTCCCTAGCTGAATTTAAACACACGTTATGTGTATGCTTATTCTGTCCATTCTTTATATGTTAAGCCTTTATTTGAATTAGACGTGTAGATAGGTTCTTTTGTTCAAGCTTAGCTACTGGACCAAACTTTGCTTACTGTTGGAAATTTGGTTCTTAGTTTGGAGTCTTAAAAAGTTATTGTTTGTTTAGAGACTTGTGAAGTTGTTTATACTAGGAGTTTGGATGTCTTTGTTGTTGTCTGAAGTTGTGGGAGTTGTTGTTTGGTTAATCTGGTTTTAGAAATGTGATATTTTTGTCTAACAAGTGATAGGAAAAATTTTGGTAACTTGTAGTTACGCCGTTATGCTACCAAAGTTTCTAGGGTTTATTGGTTGTGAGTTAGTAATGTTCCCTATATTAGGTTAAAATTTGGGGACGTTATAGATGAGGATGGAACATTATTTTTACAAAGATTTCGCAGATTGACACGTGAGAAACATAATTTTAATTGAGCTGGACGTTTTGACAACTCACTAGTCCTAGCCAATAAGAGAGCTCCATGGGGTCTGTCTTTGTCTAATTAGCTCTGAAATTTGGAGAAAATACATTGATAGCATGCATAAAGTGTGCTATTTCTAGGCTCAGTTTATTGCTAGTTTTGTTATGAATGTGTGAGCTTTGATGTGTCTTTATGTATATTTTGTAGAAACCAAGCAATTGGAGTAAAACTGGAGCATTGAGGAGTATTTGGACGAATTTGGAGCAAAAATAAGCTATATTTAAGGATCCAAGTGTTGAAGAGAAAGAACAAAGCTTGTGAGCCTGAGAGTATAGTGTTGCAACGCTACAAGTCATATCAGCAACCATTCAACCTCGGAGTGCAGCAGGCATAAGCAGCATTGCAACGCTACCAAGATTTGTAAACAATAAAAAGGGACAGCGTTGCAACGTTGCCCATTGTCTATAAATAGGAAGTTTGTGTTTCGTGAAAAGGGTGTCGTTTTGAGAGACCAAAAACCCTAAACTCGATTCAAGCTTTGTCTTGAGACCTAGAGGAGCCCTTTGGAGAGCTAAGGAGGAGACTCAAAGCTCAAGATTGCGGGACATCACGACTGGAATGCGTGTTGGCACACGTCCCTCAGTTTTCTCTCTTTTCCCCTTTGCTTTATCTTTTGAATTTGGGATTTTTGTGGACTATTTATGTACTGTTTATCTGTGTTTTAGAAATAGCACACTTTTGTAATACTTAATTTTGAAATCATTTAGACAATTATCTAAATTTTATTACTTGAAAAAGTAACTCAACACTATAATGGCAGTGTAAAATTTTGAATTTGTCTTTATTGAGAAATGTTCTTAAAACCTATTACCAATGCTAATCAAATTATTCTAGAAACAGATGATTAATGAATCAAAAGTAAATGAGATAGCTTGTATGTATCTCCTAGTTGACATGCTAGACGTCAAGCTTAGAAGATACAACTAGGAGATAAATAAAATGACAACATATGAAATGTTGAAATCAATAAAAGCTAAATTTAGATAATTGTCTAAATGATTTCAAAATTAAGTATTACAAAAATCCAAGAAAAGAACCAAATGATTGAAACTATATAAAAGGAAATAGTTCCTAAATTAGCTAGGACAGTCATAATAAGAGGAATTTTTGAAATACCTCTATAGGAAGAAAAATATAAATGAAAGTAAATTTGATTTACTAGATTTTTGGTGGAATATAAATAACGCCACCTAGATAGTTGATATAAGAGCGACTATCAAGATTTATTCTTCATTACATTTAATATGTAATTCTTGAAAAATACTTAACATGTAGAATAGTTTCTACAGGTTGGCACCAGGAAACCCATCTCAGTTGGTGTAGTGGTTGACATTAAGATGTCATTAAGTAAAGATTGTTACTTAATGTTGAATATGATGTTTTTAGTAACCATAAGAGAAATTCAAATTCTCGAACTTTATTACAAAAATGTTCATATAGTATGAATTACTTTAAACTATGAAAGTTTATATTTTCAAAATTGTTTGAAAATACATTCAACTGAAAATAAGAATAATTTTGTATATGTTAAAATGTTGACATATACTATACTACAAAATACTGTGATATTCATGATTATAGAATCCAAAATAGAAAGATATTGTTTTCTCCTAAAAGATGATACTCTACTTTGGTTGTTAAGGTTGATTAACATCAACTTGAATAGAATGAAAAAACTAGTAAGAGGTAATTCTCTAAACAGTTAGTTAATTACTTTACCTATTTGTAGATCTTGTTTTTCATGCAAGATAATCATTGGGCCTTTATTAGATAGGGCTAGAACGCCAAAGAATACTTTGACTTACACATTCTGACCCAAGTGGTCTGGTGAATGTAAAGGCCAAATAAAGTCATGAATATTTCGTCACGCTAGTTGATGATCATTCAAGGTACAAGTATCTTTACCTAATACAACATAAGTCTAAATTTTTGAAAAATTCAAGAAAATTAACACTAAACTTAAAAATCGATTAGGTAATTAAATCCATCAAGACATTATGATCAGATCATAATAGAAAGTACATAAACCTTACGTACTAAAACTAATTGATAGAAAATGAGTTTTTATCCCAATTATCTTAATACCAAGTACAATTTTGTGAAATTGTGCTGCAAGAGGAGAAATAGGACCCTGTTAGACATGGCCCATCAGTAATGAGTTACACACCATTACCAAACTCCGGTTAGGAAATATAATAGAGATTGCATTGATGAACATGATTCCCTTCAAAAGTGTCTATGAGAAGCTGGTTTACAACACTTTACCATTTGGGAATGTTAAGCTCACATACTGAAACAAGCTTTAAACAAGCCTAAAAAGCTTGTATATGTTCAAAGATAAACCTAAATGTAGGCCACCCCTAAGGAGTACAAAATGGTCTTTTATTTAATCATAAATCGAATACGGTATTTGTATGACAAATATCATTTTTATAAGGAATGTCAAATAAAAGATTACAAACCTTTAATAAGGTGAGATAGTGTTAATAAATTGGTTCAAAGTGAAGCCACTAAATAGTTAACAAAAGTTGTTAACAATTTAATTTACATTTGAAAGCCAAATGGATCCTAGTTATGAATTGGATAAGCCTCATCATAGTGGGAGAGTTATGAGATGACTCAACCTTTACAAGGACTTAATTGAAGCCCAAACTGTCATGTTAGATGACAAAGTTGAAGGTTTATTTCTCTCAAAGTGAGACTAATGGCAAATGGTTAGACCTAATAGGAGAAAGTAAACTAAGAGTAAACTTTCTCACTTGTTGCCATACTAAAGTCTCTAAGTATTATTTAATTTGTTGTTGCATATGGGATATGAAAATGAATGTTTAGAATTCTTTTATGAAAAGAAATCTTAGATAATGCATCTACACAAATCAATTAGAGAGATTTATTTTCAAAGATCAAAAGAATAAAGATTTGCAAAATAGTATAGGTTCATTTATGAAATGAATTTTACAATTAGACCTTTGAATATAAGGTTTGATAATGGATAAATATTAATGAAGCTTGTATAGACAATAAAATCATTAATTACTTAGTGTATTTTTCTCATGTTTTATGTTAATGATATTTTACTCATTATGAATGATGAAAGACATCTATCTAACATAAAAAGCTAACTAAGTAACCAATTCCAAATGAGTAATTTGGAATGATTCGATATATTTACATGTCCAAAATAGAGATTTTAAGGACAAACTGTTAACTTTGTCTCAAACATTTTATATTGATAAAATTGTTGTCAAATATTTGATATTTATGTCTAAGGAAGAGTATCCTAAGACAACTCAAATGTTGAGAACATATGATTAATTATCTACTTTAAGTGAGAGACAATTAATGCATAAATGAGACTTAACAATTAATATACAATTCGTTAGCATAATTAGTTAAACAAATGGTATGACCATTAAGTATAAAATTAAAAACTTTTTCAAATTATCTATGGATAATGAGAATTTTTTGTGTATGGAGTAAAAGATTTGATTTCTACAAGATACACTAGTTCTTACAAAGATTTAGGAAATCTATGTTAAGATAAATTTTACCCTAGGTAATGGAGTATGGTAAACAAGTTAAATTGTTTTGTTCGTGAAGCAACAAAAGGACTTGTATGACTCAAATAGTTCCTTGAATATCTGAAAGGTGTTTCATATAAGATTTAGCCCATCTTCTTTATTATGATAATAGTGGTGCAAAGACTAATATTAAGGAAATTAGAAAACACCAACGTATATGGAATCATATCGAGAAAGAGAAAGCATCATGGTAGTGACCAAGATGGCTTTTAATGACAGTCGTTTAGATCTATATAAAAAGACTCTCCATGCTAAAGTGTTTAAGAGTCACCTAGAATGTCTAGGATTATGAGACATGTCTCGTCTTCGTTAGGGAAACTGGGAGAACATGTTGGGTATAGAGTATGCCCTAAGATACATGTCTCATCGACTTTAGTGCAAGTGGGAGATTGTTGGGATTTATGCCCTCAAGCCTCATAATTAATTAATTATTTAATAATTAATAATAAATTTGATTATTTTATTTGCAATATAATATTATCCATTATATGAAAAATCCAAGATTATTAGTATAATCTTGAACAGTATGTGGTTCACATACAGGAGGATCATGTTCAAGAAATAATCTAAAGAGTCATAGTATATGGATAAGGTTGGGTGCCTTATCCTGGTAACACTATTGATACGACCCACTTTGTAATAGTTACAAATGATTTGATTCAAATCGTTCATGTGGAGACATGTGAGTGGCGGTATCTTATACAATGAGTTTGTATAAGACTGGACTACGAAATATTTAATATCTCTTTATAAATCCGTTAATTAAGAAGATTAATATTTGATTAAGATGATCATATGTGACTCGATCTTAATCCTGAGTGATTTATGAACTCCTGCCTGTGAGGGCTTGTCCTTTGATTTGCATGGGTGAGAGTGGCTTTTGTTGCCGATTCAATTAGCCTACCATTGTGGGGACTTGACCAAATAGGGAGCTGAGAACATAATCTCACAAGATGAAACTCATTCATTCCCTTATAGGGTAAGTAGATGGGTAGTTCCCTTAAGTGCTGATTTCGGGACTTAAACAATGGGACTCCACTCTTTCACTAGCCCGAGAGGGACTTAGTTTATGGTTGGATCATAAACAAATTGTTTATTAGAGGATCAGTGGTACTTAAGGTGCAAGATGTAATTATAGGGGTAAAACGGACTTTTGACCCAGCTGTAATTACGAACAACTCGTGAAGGATCGACTTGCATATAGTGATAATATCAATGGACACAACTTGTCCTACAGTGTATAAGAGTGTAACTTTAGGTCTATAGTGGAGTAACCCTAGAGTTAATGAATGAAAATTGATTAATTAAAGAGTTTAATTAATTAATTTTGTATCATTGGAGCTTATAATCTGTAGGTCCATAAGGTCCCCTTGCTAGCTCATAGTAACACTAAAAGATCAATTTGGTTGAAAGAAAATTTTGAAATGTTCAAATTAATATTTAATTTGAAGTGTTCAAATTAATATTTAATATATTAGACATATTAAATATAAAAGAGAAAAATATATTTATTGTATTTGATACATTAAATATTAAAATAATTAATGTACATTAGATACATTAAAGAAAAGATATTTATTAAATTTGAATTGGATTCAAATTAGAAAATAGATGTCGTAGGAGAATTTTAAAAAGTTTGAATAAGATTCAAATTGGTTAGATAAATATATTTTAATATATTAGATATTAAAATATATTATTTAATTATCTTTCCTAGACCACTATAAATAGGAACTTAGGGGTGAGCCATTGGGCATTCTTCATAGAACACACATCTCCTCAATAGAGAATTAGAGAATTCTCTCTAAACTTTTTCCTCTCCAATCCCTTGAGGATTTTCTTTCAAGAGGCTCCCACAAGCCTTGATCTCGTGTTAGAGTCATAGCCAGGAAGACTTTGTGGAGGAGATTAAGACCCGCCAGAATATTCTCCATATTTATCTCAAAAGTAATTTTTCTTAATTAATATTATTTTTAGTTTAATTTTAAATAAAATCAAAGACGACCCAATGCTTCTGCTGCGGAATGAAGAGTTCATTCCTATCAGTCCCATCATCCTTACATCAAAACCGTAAATTTGTGGTCGACCGCAAGTTAGTGATCATATTCGAACAAGAGGACATTTTAGTCTTGTGGCCTTCCTCAATGCCATACATAGAGGCAGCAAAAGAGGCTTTTGAAACCTCATTTTAGGCTTTTGAGATTGCAAATGTCACCACTCAATATAGAGAGGTAGGAAGAGTGAAATCGTGACTTTCAAAATTCTCTCTAAAAAGAAGTAACAAGAGCCTAGATGATTTGCTGAACTTGTCAAAAAAATGTAAAGAGATTCAGGTTGGGGTACAAACTAGCAAAGAAGACATGGTCAGAGCATATAAAAATGAAAAGGAAAAACAATTGGCAAGGTTTGAGAATCGCAACCCTGAACATCAAGTGAACATTATTCCCCACCTTTGTAACTCTTTCAAATTTGCTGGTGTAATTTGTCTGGAATATCAAGACCCTACAATTAATGCTATAATTGAGGAAAATAAAGAAGTGGAACCTCTGGTCTATTTGTGCCTAGAAGACTTTGAACTCAATAATTGGACTGTAATGGAGCTATCATCATTTGTTAATGAGATATCAAAGTAATTGTTCAACTTTTGTCTATTTTTAATTGTTTTGTTAATTCAAGTTTTCTATGTCAATATTTCATTTGTCAATAAAGAATTTTATTTCACCCTTTTGTCTATACTTTACTACACTTTTAGCATCCTTTTGTTGTTTTTTTGTTGTTTGATTTTGTTCCTAGATCTTATCTTTCTTTCTAATCACACTAAATAATCATCTTCTTAAACAGTGATACTGAGATTGAAAGTGCTAATTATCTTAAATATGAACTTGATACTCCTACATACAATGTTGAGTCCGATGAGGGAACAAGTGGTAATGGGGAAGATTTTGAGCTTACTAATAAATTGTTGAGAATGATTGAAGAGGAAGAGAGAATGTTGGAACCACATGAGGAGTTAACAGAGATAATTAACCTAGGATCTCTAACAAAGATTAAAGAGGTTAAAATTGGGACGAATATGTCCATTGAAAGTCGTAAAAAAATAGTAACACTGCTTCATGAATATGTTGATTTGTTTGCTTGGTCTTATCAAGATATGCCAGGTTTGGACACCGATATTATAGTACATCACTTGTGACTTAAGCTTGAATGCAAGCTAGTAAGACAGAAGTTATGTAAAATGAATCTAGATATGCTGATTAAGATAAAGGAAGAAGTTAGAAAACAGATCAACGCAAGATTCTTGTAACAACCCGTATTTTCCAATAGAGTCATTCTAATAGTAAATGTGGAAGCGATTAAACAGATACTAAAAAAAATCAAACGTAAAATACTTGAACTTAACAGGAAAACAAGGTTTAAAATCTAAAGCCAAGTCCATTACTTAAAAAAAAACAATAAACCATCACTTAAAGAATCAACTAGAAGAACTATGAATGTACGACAAGTCCAACAAAACCTAAATGCTAAAATCCTGGAGACAAAAATAACTCTTCATCAGTTCTGCCAGAATGCTAGACCTCAATCACTGTAAGAACTATCATTTGCTCCTTCATCTGAAAACATTTTGAAAAAAACAAAAAGACGAAAATGAGTACAAAAAAAAAAAACTCAATAAGCAATCTCCACATCAAGTTCAGAAAGTCATTTCGTCAAAACAAAACATGAAAAATCAATTTAACAAAACATAACTTTCAATCGATCCATACTTTCCATTCATACAACACTTTCAATCAAATAGAACTTTCAATCAATCAATACTTTCAAACAAAACTTTTCAATTGAACAAAACTTTCACCAAACTTTCAAATATCGAAACTTTCAATTTAACCAAACTTTACTTTCAATCAATCAATACTTTCAAATATCAGAGTGGGAGTATGCATTATTTGGGTAGCCTTCAGAACATATATGATGGTTACTCGTCGATAACATCAATAAGTCATTAAGAACATTCAATCAGAGTTGTCGATAAAAATCGACCAGAACATTCAATACAATTACTTAAGTGTGAGGCCATGTGAGTGAAACACACACATGAATTTTCATTACAAAGGAATGCCAAACCACAAACTGTGTCTTCCCACAAATAAGCTTCAATCAGTCAGAGTTTTCAATCTAAGATGTCGATAAAATCAATAAGAACAATCAATAATTACTTAAGTGTGAGGCCACGTGAGTAAATAACACACACATGAATCTTCATTCCAAAGGAATGCCAAACCACAAATGTGTCTTCTCACAAATGAGCCAGAACAATTCCATCAATTCCAATTTAGGCTACTACCAAAAATAAGCAAAGCATTCCCAAAACAGAAAATTGGCATATTCAGATAGCCTTATCGAATCAATCAAATACTTTTCAAAACATGCAAAACAGAAAACATATACTTTTATTTAGCAAAACAATTTAAAACATCCAAAACAATTTCAATCAATTTCAAATCACATAAAAAAATATGCTTTTAGATATTTTGTCAAATAATAATAATCAAAATGAAATTATTCCAAATTTTCTATTTTGGAAGAGATGTGGAAACTACTTACCTCAATCGAAAATCCTACAGTCCTCAATCTCAATTTTCCACAATACCAACTCCTTGAACTAATGTCAATCTTCTAGAAGCCTAAACATATCCAATACTTCATACTCAAAAACCAAATTCTATCTTCTAAAACTTATCTAAAGCATACACCATATCCAATACTTCATACTTAGAAACCAAATTCTATCTTCTAAAACTTATCTAAAGCATACACCATCTTATCTACCCAATTTTTCCATTCAAAACAATTTTCTACATAAAAAGTTAGAAAAACAGGGTTCTTGGGTTGCAAAAATGTATATGAAACTGCATTTTAAAACACCTTAAAACTCACTAAAAACATACTAAAAAACAGTCAAACCAACACTTTTTCAATACATAATAAAATATCAAACAATTTTTCAATTTTATAACTTTTAAAACCTTCAAAACTACCATAAATTAGGGACAAGCAACCCTGAAAAATTTATGCTTCATAAAACAAAACTCTCCAAGATTTTAACACTAAACAAATCAAAATTTGCCACTTTTTAACACCAAAAATCATATCAGAAAAGTTTGATAAAACTGCTGTAAAAACCATAGAAACATACTATTTTCATATGGAAATCAAAGTTATACATTATATTTTAAAGTAACAAGCATTTGGTAAACTTTTGGTGCAAAAAGAATCTAAAATACACTTAAAACAGTCCTAATTTTAAAGAAATTCAAAGCTGGAAAATTATGAAAAATGTTCCATTATCAAAACCTTCAACTTAATCGAAAAGCCCTAAGAGGAAAACCTTTGATGAAAATTCCAGCAAATTAAAAACCTAAAAACTTTTTAGGGAAAAAGATTTCAAGAATTTTTTTCATTCTAAACAATCAAGAATAAAACCAAAAAGAAATCAAAACCCAAAACCTTGCAAGAAAACTTCAATAACCAAGAAAAGAAAAGAAATCAACAAGATCTATAAAGAAAATTTACTGCTTTTTCTTTAGAGAGGAAACTGCAGAACTTCTTTTCTCTCTCTTTTTTTTTTCTGTCAAAACGTTTGATAAAAAAGGTTAGAGCATATAAGACCCTTTTTAAAAGAATCTTAATTAAAACCCTTAAAAGATTATCTTTTTTTTCCAAACAAAGTAATAAAAATAGGATTCTAATTTAAAAAGATTTTATAAACTGATAAATAAATAATATATATATATATATATATATATATATATATATATATATATATCTATATATATATATATATATATATATATATTTCGACTGTTACAAACACCCCACCTAATAAAAATTTCGTTTTCGAAATTTTTCATACTTGGCTAAGAGAATAACTCAGGGTACCTCATGTCCTTTTTAGTTTCCTAAGTAGCTTCTTCAAAAGACTGGTTCCTCCTTAAAACCTTCACAAGAAGAATGGTCTTGTTATGTAAAACTTGATTCTTGTGATCTAAAATTTGAAATGGAACCTCCTCATAAGTCAAACCTCCCTTCACTTGCAGTGGTTCATAGCTTAACACATGGGATGTATCTGCAATATACTTTCGAAGCATGGAAACATGGAAAGTATTATGGATTCGGTCTAAGGCAAGAGGTAAGGCCAAACGATATGCCATTACACCCACCTTTTAAAAAAATCTCAAAAGGTCCAATGAACCTTGGGCTAAGCTTCCTTTTCTTCCCAAACCTCAAAATGCCTTTCAATGGCGAAACTTTCAGAAACACCATATCTCCAACTTTAAAACTCAGTTCCTTTCTCCTGGGGCAACCTACCAACGAGCCATGGTTACTCTTTTCCACGATCTAATGCATAAGGAAATTGAAGTGTATGTGGATGATATGATTGCTAAATTAAAATAGGGAGAAAAGCATGCAACCATACTTCAAAAGTTGTTCGATCATTTTAGAAAGTTCAAATTAAAATTGAACCGAGTGAGTGAACATTTGGAGTCACTTCTAGAAAGTTGTTGGGCTTCGTTGTAAGCCGGGAAGGGATTAAAGTCGACCCTAATAAAGTCAAAGCCATTCTGGAGATGCCACCACTGCATACTCAAAAGGAAGTTAGAGGATTTTTGGGAAGACTAAATTACATTGCAAGATTCATATCACATCTAATAGCAACGTGTGAACCAATTTTCAAATTACTTTGCATGAATGATGCGAGGGTGTGGAACGAGGATTGTCAAAAGGCATTTGGAAAGATTTAGCAATACCTGCAGAATCCTCCTATCCTTGTACCTTTAACTTCAAGTCGCCCACTTATCCTGTATCTTACAGTGACAAAAATTCAATGGGATGCGTACTAGGACAACATGGTGATTCAGGTGGAAGAGAGCATGCTAGATATTATTTGAGTAAAAAGTTCATCGATTGTGAAACCAAATATTATCTTCTAGAAAAAAAACATCTTGCGTTCTACCCTGGGCTGCTCGCCGTTTAAGACCATACATGTTATACTATACAACATGGCTCATTTCAAAGATGGATCCTATTAAATACATCTTTAAAGAGCTATCTTTTTCCGACAGAATTGCAAGATGGCAAGTTCTTCTATCTGAATATGATATCGTTTATGTAACTCAAAAGTTGATAAAAGGAATTGCACTGGCAGATTACTTAGCTGAGCAACCTATACATGACTATGAACTGATGAAGTTTGATTTCCCTGATGAATTTGTCTCCACCATAGTAATGGAAGAGGAGATTCTAGACTCAGAAACATGGATCATGTTATTCGATGGGGCTTCCAATGAGTTAGGTCATGGCATAGGTGTTATACTAATATCACCCAAAGGAAAACTATTTCATCTAACTGGCAAATTGAGTTTTGATTGTACTTATAATATGGCTGAATATGAAGCATGCTCTATAGGTATCCAAATGGCTTTGGAAATGAAGATTAAAAAGCTTCGAGTTTTATGAGATTCTATGTTGGTGATTCATCAGTTAACAGGGGAATGGGAAACTAGAGACACCAAGCTATTGCCTTACAAAAAGCGTATAATGGGTTTGTCTCAAAAGTTGGACAAGTTCATTTTTTACTATCTAACAAGAGAGAATAATCAGATAGCAGATGCCTTGGCCACACTGGCAGTCATGTTCAACATAGATCCCAATCATGAGGTCCAACCAATCAAAATTGGAAGGGTAGATGTTCCAACTTCTTGAATGAACATTGAAGAGGAACCCAAGGACAAATCTTGGTATTATGATGTTAAACATTATGTCAAATGCAGAGAATATCCACTAAATACAACAAAAAATGACAAACACACACATCAAAAGTTAGCAAAGAGATTCTTCCTAAACGGAGATGTGCTTTATAAAAAAAAATCATGATATGGTACTTCTAAGGTGAGTGGATGTAAACAGAACCAACAATATTATAAAAGAAATTTATGAGGGAATTTGTGGAACTAATGCAAATGGGCACATGATGGCTAGACAACCATTAAGGGTTGGCTACTACTAGTTACCCATGAAAGTTGAATGTATCAAATATGCAAAAGAATTCCATAAATGTAAGATATATGCAGATAAAGCTCATGCTCCCTTACTCAATTACACGTCATGACCGCGCTTTGGCCATTCTCCATGTGGGGAATGGATGTTATAGGTGATAGCACACAAAAGTGTGCTATTTCTAAGCTTATATTATTGATAGTTTATGGGTTTAAAGTGTACTTTTATTCATTTAATTCATTCATTTTGTAGGATTCGAGTAAATATGGTGAAATTGAGCATTCAAGGAAGATAACAGAGTATTTGGAATGTAAATGTGTGTTTTGGAGCTTCAGAACTAAGAAGAAACGATGTTGCAGCTACGGGACCCGAGAGGATAGCGTTGAGACGCTGTCCATAGTGTCTTAATGATATAACTGTATACATCCAAGCTCCAATTCCCGCAGAGGTGGCATTGAGACGCCACTTTTGAGCTTCTCAACGCCCAAAACACGCTCGCCTCGCTAATTTCCGTCTGTAGTGTTGAGACGTTGCATATAGCGTCTCAACGCTACCCCAACTTTCTGTCTTTATTGTGCGAATTAAGTCACAACATCTCGACGTTGTCTCGAAGATTATAAATATAACGTTTTGGCTGCGGATTCGGGGAGACCATTTGGAGAGGGACCAGTCTAGAGTCGATTTCTACTTCATATTTGGGACTAAGGGAGCACTTTTGAGAGCCGGGGAAGACATTCAAGGCTCGAGATCGCAGCATATCACGACGGGAACAAGTGTGGAGTTTTTCCCTTCCTTCCTATTTAATTTGTAATTTTCGTTTTTAGACTTTCGTATGAGTTTAGCATTGTAATTGTGGATTTTAAGGATTGAATTCATGTGTTTAAACTTGATTGTGATAGATAGTTAGTTTTATTTCGAGATTTAAAATTTCAACTCTTATTTATGCATGCCCGTTGTTTTGATTAATTCTTTGGCCAAGAGTTAATTGTGTATGATTTGAATTATAGCTTGGGAGAGTAAAATTTGAATCTAGATTGGCATGCATAACTATTAGTAAGCTTGAGCATGGAAATGAAATGTTTGCTAAGTTGTTAAAAAATCTTACAATATCATGTTTAATTATGAAATTTAGACTGAAGAGTTAATTTAATAATCAAGCATGAATTTTAGTTGGGCTTGAGAAAGCCAACTGAATGTATTTGTGATTTCTTAGCTTATAATAGTTGAACATATGAATAATCTCTTAATTCGATTAACTTTGACTTTCTTTGCTAAAATCAAGGTTAAAAAAGGGTTTCCTCTAAATGTCTCCAAACTTGTAAATACATAGCTTAGTTACCTTTATTTTCCCTCTTGATTTTAGGTTCTCTAGATAAAATTAGGTGTGAGTAATTATAATACTTAATTAATCTAAGAAATCCAATCTCTGAGATCGACCCTAGCCACTATTATTGCAAATTGTAGAGGTCCAGTTAATAATTGTATTTGATAGAGTCTTCAACAAGCTCTTTATCAATAGGCCCTGTCGATCCTAAAGCCTCAAATGGACATCGAATCATCTTAGTGGTTGATTCGTACTTTTGTGCATAATCGCAAGTATACAGGTCAAGTAATATAAAATGGTATTCCTACCAAGTATCAAATCCACAGTGATTGGTTTGATTCAATTAAATATCGCAATTACTCTCACTTAACTTTATTTAGAGATAAAAATCAAAGCAAAAGGGAAACTAAACAACTAATCCAAAAAAGCAAGATAAGTGGGAGACATATATCGAGAGTTAACTCTATGGGTGTTGATTTCATTCTTTGGACCTTAATTTACTTAATCAAGCAAGCAATTAAGTAAAATCAAGTGTTCAATTCATGAGTCTAAAAGCCTAATGTGACGACCTTAAATTCTAAACATGCTAAGAGTGGAAATAAAACTGAGACAGCTCGCCTATGCCTGAAATTTCGGCAGCATGGCGACGTATCTAGGAGAAAACCTAATCTTGAGAATCCTGAAAAAGAAGAGATAGCACACTTCTAAGATTTCAAATAAACCCTCAGCAACCAACAACTACACAAGAGTGCTGAGTTCTCAACCAGAGTCAAGTACAACAAAAACACTTCCTAGTTTACGAAGTAGACATACAATAGACAAAACTCAAATTACAAACAGTAAGGATCCATCTGACAAAATACGCAACCAAAAAGAGCCTAAGGGTAAGCTATAGGTAACTCCATAGCCTCGCCAGGTCGTCGTTCATCAACCACCACGTCGTTGCACATTACCTGAAAAGAGAAAGGTAGCATGAGTGAGTATTGATATACTCAGTAAGCAGCCATCTTAGACAAAATAATTCATAGCCAAACAAAACATTTTGAGAAGGAGAGATTATGCCTTACTCACACTCGTGCCTAAGCAACAAATAATAATTTCACCACATGACCAGGGTCTCATTTCTCTACCTCATCTCTGATTTCACCAAATCCTAACTTCGTATCATACCAATGAGTCCTGCAACCTAGAATTCAACCTCGTGAAGGTAATAAACCTCACGCTCATCATAAAGGATAGTTACCTCAAAGCTAGCACACATGCAATAGGGAAACGCATCCCCTATGCTCAACACAAGTGGGGAATCACCCCTAAACTAGCTCACCAGCCATAGGGAAACGCATCCCCTACGCTCAACATATATAGGTAATCATCCTAAGATAGCACACAGGCAATAGGGAAACGCATCCCCTATGCTCAACACAAGTGGGGAATCACCCCTAAGCTAGCTCGCCGGCCATAGGGAAACGCATCCCCTATGCTCACGCATCATATAGCATTCTAGATCTACAAGCTCACTCAATACAACCGAACTAGGATAGGTAATACTAGATCAATGGTTTACGATCAACTTTTCCATTTCGAAAACCCCTACATGCAACATTGCTCTCAAGCCTCTGTCACAACCTGAACCGGGGTTCACATTACCAACCAACATATCAAATTTCACTTCCAACACATAAATAACTAGGCTTAAGCCTTAATCAAGTACTATCCATATTTATTTACCAATGATCTAGTAATTTTCCTTCTCAATCAAATATACATAAATGCAAATTTTACCAAAACAACATATCAAATATTTCCAATTGCTACTTACCTCTCAATCGACCCCAAGGTCGAAATACTTTATTTCAATGGTCGAGGATAGCTTGAATCCTTACAATTGATAGAACGCCCAACCTTTTAAAACCTCCAAATTTCAATTTCTAGCACACACAAACGTTCCAATTATTCAATAATAACTTAAATAAATCAAAGCTTACTTCCTTAACTTACTCGGCCCCGAATGGCCATTTTCAAGAATTTTGAACTTTAAAACTTACCAATTACTGTGAATATAAGCCGTTGGAAAATACTTGATACCACCCAAATGATCAAAAAATAGCTTCCAGTCCTAACGGTAAATCTTAAAGTGAGATCCAAAGTCCAAAAATCAACCAAAGCTACTCAACATAAAACCTAAATAAATTGTTAACAACTAAATTTCCAAAAACCATAACGCTTACCCACGATTTCAAGAGCCAAACCACACTGAAATAAGTCCTTAAACGCCCAAATAACTTCAACAAACCCGCTGTCCACACACCCCGATTCGCCGAAAACAACCTTCTTGAATAAAACAAATTAGGGGAAAAAAAGTAGAGTGAGAGAGAAAAAAAAAAGGAGGGAGAGAAGTGAGAAAGAAAGAGGGAAAACGTGAGGGAGGCGAGAGAGTGAAATCGGGAGAATGAGAGGGAACCGAGAGAGTGGGGGAGAGGGGGGGTGAGACGAGAGAGAGAAAAAGTGGGGTGAGGGAAAGTGAGTACGAAAGGGGGAGGGAAGTGGGGGTTGGAGGGATAAGGTTGGATTCTCTCTTTTTTTTTTAATAATAATAATGATTTTAAAGATAACTACAAGGGTATTTTAATAATAAAAAATATATATATATATTAATAACTTAAATAATATTTGTATTTATAAAAAAAAGTCATAAAAAGGAAATTTTCTTAGGACAATTTTTATGCCACTTCATCCAATTATTCAATAAATTAAAAGA
Organism: Trichosanthes truncata; assembly: GCA_033996785.1. NCBI lineage: Eukaryota > Viridiplantae > Streptophyta > Magnoliopsida > Cucurbitales > Cucurbitaceae > Trichosanthes > Trichosanthes truncata. The sequence goes on from JAWPNB010000010.1 coordinate 44,300,182, forward strand.
AACCAAAATAAATTCAACCGGATATTACACCTAAGAACATGGAATCTCCTGTTGACCTCCTCCAAACTCATGCATTTATTGAACTAACCTAGGTATCCCTAGCACTAGCTAATTAACACAAGACATTAAGACTCTTCATTACGGACCTCTATTGATTAATTATCAACCTTGTTGTCACTCAGGTAATTAGCCAACAGTCATGCATTTGATTCTCGCCTAAGCTTCTCTCTATCGAGTTTCCACTTAGAAAACAAATCAATTAAATAGTGCTCAATTAATTAATCTTCATCACCGACTACAACTAATTAACTAACACTCCCGCTGTCACTTGGCCGGGTAGCTAATTAATTGTGTATTATGCTAAACTAAGTTTCCTTTGTCAAGCTCAACTTAGACATACCTCAATTAATTAAAGAACACAATTTAAAAGCATTAAGCCTTAAATACATAAATGAACACAAACAACAATTAAACTACAATCACTAATTAATTATGCAAATTAAGTGCAATGGCCCAAAGAATTACAACTACTCATAGAAGTTATAGATTTAACTACTCATAATCATCAAATACAACCATAAATCCCTAATTAAAATCTAATCCAAATACTAAAAATAAAGGAAAAGGGAAGGAAATGCTTAGACCGATGTCGATCTTGCATTTTCGAGGCGATCTACCACAAATTCAAGCTCCAAGATCTTCAACTCGACTCCAAAAACCTTCCAAAATCCAACCAAGAAGCTTTGTTATCGAGATAGATTAAAATCCCTCGATTTGGCCCCCCTTTGCTCGAAAAGAAAGTGATGCTTTTATATTGCCTATTGCGACAACATCGAGACTCTAGGGGCAGCATCTCAAAGCTGTCCAAAATGCTCAATTTTTGCCTGCTACAGCGTCTCGACGCTACCGACGGAACGCTTCTTCTACGTGCATTTCTAGCATTGAGACGTCATAGGACAACGTTTCAACACTAGCTCTTGGGTTTGCAAGTTCAATTGTACCATCTTGACACCTAATCTAGCATTGAGACGCCCTCTTCTCAAATTTTTCTTCTCAAATATCAACTCTTCTCTTCAAAGATCTTCAAAATGGCTTTAAAAAGCTCCAATATTCATCATATTACTCCCGAACACTCAGTTTTTCTTCTTAAGCTCGATTTCTACAAAATCGAAATAGGCATAAAAACTCACAAAATCATAACAAAACTAGTATAAATATCAGGTTATAAGATTTAATTGCATTCTATCAGTGGCAATAGACTATTTTACCAAATGGGTAGAAGTCATGTCCTATCAAGAAGTGACAAAGAGAGTTGTGATCAAATTCATCAAGAAGGAGATTATATGTTGTTATAGACTTCTTGAAACCATTGTATCAGATAATGCACGAAATTTGAACAACAAATTGATGAATGAGCTATGTGAGCAATTCAAGATCAAGCATGTCAACTCAACTCCATACAGGTCAAAGACGAATGGAGCAGTAGATGACTCCAGCAAGAACATAAAGAGGATTGTGCAAAAAATGATAATGACATATAAAGATTGGCATGAAATGCTTCCTTTCATATTACATGGATATCACATGTCAATTTGTACCTGAATTGGAGCAACATCATTTTCGTTAGTTTACGGTATAGAGGTTGTTCTTCTTATTGAAGTAGAAATTCCATCATTGAGAGTCCTCATGGAAACTAATCTAAAGGAAGCGAAGTAGGTCCAAAACTGCTATGAACAACTCAATTTTGCAGAAGAAAAAAGACTAAAAGCATTGTGTAGGGTCAACTTTATCAAAGGAAAATAATGAAAGCTTACGATAAGAAGGTGCGCCCTAGAGTATTCAAAGAAGAGGATCTAGTCTTAAGACGAATTCTCCCATTTCAGAAAGATCACCAAGGAAAATGGACTCCAAACTATGAATGACCATTCGTAGTAAAGAAGGCTTTTTCTAGAGGAGCTTTAATCTTAACCAATATAGATGGAAACGAGATACCAAGTCCAATTAACTCATATCATGTTCGAAGATATTATGCGTGAACTACTTGTACATCGGAGGACTCAACAAAGTTGTGGGAATTTCAATATCATGTTTAGGAGGCTACTCCTGTTTATCAGCCTCTCAGTCTTTTACTTCCTGGCTTAAACTAGAATCACAGCTTTGACTCATGTATATTTTGACTTTTAGTCATAAATTGAAACCTTCTTGATGAAGCCTAGGACATATTATCTATCTTTTTCTCTTCTATAGAATACTTGCTCACACCAGAATGTTGATACGGATGCTTTTATTATATCATTAAGATTACATAAATGAAAGTACATATATGAGATATTTTAAACAAATGATGGTAACTCAAACGGTTCCATACAAAATACATATGGCATGGGCTTAAAGGGAGAAATCTAAGAAACAACATTCATCCAAAAGCAGGGCCGTCATGAAAGTTTGTTTAAGTGTCATCGCTGCAATAGTTAGGGCAAAGTTGTTATTATAACATGGTAAAATTCTCAAATTGAGGCAAAGCCAGTATGGCCACAATAATTGGGGCAAGGCCATTACTGTCATGCGTTAGAATCTGAAATTGGAGCAAAACCATTATTGTCACGCTGTAAAACAAATAGAAATTAAAATTGTCATTGGTGCTTTGCAATTCCTCAAATTAAGATGAAGTTAGACAAGGAAAAGTTCAAAATATAGTCTGTTGTGCAAGTTCTTGATCCAACTAGAGTCTTTTGCGAAGTGTAGTGCGAATGTGGTGTTTGAGCTATTTTTTTTGCTCTATTGTGGATTTTCATACACATCTGCATATTCTCGTTGATATTAGTTATTGCTTTAAGTTTTTTTTTTTTTTGCACTAAAATTTATTTCATGGTTGCAATCATTCTCCATTTATAAAAAGTTTTCTAGCATGCACGTCCAAAGCATCCCAAATCACATAAATATTTCATTTGATTTTTGGTTAAATCGAACCATAATGTTTAGTCAAGATCGAAGCTTGTGTCAAGCTGGGTCCATTCTTTTCTCTTTTGGTTAAATCGAACCTTACTGTTTAGTTGAGGTCAAAGCTTGTGTCAAGCTATGTACGTTTAAGCTTCTTTGTTGGTTAAATCGAACCTTACTGTTTAGTCGATGTCGAAGCCTGTGTCAAGCCAAGTCCATTTCATCTTCTTTGTTGGTTAAATCAAACCCTATTGTTTAGTCGAGGTCGAAGCCTGTGTCAAGTCGGTCTGTTTCATCTTCTTTGTTGGTTAAATCAAACCTTATTATTTGGTCGAGTTTGAAGCCTGTGTCAAGCTAGGTCTGTTTCATCTTCTTTGTTGGTTAGATCGAACCCCACTGTTTAGTCGAGGTTGAAGCCTGTGTCAAGCTAGGTCCATTTCATCTTCTTTGTTGGTTAAATCGAACCCTATAGTTTAGTCAAGGTCGAAGCATGTATCAAGCCAAGTTCGTTTCATCTTCTTTGTTGGTTAAATCGAACCCTACGATTTATTTGAGGTCGAAACTTTGCCTACTCGATTCCATTATGGTGAGGTTGTCGAAGCCTACCAAAATTAAACTGGTATCCTACTCTAACTTGTAGAAATAGTGGACCAGGTCGATTTCCCAAAGAAGCCAGAAATTTTATATTCTCAGTACTAAATTCCAGTAACAAAATGAAACGGGGGGGGTTTTGAAAAAAAATATTCTCTTACTCAATGGAAATAAAAAAATTAACAAAAATAAACAATTGCTAAAAGGTATAAAAATTAACTCTTACCAAGTTCCAGTTCAGAGGTGTGGTTATATTCAATTGCAAACATTGATCATAGGCATTCAACGTATTTAGTCTTAATCATGCAAGTACTCGGTCAACTTATTAGGAAACCCCAAAAAGTGCACGTTCCCTAAGATCATTAACTCTAACGAACGCCAAGTTAACGCTAATTACCTAAACAAGTCTTTACGAAACCGCTTCAATTTATTTAGGTAAAGGCATTACAAACAGTGGAACGACCGAGACAATTAATCAAGCAAAACATCTTTCACCTAATTAACATGCTTCTTTAACTCCTAGAATTAAACATGCAAGCCATGTATCATGGAAACCCACAAACATACACATGCGATAATCCTAATGCTACATGTTCATTCAACATGACAATTACGGATCATGCTCATGATTAGCAATAAAGTATGTAAAGGGATTAAGGCGTCAATTTAATCGAGATACATACTTATAAAATTAACGTGGGAATTAAAGAACACTTGCAAATAAAAGAAAACTAAGTTTAAGTACAAGCCTCACAATGTCGCAATTGTTTATAACCGACCTCCGAACCAGAATCACGGTCTCTAGCCGAGCATCTTCATAGAAAACATCAAGTTTACACGAGCTCTCCTTGATATCATAAACTCTCTAAAAGTAAAAGGGAAAGGGCCTAAAACTCTCTCAAAATCGTGTGTGCAAGGAGGCAAAAAGTGTCTAACCCTAAAGAAAAAAGTTGTTTAAATAAGGCAGAGTAGCGTCTAGACGCTTGGGACAGCGTCTAGACGCTTCACCCGCAAATTAGGAAAGAATCTGGCGGAATCAGGGTAGCGTCTCGACACTTGAAAGTAGCGTCTCGACGCTACCAGCGTTTTGGGCAGCCTCTCCGCAGCGTCGAGCGAGCCTTGCTTCTTCAATTTACAGCGTCTAAACGCTTGAAATAGCGTCTAGACGCTATTCCTGCGGTTCCTCAAGCTTGAAATGATAATGCAGCAGCGTCTCGACGCCCAAAACAGCGTCTAGACGCTCTGCACTCGGCTCTTTTGGCTTGATTGGTCTCTCTTCTTCATTCTAATGCTCGAAACAGGTTCTAATGACTTCCTTTTAACCCCGATTCATCCAAAGTCTTCCGATTGGCTCTGAATTTCTCAATTCCCTGCAAAATAGACAAATAAGCACGTGAGGGCAACTAAATTAGCATTTCATGAGCTGAGAAAAGAGCACTATTACTGTGCTATCACATTACTCTCTCAAAATAAAAAATTTATCATTCAAATACTCTATCTTATCCTTTGTGTGCTTGGATTTTTTTCCCCAAGCTTTGAATTTAAAGATTTTGTGTTTATTATTTTTTTATCTTATTTATTTTCCATTTATTATTTTTTTACTATTATTTATCCTTGTTTATTTATTTTATTTATTATTATTATTTTATCTTATTTTATTCCTTCTCCTTCCTCGTACAAAAATCTCCCACATCCAATATAAATATAGGGGATTTGTAGTGTAAGAGGGTCAGAGAGAACAATCAGAGAATTAGTGAGGGTATCTAAAACTTTGAGTTAAGGAATTAGAGGAAAAAACTAGAGAGGAAAATTATTGGAGATTAAGAAACAAAACCTACATTCAGTTTTGTTCTTACCATCATTTCAGCCAACTCACAGGTGCAGCTCCATGATTTCGACCATCCACGACCCTTTAACTAGAGATCCAGTCCACCGACATATTCCGGCTACCCAAACGTGAGACCCACAACACACGACAGCTCCGACGACCTCTGGTAGCAACAGATCCAAGAATCCTAGCACCCACAACACAAGCTTCTCGAATTCGGCGATGCGCAACAATGATAGTGCAATCTTTAGACCTTATTTTATGCTAGTTTTGTAGTTTAAATGTGTGTTTTAACTTCTATATTTGTTTATTTTGTAGAAATTGAGCATTTGGAGAAAAACAAAGATTTTAGAAGAAATGTGGTGAAAAATAAGCTAATTGAACAAGAAATTAAGCAACCAATTTTGGAAATGATTTTTGGAGGAAAAAATATTCCTAATTTGATTATGGACTCCTATTTTGATTACATTTTGGATTCCTAACTTGATTAGATTTTGAATTTCTAATTTAATTAAATCATGGATTCATAATTAGAGAAATATGTATTCCTATCTTGATTTGGACTCCTAATTTAATTAGATTTTGGATTTCTAATCAAATTAGGATATGAATTGACCCACTATAAATACACTCATAATTCTCTTTATTCAAAGACATTCAACTTTGGAGAGCACAACTCTAAAATTCTACATAGAAGAGGGAGAAGAGATTTGAGAGAAATATTGAATACCAAGTTCGTGGAGATCATACAGAGACGGAAGATTGACACACCAACATAGTTTTTGTCTTCTTTCTTTTTATTTAGCATTTGGATGTTGTTTAAGAGTTTAGATTTTGTGATAGCGAACATAAGTGGCTAAACTATTTTCTTATTCTAGGGATTGATGTAGCCATTAGACCTTATGTTTTAATTATTTAAATTCCATGATTGATTGTCTTTTATTTCATTCATGCTTTTATATTCTTAATGCTTTTAATCTTTTGGCCATGGATTAAATGTTTGTTGGTCTAAATTCACACTTGAAAAAAGTAATTTAGATTAGATCCTAAATGCATGACTAAAGGTAGTTCTAACTTGATAATGATTAAGACTCTTTTTAAAGTTGTTAATGAAGAAACTTAATGCTATGCATATCGTTAAAAATCATCAGAGATATAGGTTTTGTCATCTGCATAAGAATTGCTTGCCATTAGAAGAGTCATTCATGATAAAAGACTTCTAGACTTATGAAATATTTGTATGATCAGTTTTGGATATTTAAATAGCTTAAATATATGTCTAATAGGTGAAATAAACTCCCTAGAATAGTTTCTCCTTTGATTGTTTCCAATTTTTAATCTTTTTTTTTTCAAAAATCACAACCATCATTCAATTTTGTTCTATAAATAAAATTGGGTGATAATATTCATAGTACTTGAGTGAATTAGAAAACTAATCTTGAAGACAATACTCAAACACTCTTTCACTATATTAAACGTGTACTTGTACACTTGCGGTATTGCACAAAAATTACGCAACAAACAGCTATGATAGAATGCAATTATGCTATCTTATTTCCTATTATTTTAGTGAGTTTTGCTATGATTTTGTGTGCTTTGATGCCTATTTGTATTTATTTTGTGGAAACCAAGCTTAATGAGCAAAATGGAGTGTTTGTGGGTATTTCAGTTATTTTGGAGCTAAATTGGGCCATTTTGGAGAGCAAATAGGAGAATAGATGAAGAAAGAAGTTGTTGGGGCTGAGAGGATGATGTTGCAATCCTAGAAATGGCGTTGCAATGCCATAATTTGGCAATTAGACTTGAGAGCTAGTGTTGCAATGCTACCCTGTGGTGTTGCAACACTAGAAACGCACTGAAGAGAAGCACTCTGTCTGTAGCGTTGCAACGCTACCCTTACACACCTTGTAAAATGTTGCCGTTTTGGAACAGCGTTGCAATGTTATCACGATCGCCAGTATATATTCTTCACTTCTTCTTCGCAAAAAGAGAGGCCAACCCATGGGATACAACCCTAATCTCGATTCCAAGCTGATTTAGAGGTCTTTGGGGAGCAAGTGTGAGCAGATTTGAGCAGAATTGAAGAATCCATAGCTCGAGGACCAAGGAGATCACGATGGGAATGCGGGATCGACTTCCGTTTGCCATTTTCTTCTCTTTTCCTTTAATTTTAGCTATTGTATTGGTTGTTAATTTAGGGATTTAGGAGTTTAATTGCTTTATTCTGAGTACCTTTATCTCTAATTACTTGGGTTTTAATTCTTGGATATTGGATTTATGCTTAATTGTTGAATGAATTGATTTAATTACTTGTTTAATGGATGTTTATGGCTTTTCGGCTTTTGAATCAATTTGTGCATTTAGAGTTTAATGCTTTTAATTAGTGTTCTGTGATTAATTGAATTAGTCTAAGTCGAGCTCGAAAGAGAAGACTTAGTTAGGTTAAAAAAGAGGCGATTAATTAATTACCCGAGTGACAGCAGGATTAATGGTTAATTAATGGCAGTAGTTGAGAAGATTAATTCTTAGAATGCTATTAATTGATTCGTTTGCTAGTGTAGGCTTGATAGAGATAAGCTAGTTTAGACCAAATGCATGACTAATGATTGCTTGGACACGACAGTGATAAGAGAAATTGTTAGAGATATGTAATGAAGGGTCGTAATGCCTTATATTTATTAGCTCGCGTTGAAGGATACCTAGGTTAGTTAATTAATACTTGAGATTGGAGGAGACTGATAAGAGAGTCCATGTTCTTAGATTTTCTAGATTTATGAGTTTACTGCCAGATTAGTTGTGAATGTTTGTTTTATTTGAGTTGTTGATCCTATACCCAAGTCTACTCCTTCGGTTTGTATCTCCCATTTATCTTACTTTCTAGAATTAGTATTTATTTTCCTATTTGCCCTTACTTTCTATTCTCTAAATAAAGTAAAGTGAGATTATTCGCAGTACTTAATTGAATTAAAAATCAATCTCTGTGGATACGATACTCGATAGGAATACCGTTTTATTATTACTTCGATCATGTGCGCTTCCATGTACATCGATCAAGCTCCGATAAACGTCCACGGTCACGGTAGTAGCAGCACTCCAAGGCAATCCACGCTCCAATGCAGCATTTGGCGAACTCGAATAGACTCGAACCTCCACATGCATGATGCAAACCCACCAGATCTGACCCGATCCAAGCCCAACAAGCTGCCTGCAAACCTCTGGCAAGTGCAACTTTCCAATGCGAGTCCTGATAGTGCATGAAAGTGTGTTATTACTTGGATTTAAATTAATGCTAGTTTATGATTTTAAAAATATGATATTGATACTTTTTGTGCGTATTTTGTAGATTTTAAGGTAACAAAGAAAAACCGAGCAAAAAGGAAAGTATTCAGATGAAAAAGAAAGTAATTTGACTTCAAATGGGGCTATCAAGCGAAGGAGAGAAGAGAATTGAAGTAGAGAACGCAAGGCCAGAGCATCGAGATGCTCTGGAGAGCGTTGAGACGCTATATGTGCAGCCTCACAAGTTAGAAATTTTTCACGCATAGCGTCGAGACGCTACTTTATAGCTTTGAGACGCCAAAAACACCTGCGCCAGGCTCTTTCCGTTTGTAGCGTTGAGACCCTGCTTGTAGCGTCTCGATGCTACCCTGATTTTCCTTCTTTATTATGCAAATTAGGGTACAGAGTCGAGACGCTATCCCAATTATTATAAATTTATCTCTTTGGCTGTGGATTAGAGGAGACGTCACTATAATAAAAAAATTAGAACTGAAATTGGGACTGTTTCTGGATATTTAACTATCAAAATAGAAATTCCCCATCCTTGTGTTGTGATACCAAGCATTTTTATGGTAAAGTTTCAACATTGCACTCAAGTTTGAATGGAAAACTCACCAGAGTTCTGAATGTAGGCTAATAAACTCTGACTTCTACAGCTGATATTCACCTCCCTTATTTGATCTCAAGACTCTTTCCTAATTCCCTACAATGAACAAGTCAAAGTCATTCAGTGTGAAGTTATAAAAACATTTGCTACAACGTTACTATCAACTTACTTACCCTCTTCATGTTTTAGGTAACTTAGAAAATGAGAATGGTCATTTGCTACAATGTCAAAGTCATTCAGTGTGAAGTTATAAAAGCATTTGCAAAAATTACAAATTTTCAAACTTAAAATAGCACTGACGGATCCCACACTACAATAATTTTAGAATTTCTTTATAATATTGTCTTATTAAAGCTATGCAAGAGAAAAAATAGTAGCACATACAATTGAGTAGTTACTAAGAATTCACGATAAGCGATGAATGAAATGTGGAACTTAAGCAAAGAAAAAGTAGAATCAATAAAATAAGAAAACAAGGAATCAAGAACCCAATGTTCAAGATTAAAAAAAACTAAACAAAACAGAAGAAGAAACAATATGAAGATATCTAGAATTAAAAATCTAAGATTAAAACTTCAAAAGAATTGTGCAAGAGGAAAAAAGAAAAGGTAAAATAACTGGACAATAATTAAAGTAAATTAAGAAAACAAAGAAAATAAAAGGCAAGAAAATATTCTCCCAAACCTCTATACTTGTCAAGATGTGTAGTTTTTATAATCCTAGATGTAAAAAAAACCTTGAAATATCCTTAGACCTTGATCTTGAAAATTCCACCTACTTCAACGTCACCTATGTGTTTACTTGTAAATTTCAGCTACTTGAAACCTAAAAAAGTCTTGCTGCTTCAATCTTACATGCTTGCTTATCCATCATTGGTAGGCTACTTGTGTTCACTTCAAAAAAAAAAAACCTTGCTTGCTTGATTAAAAATTGTCCTACTTGCTTCCCTGCTTAAGCCAAATCAAACAACTGGTCATCAATGAAAATCCACCTCCTCAATTGCTAAAATGTTCACCACTTCAAAATTAAGCACCAACAGTCTCTTTGTTTTATCCCCTTTTTTAAAACATTGAACGGTCCAACTTGTGAGTATCACCTAAACGAAATCACCGATTACAAGGCTTGATTAATTCTCAACCCATCACACAAATACACTACCTACTTCAACCGAACAATAACTTCAATAAATAGCAGAGAAATCAAAATCCATTGAAAGAGTATTTGATGGCTGCCAACGAGATCGAGTTATGAGATGGTCAATGGGCTCTTTTTTCCCCTTCGTTCACTGTCTCATTCTCAAATGGTAGACAAAGGATGTTGAAAGAATGTTATGATAGTTAATGAAATAACTCTATATAGAAGAAAACAAAAGGGCACACAAATGCATTTATTCAAATTTCAGAATGGGAAGGAAATAGAGAGAAAACCTTAAGAAGCCCTAAATCATCTCATAATGCGAAGGAAATAGAGAGAAAACCTTAAGAAGCCCTAAATCTGTTTTCCCCTTCCTTCATAGTCTCATTCGCAAATGGCAGACAATAGAGATGACCTAATGCAAATGGCCGAATGACACAAAAAACGCAGAAGGAGGGCAAACGCAGACGATTGGCGAATGGTAGACGATTGGCTGACAGCAGACAAACGGCAAACACAACCTCTGTTGGTTGAATGCAGACCATCAACGATTGGTTGAAGATTTGGGAAATGACCGCTGGCGATTGGTTGAAGGTTTGGGAGACGATCGTCGGCGATTGGTTGAGAAGACAACGAGGTTTGGGGGACGGCCAACTATTGAAGGAAACCCAAAGATGGAAAACTCGAGAGGAAATGTTTGGGAGCTTGAATTTTTTTAAGAAAATAATCATTAAAAAAAAGGCGGTAAATTTAAACGCCCTTTTTTATTTTTTTTTTCATTTAATAATTCTTGACATTTAAAATATGACAAGCAAATAATGATTAAACTTGACATTTCTAAAATATCAAGTTTTGTATTAGCGTGAAAAAAATCCAAAAAATACCGATAACCTCCGCCTTTTTTTCATTTTTCTTGACGTTTTCCTTAAAAATTGTATGTTACTTGACACTTTTTTCATAAAAACGTCAATAAATCAAAAGTTACAAACGTCAAGTAATGTAGTTTTTCTTGTAGTGCGTTTTGGAGAAATACACCCTAGTTTCGAAACACAACCAATTTTTGGACCTAGAGAGTACTTCGGAGAGCAAGGAAGGGATTCTAAGCTCGAGATTGCGGGACATCGCAACGGGAACGAGGATTTGCACACGTCTAAGAGTTTCTCTCTCTTTCCATCTACTTTGTTGTTGTTTTTGGACTATTTCTAGATTTTAGATTTTATTATAGTAAACTTTGCGTAGTTGAACTTTGGGAACTTATAATTGTTAAGACTTGGTTTGAATTTTGATTCATATTATCATGCAATGTTATTTATGTTTCTATGTCTAAGCTCGTAGAAAAGTTTAGTTGTCTTTAATTTGAGTTTTAGCTTAGGAAAGTGGAACTTGTATTTTAGTGTGGATGCATGACTAATAATTTATTATTACATGGGAATGAATGATTTATTATTAGAAGTTGTAAAAGATTCACTTGTTGGCATGCATAATTGAAGATTTAGACTGGAAGGTTAAGGATTCAATTTGGCATGATTTTAATTGGGTTTGGAAAAGTCATTTGACCAATTTAGTAATCTTCTGACTTATGATTGTTGCATTGTATTTATGTTTCATGATTTAAGCCAAGTGTTGCTTCATGGCTAAAATATTACTCGCATGTAATTTCTCTAAAATTGTCTCCAATATTGTAAATATATATATTTTTATGTTATAGTTTAATTCTATCTCAATTTTCAATTCTCTAGATAAAATTAAGCATTCGTAACAACGTATTTAGTTAAATTAAATAATCCAGTCCTTGTGATCGACCATGGCTACTATTACTATAAATTTTAGAGGTCTAGGTAAATAAATATATTTGATAGAGCCTTCGACAAACTCTTTATCAAATCCTAGGACCTACGACGACCTCCAACGACGACAACTCATGGCGACAATCCCCCCAAGTTAAGACCCTCTTCTTTAGAAGAAAAATCGTGAAGACGGTGGGTTGATTTTTTAAAAGTTTTTTTATTTGTTTATTTATTTATTTTTGTATGTTTTGTCCTTATCTGGTGTTTTTAAAAAACTTTTTATTATGTGTTTCTTTTAATTTCTTTCATTGTTTTTTATTTACGTTTATTTTTTTCCTTTTTTTCCTTTTTTTATTTTACTATTATTATTATTATGGTTATTTTCTTCTCTTTTCATTATCATTATATTACTTATGTAAATATTTATTTTCAAACTTTTTTATACAAGTACTTAATATTGGAACTGTTTTTTTAAAATAGCTATTTGAAAATTTTAGTTCATTTTAAAAATTGGTTTATTCAAAGGGCTGAGAAGTGTGCTTTCGTGGAATTTAACTCCCGTGTAGGTATACAAAAATCCTTCTCTTCTTCTTTTTTTGTTTTTCTACAATTTTCTATCTAAATATCATGTAAATATCCTATGACGGAGTTGAGATAATAAAATTTCTCAAATTCCTGAGGTGAGAAATTTTCTGTTAAATAAAAGAAAAACTCCTAACATGATAATAAATTGATAGGTATGATTAAGTGGGACATTTTTTTAAAAACGCATTTTTCTCAAAATAAGGATCTTCTTAATCAAATTAATTTGGGTAACATAAGATAAAATTTGGTAAACGTTTTTAAACGACTGTTGTAGGGTGCTAATACCTTCCCTACTCACAAACAACTCCCGCGCCTATTTTGATTTTCCCAGACCATAACAATTATTTTAAAAATCGGTGACCAATCACACCTTCAATGATTGGACGTGGCAACTCCAATTTTCTTTTATTTGATGAAAACCCTTAAAAGAAGATGTTGGTTGCTTCTGCATTGCGATGACATTGTGACAATCGACTTTAGATTAAGGATGAGATGCAAAAATAATTAAGGGTTTTGTTTCCATACGTAGTTGGTGTTTGAAAAAGAAATATATACCAACATGTAACGATCGACATTTTCAGGTATTAATTAAAGTTTTAATTTTGAGATTTGAATTAATTGTAAGGCCAATTTCGTGTTTAAAGTTGTGTTGAAAGTTAATTTTAGAGATTTGCATAATTGAAATTTGAGAAATTGGAGGGTGAATTGGGAAGAAAGAAGGGAAAAAGGGAATTAATTGGTTTGGGGGCAATTTTTGTTAATTAGGTGACTTTGAGCCAAGCCCAAGCCCAAGGAAAAGCCAAGCCCAAATATCCCTCTCTATTATTCTTATACTGCACACAGCCCTAGGTCAAGCCAAGCCGTCATCTTCTCCAACCTTCTCCTCTTCCTCCATGAAAAACAGCCTCCACCATTAATCCCTCTCTCTCTCCCTTTCACTACCAAGAGACCCATCCATTCGAAAGCTTCTTCTTCTTCAACAAACATCCATCGCTGGATTTATCCTTCACACGCGATACTGTTCACGCGCGCGATTACTGTTCACGCCTAGATACTGTTTCACATCGCGGCAATGTTCACGCCGCAGGGGGGGTACTGTTCACTCCGCCGGGGTACTGTTCACACCGCCGTCTCCCGATCAGCGTTTCGAATCCCCAACAGTGCCACCATTGCGTTATGATTTTGGTAAATTTAGACTCCGATTCAATTTTGGATTAAGCCCTTTAAGTTACTTGTGACTTGGTTATTATTATGAATTTTAGAAGGAAAGCATGAAATTCATAATTAGGAAGCATGCCATATTTAGAGAAATCTTACTATGGGTAAATTAGAATTATATTTTGACTAAGTTTATGGCTCTGTTGGAATAGAGGGCTTAAAGATTTGGAGAATCACGTGTATTATCAAAAGGACTTACTTGAAATAATAGATGAATGAAATTATGTTATCTTGGTAACTAGTTGGGGGTAAACTTAGGTTACCTAGGTGGGTGAATATTCTTGTTGAAGAATTTAATGTAGTCAAATTCATGGTGGGTTCATGTGCGTATACAGTAATTTGAGTAGTTTGCCTAAGGTTCATGAGTTGAGTAGGTCAAGTAATAAGTTATTTTAAATCATTATAGGTTGAGGTGAAAGAACTCCATAAAAGGAGAAAGCGAACTAATGGAGCCAAGGTAAGGGACTTTATGCCGGTATGCTTAAATGCAAGTTAGGAACTGAATTGAATCATTATAGGTTCAAATCTCATATTCTCACATTTTGTTATACTGAAAAAAGAAAGAAAGAAAGAAATATATATAGTAGATAATTTTGCACCACCTATATTACTAGTTTGTTGGGCATTGTAGTTTGCTTTTTTTTTTTCTTTTCCAGTTCAACAATATGTGAATCCATAGTTTTATAATTGAATATAAAATTTCAAAAAAAGAGTGGGATGTTACAATTCTAATTATGTTAAAAGTATCGATTAATTGTTTATATCAACGTTGAGCCAACAAGTCATATGAAAATATTAATGAAAATATGGACATGTCAACAACAATGTAATAGTATCTACTTGATTCTTATTACGTCGCCATCTATTTGAAACGATGCCTAGGTGAACCAAAATGTCGGAAACCTACCATTGACTTCGGCTTCGACCAACTCAAGCCCATTGGTGCAACAAGACTTTAGTCTCTAAATCTTACCAATATTAGAGATAAGAAGGAAAGGGAGTTATGACTGGGAGAGGGTAGGATGGTTAAGAAGACTTAGAGAGGGAATTACGTGAGGGAGAAGGAAAGGAGTTAAGAGCGATAGAGAAGGGTATTAAATAAGGGTGGGGACATGGCCATCGTTCTCACAATAGTTTTTCTTTTAAAAAAGTCTTGACAATATTATTTTAGGTTCAACACAATTTTTGGACCGAAGAGATTTAAAAATTTGACTTTATTTTTTATAGTAAAATACCATAACTAGTTAAATTAGATTCAAGTTGGTCATTTTATCATAATAATTTTTTTCCTTTTTTTGGAGTTCAAAAGTTACAGGATGTGAATCGAATCATCGACCTTTGAAATAGTAATTGGTGTATTATCTATCGAGCTATGTTCGAAATGACTATCATAATATGTAAAATATCGAATACAATATGTGTTTTTGTTCCATTACATTCATTAAAATTAAAATGATATATGTTCCATAAATAAAATAAATCACGTGTAATTAAAAATGTTCATAAAATCTTGATCAAATATACAGAATTGAAGTTAAAAGTGCCATTTCGGTCCCGTATTTTGGCTCCCATCCCATTTCAGTTCCTATTCCTTAAATGTTTAAATTTAGTCTTTGTATTTTCAAATGTCCAAATTTAGTAATTTGTACTTTCAATAAATTTTAGGTTAAATTATAAATTTGGTCCCTACGGTTTTGAGAAAATTAGAATTTAGTCCCTATGACTTTTAATGTTAGAATTAGTCCCTATGGTTTGATAAAACCCTAAAAATAGTCCATATTCTAGGGACTATATATTTATGAAAGTTTTATCAAACTATAAGGATTATTTATGAGTTTTTATCCAACCATAAGGACAAAATTCTAACTTTTAAAATCATAGGGACTAAATTCTAACTTTCTCCTCATAGGGATCAAATTTGTAATTTAACCTAAATTTTAATATTAGATATTATTAGTTTGAAGTTAATTTTTATCGAAATTGATTAAATAATAATAATAATTTCCATAAAAAAGACACAATGTAAATATGTTTCTAAAATTTATAGAGGTAAGGCTAATAAACATAAACTTTGTGTCTTATTTTCCTGATTGGCTAAACTTTTCAAAGACAACTTTTAAACAAAATATGATATCATGGTCAAATAAAGTAAAAGAAATTTAAAATATATTTAAAAATATGAAAAATTGAAAAAATCACCCCAAACTGTACGAGTTGTAATAATAACACTTGAAACATTCAATTTGATCAAACATCCTCTAAACTTATGAAATTTTACAATTAAGCCCTTAAATATATCAAAATACAGAAACCACCATTGAACTATATAAATTATTACAATTGAACCAATCATTTTTTTTAACTCAATAAAGTTTGAAAAGTATAATATATATTAACCAATAAAATAGTTTAGTTTTTAGATTGATATGTTGAGCTACCATCTCAATATAAGAAAAAAAATTACGTAAAGAATTCAGGTTTGATGATAAAAATCTTGTAGTTAAAAGGTTTGATTAGAAAAATATATAACAATGATAATTTAGGGTGGTTTGTACAATTTGAAATATTTAAGTGTTTAATTACAACAATTTTATAAGAGTTTAAAGGGTTGATGGATCAAATTGAATATTTGAGAGCGAGATTGGATCAAAGTGGAGGTTTTCACAAATTTGCCTTAAAAATACAAATAAATAAAATGCTGACATTTATAAATTTTGTAGTTCCGTTTATAAAAGACAGCATACTTGGCTGGCTTCACTTCCATAAGAGCTAAATACTTGACGAGAAGATTAAAGTACCATTGTATTATATGGAACTATCATCTTGTTCTTTCGCTCTGTTATCTTTTCTTCTTATTACATATTGTTTGGCTTTGAAGTCTCCATTATGCCATAAGGAAGAAAGGTCAGCCTTGTTGCAGTTTAAACAATGTTTTGCTCTTAACCTCTCTAATTCGACTTGTTCAGGCGGTTTCCCAAAGCTTACTTCTTGGAATATTGGAGGCTCAAACTGTTAAGATTTTGGTGTGGAGCCAAAATATCGTGGATTTTTTTTTGGAAACACCAGTGCGCATACCTCAATTTTATCTGCTGAAGCATTTGGGCTTAGGCCCATTTAAAGTTAGGTTTTAATATTACACATATATAAGCATGTTGTCTTGCGGCAAGTTTTTTTATGCACAGAACGTGAGTGGCCTTTGGTTTTTCGATTAAAGAAAAACAATGCATGAGCTTGTGTATGTATGGTTTGGTAGTAAGGTATTTTTGAGAGAGAAAAAGGAGTGTTTCTCTTGGATTGAAGGTTTTTTTCTTCGTTGTTTATCCCAAGTTATCGGGTTGTGGTACTTGGAAGTCAATAGCTTTTGTTGGGCTATTAAGGGTTAGTTTGTGGTGCGATTTTGAGGCTTATTGTAATCTCTCATTTAGTAGAACTGCAGTTGCAGAAACTGGACGTAGTCCCGAGTTTGGGGCGAACCAGTATAAACTTCGGTCTCGTTCTCTTTTTCCCTATCTCTCTTTAAATTATTATTGTGACTCTTGTTTGGTTGGCTTATCCTGTGGAAGGGAGAATTAATATTGTAGTAATTTTATATTGTTATTATTATTATATTATTATTTTTTTCTCCCAACAAGTGGTATCAGAGCTTTTGGTTTAGGAGTCATGGGATACGTGGAGCCAACAAGTTTTGATGGAGTCATGAAGTTTGATGGGAAAAACTTTGGATATTGGAAGATAATGGTCAAAGATTATTTGACTGTTAAAAAGCTGGGTAAGGCTTTGAAAAAGAGACCAAAAGGAATGAAAGACGAAGATTGGGAGACTTTGGATGAAGAAGCAGTTGCCGCGATAAGAATGTGTCTGTCAATGGACGTGGCTAGTCAGGTAGCTGGTGAGACAACTGCAATTAAATTGATGGAAGCGCTCACAAACAGGTATGAAAAACCCTGCACAAATAATAAGATCTATCTACTTAGGAAGTTTTTCAATATGCATATGGCTGAGGATGCTTCTGTGAATTCCTATATAAATGAGATAACCACTTTGATAAATCAGTTGAAATCAGTTAAAATAGAGTTTACTGATGAAGTGAATGCTATTCTGTTATTGACATCTTTACCTGATAGTTGGGAAACGATGAAGACAACAGTGTCTAATTCGGTAGGAGAAAATACTCTGAAATTTTCAGGTGTTTGTGATTTAGCCTTAGCTGAGGAAATTCGTAGAAAGGATAGTAGTAAAGAGTCTACTACAGGATCATCTTTGGTTGTGACTAAGGGTAAAGAGAAAATTAATGAGGAAAGTACACCGAGTAGCAGTAGGAAGAAGTGGGATTATAGGAATAAAGAGATAGAATGTTTTTACTGTCACAAGAAAGGTCACTTTAAGAATCAGTGTAGAAAGTTGACAGATGATCTAGAAAAGAAAGAAATGCGGGAGGCAAATGCAGTGCAAGATGCCTTAGTCTGTGTTGGAAGTGACACAGAGAGCTGTAGTAATTCATCTGAGTGGATTTTAGACAGCGCAGCTACTGTACACATAGCTTCAGATAGGAGTTTGTTCACATCCTTTAAGGGAGGAAATCATGGCCTAGTGAGGATGGGGAATGGTAGAACATCCAAGACTAATGGGATTGGAGAGGTCAGTCTGAAGACAGAATGTGGGAATAAATTGGTACTGCAAGATGTCAGGTATGTACCCAGTGTTAAGATGAATCTCATCTCCACTGGCAAGTTAGCAGATGATGGCTACATGTGTGAGTTTGGTAGATGCCAGTGTAAACTCAGGATAGGATCCTAGGTAGTGGCAGTTGGCCACAGGAAATCTACACTGTACAAATGTCGGTTGGATGTTGCCAAAGGGTTGAAGAGACAGTGGATGCCAGTTAAAGCTGCAGATGGTTGTAGTAGAGGTACATTTGAGCCAGCAGCAATGATAGCCAAGTTTGATCAGTTCGATCAGGTCCCTTCAGTTTAGGAACAATTGGGAAGTCTAGGAGAGAAAGTTGATGACTATCGTAAGTCCCCAATTGTCAGACGGACAATTGAATTGAAGAAGTCTCCTAGGCGGGTGGAGGCATCGAATTGGAAGACCAGAGCAGTTGCTAAGGTCAAAGGTAAGGTCTCTAGTTTAGCAGTAGGTTTGAATAGAGGATTCAAGCCCTTTTCAGAGTGTATCTTCTTCAGGAACAACGGTTCAGGAGTGAAGAAGATGTCAGTTGTTACCACTTAGCTGAAGTGGGAGTACGTGTCTGTCTTTTTCGTCTGGGAGACAGATCCACGTAGTGAGCCCATACCTCGGGGCGAGCACAGATGCACTACAGTTATTTTCTGATGGTTGCATGTTTTGTGACTTTGTTGTTTTTCAGGTATTTTTAGCCTTGAAGTTTGCCAAGAAGATCAGAAATAACAGTTGTAATGGGAGTTGAGCCTTGGAGTTTGTCAAGGTGATCAGAGTTCTGTTGCAGTGGGAGACAAGATTGTCATTTTGTCTCCAAGTGGGAGATTGTTAAGATTTTGGTGTGGAGCCAAAATATCGTGGATTTTTTTTTGGAAACACCAGTGCGCGTACCTCAATTTTATCTGCTGAAGCATTTGGGCTTAGGCCCATTTAAAGTTAGGTTTTAATATTACACATATATAAGCATGTTGTCTTGCGGCAAGTTTTTTTATGCACAGAACGTGAGTGGCCTTTGGTTTTTCGATTAAAGAAAAACAATGCATGAGCTTGTGTATGTATGGTTTGGCAGTAAGGTATTTTTGAGAGAGAAAAAGGAGTGTTTCTCTTGGATTGAAGGTTTTTTTCTTCGTTGTTTATCCCAAGTTACTGGGTTGTGGTACTTGGAAGTCAATAGCTTTTGTTGGGCTATTGAGGGTTAGTTTGTGGTGCGATTTTGAGGCTTATTGTAATCTCCCATTTAGTAGAACTGCAGTTGCAGAAACTGGACGTAGTCCTGAGTTTGGGGCGAACCAGTATAAACTTCGGTCTCGTTCTCTTTTTCCCTATCTCTCTTTAAATTATTATTGTGACTCTTGTTTGGTTGGCTTATCCTGTGAAAGGGGAGAATTAATATTGTAGTAATTTTATATTGTTATTATTATTATATTAATTTTTTTTTCTCCCAACACAAACGGTAATTGTTGCTCGTGGGATGGCGTTGAGTGTGATCATGATGCTGGTTATGTGATTGGCCTTGACCTCAGCCATAGTTGTCTTTATGGTTCTATTGATTCGAATAGCAGCCTATTTCGACTTGTTCATCTTCAAAAGCTTAATCTTTCCTACAACAACTTCAATTACTCTAAAATTCCTGAAACCATCGAGCAACTTTTTGAATTGAGGTACCTTGACCTCTCTGATTCTCAATTTTCTGGTCAAATTCCTCATGCAATTTCAAAGTTGCACAACTTGGCAGTTTTAGATTTATCTTTGAATGTTCATAATATTTCAAGAAAACCATTGTTGGAACTTAGAAGTCCTGATTTGAAAACTTTGATCTTAAACCTTACTAGCTTAGAAGAACTTTATCTTAGTAAAGTTGACATATCATTGGTTGTTCCAGATTTCTTGGCAAACTTCTCTTCGTTGAAACTCCTTTATATGGGAGATTGCGGTTTACGAGGAAAATTTCCTGAGAAAATATTTCAGCTACAAAATTTAGAATATATTCTCTTGTTGGATAACCCAAATCTTTATGGTTATTTGCCTGAGTTTAACTCTAGCAATCCCCTTAAATTGTTATGGTTGTCAAACACTAGATTTTATGGTAGATTACCCTTTTCAGTTGGAAATCTTCGTTCTTTGACTAATTTAGTCATAGCTCGATGCAAGTTTTCAGGATCAATTCCTTTTTCACTTGGTAATCTTAGTGAGCTCAAAATTTTTGTCTTAACAGCAAACAAGTTTAGTGGCCCAATTCCTTCATCACTAGGGAACCTTGCCAAATTGGATTTGTTATGTCTAAGTAGGAATGAATTTAGTGATTCAACTAGCTTGCCTTGGCTTGGTAAGCTGAACAAACTTAGATATTTGGGCCTTTCATTTATGAATCTAAGTGGTAATGTTTTGTTCTCAATCCAAAATCTAAGTTCTCTTGTGGATCTCAATATGAGAAATAACTTCATGACTGGTTTGCTTCCTCAATGGCTTAGAAATTTCAGCCATTCGTTAGAAAATTTGAGCCTACAAGATAATATGTTTGATGGAAGCATTCCGAATTCCTTCGAAAACCAAAATAGATTGAAGTTTATGGACATAAGTAACAATCAATTACAAGGTCAAATGCCAAGATCATTATCCAATTGCAAGATGCTTGAAGTTATCCTCCTCAAAAGCAATCAACTAAATGATGTGCTTCCATCTTGGTTGGGGACTCTTCCAAGTTTAAGAGTCCTAGTATTGCAATCTAATCAATTTCATGGAACTATTCCAAAATCTAAAACCATTCTTGGATTCTCCAAGTTGCACATCATTGATCTTTCTCAGAACAATTTTTATGGGACCCTGCCATTGAAGTACATGAGCAATTGGAATGCCATGAAGTTTTTATCTTCCTATTCAACATATATAAGCATCAATTATAGTTCTCCAGTAAAAACTAAGGCTGCAATTCTCATCTATTTTATCACTATGACAATCATCAACAAAGGTTCCAGAAGAGACTTCGAGAAAGTTCGAGGGGACTTTTCATTTATTGATCTTTCATGCAATAGATTTGAAGGTGAAATACCATATTTCATTGGAAATCTACAAGGCCTACAATCTCTCAATCTTTCCTATAATAAGCTTACGGGCCATATTCCTTCATCATTGGGGAACATGAAGCAGCTTGAAGTTTTAGATCTTTCGCACAACAGGCTCTCTGGAAATATACCACAACAACTCTCACAGCTCACCTTTCTTGCAATTTTTAATGTCTCTTACAATAACCTTTCAGGTCCAATACCAAAAGGAACTCAACTAGACAATATGGAGAAGAGTTCATATGAAGGCAACCCCAGTTTGTGTGGAAAGCCATTATCAAAGGAATGTCATAATTCTAAGTTCAAAGAAGTATCTTTTTCAACCTCAGAAGAAGATGATGAAATGTCATTTTTAAAATTCAGCTGGCAGATAGTTTTGATTGGATTTGGATGTGGAGTGGTCTTTGGAATTGTACTTGGCAATTGTGTATTCACCCAAAAGCAAGATTGGTTTTTTAAAACTTTTATAGTTACACGAAACAAGAGGCATGGGAGAAGGGTGAGACTGAAAAGTAGACGTTGACTTGGTCTAAAATCTCTTAACACCCGTTTGATAACTATTTGATTTTTGTCTTTGATTTTTGAAAATTGTACTTATTTTCTCACCCTTCCTCTAGGTTTTCATCTTTCTTAATAAATATTTGAGTTCTTAGCCAAATTTCAAAAGCAAAAACAAGTTTTCAAAAGCTACTTCTTTTAGTTTTCAAAACTTGGCTTGATTTTTGAAAACATATGTGAAAAGTAGATAACAAAACAAAGAAACTTATAAGTGGAAGTTGTGTCATTTATAAACTTAATTTTCAAAAACCAAAAAACTAAAAACCAGGTTATCAAACAGGCCTTAATAATCCTAATTTAATTTTCATTGTGTAAGAGAGTTCCAACCTCAGACCTAGTATGCAACTTGCTTAGTTTGATTATATTGTTCACATCAATAAATTAAATTTACCATTACATGTTACTTCTATCCTTCTCTTTCTTTATGCATTTGTACTTTGTAGTCTTCTTAAGATTTTAATTATCATATTATCCGAATGCCTTAGTGTTAGGTTGGTATATTGTGTGATGACTGAAATTATTATGAATGTTGAATGTTTATGTGATTGTTTTGAAAGTTTTATATATTGCACCGTTAAATGAAAATTGAAAAGGTTATGGAACCTCATGCATATGTGTGACGGTTTAAATGTTATGTTTACGAAGGTTGTGACAATTACTATCTTGTAAAAATGTTGATGTATACGATCTTAATTAAAATGAAATTGAGGACTTGTCAGCTAAGGCTTGGCGCCACTGACTAGATGCCAAATAACCACCAGTTGGGGTAACGTTCAAGAAGGGCCCACTATGCATCGAGGAGAGTTGGAAAAAGGAAAATTAAGAGAGATTGGGTTAATTGTCTATATTAAGCCTAAGAGAAAAAAGTTAAAAGAAAATATTTTGAATGATGAAAAGGTTTAGGTCCCACCAATTAATGTTTCATATCTCATGTCATGTGTGTGTTAGCATGTACTGATCTTGGTAGCAGGGTTACTTACTGGACATTTTTAATACTCAATTTTTTCTTTAAAATTTTTTTAGGTAATGACAGAGACATACAAAACGAGTGACAATATATTGTTTGTTGGTTGTGTCATGGACATGTTATTTCATTTATGTTTCAAATGTTTTATTTAGATGCTATGTTATGAAATTATTTTAAATTAGTTTATTGATTTATTTTGTATTATATTTTAAAATGTTTTCAATGGGATACTAAATAAACAATTTTAGCATTTTTTTAAAAAAAACATATTCTTTCCTATATCTTTTCTCAAGAGTTTTCAAATGTCATTAACAAGCATCTAGTAACTTTCCTAGGTAGTCGTAGTAAAAAAAATCGGATCATTACATACCGCCACATCTATTCTTTCATTTTGCCGTTTAACCGAATCCAAAAAAACATATTTGGTTCAATCTTTCTTTTTCTTTTTTTTTTTTAGGATTTTTCTTTTCCTTTTGAAGTAAATCATTTTTTTCTTTTTCTTTTTCTGTTAAGTAAATCGTTTAAGCAATAAAATATACATTTGCATAACTTTTGTATTTTGCTTCTTATTTTCTTTTGCTTAATAGAATCTAGAAAAATATTTGATTAAAAATATAAATTTGGTTCGGCTCCTCAAATGCAATAAAATATAAATTTAAATAGATTTTTAAATCTCCCAAATCTTGAAAACTCCTTGCCACCTTTTATCTTTCAATCACATTGGTCTAAGGGGACATGGTTCAATTAACCATCTATTAATTTAATTTAATTATAACTCCAAAAGATACATAACTGTAATACTTTGGATGAGCAGTATAGTTTCGTAAATATTTACCATAATGGCCATTTGTTTATAGGGAATTAGGATGTCTGACATCTTCAGATGCCTAGAATTTAAGATGTCGGACATCTTTAGATTACCATGTTTGTTTTACAGGAAAATTTATAAAGATGTCTGAGAATATTTAGATAGTCATGCTTGTTTTGCATGATTTTTGTACAAAAGTGTTTTAAACTGATGTATTGTTCTAAAAATACCCTTACATATTTTTAGATAATTTATATATTAATTTAATATAATTTGAATTTATATAACATTTTTGTATTAAATTATTTAATCTTTTATTGTTATCCATTCAGTTCACATTAGTTTTATATGTTATTTTGTAAACTAAGTTAATTTATATTGATTTAAGATTTTTATAGAATGAAATATTAATTTCAATTTTAACTTGAAATACTTGAACTTATTTTGAAAAGATAATTATATAGGTAATAGTGTTCTATTAGTGAATTATATATATACATTATCAAAATAGAGAAAATTTTGAGAGAAATAATATCAATTTGTGAAGAAAATTATATTGGATGATCATCGTTGGAAAAGTAAAATAAATAAAAATTTTCACTTCAGATTTCAATTGAAAATAAATTGAGTTATATATTATACCATTTAAATGGAGTTTATTTTATATGTAAATGAAATATATGAATATAGTTAATTTCATAGAGTTTTTTATTAATGAACAAATCTACAAATTTATTGTAATTATAAAATTAAAAACTTGATAAATAAAGAAAATTGAGGAAAGAAAATATACGTAAAAGAAAAACAAAGTGCAAAAACGCCAATAGACAATTCCTTCAACATGGGAATCTTAAGAAACCCATGTATGAGGAGGCATCAAAATCTTCTCAAATGCCTTCCGTAATGGACACCTTAAGGCATCTCAAAATGACGGAACATTTTACATTATTGCAAAAAAAAAAATGGGGCAATCTAAATGCACATTCCATGGAAATCTTGATTTCCCACCAAACAAACAACCCTTAAGTGATATATACCGATGTAAATGCCCCTTCAAACATGCAGCTGTAAATGCCCCTAAAATTTCAATTAAAGATAGTTACATAGATGGGCCTAAATAGCCCATGATTTTCAATTTACACATATGTCCACCCATTTACTATAACTAAAAGATTGTGTACATTTTTACCCTTACATGCACGCCATGTGTATTGAAAGAAAAAAAAAAAGAAAATATGAAAAAAAAAAACGTTTGAGTTACAGATTTGAAATAAAATCCTAAAATCGCGCATATTTTACTCCAAAAACGGTAACCGGCTTCTTGTTCTCCAAAATTCCTACAATATTCTCTCTAATCCCTAATAGTCACCGTTGATTTCATACCAAAAATAGGAAAGGTCGCCATCGGATTAAGGTTTCATCTTCTCAACATTTGTCTACGGAAGAAAATCGTTGTATACTGAAGTTAATATACTCTTACTCATTTTCATGTTGTTTAGTCTGTATATGTTATTTACAGTGTGTACGATTCATACCCTTCCACGTTCAAATCATTAATTCATATTTCCAATTTTATCATCTAATGGGCAATTTTTTTTCCGAGAGCTATTGTTCATTATTAACGGAAAACTAGAAAAAAAATGATTAATTTAGGCCCCGTTTGATAACCATTTAATTTTTGGTTTTTAGTTTTTGAAAATTAAACTTGTTTTCTCCTAATTTTTCTACAATAGTTTTCATCTCCCTTAAGGAAGTATTTGAACTCTTATCCAAATTCTAAAAACAAAAACAAGATTTTGAAAACTACGGCCCCGTTTGATAACCATTTAATTTTTTGTTTTTGGTTTTTGAAAATTAAACTTGTTTTCCCTCAATTTCTCTATAATGGTTTTCATCTCCCTTAAGGAAGTATTTGAATTCTTAGCTAAATTCTAAAAACAAAAACAAGTTTGTTAAAACTAATTTTTTTAGTTTTCAAAACATGGCTTGGTTTTTGAAAACATAGGCAAAAAGTAGATGACAAAACAAGTAAAACCATAAGTGGGAGTAGTATTTATAGGCTTAATTTTCAAAAACCAAAAACTAAAAACCAAATGGTTATCAAACGGGGCCTATTTTTTTTAGTTTTCAAAACATGACTTGGTTTTTGAAAACATAGGCAAAAAGTATATGACAAAACAAGTAAAACCATAGGTGGGAGTAGTATTTATAGGCTTAATTTTTAAAAACCAAAAACCAAAAACCAAAGGGTTATCAAACGAGGTATTAGTTTCTAATTGTTTCCTTTTATTGGCATTGTTGAGGAAAATGATGGGTTAATATATGGTTTGAATGAACAGTATTTAAAGTTTTTTTTTTTTTTTTTTGGGATAACTAAAAATTGCACGTTTGTGGATTAAAAACTATATTAAACATTTTTGGTGTTGTGCTATATATATATGTTATGTATGACAAAAGTGTTGCATTGGGTACGTTTTTATATTGTGAATTATATGAATCATATGATATAAAACAGATTACTAAAAGGAAATTTTATTGTTTCATTTGGGTTTTGCAAAGCATGATATAAAGCAAATATGAATTAGTGAATAGGGGATTATCAACTAGAAAAAGTTGTTTATATCGATTTTTTATGTTAAAATTTCAATGGAATTATCCATTGTTGCATACTTCGTATTATTTTTATATTGTATAGCAATAAATATATATTCCATTATTAATAATATGTAGTATGAAATATATATTCAAGTTGTATTATAAAATATATGTTGCATATCATTGTGGGTTCTGTTGTATGATAAACAAGAATTGTGGTAAGAAATACTAAAACGTAGTCTTGTGTGTTAGGAAAATGGTGAAGATAAAAATACATCTTAGATAGTAACAGATGGAGGAGTCAAAGATTGTTAGGTTGTTCAAGTAAAACTCCAGGAAATGAAAACAAGGAAAATGATCTAGTTGTAATCGGTTCTGAGGTATTTTAAATTTATCTTGTAATTTTAATAAGTATTACTATAATTATACATACATTCATCCAATCAATTGTGTAATATATTGTACGATAAAGTACTGAGGAAAGTGTGGAATATCCACTAAAAATAGAGGAAGGTACACCAACACAACAATCCAATATTATCAATTGAATCATTAGAAACATGGGCCGCATACTGCATGTAATGAAATCAAATAAAAGGAATGATGATGTTGATGAAGAAATGTATAGGAAAATCAAGAACGGGAGTATGAATCAAGAAAACTAGTCAGGTATCTCGAAATTGAATGATCATTCTAAAATCAGAATCAAAATCCTCACAGGCCATCCAAAAGAGAGAATATAACTATTTGCTTAAGTGAAATGTGAAGTGGATAATTGAGGTGTGAAAATCAAGACTAAGTGCAATCATGTGGTTTGCAAATGTTCAAAATAGCAATTCAAAATCACAACAAACTAACAAACACCCCCAACCAAAAGATTACATTGTCCTCAATGTAATATAAGGAAAAAGTAATACAAGGAAAGAGGACAAATGTAGATATAAATAGAAAAAAAAATAGAGGGGGAAGGAGAGAGATTTCCCTGAACAAGTGACCTCACTCGTCATCTAAGGAGACAGACGGCGGCATAGGTGGTGGAAAGGTTGGGTCGCTGCCAGACATATGGCGCAAGCACATGTAGAGGTGTTGATGATAGGCCTCATCGCGCAGTTGGCGGTGCTCGATCCTATCAAGCCTTGCTGAAATAGCAGCCCAATCCTTGAATGGTCTGTGTGGAGCATGTGGGGCTAGAAGGCTTGCAGATGGCTCCTGCATATCTACCTCATTCTCATGCTCGTGCTTGCCATCGCCTCCCTGGGGTAATCCCAACCACGCAAGTAGAGATGTGCACGGGGCGGGGACAGAGAAGCCTTCCCCTTCCTCGTCCTCGCCCCCTATATAAATCCTCGTCCCCACGAAATTCTCCATTTATTTTTGCAGGGAATGGGGCCGGGATTCCCCGCGAGGAACTCGCGGGGATCAGATTCCTCGTGGCGAATTTTCCCCGTTTGTTTTAATTTATTCTAAATAATAGTTTTTTTTAAAAAAACTTTTAAATATATTATTTTTTAAAACATTTTAAATAGATCATTTCCAATAAATTTGTATTTAAAAAAGAGAATATAAAATGTCATAAAAAATATATAACTAATGTCTTAATAAAAACTATCCCATAAGCAAAAATATATATAGCTATAACGTTCAACCAACATTGTACTAAAAATAAAACGTTCAACCAACATAATTCTAAACAATTTTCAACATTACAAATTTACAACATAGTCTTCAAATCTTAAAAAAAAAAAAAATAGTCTTCAACAAATTCCGACCATAGTCTTCAACAGAATCTTTAATTTAAATATTACACTAGTCTTAATAATCAAAACAACAATATTACAACAACGACATAGCTATCAATTTCCTTCTTCAACCATTTAGGTTTATAGCACATGATTCTTGAAAAACAAATATTGAAAAATGTTATTATAAATTTAATAATTAAAAGTTAATTAGAAGGCACAAACTAATTACTTACTGCATCATCTGGATCTCGTTCTTGGAGAATAGTCTCCAACACTTTTCCATCTATTGGAGTATTTGTATCTATTCCAAGTACAAATAAAACTTCTTAAATGATAAAAATAACAAAACATCTTAGATGGCAATAAAAAAATTGTTTAAATAAATTACTCATACCTTTAGCCCATAGCCAATCTTGAGCACACATCAAAGCTTCCAGTAAGGTAGCATGAATTTGAGAACGATGTGGATCTACATGTCTACCTCCAATACTAAATGCAGACTCTGAAGCAACAGTAGTGACAGGAACAACTAAAATATCTCTGGCAATTTGATACAAAAGATGGTACTTTACCCCATTTAACTTCCACCAACTCAAAATATAAAAGTCATCAGATCTTGGTAAAAGACTTTCCTCTAAATACAGATCTAACTCTGATTTGACATTATCAGCATTAGCAACATTGTTAACAAACTCATCAAACTTGAGAAATCAATCTTTCTTCTGACCAAGAGAACTAGAACTACTCACACATTGCCTTGAAGTAATGGTAGAACATGAAGATTCTGCTTCTGTACTTGAAGTTGACATATAATACTTCATTAAATCTTTGCACATATCTCGAACACGTTGCATTTCAACAATATAGTAATTAGGTCCATAGATTTGGGGAAAGTAAAACTCGATCAATCTCATCTTAAATCTATGATCTAATACTGTAGCTATTGCCAAGACACCGTGAATCACACTCCAATATTTTTCAAACTTAGAAATCATTCTTGAAGCCATCACTTTTATCTCTTCAATTTCAGAATCAAGCCACTTAGAAAGTTTCAACCTAATATCACAAATTTCTAGAAAAAACACATTGGAAGTTGGATAACTAGACTAAGAAAATAACTCAGTCATATTGTAGAAGGGTCCTAATTTATCACACATTTCTTTTGCAAAAGTCCAATCACTATCTGAAGGAAGACATTTGAATTGTGGTTCACGTTGTTTTAAACGAGGAAAAACATTTTTGTATACCAAAGCAGTTTTGAGCATAAAAAATGTTGAATTCCATCTTGTCATACAATCAAGACCAAGCTTTTTAGTGCATGGAATTTACAATTTACGAGCAGCTTCTTCAAATTTTTCCTTCCTTTTTGCAGACGAAGTCCAAAAATGTACAGTATCTCTAATTCTCTCTATACCATTAGCAATTATAGCCAACCCATCATTCAATATCAAATTTAAAATATGTGCACAACAACGCATGTGAAACAAACTTCCATGCAACAACAATGTCCTCAACTCTAACTTATCCAACAGAATCTCAACCATTGAATCATTTGTCGAACAGTTATCTACCGTTAAAGTACATAATTTACGATCTATGTTCCGATCCAATAAGCACTCTAATAATGCATCAGAAAGTAATCTTCCACTATGTGGATGTGGCACATATACAAACCTAATATTAAGCGATGATAATAACATGTTAAGATTGAACCTATATGTCAAACAAATTGTAATAAAACAAATAAATAGGACATTTAAATTACCTCAAAAGCCTGCTCTGTAGGACCCAAGAATCATCAATGAAATGTGGAGTGATTTCCATGTATCCCTTCTTTTGGTTATTAGCTGTCCACATATCAGTAGTAATGGAAACTCTACTTCGATTGTTTTCTAGAAATTTCATTGTTTTAAGTCTCTCTTCCTCGTAAATTTTTAGAATATCTCTCCTCATTGTGGTTCTTGAAACCATCTTAAACATAGGTTGAACACCACTCATAAAATTTCTAAATCCTTTGTGTTCAACCATGTTAATAGGATATTCATGTAAAATTATCGCACAAGCAAGGTCTTTTCTAGAAGCTTCATAATCAAAAGAGTATGAATTTAGCATTACCTTTCCATCACTAGTTTTTTGTGGTCTCAAACATGATTGCCTAATGTCTCTTTGTTTCCTCAAAGGACATATTTTGAAATGATCATGTAAATGCTTTGCCCCTTTTTTTGATTCCCCTCCTAACTTTTTTCCACAGTAGTTACAAATGGCTTTAATGGTATCATTTATCTTTTGTAATGATTCCACACAATTGATGTTAACCTACGTTTTCCTTCATCATCATTATTGTCATCACTGTCTAAGGTAATAGGTGTATTATGACTATCACAACTATTGACCGGTGTTGGTTCACTCAAGTTATTAGAAGTTGGAGTTGAATCAACTTGCTATGACTCATTATTTGTTGATAAAGTCATTTTAACGTACAATAATAAATCAATTGTAAAATTAATATACTAACTTTATTTAGCACATATACAATAAACATTAAACATGAATATTAGCTAGAAGTTATTGATTTCAAAATTAGATCAAAACAAATAGAGAAATTTGTTAGTGTTTAACTAAACAGAACTGAAATAAGCCAAATCTCCACTATTTTAACTAAAACAGTATTGAAATAGGCCAAATCCCCACTATTTTGACCAAAATTACTATTCTCCTAAACGATTTAAGGAAGAAACGAAACGAACCTGCTGAAGGTAGCGATGGACAGATGAATGATGAGGCTGCCAGACGGAGGTTGTGATGGACGGAAGCGAGTAGGGTAGATTTGGGAAGCTAGTTGGACAGATGCAGGGTTGTGAGAGAGATGGGTTGCGACGGCAGGATTGCGACGGCTAGAATAGATCTGAGAGAGATGGGGGATGTCGGATGCGAGTCGGATGACATATTTGAGATTCTGAGCTGAGATTGAGAGAGAGGGAACAAATTGAAGGATTGAAGGAAGGAATAATGTCGTGTGTGTTCGTGAGTGACTCGTGAAGTCGTGATGAGGAGAAGAGAGGACTAGAGGACTGGAGAGGACTCGTCACTGGACTGTTGCTTGCATGTGGTGCGGCTGGTCTAGGGTTAGAGACAAAGAGTAGGGTAAACGTAAAACCAAATGAGTATATATATATATACGGGGCGGGGCGGGGAATAGGGGGCTGCGGTCGGGGACGGGGACAGGGATTATAATCCCCATCCTCGTCCCCAATTAGCCAACGGGGAGAAATCTCTCCCCTCTCACTCCCCCATTCCTCGTGTAATCGGGGATTCCCAGCCCCGTTCGGGGA
This sequence comes from Trichosanthes truncata, assembly GCA_033996785.1. NCBI lineage: Eukaryota > Viridiplantae > Streptophyta > Magnoliopsida > Cucurbitales > Cucurbitaceae > Trichosanthes > Trichosanthes truncata. Next base: position 44,331,892 of record JAWPNB010000010.1, read on the forward strand.
GGGTCCCCGCGGGGCCCCTAGAGTTAAATGGACATCTCTACACGTAAGCCCATGATAAAATTTCGATCCATGATCACTAGTGGTTGGATCAACTCCTCATCTGGGGTCTAGGTGACTCTGCAAGTCAGCATAAGTAGGTGATTGAGGAGGCGTGGCTGAACCTGACAGTGGTGCCACCGCACCTAATGTGTCTGATGGATCGACAAATAAGCTTCCCAGCGTCGATGGACTTACCTGTGGCGATAGCATACAGGAGATCAATTATTTCTTTCGTCACATCGGTCAATCTGGACACAGGGAGGAGCTTTGCGTAGATGAAGTTGTGCCACACCCTGTTGGTGACACTCAAATCAGAAGCCCTGAAGCGAACCACCTCTCCCCGTGGTTTTCTTATCCATTTTGCCCTTGGCCGACATAAGTGCTGGATAATCTGAGTGTAGTTGACCTGCTTAGCGGCATACTTGGTATACTCGTCCCTGTCATAGGTGGGCAGCTGGTAATAGTTGTTGAGAGAGGCTGCGTCAAATGGAACCTGACGCCCTCGTACATAGGAGTGAGAATCACCATCCCGGAGGTTTGCGTAGAACTCTCGAACTATGGCCACTACGC